>CM061130.1:5273240-5873240 GCA_030789695.1 Scilla litardierei | reverse complement strand
CTTTCTCACTCGACCGAGTAGGCTCTCTTGCTCGGCCGAGGAAACTTCGAAAATTTGATGTGCGTATCCGTTTCACTCGGCCGGATACAGCTTCTGTCTCAGCCGAGTAGAATCTCTGTTCGGCCGAGTAGGCTGTATCTGGGCTCTTTTCTTCTCCTCCTCGCCTCCTCGTCGATTCTATCGAGTTTCTTCCTCTTCTGCTCATCCTCTAGCGCTGCTAACTCCTCAAATAAGCCATGGGCGACGCTCCGGTATGCGCGAAAGTCCCTCGATCTCATTTTTGCTCCAGATCGCTCCAGATCTCCTGAAATATGACAAAAATAAGAAATAGTGAAAAGCAACGCGATATCATCGAATAATCGTGGAAAACGCAATATGGGAGACGAAATGACATGAAAACATGCAGAAAAAAGGTGTAAAATAAGGAGTGATCAGTAGTCAAGCTCACTCTCGTACACCAATGCAAAAAAATAATTTTATGGAATAACTAAAAGTTTACATCAAAAACTATTCTTCATTAATTTCTTCATAAAAACTAGTAAGTTTATGACCTTTATATATGCTTATGAATTGACTCTTAAAACCTAATATGACTATAACTTCTAGAATAACTCAAACACAAATAACAAAAAGACTCAAATAGCTAAAACTCTTAACATAACTAATTAAAATTCTCTAACAACTCAAACTCCATCACATATAAAATCTGTTAAAATAAAAGAGTACATCTCAAATTTGATCTCCATTATTTTCACCGACTTAAGAACTTCATCACCTGGTGAACGGAGATAGGCATAGCATAACCGAGTTGAATGCAATAGTCCTTTGTAGCTGGAGAAGATGTGTCCATGAACTTTGAAGTACAATAGAATATAAATCTATAGACAAATATTTTTTGTAAAATTCTCCAAATAGCAAAAAAGGTCAAAGCATATAGAATCTTTTTAGGATATGGAGAATATGAGATAACGAACTCTATATACTCAATCACCTCAAGCTTATATAAATACTCGACTAAGTAATATCAGCATTATTACTCAATAAAGCTCATTGAGAACATGTATGTTGCATTCAAAGCCTCTTGATTAGTTCTAGTACGATCCTCTCAAGGCAAGCTTAAATCATCTCGTCATTCATAACTGTAAATTTCTGAAAATTTCTATTGGATTTTGCAGTAGATTTGTGAGTATCATTGTTAGTTGTAAAATTTTATAAGTCCCGATATGCAAGGCACTCAAATCATATGCAATATGCTCATGGAATGCCGTAGGAATTAGGTCAAAGCTAGACTCTAAGGAACTAGGACTCATTATGATGAGATATTTGAGTATGGCTTTCTAAAGATTAACACATCCTTTTGATTTTTCTTTTGATTTTCAATATGTTCTTGGGTTTACAATGAGTCTATATAATTTTCTTTCCTTTATATATGAATGTTTATGTGTTGGATCTCCCCGAATGTGTAATATCTAAGTCATACAGCCAAGGCCTGCCTAGCAAAATATGTAAAGCATCCATATGTATACCATCACATCAAATACCATCGTGATAGCTAAAAAACTGGATAGACACTAAACAATGTAATGTAACAGAATGTGATTGATCAACCCAAGTGATTTTAGAAGGCTATGGATGAGGTTCGGCTTTTAGTCTCATCTTTCCAATAGCCGAGTTGGTGACTAAATTAGTACAACTACATATATCAATTGTCACTAAGAAAAATCTATCAATAATTTTGACGTGGGTAAAAAACATTAGTTTTTTAATTAACCTCATTCCTAAGTGTAGTAACTAGACACCTAATGACTTGTAATCGTACACTAGAATCATCTTCATCATTATCTATAATATCAATAAAATCAGGAGTATATTCTTCTTCAATTTCATTATCATTATTAATCTTTGCCACAAGTAAATTTTTATTAAGGCACTAACGGGAAAAATGACCATAGTCATGAGATTTAAAACATTGCATCCCTTTAGCTTTTTGTTGTGATGATTCTCCAAGCTTAGCCTTTTGCATTCATCTCTTTAGCGGCATTCATTTCCGATTTAGTCATGTTGTCACTAGATCTCTTAAATTGCTTCACGATTTTAAAAGTATGCTTCTTGTCAATGGGGGCTCTCATAGATTCCAAATTTATGGCTAGATTAAATGCTTATTACACATTGTCTATATTGTGGGAAAGCTTCTCATGCCTAATATCAACTCTCAATCCAGAAAAAAACTTAGCAAGTGTATATCGTGTCTTCTTGTAGCTCACTCCTAACAAATAGGTCATTAAACTTAGTCAAGTATTTCTCATGCCCGACCCTGACCCAGGAGACCCAGGGCAGCCGCCCAGGGCCCAGGGCCCAGGGGCCCATTTTTTTGAATGATAACTCTAACAAAAGTCTTGTGTAAGTATTACCAAAAATCAACTCAGATAGACTGTCATTAGGGCACAGCTCATAAACAAGAAAACAATCATCTTCCTCCCCACAATAACCTCGTAAAGTCACAAGGTTTGCATGTCTAACATGTGCCAGTCTGGAAATTTCTATTACAAATGTCTCAGCATGTCCATCCTTTATTATGTGTGTAATTGCAGCATGCCAACCATTTGAAAGCACACATTTATATACCTTCCCTGGTACCCAGACAAAATACAACAATAATAACAAAGGACATTAATAGAAAGATAAAATTAGCTATTAATAAATGCGTAATAATATAAAATAAAATAAAACAAATAGAAAGGAATTATATTTAAAGGGCCCAAATTTTTAACTCGCCCTGGGCCTCAATATCTTCAGGTCCGGCCATGGTATTTCTCAATAGTCATGCTCCCTTAACGTAGGTTGTTTAGTTTCTCTAATAGATGATATTTATCGGTAGGAGGCAAATATTTTTCTGTAAGCTTGATCGTCATCTTATTCTAATTTTGTATATGCCTCAAATGCTCTCCCTCACTTGGTGTCTCTCTATGGATGTCTGAAAAAAATTTTACAGACCCTACCAGTTTTATATTAGCATATTGGATCTTTCGCTCATTTGATAACATGTACCACTTAAATAAATTCTCCATCTCTGCTAACCGATCTGAAAAGGTACGGGGATTATAAGTTCCAACAATATTAAGAGCATCTACCATAATCCATCATGCACTATTGAAATTCAGTACGCAGTAGAGAACATAACGAACAACAATAAAGACACACAGCAAGCAAGGACACACGAGACTTGGTATCGCAGTTCGGTGCGCACACCTACATCTGCGGGGCCACGCCCAGAAAAATAGAATACTTCACTATAAAGATCAGAGAATACAAATTCTACAATTCACGCTTCTATAAGGAAGAACACATTCATTCTTAAAACAAACCGTGAGGGGTGATCGCAATCAACCCCGTGAAGTATTCTTGGCAAGCTCCCCTTGCCTGCAAGCTCCCCTTGCACCACCGACTAGATCAACTCCCTTAATCCTACGTGCGTAGACGTCGGCCTCCCTCCCGGAGAATCTCTTAGAACTTTTTTTCACACAAAAGTCGATAGCAAGCCGCCAATCGCTCCAAGCCCTAAAAGACCAAAGCACCGCAATCTTCGATACGATCCGCACCCCGGCAATCGGATTTAGATTCGGTTTTATCAACAGCAAAAACCGCAACATCTTCAACAAGAAGGAGATCCCGAAAGATCCGTAAGAGGAAGTTGCTAGGGAATTGATTTGGCGAAAATCTCTCTCCAACCGTTTCGCAATAAGGTAACAAGAGATTATACCCAATCAAATCTAAAACAGTTAATAACCTCCATAAGTGCCTGATGAGTTAGCTAGGAAAATAACAGATTACGAGAACTCCTGTTGCGCATCCTTTTGAGCAGTCAATTGATGCAAATAGACTTAGCCTGTTGAACATCCTGGTACAACAACCTGTTCAACAAAATGTCCAACATCCTAACTGATTCGATTCTCTTCTTCATACAGCAGTGGCTCAGATGCAATGAACCATACATCAAACTATCCAACATTCTCCAGTGCCACATATGACAAGCCCGAATACAAGAATAACAAGGATAAATCCTAACAATCTCCCCTTTTGTCATTTGGTGGCACAACATACGGTATGATAGAAGAAGAAGGCAATTGTTTAACCAAACAAAAACAGCTGAGTCCGGACCAATACAAGAAGATCAAAACACAAGAGCTGCACCAACCATACCCCACAACAGGAACAGGAAACGGTGACAAACAATGCATCATTCTGCCTTGCAATAAGGGGCTCTTCAGACTACCCCACACACAGAAACTTTCATGACTCTTGGAGACACATTGTATGCAGACATCCAACAAAACGCCCAACAAAACATCCAACAAAACGCCCAACAAAACATCCAACAAAACATCCAAAACACACAGAAACTTTCATGACTCTTGGAGACACATTGTATGCAGACATCCAACAAAATGCCCAACAAAACATCCAACATAACATCAGTTAAGAGAACAAATCATACCTCTTCTCCCCTTTTGCGCCACAAAGGACAAAGGTAATACATCAGGAATCCGCAGAAGGACCACTCCTTAGAGAGGACAGCTTGCTCTGCAGCAACACCTTGTGGCGATTCAGAAGGACCCGCTGGCTTTCGAGAAACAGAAGTTGATCATCAATATTCTGAATAGCATTCTCGAGGAACTGAATATCAACCACACTCGATGAGGAAGAAGTGGCAGCAGTAGCAGGACTGAGTGGAGGAGACTGAGATGCAGGAGGCACTGTGAAAGAAGGTTCAGCATTTGGATGCGGAGAGGATGTCGAAGGAACACCATGAAGGGAGGGTATCATGTCAGAGATGTCATCCATTTTTCCAGCCACAGACTTTGCCGTATACGAAATACTGTCACAAGATGAAGGAAGGTCTGACGAGGACAGGGGCACCCTTTGAGCCAGGAGCATCATAGATATGAGAGCTCCATGAGGTAAAGAAGTCCCGGAGGAGGATAACTCAGCAAAAGATAAGATAGAATCAAAGATAATTCGGCCCAAATTGAAAGCCTGAGAGGTTCCTGCAGAGAACAACAGCCTGCACATGTCTCGAGTAACCACAGAAACATTTGAAGTAGGGAGCCAGTTCCTCGTGGCAATCCTGTAGAGAATAAAGTACTTGGCCGTAAGAGCAGATGAATGAAAGACAGATGATTTCTTAGGCCAACTCTGGAGCTTCCCCGCAGTCACAACGCGAATCAGTCTATCAAACTCCACTCCAGTTGATTCTCCGTAAGCAGGAGCAGATTGAGGACATTTCCATTCCAGTAATTTGTTCAGGGAGGAAGGAGAGAAGGAAATAATCCTGCCCCGAACATAATTTCTGAAATTCCAACGGGAGGAGCCATCTCCAGCAGATTTGGATAAGTTACAGTAAAATTCCCTGACTAACACAGGATAGTAGGTACTGAAACAAGTGGCAGCATGGTACAATCTGAGACTCTTCAAGATAGAAGCTATCTGAGTCTTATCAAAGGAGGTCATGTTCAGAACCTTTTCAGGAAGTAAAGATCTCTCCGAGTAAGATGCCCATCTGTTCTTGCGAGCTTTGTCGAAGAAAATTCTGCTAAAGGCATCAGAAGAAGTAAATGACGGAGAACGAGAGGAACCTGAAGCGGAGATTTTTGACCTCTTGGAAGGAGAAGCCTCAGCATTACTGGAAGGAGCAGAGCGCTTCTTAGAGCAAGATCGAGCCTTGCGCATAAAGGAGGACAGGGGAGGTTCAGTTGGACCAGAGGCCTCACGTGTTGCACCCTGTGTTGCAACATTTTGTGCAACAATATGTTCAACACTAGCTTCCTCGAAGGGATCAGGCTCGATATCAGCTTCAACATTAAGCCCCACATTATCAACACCAACCGCTGAAGTACCTTGACTCATTGTACATTTTTCTACATTCACTTCATCATTTACCCCAACACCAGCTGAGCCACTTCCAGTCACAACATCAGCAGTGTCCTACTCAGGAACAAATTGCATCTCGCCAACTCCAGTTTCAGAAGTAAAGGTGGAGGGATCCTGAAGGATTTCAGTAGTTCCTAAATCCATAGGAGTGAGATCAGGTTCTACAGAATCATTTAGAGACTGAACCTTTTGTGGCATATCATCAGCAAGTGGCACGTCTTCCACTGTGTCTTTCAGAGAAGACTCTTCAATACTGTCAACAAGACCATGATCACACATCACAGAATCTTTTCCAGGCTCAGAAACAGCTTGAGATGAGAAACTAGGCACATTCTGAGTACACTCATTCACACCACGATTAGGGTCATTGATCATGCTCTGAGAACCTTCATCCACACACATGGGTGATGGAGAGACAGGTACCTCTTCCTGACATGGAACAGCAGACGTATTCTCAGCACTTAGATCACCTTCCACCACATCTTCCTTGTTTACCTGCACATCATCCTGCTCAATAGGTTTCTCAGTAGGAATAGTAGACGTAGACGCTCCAGCCGTGCCCCTTGACCTAGGAAATTCAGCGAACACTGGAGGGTCTTCAGAATCAGAGATGTCTATCACTTCAACTTCAGAAATTTTTACAAAATATTTCGGATTCCAGGTTCGAATGACAACTTTTCTATCTCGAGGCACTTCAACACTCATAACCTTCCCCAAAATCTTCTTATGCATGAGACCTTTAAAATGAATATGAGATACATCCACCGAAGAGAGATCCAATTTCTTTCCTGTTCTCCGCAAATACCAGAACCAGTCTTGAATAGTAACAGGATCAGGATAAATTTCATTGTCATCGTACACATCATCTTCCTCGGATTTTTGGAGGAGGGGAATTTCAAGAATTGGGGAAAAATTTACCAACTCTAAATTAGCGGCTCTAGAAGAATGCATGTCACCGAGAGGGGAAGAGGAGAGTGATGGAGAGGAATTACCGCTGGAGGATCTTTGCAAAGGACGGGGAACCACTCCTTTTCGTTTGATAGATGAAGACGAGGAAGGCGGAGCACTTTTCCGAGCGGATGTCGTTCGTCGAGAGGACCGACGAGGGGGCAGCGAAGATTTTTCCGACTGATCTCTCGCCATTGCTGATTAAATGGGAGGAACTTCAAACAAGACGATTTCAAGAACCCTAGATGGGTGGTTAGAAGTATCTTGGAGAAAAATTTGAGTTGAGAGATAACACGAAAATGCGCCTTGGGAACGGAAAGAATCAGAGGGTAATAAATATCGGGTAAGGTTATTAGAGAAAAACAACCCGACAACAGAGATCGGTTGACCCTCATAATGTTGCAACCTGATGTTGCAACAATGTTCTCAACACAGAGAACAACATTAGATACGACACAGCCCTAGGGCTTGCCGCAATTCCTCAAATCTGGCAGAATCAAGAGGCTTTGTAAAAATGTCCGCTAGTTGATTAGCTGTAGCAACATACTCCATGCAGTGTAGTTAAGGTGCACCAAGGCGCACGCCTGAGGCGCACCAAGGCGCGAGGCGCACCTAGAGGGCCTCGCCCAAGGCCAAGGCTCCACTCAAGGCTAGGGCGACCCAGGCGAGCCAAGGCGCACGCCTTGGACCCAAGGCGAGGCGACCCAAGGCGCACGCTTTTTGCCCAGGCGCAGAAATGGAATTTTTCCCCAAAAACCGGTTTTGTTTCTTTATTTCTCTAAATTTATTTTATTTGGGCTGTCCCACATACCTCTTTAACACCTCTTTAACTTAAATAAGAGTCAACTCTCTGGAGGAGGAGCCCAAAAGTCACAACCCTAAAAAATCGATGATCTCTCTTTCCCTCTCTTTCCAGCAAAAAAACCCCATCTATCCTCCTGAGCGCCTCCCCATCTCTCCGACAGACTTTCGCCACAAAAATCAGCCAACCGCCGGCGTCTTCGTCCCTTCGAAACCCCGCCACCCCCCTCTCGTAACCCCAGGCCTCCCATCGAAACCGTCCGCCGTGACCTTACTCCACCTCCCTCAGCCCCGACTCCGACTCACCGTCGCAGTCTCCCCCACAAACCTGCGGCCTGTCTCGACTCCCCCGTCCGATGCCAAACTAGGTCTCCGGGCGCTTCTCCATCGTCGTCTCAGATCCTCGCCTCCTCTCCTGCACGTCACAGGTGAGTCTCTCTCTCGCCTCAATGTTTTTTTTCCGTTCATTTTTTTCCGTTCAGTTCTTCATACGTTCATCATTCGGTTTTTTCGTTCGTACTTCATTCTTCGTTCTGTTTAATTCTTTTGAATCAAATTAATTTGATTTTCATAGAAACATGCTTGTTTGTGGTTCAAAATGGCACCTTGATTTGACGCGTCAATCTGAGAGAGGTTTATGTGCTGCCAACAGATTCAACAATCGTTCAGAAAGTTACTCAGAGACTAAGTTATTCTTAATTTGGGAGTGAAACTTCTAAATGAGGTTGTGCTCAAAAAAAATTATTTAAACGAGTTAATAAATATGGATAGGAAAGACCATCAACCTCATTGAAGATCATTCAACCACAAGTTCACTAAAACCTTAAAAGCATTGGACTAACCTACTGTGCTTAACTGCCCATCTATATGCATCTAACTCAATTATCCCTATGTCGTGTAAATATGATGTGGGGGTAAAAACGATCAGCAACAGTTCATTCATTCAACTGACATAAAGCCCAATGAGCTGTGTACATTCAAACCCCCTCAATTATCAACTGCATGACTGCATATTTCTGGGAATATTCTCAATGCTTCTTCCTCTATTGCTTCTAAAGCATTCTAGTTAGTGCTTAATAGCAATCAACTTTATTCTTGCAGCTCCTTTGAATCATCATCCTTTGATTTGGATGTAGCAGCTTTCCATTTTTGGAGACACGGACTACTTAGAACGTCTCTGGAACAAACATTGAAATTATACTGAAATACTATAGTGGTTCAAAAGTTTAACAGAAAGGTATTATGCGAATTATGCAACATTTTTCAGTCTGTCAAAGAACTTGGTTCCTACATGCATTGAACACAACACACCCCCTCTAATAAGAGCTCTGGAGAGTAAGAAGCAGCACTGGCAGACGATGATGCAGACGCAGTTGATGATGATGATGAGAGTCTTGAGGATGAGACCGACGTTCATGATGCATATGATTGATCTTTCTTTATTGCTAGATGGATCGTGGTCGATGGAAAGATCAGTATATTATTGTTTTTCTATTTTGGATATCGGTTACAGATATCGTACTATGGATTATTGATTTTTGACTTGGTGAACTCATTATGATATATGATATGTGATGTTATATTTTGATGTTTTAATCATGATTAATTCTAGTTCCTATGCAAATTTATTTCTGAAATATCACACCTCTTCGGGGTTAAATATCCAATTTTTATACACTGTGCGCCTTTTCAAAAAAGCCCGCGCCTTAAGTGCGCCTTGCGCCTCAGGCTCCAAAGGACCTGTGCGCCTTGCCTTGCGCCATGCGCCTTGACTACACTGACTCCATGACTAGGGACTTCTTCTCAACCAGCTCTCTAATAAAGTGATGTCGGATGTCGATGTGTTTTGTTCTGGAATGCTGGACAGGGTTCTTGGAGATATTTACAACACTCTGGTTGTCGCATAAAATAGTCATAATTCCTTGTTCCAGTCCATAGTCTATCAACATTTGCTTCAACCATAGCAATTGTGTACAACAACTTCCTGCAGCAATATACTCAGCCTCTGTTGTAGATAACGATATGGAGTTCTGTTTTTTACTATACCATGACACCAGATTGTTCCCCACATAAAAACATCCTCCGGTGGTGCTTTTCCGATCATCTGTATTTCCTGCCCAGTCAGCATCACTATATCCTGAGACAAGAGTATTTGTATCCTTTGTATACCATATACCATAGTCTGCTGTTCCGCTGATATACCTGATAATCCTCTTTACGGCAATAATATGAGATTCCTTAGGGCTTGCTTGATAACGAGCACAGACTCCAACACTGAAACTGATATCCGGTCGGCTAGCTGTTAAATATAACAGACTACCTATCATGCTTCTGTAAAGAGTAACTTCAACATCTCTTCCTCCTTCATCCTTAGAGAGTTTTTCAGAAGTACTCATGGGAGTCCGAACATGTCTAGCACTTTCTAAACCGAATCTCTTGACAAGATTCCTTGCATACTTGCTCTGCAGATGAACAGACCGTCTGGACACTGTTTAACTTGGAGGCCAAGAAATACATTCAACTCACCTACCATGCTCATTTCAAACTCCCTTTGCATGAGATTAATAAACTCATGCACTAGCTGTTGCGATGTTGAACCGAAGACTATGTCATCAACATAGATCTGGGCAATCATCACACTTGATCTTGTCCTTTGAACAAATAAGGTCTTATCAGCTCCTCCTCTTTCGTATCCCTTCTTGAGAAGAATTGTGGTCAATCTTTCATACCAGGCCCTTGGAGCTTGTTTCAGACCATACAGCGCCTTCTTCAGCTTATAAACATGATTTGGAAGAAATGGATCAGCAAAGCCTTTGGGTTGTTCAACATACACTTCTTCATTCAACAGTCCGTTCAGAAAAGCACTTTTCACGTCCATTTGGTGCAGTTTGAAATTTAAACTACAGGCAACCGCTAGCAATAGTCTAATAGATTCCAACCGAGCTACTGGAGCGAATGTCTCATCGAAGTCAATGCCTTCTACTTGGGTATACCCTTGAGCAACAAGCCGGGCTTTATTGCGAGTAACATTTCCCTTCTCATCTGTCTTGTTTTTGAATATCCATTTTGTCCCGATGACATTTGTTCCTTTTGGTCTCTCCACAAGACTCCAGACGTCATTTCGTTGGAATTGGTTTAGTTCTTCTTGCATAGCCGAGACCCAGAAATCATCACCAATTGCTTCCTTCATATTTTTGGGTTCGATAGTAGAAAGAAAGCAAGCATACCCAGCCAAATCTCTGTAATTAACACGACTAGTACCTCTGGTGCGACGACTGTCGTGAACGTCACCAATGATTAGCTCCGACGGATGGTCTCGTATAATCTTTGTAACTCCCTCAGCATCTTGAGCATTTTCAGCTTCTACTTGAATCGACTCCATGGTGGCAGTATCCTGTGTTGCAACAATTTGTTCAACATGGTTCTGTTTGGTCTTGTTTGTTGCAACATCACTTTCAACACGAACATCATCCTCATTTCTGTCTTCTTGAACTTCTTTTTCACCAGTTAGAATAGATTCTCCCTGATCAAAATCATCAACCACAACGTTAATGGATTCCATCATGACATCTGTTCGTTCATTCAGCACACGGAAAGCACGACTCCTTGTAGAATACCCCAAGAAAATTCCTTTGTCACTCTTGGTGTCGAACTTCCGTCTTGGTGTCCGATCTTGCAGGATGTAGCACTTGCTTCCAAAGATATGAAAGTAGGAGACATCAGGCTTTCGTCCTTTCCAAATTTCATATGGAGTTTTCTCAGTCCGTGGACGAAGGTAAACTCTGTTGATGGTGTAGCATGCAATGTTAATCGCTTCAGCCCACCACTTAACATTCACTTTTCGGGCATTCAGCATAACTCGAGCCATTTCCTGAAGTGTTCGATTCTTCCTTTCAACAACTCCGTTTTGCTGAGGAGTCTTAGGAGCCGAGAACTCATGTCCTATACCTTGTGCCTCACAGAATTCAGAGAATGAGTGATTCTCAAACTCTTTTCCATGATCACTTCGGATCCGAATGACTTTTCCTATGTTGTCTCCTCTTTCAACTTGAAGACGAGTACACAGTTTTTTGAAAGCATCGAAAGTATCTGATTTCTCCTTCAAAAAATCCACCCAGGTGAAACGTGAAAAATCATCAACACAAACAAAGATGTACTTCTTACCTCCGACGCTTGTTTCTGAAGTGGGTCCAATCAGATCCATATGTAGCAGCTCCAGAGTTTTTGAAGTTGTGATATTCTGAATTTGTTTGTGACTAACTTTCTTCTGCTTTCCCAGTTGGCAGGCTTCGCACACTCCTTCTTTCTTCTTGATTAAAGTAGGCATTCCACGGACAGCTCTTGCTTTGGAGATTTTCATTAGGATCTTGAAATTTACATGTCCTAGCTTCTGATGCCACTGTTCAGAAGCATTCGTGGTGATACTCAGACATCTGTCAGGTTCTTGCAACAGGTAGCAGTTGTCACTAGATCTTTTTCCAGAAAGAATGCACACTTCATCACCATTAAACACAAGGCATTCATTTTTGTTGAATCGAACCAGCAGACCTTGATCGCACAACTGACTGATGCTAATGAGATTAGCCTTTAAATTTTCAACATGCATCACATCTTTCAATTTCAGAGTTTCTGTCATATTCAGATTTCCTTTTCCAATAACTCTGCTTCTCTGTCCATCCCCAAAAGTGACATGACCTTTATTCCCAGCAGTGTACTCAGATAGAAGACCCTTGTTCCCTGTCATGTGCCGAGAGCAACCGCTGTCAAAATACCACTGATTTTCTGCAAAGGTATCCAAAGATGTGTAAGCAACCATACTGATCAGCTCTGACTTCTTAATCCATTTCATGCTTGTTCGCTGTTGCGGATGAATAATATTTCTTCCTTCACTCACATGCTTCATGCGCCTGAAACAGCTCCAATCTTTGTGTCCTATTTGTTTGCAGTAATTGCAGATAGGCTGCCTAAAAGTAGTACCTTTTCTGTTCTTTCCTCTTGACTTGGCCTCATCATGTGAACTCCTTTTAACATGTTCCTTAGCATTGAGACTACTCATGGTCTTGAGTGTGTGTAGATGACTTCCTCTGTGGTAACCAACTCCTGTTCGATCTCCAGCCACTTTTCCCATGTTGAGGATGTCATCAAGTTTGGTTTTTCCTGAGGTCCACCTGTTACCAGTGCTTTCTGCCTTCTCAGCTCTTAGTAAAGCTCTATTCATATTTCTCTCACAGTTTCGGAGGTTTGTTTCAGTCTTCAGAAGTTTGGCTTGAGTTGCATTCTTCTCACTTCTCAACTTAGAGCATTCATCTTTCAGTTTCTTGTTGATTTCACAGATTTCCATCCATTTGTAGAACATAGTTTGATAGGCTGTGCGGATTTCCTCATCATCAATATCTTCTTCACTTCCACCTTCTGATTCAACTTCACTGTCAGAACTAGCATCATTTGTTACAACACTTCGAACAACATTTTCTCCCTTGTGCTTGGATGTTGCAGCACATGTTGCAACATTATGTTCAACATGACTGAAGGACTTGCCTTCAGATTTGTCATTCAGAATAGCTGTGAAAGCAACATAATTACTAGTTATGTCTTCATCTTCCACACTACCTCCAGAGTCTTCATCGCTCCAGGTGCTGGCGAGGGATTTCCCTTTTTGCTTCTTAAGGGTGTTTGCACATTCTGCCTGTATATGTCCAAACCCTTCACATTCTCTACATTGTATTCCCTTTCCTTTGTTTTTAGACTCATACCTTTGTATAGGATGACCAGCACTCTTTTCACCAGCAGGAGGTCCTGACCGCACCTTTTTATTAGTGGCTTTGAAATTCTGACCTCTGTTGCTAATCTTTCTCATCATCTTACTAAATTTTTTGGTGAGAAGAGCGATATCATCTTCGAGTTCTGACTCATTATCAGATTTTGACAGTTCACTGGCTTCAGTCTTCAAGGCAACACCCTTCTCCTTTTTGTTTTGTTTGAGATTCATCTCATAGGTCTGTAGGGAGCCCATGAGTTCGTCCAATCTCATGGTCGATGTGTTCCTTGCTTCCTCTATTGCTGCAATCTTTGCTGAAAATTTATCTGGCAAGGACCTCAGGGTCTTTTCAACAAGTTTCTTTTGTGAATACTTCTTACCCAGTTGGAATGCCTGATTTGCAATATCTCTCAATCATCCATTGAATTCAGCAACCGTCTCGTTTTCATTCATCCTCAGATTTTCAAACTGACTGGCGAGCATTTGCAATTTTGAGGCCTTAACAGTGCTGGTTCCTTCATGCACGTTTTGAAGAATGTCCCAAGCTTCTTTAGCATGCTCACAAGTTGATATAAGCTTGAACTGCTCTTCATCAACAGCAGTAAAGATGGCGTTAACCGCCTTTGAGTTTCCTAAGGCAGCACGTTCCTCATCAGAATTCAGTCTCTCACAGGTTTGAAGCATTCCTTGCCTTCTTTGTTGACTTCAACCGGAGGGTTCCATCCTTCAACTGTAGCAACCCAAGCCTTTTCATCCAAAGATTTGATAAAAGCTCGCATACGGGACTTCCAATAAGTGTAGTTCGATCCAGTGAGCAAAGGGGGACGAGTAACCGAAGCACCTTCTTTTGTATTCATGATCAGCGTACTGACACACAGGATCACACCCACTTTGAAAGAAAGTCAAAGTATTGTGGATGACCTGCTCTGATACCAATTGAAATTCAGTACGCAGTAGAGAACATAACGAACAACAATAAAGACACACAGCAAGCAAGGACACACGAGACTTGGTATCGCAGTTCGGTGTGCACACCTACATCTGCGGGGCCACGCCCAGAAAAATAGAATACTTCACTATAAAGATCAGAGAATACAAATTCTACAATTCACGCTTCTATAAGGAAGAACACACTCATCCTTAAAACAAACCGTGAGGGGTGATCGCAATCAACCCCGTGAAGTATTCTTGGCAAGCTCCCCTTGACTGCAAGCTCCCCTTGCACCACCGACTAGATCAACTCCCTTGATCCTACGTGCGTAGACGTCGGCCTCCCTCCCGGAGAATCTCTTAGAACTTTTTTTCACACAAAAGTCGATAGCAAGCCACCAATCGCTCCAAGCCCTAAAAGACCAAAGCACCGCAATCTTCGATACGATCCGCACCCCGGCAATCGGATCTAGATTCGGTTTTATCAACAGCAAAAACCGCAACATCTTCAACAAGAAGGAGATCCCGAAAGATCCGTAAGAGGAAGTTGCTAGGGAATTGATTTGGCGAAAATCTCTCTCCAACCGTTTCGCAATAAGGTAACAAGAGATTATACCCAATCAAATCTAAAACAGTTAATAACCTCCATAAGTGCCTGATGAGTTAGATAGGAAAATAACAGATTACGAGAACTCCTGTTGCGCATCCTTTTGAGCAGTCAATTGATGCAAATAGACTTAGCCTGTTGAACATCCTGGTACAACAACCTGTTCAACAAAATGTCCAACATCCTAACTGATTCGATTCTCTTCTTCATACAGCAGTGGCTCAGATGCAATGAACCATACATCAAACTATCCAACATTCTCCAGTGCCACATATGACAAGCCCGAATACAAGAATAACCAGGATAAATCCTAACAACTATTATCTCGACCAAAGTTATCCTTAAATTATCATCTTGTCTCCTATTATTTCTATTATTCCCTTTTTTATCATCCTAGGTTCCTCACCAAAAGTACTGTGTGTCATTCTCAAAATTTTGTTCTCTACTAAGTTATTTTCTATAGTTTTAGGCGATCTTGTGTTCAATTTATGTCTCCTTTTAGTTCTAGATATATCTTTTAAAGCTGATTTTCTAGCTTTTGAATTGTATTATCATCCATGTTTGATTATAAGGTTTTGCAACTACACAATCAAGCTCATTTTCGCATACTAATGTAAAAAATTTAATTTTGTAGAGTAACTAAAGTTTACAGCAAAATACTATTCTTCATTGATTTTTTTTCATAAAACCTAATAAGTTTGTGGCCTTTATATAAGCTTACAACTTGACTCTTATAACCTAATAGGATTGGAACTTTTAGAATAACTCAATCCCAAATAACAAAAAGACTCAAATAACTAAAACTCTCAAAATAACTAAATTAGAATTCTCCAAGGACTCAAACTTCATAACATATGAAACCTTTTAAAATAAAAGAGTCCATATCAAATTTTATCTCCATCACCTTGACATTGATGTTTGCCTATCTCCAACCCTGATGCCCTACGACACTCTGTCCTTGGTCTTTTCATTACCTCACGTGTTCCAACACCATCCTCTGAGATGGCATCGTGATCATCATCATCAAGAGCTGATAATATATTTGGCTTCCACTCCATTCTAAACCTTGATCTCAGATCAAAATCCTTGCGCTTGAATCATAAAGAACTCATTTTCAAAAGTAAAACCATTCAAAATTAAACAGAAACTTATAGAAGGGTATTTCAACATAATTTAAGCTGATTCGAAGGGTAATTGTAAAAATAAAAGGATTTAAGGAATAAATTTTTAAATATGAAATATTTAGGAGTATATATCTAAAAACGCAAATAATAAATGATTGGTAAAAGAGTATAACATAATTTTTGAAAGTGCTAACTATCTAAAACTTACAACTAAAACCTTCAAAACAACAAAAGTATTTATCATTACATATAAATCTAAGAAAATAGAAAATATTAATTGATTTATATTTAGAATTTAATGGGAATGAGGTGGCCCCTCATTTGGCAAAATGCGCTGCTCTCTCATAACTAGTTGTCCCTGTCAATAGGACAAGTAGAGGCGAGCCCCAATGGTCTTGTGAGATGACAGCTCATTTTGCCAAATCAGCTACCGGCTCATACACATAATTCCCTTATATGTATCCCAAAATAACAATTAGAAATACATTAAGGGGGTTCCAATTAGGTTATTTTAATAGTAGCGTGATTTGCATAGATTTGGTGTATAGTGAAGATACAACATGATATGCAATTATATGAGAATTTTATAAAATTAGGACAAGAACTGAATAGGGTTGTATACATAGACACATATGCAGACTGTGTGTGCTACTGTCGTCTCTAACATCAATTTGAACATTTTAAAACAAAAACCTATATAACTAATAGAATATAAGGTAAATTACTCTTAGACCTTCTGTTCTATTTTAGGTATGTGACTAATAACTCCTAATATAGTAAAATTAACACTGAGATTCCACGAGTTTCTCCTAAAAAATAGTGTCGGGCCAAAGTGCAACATACCCTGTTATTCGTCAGCCAATCCATGAGGTCTCAGTGCTAGTCTCTGAGCTTTCAATGCTAGTTCATATATTAAGGGTCATAGTCGCCTCATAAAAATTTGGGGGTCCGAGTGCAATTTACCTCAAAACAAATGCTAACTTTTTGTATGAGTCAAAAGTTTGAACCAAAATGTGGTTATGTCAACAGTACATCTAGATTACGTTATAAATTGTAGGAGATGATAGAAGAAATATCCAACAAGCAGCCATAATACATGATAATCCACTTTTTTAAAAAATTGTTGCATGTGTTTAATTACCTGCTGAATGTTTAAACCTTTCCTACATGTCACTATTGCATGATCAATTAACATGTACCAATAACTCAATAAATACCCCCCAACGAATTTTTGTTAAATATATCTTTTTAGACGTATATTAAATATATATATAGCTTTTTCCAAGACGTTAGCAAAAAAATGAATTACAAAACATGCTTGTAGAATAATGTGGCATCTCACACTGTTGGAACAAGTAACTGATGGGCCTCTGGCCCAGCCGCAGCCCCTGCGGATTTACACCCGCAGGCCCGGCCCGCAACCCCTCTTGGCCCCGAGTCCCCCTAGTCCTAGGATTGCCTAATCCCCCTAGTCCTAGAATTGCCTAATCCCCCTAGTCCTAGGATTGCCTAATCCCCCTATTCCTAGGATTGCCCTAGTCTCTATTATAAATAGGGGGGAGTCTCTCTTGTATGCCTATGCTAATTTGATGATTGTTATTTGAGATACTCTTAGGGTAAACGAGTGCGGACGTCCTCTAGGCGTCTTGGGAGGAGGGCACACCTCTTTTGTGCCCAATTATCTTTCTATTTGCTTTTGTTTTCTCTAATAAAAATTCCATCTTGTTAGTTCCTAACAGTAACCCAAAACATAAAGTTATGCAAGCAATTATACAAAAGCATGGAGAAATATGTAATACAGCAAAATCTAGAATGTAAAAGCACTTTTCAATGTTTATTAAATATCTCCGAGAGCACACTTCTCCCTCGCATGATCAAAACTAAGAAATGAGCAAAACAACTTTGGTGCTGGAACTAGGCATCGGTGTTGGTCTTTCCAGCTGACCAAACAACCCAAGCAGCCAAATTTTCCAGCATTGGATTGGTCAAAGGGGGGGGGAAGATCAACTCAAGTTGCTCTTGAGTTGCTCCAACCCCCTCCCACTTGCATGCCTATAAAAGGGGGGGTATGAGGAGATGAAACATTATCCCAACACAACCAACTCAACAACAAGAGAAAGAAAAGCTGGAGTGTTTTCTTCTGAGTGTTTTTCTTCCGTGAGAGAAAAAAATTTGTGAGTTGTGAGTTTTTCTCCCGTGAGAGAAAGTTACCCCGGAGAGGTAAAAGGTTGTAGTGAGTTTTTTCTATAGTGGTGTTTACCCTAGTATGTAAAGTTATTTCCTATTAAGAAATAGTAAATTTTTACTCCAATTTTTTTACAGTTTTACTGGCAATAATTTTTTATAGTGATCGGTGATTCTTAACAAGTAGTATCAGAACCTTGGTGAGCTGTGAGAGAGTAAAAAATGGAGTGAGATTTTTTTGAAAGGAGAGAATTTTTTTAACCAGTGTATTTTTTTCTTCAAAATGTCAAAAGAAGAGTCATCATCATCGGGAGCTATAATCAAGCTAGCGGCCACAAATTACACACTATGGAGACCTCGAATGGAGGATCTCCTCAGTTGTAAAGATTTATTTGACCCATTAGAGTTCAAAGAAGTAAAGCCAAAATCCACCACAGAAGCTAACTGGAAGAAGATGAATCGAAAGACGATCAGTCAAATCCGACAATGGATCGATCATGTCTTCCACTACGTTGCACAGTAAACGGACGCATATGCCCGCTGGAAAAAGCTAGAGGAAATGTAGTAATGTATCAAGCCAAAACCACTCGAAATAAAGCCTTAATAATAGGGCAATAGGTAAATTTGAAGTTACGGAGTGGAACTTATGTTGCTGAGAATACGAGCGAGTTTCAGAGCCTGATCAATCAGCTATCGGCGGCGGAGTTACAATATGTGAATGAAAAACAATCTCTTCTCCTACTCAGTTCTCTTCCAGACAATTGGGAGACGTCGGTGGTCTCTCTCAGCAATTCAGCTCCAAAGGGCAAATTTACAATGTCTATGGTTAAGAATGCCCCCTTCAACGAGGAGGCCAGGAGAAAAGAAGCCGACACAGACCAATCGCAAGCCCTCGTGACAGAGACTCGAGGTAGACAATAAGGAGGTGGTTGAAGCTGGGATAGAGGCAGGAGCAAGAGCCGTGGTAAGTCCACAGGCGGGAGGAGACCCAACTACAAGTGTTACCATTATGGCATGGAGGGCCACATGAAAAAGAATTGTAGAAAGTCGTTACGAGAACAAGGTCAAAATAATTCTCAACAGAAGACCAAGAATGGAGAGGCGTTAGTCACTTGTACCGGAGAAGTGGCTAGTTACTCTATCCAAGAAGAGACATGCCTTCATGTTTCCAACTAGGACAGCGAGTGGGTGGTTGATACAGCAGCATCCTTTCACACCACTCCTCGATGAGACTTCTTCACCATCTACAAAACATGAGACTTTGGCATCGTGAAGATGGAGATATAAGTTACTCCAAGATCTTCAAAATTAGCGATGTTTAGATTCGGACGAACGTTGGCTACATAATGACTCTGAAGGATGTCCGACATGTGCCAGCCCTCCAGCTTAACTTGCTCTCTAGGATAGCCCTTGACAAAAAGGGCTTCGACAACCATTTCAGCAACGATTAGAGAATGACACAAAATGACATGATTACTGCAAAGGGGTGCATTTGTGGTACGTTATACAAAACTCGTGTGAAAATATGTACCGCCAGTCTTAACGTAGTAGAACATGAGCCTACTCAAAATCTATAGCACCAACGACTCGGTCACATTAGTGAGAGAGTTTATCTCTCTTGACAAAGAAGAAGCTGATCTCAATCACCAATGATGTTGGACTAGATCATGTCAGCATTTCTTAGTTGGCAAGCAACATAGGGTCTCCTTTAATTCTTCTTCAACAAGAAAAACAGAATTGCTCAGTCTGGTACACTCTGATTTTAGCGGTCCCTTGGAGGTTGAATCACTAGGTGGCAACATGTACTTCTTGACCTTCATTGATGATGCTTCTCGAAAGGTGTGTGGGTCTACTTCTTGATGACGAAAGACCAAGTGCTCGACTATGTCGAACGTAAGACATGAAAGAAGTTAAAGTGTCTCTACTCAGAAAATAGAGGCGAATACATTTCCAAAGCATTCGATGTATACTGCAGAAGTCAAGGCATTAGACATGAGAAGACGGTTCTTCACACGCCACAACACAACTGCATAGCTGAAAGGATGAATCGGACGATCATGGAGAAGGTCAAAAGCATGCTCAGTATGGCTTAAGCTACCAAGCCATTCTGGGGAGAAGCTGTTCGTGCCGCCTATTACCTCATCAATAAATCACCCTTTGTGCCTTAGGATTTTTCGATTCCAGAGAAAATGTGGTCTGGTAGAATCCCGCATACACCAACTTGATGGTATTCAGTTGCTTAGCCTTTGCCACATGTATCCAAGGAGCAAAGGCAGAAGCTTGATGCAATGACCATTCCTTGTATCTTCATCGGTTATGGAGATGAAGACTTTGGGTATAGATTATGTGACCCAAAGACGAAAAAGGTGATTTGGAGCAGGTATATGCTCTTCCAAGAAAATCAGACCCTGGAAGACATTGAAATGCATATGGTGTCTTCAAATGCAAGTTCAAGTGATGAAGACATTTGTACAGACCCAGCACCAACGCAATACGAAGAGGTGCATGAAGAAATACCCAAAGAAGAGCAGTCTATTAAACAAGACGTGGAAGAAGGGGTGGATGTTGAGCAGGAGGAGCCACAACCCTCTCCATCAGATATTGCACCGCCATCAATGCTGTAGATGATGGTACATCTCCTGAAGTCAACAACTCACAAGTATAGGATCTGAACGAGGCCGGATTCTATCAACCAGATATTCAGACACTGCATATCTTCAGCTTTGTGAAGAGGGGGAGCCAGAGAGTTTCCAAGAAGCAGTGTTTCACAAGAACAAAGAAAGTTAGCTTCAAGCTATGCAGGATGAGATGGAATCTTAGCAGAAGAATTATACTTATGAGTTGGTCAAGCTTCCAGAAGGAAAGAATGCGCTGAATAACAAATGGGTGTTCAAGTCAAGAAAGATGGCAACGGGAAGATGGTGAAACACAAAGCTCGGTTGGTGGTTAAAGGATTTCTTCAGAAGAAAGGTATTGACTTTGATAAGATCATTTCACATGTTGTGAAGATGGCTTTAATACATGTCATCCTCGGATTGGTAGCCATGTTGAATTTAGAGCTTGAGCAATGTCAAGATGGTATTTCTTCATGGTGATCTCCATGGAGAAATTTATATCTAGCAGCCAGAAGGTTTCAAAGTTTCAGGTAAAGAAAACCTCGTATGCAAGTTAAAGAAGCGTCTGTACAGCCTCAAGCAAGCACCACGACAATGGTACAAGAAGTTTGACTCATTCATGATGAGTTAATGCTACAAAAGGACCGTTGCAGACTAGTGTGTTTATACTCGGCGGTTTTCAGATGGTAACTTCGTTGCATTGCTCTTATATGTGAATGATATGCTAATCGTTAGACAAGATGCAATAAAAATCAGCCAGCTGAAGAAGAAACTTTCTAAGTCTTTCGATATAAAAGACTTGGGACCAGCTCAACAAATTATGGGAATGCAGATAGTCCGAGATAGGGAAAATAAAAATCTGGCTATCTTAGAAGAAGTATATTGAATGTGTAATCAAGAGATTCAAGATGGATCATGCCAAACCAGTAAGCATTCCATTAGCCAACCACTTCAAGTTGAGCAAGAGGTCATGCCCTTCATCTAAGAAAGAGATGGAGGAGATGTCATCAATTCATTATTATTCAGCAGTTGGAAGTCTGATGTATGCAATTTTGTATACAAGACCTAACATTGCCCATGCAGTAGGAATGGTGAGCCGATTCCTTTCCGATCTTGGAAAGAAATATTCGGAGACAGTCAAGTGGATTCTCAGATATCTCAAAGGTACTTCAAAGACATGTCTGTGCTACAGAGAAGCTGATCTAATCTTGGAGGGCTATACAGATTCAGATACGACTGGAGATCTTGATAGTAGAAAATCTATATCAGGGTTTCTCTACACTTTTGCAGGAGCGGCTGTGTCTTGGTAGTCAAGGTTGCAGAAATGTGTGGCACTATCCACAATAGAGGCGGAGTATCTTGCAATCACAGAAGCAGGTAAGGAAATCTTGTGGTTAAAGCAATTTCTCCAAGAATTAGAAATCAAGTAGAAAATGTACAAGGTACATTATGATAGTCAAAGTGCTTTAGATCTAAGCAAGAATTCAATGTATCATGCTCGAACAAAGCATATCGACATACGCTGTCATTGGATTCGCGAGGTGATGGATCAACAGCTGTTGAGATTAGTGAAGATCCATACCAAGGAGAATCCAGCAGACATGTTCACGAAGATGGTGACAAATGAGAAGCTGGAGCTGGGCAGAGATATAATTAGGATGGTTGTTAAATGACAATCACTTCAGATGCAGCTGGAGGGAGAGAATTGTTGGTCTTTCTAGCTGACCCAACAATCCCAGTAGCCCATATCGACTGCTAGAATTTTCCAGCTGCCCATATGGGTTGCTGGATTGGTCAAAAAGGAGAGAAGAGGCATGTTCGAAAGAGAAGTAATTCAGAATTCTCAACTTGATGAGTCAGTTGTGAGAGCCAAAAGGGTTAAAGTTCTTCGACATAGATTTGAAATTGAATGTGAAGCCCTAATTGTCATACCTCAAGATGACAAAGAACCTCAGAATGTAGAAAAAGCTTTATCTCGTCATGATCAAGGTTATTGAAAGAAAGCTATAGAAGAAGAAATGAATTCCATGAAAGTTAACCAGGTTTGGGAACCGATGGATTACCGTCTAATTGGAAAACAATTGAGAATAAGTAGACTCTCAAAAAGAAAGATAGATGGATCCATTGAAAAGCTCGTCTGGTGGGAAAAGGATATACCCAATAGAAAGGTATAGATCACTTTACACCAGCTGTCAAATTTGCCTATGTTCGCCTTATACTATCAACATAAGAACAAAAATGTCATCTTGTTATTGTATGTAGATGACGTTTCGTTAGCCATTAATGACATGGAGTTTTTGATGACCATAAAAGAATGGTTGTTATCAAACTTTGAAATAAAAGATATAGGAGAAGCGGATTTTATACTTAGTGTAAAAATCTAAAGAAATCGTTCTAAAAGATTTCTTGCAATGTCACAAGATTAGAACGATTCAACATGCAATCTAGTTGAAACTTCAACATCTAAATGCGATAATCTTAGTCTAGACGGTTGTCCTAATACGTAGACAAAAAGAACAAGAAGACAAGAGTGCCTTATTTAAAAGATGTGGGTAGCTTAATGTACGCTATGTTGTGTACAAGGGCAGACATATGTCATGTAGTAGGATTGGTAAGTTGATATCAGTCGAATCCTTGACCTAAGCATTGAAAGGCTGTGAAGAGGATCATGAGATATTTGAAGGAAATAGCCAACTACAGTTTGTGTTATGAAGGTTCGTCCATCAAACTGAAAGGCTACACAGATGTTGATTACGGGGGAGATGTAGATAAGAGAAAATCTACATCAAGATATGTTTTCTTGCTCAGATATTGTGTCATATCATGATGTAGCAAGAAACAAACTTGTATAGCTCTATCGACCATGAAGCAGAATTTGTTGCTGCTTCACTGGGTGTCTAGGAAGCTATTTGTTACAACGGTTCATGCAAAATTTAGGTGTAAAGCAAGAGGCAGTAATTGTCTAATGTAACAATCAAGCTGCAATATCTTACCCTAAGGACCCAAGATATCACAGTCATACCAAACATATCGACATATGATACTATTTTGTGAGAGATGTTATAGCTGAGAAGATAGTTTCTATCAAGTATATATCTACGCATAAAATGGTCGCTGATCCTCTTACTAAACCCATTCTCAGATATGCGTTTTTGAAACATGTAAAAGCTCTGGGGTTGCGTATAATTTAAAATAAACGTGTGTATATACTCTGTAATATATTGATATTGTTCAATAAAATATTTGTTTCATTCATTGTGTTGGATGATATATGTTTGCTTACTAGTGTTATTTGTTAACACGTGCATATGAAAAGAGTACATAAAAAAGTATGTCAAATAGGCAGAAGATTAACCTTCTCACGCAGGCAATCGTCTCTGACGTTCTAGGTGAACAGTCATGGATGAGACTTAATCCTCTTTAAAAGTCGCCTTGAATAAGTTTCAAGATGATGTCATTGTGTATATATATACACAAATAATGACCGAGATGAACCAATTCCCCAAAGTTCATCTAAGCCTATTCATGAGCCAGAATGGATTGTTGTAGAATTTAGTATTAAATGTATGAGTACATTTAACTAGAGTGTGAACGGTGTTGGATTAAATTACTCCAAAGATATACGCAATACACTGTTGTATGTGATTTATACCACATGTGCTGGAGTCTACCATAATGGGAAGTGAGATAGTGGATCTCTGCATCTATGCATCTCTACTGTGTGAGTTCCTAGAGGATTGGTTTCCTCACTATACCCTTTAACTATTGACTAATATTCAAAATCTCGATCTTGGTGATAGCCACTTTAGCATATTTCTTATGGCCACGAGTGATTTGGTCTAAAAGGGTATGTCTAGTAAAGCGGCTAAGTTAAGACTTATGATATTGAGTCCAAAGGAAGACTGAGTTTGTTGATATCAAGCTTGATGATCTCATAGACCGATCAATTTGTGTGATTTAGAGACATCAATGTGGAGGTGTTTAAGTATTCCTCGTGAATATATGAAAAGAAAGATCAAGAATACTTACACTGATATAACAAACTAGATCTGGGATATTATAACCGACGGTTATACTTTAGAGGATTGATTACACAGAGGGCAATTGTGTATCTCTTACCAGTGCACAACAAGATAGCCTATTTTTGCTTATGAGTCGCACGACCAAGTTACCAAGTATGAAAATGACATCTCAAGTTGTTTTTTAAACAACAATCCCACCATGTACGAGTAGTAGATGTTGGAATTGGGTATGCTCGTGACGGGTTTAACCCAAGGAGAAATCGCAATTAGTATATTATTAAGTGGGTTATATGTAAATTAAATTAGCCTTTGTGGATAATTGTAATTTACAAAAGTTCAGGGTTTTCAATGCAAATGTGTTTTCTAACTACCCTACTGTTGGAATAATTACGCTATTTTTTTCCAACGTTAAACAACTTCCCCCGTTGTGCCTATTTATACTCCCTATTACCGATGAGGAAAGACAATCAACAGAATTCTTTTCTCCTCTCTCCCAACACAAAGGTGGAGGAGGTAATCTTGGTGGTGAGAGTATTTTTGGTTTCCGTTGGTGATTCCAAATCACATCCAAAACGTTGTAATTCCGCTGCATCGAAGAAGGTGATGTGTTCATCCATTTAGTTTTCTACCCAAACTCAAGGTGTATTCACCTTGAATGTGTAAAGTAAATAAGGACTAGGTGAACCAATTCACGTTTGGAGAATGTGAGAATTGATTTATGTGTACTAAAGAAGAAACTAAGCATGAACCGAGCAAATTTTATATTCACGTATACTAGAGAAGAACTAAGTTGGAACTAATAAGATTTTAGATTTGGAATAGGATCGAGGGGCCCACTGGGAATGAAATTGTAGAGGCATAATCTTGGCTGAGACACTAACCCAAATACTTAAACTATTGGGAACTATTGGGAAGAGTACTAACTTTCATTTATGTTCTTTACTTTTTCTTCCCATAAAAATCATTTATGCAACTCGATCGATATTGGCAAGGATATCAATTTTCCGAGAACTTTGTGTACCTTGAAGCTTTGATCATTGGCCAATAATCTACCGAAGCCCAATTCTAGTCCATGCTCACAAAATTGGTTATGTAGCTCACTTAATTAAAAAAATCTTATAATTTTATAAGCAAGTAGACGAACACACATCCACCTCATCTATTCCACACAACCGTCGCCCTCCCTACTTTTTAGACTAGAATATACAATGATGCCATATAAATGCTAAAGGAATCAACCTTGTCCCTTGGAGAAAAATCATGTACCAATGGCAAGAGGCCAAACCATTGTTGTAAAAAGCTAAATAAAACCATGCTTAAGGCCAGGCTTATGCTTTTCTCTTTTCGAAGCTCTTTAGCATCGCTTCAACAGTTTGAACATGTTATGTTTTATGAATCATCACTTTACAAGCACATAGTATCAATCATCAAAAAGACAATGCTATAATTTTCCGTTTGTTTCTTACTTTTTACTTTCTTCCTCTATTACTACGATTTTTCATCCCTATTTTCCTGCTTTTTGTTAGATCTTTTTTCCACTTTTTACTATTTGAGCTCTGCTTAAGTGTTGCAACAAGGTGCTGCTTTTTTCTACATCGCTTTCAATAACCTTCAGGTGACCTAAATCTCTACAATCTTCAGGACCATCACTGATCGTATGCAAAGCAATCGGCTAAAAATGATCTACAACTTCCAGTATCATGGTCAAATGTGGCTCATGCTTACATGTGCCAATATTTTTAGCAATGCAATCCATGATAGGATTAATTCTTGGGAACGGTGCTCACTCAGCCAAATGATCCATGATTAATTTTTAGCAATAACATCCCCTCTCCGTTTGCAAACAGTCAAAACATCTGCATTTAGTAGGACCCATGATGATCCAGGAGAATCTCAAGGCAGTAAATAAGTGCAAGATATTATGAATTCCATTAAATTCCTACAGCAAAAGCCTACTTTGAAGAGCTTCTGGCAGCAAGACAAGAAATCATGCAATGAAAATAGTACCAATTGAAAGTTTAGTTTGGTAGCTTTGTAAAAGACTAATTTTGAATAAGGATGTCAGAGGACTGAGTTACGGGTCGAACAAGTTGAATGTGTCAGGTTGCTAAATTCAATCCAAACCCGAACTAGATTCTCGTTCCAATATGATTCAGAGTCATAATTTAGAAGGATTTGCTAGGAAACTACTGCAAATTGTTTGGGAATCTTTTGGTCCGATCCCATTAAACATACAACTAATCTTTTAGGTAAGAAGAGACTGCCTTTTCAAATTAAGAGAGACAGGTAAGCAATGTTGTCCTATAAGAAAAACCTCAAACCCAAAGTAGGGAGGACCTGTTGTAGAGAAAACCTATGAAACCTTGTGCAACACTAAAAAAATCCATTACCAAGGAAATCTCCTACTCTAAGAAAACCCCCAAGCTATTGGGAAACCCCTAGACCCTAAAGTTGGAAAAACATTCCCCTCCAACAAAAACCCTGAAACTAGGATTTGGAGGCTAAGACCCTAGAAATCAGAAGTAGGTTTTGCAATTCTAAAAAGAAGAGGGCATGTAAGCTGGAAGTAGGATACATCTTCCACATGTTGCATCGTTTGTCATAAATAAAAACCAGATGCGTGAACTTCCACTCCACTCTCCAAAAACCAAATATTTATGCATTCCTTTTGCATCAACTACCGGTTTGGGATGAACGATCTATTGTTTTTCTCCTCTCTGATTGATCTCAAATCACCTAATGACACAGAACTACTTGCTTGCCTCCAAAATTCACAATGCAGACATGGAATCCTCTATTTGGGGTTTGGAGCTAACATGTCAACTTATCTTTCGTGCACATATAGGATTGGACAAAAACTGCCGACCCAGTGGTCTCTAACTCATCAAAGCTATCAACCTGACCGACCGCCCGACCACATATTCCAATACAATGTTGCCCACTAATCGAGAGGATAAAGATGCAGCTGCTAACAACCTTCTCGCCAACATGCCATAACCGTCGCCTAGTGATGGCACTGCAACCTTCATACGCATAGATTGCTTTAATATCAACACTGGTGTGTTTAAACTAGTACAAAAAACTTCCCAAACAAGCAATGCCCCTCAACCACTACATGGCATCCTACTGGACCCAATTTGTGCCATATGCATGGACATGGTAGCCAACAAACAATGACACATTATTGATTATCTAACAATGTCCTGGAGATCAAAATTTATGGCGACAAAGTAGAGGCCTGCCTCCAACCACCCTGGAATCTGGACCCCCCACTGGCTGCGCTCGTAGGCTGGTTGGATACACTGATGCAAAAATTTACCAAATGCCAATATAAACTACTCGGTGTAGTGACCCATGCACACCATGCCCCCTAGAGAAACATAGCGGTCAAAGGATTACCCACCCATCATAAAAACTGTACCTGAACGTGGCAACATTGCTAAGAAAATATTCAGAAGCATCTCCCATGACTCGACTCCCGACACTTATATGACACGGCTTCTGAGCTGCAACCGTAAGGTACAACACTGCAGCTGACTTTTTACTGTACTATTGGTTGTGGTTAGCCTTAAATAATGTACATCAAAAAATACTTTCCTCACGTCCTCTACTCTGCTTCCTGAGACTGTGTTTCTTTGCTGCTGAAAAGCAAAAATATCATTTATTTTTCAACTGATGTAGTAAGTAGTGTGTGTGTAAAGAGTGTTATTGGGTGTGTGTGTAAAGAAAAGACTAGGGATGCTATAAATATGAAGGTTAGCCCTCATTTGAGGGCAATCACTATTTTCCCAAAGAAACTACATGGTATCATAGCCCTAGAAAGAAAAAAACAAAACCAAAACCCTAACCCGCGCCTCCACCACCTGCGCCTCCACCCGCGGCCACCCACACCTCCAGCGCCTCCACCCGTGGCCACCCGCACCCGCACCTCCACCAGCGAAGCCACCCGCATCCCCCGCCTGCGCCAGCCTCGCCCGCGCGCGCCGCCTGCGCGCGCCGCCGCCGCCGCCGCCGCCTGCGCCTGCGCCGCTGCCGCCGCTCCACGCCATGTGATCCCCTCTCTTCCAAGGCCTCTTCTAGCCACCACAAAACCAAAAAAACAAAACCCCAAAAAACCCCAAAAAAACCCTAACCCTAGATCTATGGTAGAGTCATGAAAAGGACTCCATAGATTTACGGTTAGGGTATGCCCTAGAAGAGGAAGAAGAGAAGTAGATCTGCGGATCTCAGGAGGGAGAGTGGAGAGATCTGCGGATCTGAAGAGATGTGGTACAATTTTACCTCAGCTGACATGAAGGCCTTCATTGGAGAGATAACGAAGCTGCTTGCTTCGAAGGAGTTGGGATCCTCGAGTGGATCGACGCTTTCACGACCCGTGCAGAAGCTGGAGTTGATGCCCAATAATGTGAAATTGGAAGGGACGACGAATTACCTCAGTTGGTCCAGGAGGGTGCTTCTCATCCTGAAGTCGAAAGGGTTAGAAGGAGTCGTTCTGGGTTCATGTAAGGAACCGGTGGATAAGGATGGGGATGAATGGAAAGTCTGGAGCACCACCAACTCACGGGTGGCTGCTTGGTTGATGACATCGATGGTCCCACCCATTGCTGGGATGGTGGAGGCCATAGAGAGTGCTGCGGGGATCTGGAGTATGGTGGAGAAAATGTATTTTGGAGCAGGGAATGTGATGCTCATGATGGAGGTTCAGGGCAAGGTCGACACCTTGAAGCAGGGGGAGATGTCTATTCTAGCCTACTCTGCGGAGTTGAAAAGGCTGTGGTCAGAGTTAGACCACTATGACCCTATTGATCTGCCTGATCCTAGGAGTGCTGTAATACACAGGAAGTGGGTGGAGCGTAGGCGTGTGACACATTTTCTGAGGAACCTGAATGGAGACTTTGAGGTCAGGAGGGCGAGTATGTGTCACCTATCCTCCATTCCATCTCTGGAGGAGGCCATAGCTGCAATGGCACATGAGGAGACTAGACTGAGAGTTATGAAGGATGAGTGTACTCAGGTCACTCGGGCTGCACTGGCTGTACCGGCAGTGGCAGCAGTGAGCGAGGATCGAGAGTGCTACACCTGTGGGGTGAAGGGGCACCTGAGCTTTAACTATCCACAGAAGGGTAGTGGACGAGGACGTGGCACAGGAGGCAGAGGAGGAGGTCGTTGGGGCCGTGGAGGCCGTGGACGAGGTCGCGGCGGCCCACGGGCCAACTTTGCTACCGCTGATGGACGACAGGAGACAGTGCTGATTAAGGCTACGCCAGCTGAGGCGTCAGATCTAGAGCAGCGGAGACAGTCCAGGTCTACTACTGAGAGCTCAGAGAGTCATGCAGACCAGACTAGGGATGTTGCTTCGCCATTTGGTAACTTTGCCCACTTCGCTCACATAGGATCAGGTAACCAATTAGCCCTTTCACGTAGAGATCATATAGAGTGGATTATTGACTCAGGTGCATCTAGTCATGTGTCAGGTGCATATAGACAGTTTTACACGTATAAACCACATACCATTCATGAAACTGTTCAGACAGCTGATGGCACATCCCAACCCATTAGAGGGATTGGCACTATTCAGTGCACTCCCTCCATACGTCTCTCTTCAGTCATTCACGTCCCATCATTTCCAGTCAACCTCTTATCTGTTGGCTCTATTGTTGATGATCTCGACTGTAGCATTACTTTTGACTCTACTCATGTGTGTTGCAGGAAAGGAAGACTGGGAGGAGGCTTGGGACTGGCGTCAGGCGTGATGGACTGTGGTACCTTGACAGAGCTAGTGAGGATGCTGCACTGGCTGTCGTTGGTGGAGAAAAGGAAAGGGATGTACTTTTATTGACACTTACCTTTTGATATTTTGCGAAAAATGTATCCCGATATTTTGAATAGAGTGAATGAAATGAATTTGAAATGTGATGCATGTGAATTTGGGAAACACACTAGGACATCATATCCTAGTGTGGGGATGAGGAGTGTAGAGAGGTTTCATCTTATTCACTCAGATGTTTGGGGGCCCTGTCCAGTGACTTCAGTAAGTGGGTTCAGGTGATTTATCACTTTCATAGATTGTCATTCTCGGATGACATGGCTTTATATGATGAAAAACAAAGGCGAAGTGTTGAAGTGTTTTCAGGACTTCCATAGAAGTGTCAGAAATGTGTATGAGGCCAAGATCCGTGTCTTGAGAACAGATAATGGGACAGAGTATGTAAACAAGGAGTTTGCATCTTATCTATCTGAGAGTGGGATAACTCATCAAACCACTTGTCCCAACACCCCTCAACAGAACGGAGTCGCTGAAAGGAAAAATAGACACTTGTTGGAGGTAACTAGGTCACTCATGCTCACCATGAATGTATCTAAGATATTGTGGAGTGAAGCAGTGATGATAGCTACCTATCTCATCAACAGGATGCCTTCGCGGATTCTTGGTATGAAGTCTCCATGTGAGATTCTTATGGGAAAGAACACTTTTGTAGTTCCACCAAAAGTGTTTGGATGCACATGCTTTGTGAGGGATCATAGACCTTCTGTGGGGAAGCTGGATGCTCAGGCAATTAAATGCATATTTGTTGGGTATCCTTCAAATCAGAAAGGCTATAAGTGTTGGAGTCCCTCAGAAAGAAGGCTGTTTGTGAGTATGGATGTGACGTTCAGGGAGACTGAGCCTTTTTATGGAGGACTGACAGATTCTACATCAGTATTTGATACTGGTGCCTCTCCAAACACAGGAGGAGTTGGTCGAGAGGGGGAGACTGATGACAGGAGGGTAGTGGTTGGACTTATACCGTGTCCTGTCGGGCCTACTGGTACTGGTCCTGATAGCAGGGAGGAGGAAAGGACCTTGGTGGAAGAGGAGGAAGACAGGTTGTACGGCAGGAAATATAGCAGGAGACAGAAGGATAGTCATGGCGATGGAGAACAACAAGAAGCCATCTTCTCCACTGAAGAACCACTAGCTCCACAGCCACATGTCGAGATTGATCAGTCTATCACGCCTGCTCGAGTCCCGACTTCCTCACTGCCTTCCTCTCCTATCACGGATGGTAACCTTTCTTTGTCTTCCTCTAGTTTAGATCTTCCACTTGCATCTCGTAGGGAGCCTCGTATCAATGCCGGCAGACCTCCTGTACGGTATGGATATGAGACCGATATTGCTAATCATGTCTCCTATGCTTCTCTTACACCTGCATATAGGGCTATCATTGCATCCTTACAGTCTATCTCCATACCAAGTGATTGGCGAGTGGCAAAGCAACATCCCCAGTGGAAGAAAGCAATGCTCGAAGAACTTGAAGCACTGGAGAAGAACAAGACATGGAGACTTGTCTCACTTCCAGCAGGGAAGAAAGCTGTGGGCTGCAAGTGGGTATTCACAATAAAGCAAACTCCAGAAGGGAAGGTGGACAGGTACAAAGCAAGGCTGGTTGCCAAGGGCTACAGTCAGACTTATGGGATTGATTATGATGAGACATTTGCCCCAGTGGCAAAGATGAGTACTGTGAGAGTACTGGTATCCTGTGCAGCGAATTTTGGATGGAAATTGCATCAGTTGGATGTGAAAAACGCCTTCTTGCATGGAGACTTACAGGAGGAGGTATACATGGAGGTTCCACCTGGCTTTAGCACACAACAGACGATGGGAAAGGTGTGTAGGCTGGACAAGTCTTTGTATGGGCTGAAACAATCTCCAAGGGCATGGTTCGACAGATTCAGGCGTGCAGTCATCACCATGGGCTACAAGCAGAGTAATGGTGATCACACTGTATTCTATAGACATTCAGGACAGCGGATTACCCTTCTGGCTGTGTATGTTGATGATATTATTATAACTGGAGATGAAGAGGAGGGAATCTCTCACTTGAAGGTAAGGTTGGCGAGAGAATTTGAGGTCAAGGACCTTGGACAGTTGGGGTATTTTCTTGGACTGTAGATTGCCAGGTCCAGGAAGGGTATAGTTCTGATCTCACAGAGGAAGTATGCCCTGGATTTACTGGCTGAGACTGGTATGTTGGGGTGTCGTCCAGCAGTTACTCCTATTGATCAGAATCATAGGTTGCATTCACAATCAGGGGAGCCAGTAGACAAAGAAAGGTACCAGAGACTTGTTAGACGCCTTATCTACTTATGCCATACCAGACCTGACATTGCCTATGCTATCAGTGTGGTAAGTAGATACATGCATGATCCTAGGACCGGACATATGGAGGCAGTCTTCAGGATACTGAGGTATCTGAAGAATAGTCCAGGAAAAGGCATATTATTTGGTAGTCATGGTCACATGAATGTGACAGGCTACTGTGATGCTGATTGGGCCAGTTGCCTAGATGATAGGAGATCAACCTCGGGCTACTGTGTGTTTGTTGGGGGCAACTTAGTCTCATGGCGCAGCAAGAAGCAGGATCTGGTGGCTCGTTCCACTGCAGAGGCAGAGTATCGTGCTATGGTGCTTGGTACCTGTGAGATGATCTGGTTGAGATCACTTTTACATGAGCTACGCCTGCTGAGAGAAGGACCATTGCGGTTGTTGTGTGATAACAAGTCAGCAATTAATATTGCCAACAACCCAGTGCAACATGATAGAACAAAGCACATAGAGATTGACAGGTTCTTCATTAAGGAAAGATTGGACAAGAAGCAGTTGGAGATCTCCTACATTACTTCTGGACAACAACTAGCTGATTGCCTTACAAAGGGGTTGAACTCTAAAGGAGTAGAGGATGCTTGTAACAAGATGGGCATGATAAATATCTTTTGCTCATCTTGAGGGGGAGTATTGTGTGTGTAAAGAGTGTTATTGGGTGTGTGTGTAAAGAAAAGACTAGGGATGATATAAATATGAAGGTTAGCCCTCATTTGAGGGCAATCACTATTTTTCCCAAAGAAACTACAGTAAGAAACGGATAATTCCCTACTCAGATAAAACCCTATAATTATCCTTGTAATTTTGTCTGTTTTATGCGTATTATTTTTAGTTTCATGCATTTTTCCACTTATCTTTAACTTTCGTCGGGCAAATAAACCCTCAACCTCCAGTCCTGCATCAGCCTAGGGAGAATGAATTTGGCAGTGTTATCCATATAGATGCGCTTTAAATGAATGGCTAGTTTTTTTTTGGTGAATACAGGTCCATCAAACAATAGATTCAGGTGTTTGAGTTGATATACGTGTACACTGTTATGGCAAAACTGATAAGCTAATATCAAAAGGTGAAATGTAACACATTTCTCTGTAAGAAGCTATCATAAAGTAAAAGTAAGATTGGGATTGCAAGGAGGAGGCATATATATTAAGGTACCTTGTGCAATGTAAAGCTCCTACCAGTAACGTCTATTGTGATATCACTAGGAACATCCAAAAATATCCTACAACCAATATTTGAATTCAAGGATAATAAGTTAGTACATGATGAATAACCCACAAAGAAGTAATAATGCCGAAGCAAGATACCATGTGTTTGATCAAGCAGAAGAACAAGCATGAAACCACAAACAAGAAATTAGGATGCCAAGATTTAGAGCTAACAAACACACGATGGACTCTTGCATACCCAAGGACTTCTTGTTAAAAAAACAACCAAAGGAAGAATTTGTTAGATTGCAGATTTGAAAGAAATAAAAGATAAATGATCCTTGGAAGCATAAAGTTACCAAACAGAGAAAGAGCACAAGCATAAAAAATAAAGAGAACCAAATGGTCCTTGTTACTACAGTAAGGATGCCGAGATTCATCAAATCTACTGTAGGAACTGTAGAAGAGTGAGTTGAAACTTCTAGATAAACAATTATATTACAATTTCCTGCATTAAAAGCAATAGGATTTGCAATGAAAAACTCTGGTCATTATGGACATGATCTAGGTTTGACAGGAAAGCCAGAAGCAAAACCATGCATGACTTGATATGTTAGGTTAGTTTCATAGTAATGCATAGGTCATATGAGCTGGTACATGAACCCATTCAATGGCTCAGCCCACTACCAGAAACGTGACATATAAACCACGTTTATATTGTCAATCATGGTTAGTGGTAAGGTAACATGACATGTAAACCTCATTTGAATTATCAGTTATGGTTAATTCATATAGAATTTCATGGGTTGCATTTTTAAAATTGCCTATGCCTTTGAGAAAAATGGTTAAGACACTTACCATAAGGTTAAACATGGTCAACATGGTAAAGACCACCAGAATGGATAATAAGATGAAACACGAAACCAAGGGTGATGAGAAGAAGAATGATGGGCTTCCAGCTTTGCGTATTAGAAAAAGTTACAAGCATTCAGACACCCATCGAAACATGCCATGTCATTCCAATAACCCTATGGTATGGAGCTAAAATGTTTTCTATTATAGTGTTAAGATGATTAATTGAGTTAAAATCATGATATGCAACTGAATTACTAGATATGCACTTTCATTTTAATTTGAAATTTTATTTAGGAAAACTGAACATTAAGGGACTCATCTGTCATGGTACAATCTTCCTCTCGCTCTCCCATGCTCATGGTTTTCTTGCACAAGCACGAGATAGTTTTGATTGTTGCTTTTCCTTGCATGTTACATACCAAAAACATCAACCAGTAATAAGTCCTGATAGTTGTGTTTATGGTTATTGATGTTCATGTAGTGGTACTGGTAAGTGTGTTAAGATCGATCAATGCTATCTGCCCCAAATCCTTCTGGGTGTGCATTTAGAGCAGATTAAAAGGGGACAAAATCCTCCGGAAGGATTTGGGGCTATGCTACCTCCGGAAGGATTCTGGGTCAAATCCTTCCCATTTTAAATCCACTTATAAGCCATCCAAAGAGTACATCCACTTTAGCCAAGCTGATCTGCATCATTAAAACTGAAATACAACTGGTACTTAAATTCTCCATCACATGCATCAAGCAGACACTAAAGTGGATGGCTGAAAACAGAAGTTGTTTAGATTTATGGTCTAGAACACTTAGAGCCTGCAAGGATCTTATAGGGTTTAATATCTTATAGGATGTTCATGTAGTGGTACTGGTAATTACATGTAGTGGTACTGGTAATTACCTAGCATTCATCATGTGATTATCCAAATGAGACAATCTCTGAAAGGTCCAAGGATTGCATCATTTCTTAATAAGTGTAATTAGGGGTTCTATGTCAATAAATGTCATCTCAGATTCATGTGTCAATAGTTTATAGATCAAGTGTCAAATTCCAACAATTCCAACCATATGCCTTATTTCAGTGTAATCGAACGTCACATTACAAGCATAGCCCCTAACCTAACTACACATATTAATGATATTCAATAAAATGTTCTAATCATTGCATGCTTTGTCAAATAATACATTAATGATGTCAAAGTATGATCTCAATCAAAAGTAAATTATTATTTAAAATCTTTCAAAATTTCAGTCAAGAATCCAAGCTAGAGAAAATTCCGTTTGCAATGCATGTTACTCAAAATAAGACTGAAAATTACTTTAAAGCTGAAAGTTATATGTATACATGGAAAACAAAAGCTATATAAGATCAAATTCAAATCTACGGCCACCCAAAATATTTTTCTATAGTCTACAAGCCCAGAGGAGATCTACCCCAGCCACGAAACAGGAATAGCAACAAGGCCGCGGGTTTGAATAGTAAGGCCCAAAGACCACAACAACAGCAAGGGCAAAAGCCCATGGAACCCAACAGGGCAAAAGCCCAGTAAACCACCGGCGAGGCAAGCCCAAAAAGTAACATCTGGGCAAGGCCCAGGAAGAGTAACGACATGGCAAACCCCAAGAACAAACATCAGTGCAAAGCCCAAGAACACCCCAACAGCAGGGCAAGGCCCAAAGAGAACAACCGCAGGGCCAAAGCCCGAGGGCAAATAGCCAGCAAAAAACACCGACAGGAAAACATGGCAGCGGCAGAGTCCAACCTTCTACAGCCAATTGAAAAACAAAACTCAACCAAAAAATAAGGGACAGAGGAGGGCAGCGGTGAGGGTCACTGCAAAGCCCGATTGGGTTGCCGAGAATTTAATTTGCACATGAAAAAATCCCTCATGAAATCATGAATCATCACAGCCCGTAAGAAATTCATGCCAAAGAATTTGCTAACAATTCATAATCCAATCAACCACAGAATTTCTAATCATAGCATGAAAATCATTTCCAACATATAATTATTCACTCAAAACAATATTATCAAAGTTCAATTTAATTGTATAAACTGAAATAAAAACTTGGATCAGAAATAATCTATCGTTCATCAAAGATATCCAAAAATCACCACGGTCCCCAGCTCAAGCCATCCACCTTGCTGTGGGCGATGGTGATTGTTTGATACACGAGAAAGAAGCAAAGAAATCGAACCCAGCAAGAGATCGGAACACCCCAAATCCGAAGGAAACTGAAATCGAAATTTTAGAGGAAGAAAAAAAATTTGCATACCCAAACCCTAGAAAACAATAGAGAACCTATTATATAAAACACAACTGTTTTTGAATCCTAGGGCTGACTAGGACAAGCTGACTAGGACAAAAGGATTGATAGAAGAACGGCTGAAATTTAATCTTGAGTAATGAATGGTTGAGATGAGATTTTGTGGAAAGTTTTGAAGAGAAAAACATTTCTGAGGAAATGAAAGTTTTTGTGGAATAGCAGAGTGCACGCAATTAATGCATTTGAAAAAAAAACTTTAATTTGCATTTAATGTTGCAGATCGAATGCTGTTGTAGAACGAATGATCTCTTCCTTAACGCGGGGCCCACCGTCTCTTCGACATATGGGACAACAAGATGAAACTAATTTTTTATGCTAATTTGTTATTCCGTTAAATTTTTTTTCCGCTAATTTTTTTTACGCTCCGAAGGTACCTGCGCCGAATTTGTTGTTCTACTCCGAAATTGGTTGTTCCTCGCCGAAGGCGTCTGCGCCCGCGCCGCTAAATATTTTTACGCTAAACTGATGTTCCGCGCAATTTTGGATGTGAAATAATTTTTTGGGGAACAAATATTTCGCGGGGGAAAATCATAAATGAACAGTGCCCGCGGGCACTGGTTATGACTAGTATATATATATATATATATATATATATATATATATATATATATATATATATATATATATATAAATAAGTAGGGAAGTCAACAGAGGAAAATGTGTGAGCTGATATCGTGTGGAAATTTGGGATTGTGACGGGTTTCTCGCGAAGATAGGATGTGGTGGTTTTTGGGACAGAGGTTAGGGTTTTCTGAATAGAGAAGAGGGGTTGATTGACTGAGGGTAGAAAGGAAGTAAGGAGTGGGCAGCAGGATTTGTTTTAAGTGAATGAAAGCAAGGATTTAAGAAAGAAAGAAGGGAATGAAGAAGTGGGCTGTAGGCTGAGCCAAAAGAAAGGAAAAGAAAGAAAAGAAAGGAAAGAAAGGAAAAGAAAAATTAGAAATATATAAGAAAATTTACAAGAAAATTTCTAATAATCTTATTAAAATTTTGGGCCATTACAGATCTCGTCTTTAGCAAATAGTTTAGTTATCACAATCATTGGGGTAGGTTGAAGATGTCATTAATGATAGTTACATCAGTAGTAACTGAGAGCGTTGATGACGGCATAAAATTGACAAAATGTGTTAGCGATAGCAATAATGGCACGTGTTGATGATGGCGGCAGTGGTGTTGGCAGCAACGATGAAGGCGAGTACGGTAATAATAAGCAACATCAAATGCGGGTAACTGAGAAGGTGTATTTAGATGTGGCAATATGGATGGGTTAAGGTTTGGAATCAGGCCAGGCTTGGGGTTTGAAGGGGAAGGAAATGGACATTGCAATTTTTTTCAAAAATTCAAAAAATTTGCAAAAAATTGAAAAAAATTATGAAAAATTTCAACATAAATTAGGAAAAATTTTCAAGGATAAAGTGTTATGAGAGGTAGGTTTTGAAACTTTTTCAAATTTCTTTTGCTATGCTTTGACGTAGCACAAAGCAAAAAAAAATAGAAATAAGGTTTATGCGATAAGAATAAACAACCACATAAGAAAAAATTTCTAAGGATTAGGGCAAGGAAAACTAAGAATAGATATGATTCGGGCTTCTCGCCCAGATGCCTCTTGAGCCTATGCTCAACCCCTTTTGAAAAAAGAGATTTTAGAAAGAAAAAAATCGGGTTCCTCTAGAACCAATCCAACATTACTCATAAATTTATCAAGTTCAATTCATTTAAACAAAGAACTGTAGTACATGCTTATTTAAAAGCTAAACTATACGCACCACATGTAAAAATAAAGGAAAACTCCAAAACATATACAAAAACATGTATACAACGTCTAAAACTCAAAAATCAACTACAGATACTAAAATAAAAGCTAAATCCAAAGTAATAATCAAATCGGATCTTCATCACCACACCATATCTTTGTGTGGCACCACACATTTGCTCCACACACCACTTTGCTAAATATAGCATTTAGTTTTATATACTTTTGTATAATGATAGCTCTAATACAATTTGTAATGTCTTGAGCCAGAATTTCTCAAGAGACCACCCTATCCTGGAATAGCTCTTGCCTAATCATGCTTTTTAATATATTTTTCCATGATGTATCCCTAAAAATGCTACCAACAATTAATTCTTAACCTTATAAAAATTATTATTTACCAAAATCCATCTTAGAAAACAAACCATGTGGTAATTATGTATTTTAAATTTTAGGTGTCACATATTTGCACCATTAGTATACAGTAGGCCATCAACGTTAAATAACTGAGGAGTAATGACTTAATTGACAATGAACATCGAACATGTTGGTTATTAGCATTCCGTGCATTAGATATACTACAAGAGGAATATAAGCATCAGTTGGCCAAGCAGAAAATCCATCCTAGCTTGGTTAAATCACACACTCTCCATTATTTTTTGAGCGATCAAAACTGTTCATTTTGATCTTCTGATAAGAACTACAAATATCTGAAATTTATTAATATAAAACTGAAAATAAAAGGGTACCGTTGATTACAATTGTAGAGCTAATCGCTCTCCCAAGACGCCGATTGAAGAGGACATTCGCACTCTCCCGAAGAACGAGGAACTCTCTACTCTCTTTAGCAATTGAAATATCAAAATAAGCATGGGGATGACCGGCCGGCCCTAGGGGTATAAATACTACTCCCAAATACAAAATTGCACATAACCCCCTATATAAAAATATAGAATCACAAAAAAATCCAAAAGTTCACGAATACGCCCCCTGAGTTATGTAGATGCCGCCGGCCTACCTCGCTTGCGCCCCCTCTGATATGTGATAAGCACATCACTACTTCCCCAAAAAGAGTCACTGTGTCCTCAAGGTGGAAGTCAAGAAACTGTTGTGATATGATGCACATCAACTTACACGTGATCTCATGATCTGCCAAGCCCTTTCAACGCACCAACACCTCCTGCTCTCAAGCACTTCCCTTGCGGACCCCTTCAGCTTCTCAGGCTCTAAGGTCACCTCCATGTCGTCAGTCAATGTCACCGGTAGTGATGGTGATGGTGTATGATCGCCAATCGCATGTCTGAGCTGGGAGACATGAAAGACGGGGTGAATGACCGATCCTGGGGGTAGCTTCAACCTATAGGCAACTGGCCCCACCTTAGCCTCTATCTCGTACGGCCCAAAGTATCTAAAAGAGAGCTTCTCATTTCTTCTGTGGACTAAGAACTTCTGCAGATAAGAACGTAACTTTAAATAAACCATGTCGTCCACATCAAACTGCACGTCTCTGCAGTGGGAGTCTGCCCTAGCCATCATAATCTGATGGGCCCTAGCCAGATGGTGCTTCAACTCCTCCAAAACTCTGTCTCTCTCAACTAAGTACTACTCTACCTCTGAAGCATGAGTAGTCTCATGCCCATAATGCAGCAGATGAGGATGATCTCGTCCATACAATATTTTAAATGGGTGGTCTAAGCAACTGTGTGATATGAAGTGTTATACCAATACTCCGCCCAAGCTAGCCATCGTGCCCATAGCTTCGAAGTCTCCGAAATGAAACATCGCATATAGGTCTCAATACTCTTATTGACAACCTCAGTCTGGCTGTCAGTCTGTGGATGGTACGGTGTACTCGTCAAGACCGTCCACTGTGAAGGGTTTTCTGGGACCCTTAGGGCACAAAAACTCTATGACCGTCCTAATTCGGACGGAACATAGACACAAAAGAATTTGCAGCGGAAGAAAAATCTAGTTAATCTAATTAACATGCAGTTAAAACAATTTCAACTTAGCCCTTAGGTATAAAACCCCTAGCCAAGATCTATGCCGACTTGGGATGGATCTGACCATCCCAAGAAGGATCTAGCCTACTGCGATTAAATTAAACTAATGCTTAAACACATACCCGGAATCTCAAACCTGGAGCAGGCGAGATGTTCAGCACCGTCTTCCGAGCTGCTCCCGTCCCACGCCGAGCCGCTCCTTGAACCGCTCCCCGAACCGCTCCTCAAACTGCTCCGCATCCCGAGGCGATCAATCCCGTGTGCCGAGCCAACCACGCGCCGAAAAAAGTTTCACGCGAGTGAAACCTTCGCCTAGATTTCGGATCTGAATCCGAACTCCTTTGCGGCTTTGCTAGAGCACTCAAGAGTAAGGCAGAAATTTAGGGAGAGAAAAAATATTAATTTAAGCTTAGATCCGAGCGTGCTCCAACATTTACGAGAGCCGCTCAGATCTAGAGCTTGGGACGAGTTTTGAGGAGGAGAGCAGACCCCTATTTATATAGGCGGCTGATTGCTCCCCTTCTCTCAAAATTCGATGTGGGACTAATAATTAGAGTTAATAAAATCAATTTAGTTTGCCTTTCACAAAGTGCAAACTTCCGTGAATTTTAACTCCCTCACCGTTGAACTTCAGGATTGATACAACCTATCAATTCGAAGGGTGTTCAACGGTGAACGCATAGGAAAAAACCGTTCGTCAATCGGAGTTCGTTTGACCCTCCAATTAATCGCCCAAAGTTTAGCCCAAGGCTAGTATTTCGCAAAAACTGAGCCGTCAAACGAATCTGCCCTAAGTGCAGAAAAACTGCACTTTGTGGGACCCACCTGACCAGCTGGGTGAGCCCATACCAGGCTGGACGCCTGGTCTGGGCGCACCCAGGCTGGTGCGCCCAGCCTGGGCGCACCCAGGCTGGTGCGCCTGGCCCAGGCCTGGGCGCCTGGCCCTGGCCTGGGCCAGGCGCCCAGGGCGCCTGGGCGGCCCGCCTGGGCCAGACCCAGGCGCCCAGCACCTGGGCATGAGCCCAGGCGCCTGGGCTGGCGTCCTGGGTCAGCCAGGTCTGGCCAGGCGCCCAGGCCAGACCTGGTCTGGCCTGGGTCAGCCTGGTCTGACCCGGTCTGATCTGTTTGGCTGTTTCTGAGTGTATTTTGGGCATTTGGCGTCCGATTTGGACGCCGTTGGAACCTGTGTTTAGACCGGGACATTCCCGTCTTACCCATGAGCTTTTCCTTGCGTTTATTTTATTAAATATTGTCTTAAACTATTTAAAACACATTTAATCTATTTTGCATCATATGCAAATAAGTCCCCTATCTAGGCTTAAATATCATTTGCATCAAAATGCAATTTTCTCTTCCTTTGCATCAAATGCAAATTGTTCTCCCTAACTAATTTTACCTATTACTAAACGAACGTCGCACTCTGTGTGAGACCCTACAGCCTGACCCTTACAACAGGTTGGGCTCGAAGCCCTATACGGCAGTGACCACGAGCAGTGGTTGTCGTCACTGCTTCAGGAATCATCATTATGTGGTTGACTCATTGACATGAGTATTGTCGGGACCATCCTGACTGTTTCCGTGATGAATTCCGCAGTTATAGTTTCTTCGTCTTAACTATATCGTGTAGATCAAGTTTAGGGTACGGTCAAACTGTCAACCCCAATAACTTGACTCCGGTTAGTTTCTATCGATCTTTAGTCAAATAATGTTGGACTTCTTCCAACAAACTCTGTCCAGAGATTTTACTAAAGACCGAACTAACCCTACGACACTAACTCCCATTGACCGGGAGAGACGAATCCTCTCTTGGTCATTACTCTCCTCATGCTCTTCAAGTGTCACCCAATCAAAAGACCTTTCGACAGGCTTTGCCTCGAAGCTAGGTCAGTTGATCTAAGTGGCACCGTTCACGCATAGGTTTGTCAAAATGACCTCAAGTCAAAAGACCAACTAGCCTATCATCACTCAGAGTCATTATTGACAGATTGGTCAATATAACCATATGATAACTCTTGTGGATCGTTCAGTGAACTCATTCTCTAATGAGCACTTGTGTCTCGTCTTCGACTTCGCCAAGTCAAACGATCATGAGATCATCGCCACCGCTTAACGGTGAAGACTAAGACACAATGGTCTATCCGATGTTTCGATATCCTTGTCTCGAAGCATCTACGATCACGAACCCTTTTAGACTTATGCTACAGACGGTCAAACATTTCTCCATGATCGAGATACTCATCTCGATACATGTTTGACCTTGCATAAAGTCTCAGGACTTTACCTAAGTTAATATCTAATGTTAACTACATTACAATATAACTTAGATAAATTATTACCAAACAGCTTACTGTTATTTTTTGAACAAGACGTTTGTGCTATTCACACAGAGATAAATGGCCTTGAGTGCATCATTCTCCTACATCTCCCACTTGCACTCAGGCCCATTTATCTCGGTATCTTATACCGTTTTTACACATAAGTTTTCCCGACTTCATGTGGTAGAGCCTTTATGAGTGGATCTGCTAAAACCGTCTACACTATAGACTTAAGGGTTTTCTATATTCATGTTAGACCAACCATTTGAATCTCATTCAAATAATTCATTTGGTCTGTCGGAATCCATAATATTTTATTTCCCTTGGATCATATCCAGTTCATCGTACCTTACGATAATAATTTTAAATTAGTTAATGGTCATAAATGGCTCATATCTATTTCTGATAAAGTATCAAACCTTTTGATTACTTTGTCAAAATATATGTTCCATTTCTTTGATGCCTCGCATGTAATTTATAAGCTCCCACTGACCTTGAAAACTTTCTGGCTAATTCATATAAGTTGGTCCGTCTAAATCATATTTAGAAATATGAACTTATAAGTGAATGTTCCAATTTTCATGGTCAATATTAGCGTTTTACATCGAGTTTGGTCCAAGTAGATCTGTACACATCTGCTGGCGAGACAGTTTCAACATAATCCATTTTATAGGAATTAGGATGAAAAACCGTTCTCGACCAACATGATTGCACTTCACTATTTTCCTTTCTGCACCAATCTTTCAACATAAAGATTTACTTGCAGAAAGAGAGGAAACATTTTCCTTGTGCACGTAAACTAAATTCCAAAATTTATTTACGCACATGGACCTATTCTGATTGCATCAAGTTTTAAATCGGAGTTACTACTCCGAATTTCATCCTAGAAGTTGACTAAGTCATCATCAGCTATGATGTTTAACTCGACTCTTCGTCTCACGAAATTCGAGAAATTATACAACTTCCTAATGATTGATTTAATGAATATCCAATTGATAATGTCCTCATAGAACATTATCAAAACCTAGGCATTACTATCTGGGACTTAACCCAGAGGGAGGACTTAACTCAGAGTCACTTACAATGGATCACACCAGGTCTAACTTAGTGTGATTCAAACTTTTAACACACGGATGTGTTAACAGACTTGACCTGAGAGAAAATCATATTTTCTTTTAATTACGCAAGATTTTATATAGCGAAGTATTTGACCATTCGATCTAATCGAATCAGTTTAAATATTTTTGTCATTTTCTTCTTTATTTTATCAGACTTGTGTTTCATCAAGAACACGTGTCTTAATAAAATATACGAATAACTTATTTTGGTTAATCTAGACTCGGGTACATCAGTATGTACGAGACTGAGTTCGACAACTCATTCTCCCACTGTCTTACAGATGGGTTTCGGCCATTATATCTAAGAGGATAAGATTCACAAGTGTCCGTAGACTTCATAATACGGAGGTCAGACCCCTCTTTATGTGACTTGTGAAGCTTAGTCTCTCGATACGACCTAGTCTATTTTGCCATACAAGTTTGCTACTATCTTGTGTATTTATATATATTAACATTTAATATATATATTATCGTTATACATATTACTCATTGCTTCAGAAGCAATGTGACGACATTCGTCAAAATGTGTTAACCTTTTGTATAACAATAATTATGAAATCGTGACATCAGAATATGTCACATTTTCATTTCCTCCTACTTATGCCTTTACTAATGATAAATTAAACCAATTTTCTCAATTGACTTTCGGAGTGCCTTCTTCCTTTTCTAAATCACATTTAGATATTAAATAGCCCAACATAAATAAATAGCTATGCAAGCATCTCATGTATCCAAACGCCCGAGAGTTGCAATCTTGAGTGTAGCTCAAGAAGTTGCTTGTCTCAAGATCCGGTTGGGATACATAGCCTTGCATCGCTCATGCACTCGTATTCGACTCAAACAGTTTGATCGAATTTTCGAACTTTGCGGATCAAAATTGTTTATCCATACAACCTTGAGTGAAGCTCGACAAGTTGTAGGGAGAAACATACTTCGAATATCCTATATGTTCAAGCTGCCTCATATAGAGACGAGTGTCATGTAGCTTGAATTTATTTGTTGGACCCAGAACTTAATGAAATCATATTTCTTAAGTCTGTTCTTTAGAAGATCATTTTAATGTCAACGAGAATATAGTTTTAATTTTATCAATTAGAATTTAACTTGATATTCAATTAATCAACCTATTTGACCAGTTAACTGATTTCATTAAAATATTATATATTGATTCCTTCGGTAAACATAGTCTTGCCCTAGTTTTGGCATATGTTCAATATTAAATATAGGTAGATTGGCTTTTATCTATCTGTATCCTCCCACTATTTTTACGATCGTTTCAAAGCTTAATAACGAACGATTTAATCGAATTAAAATTAATGGGTAAGAGGTCCAATCACCTTGAGTCTAACAACCTTGAGTGTAGCTCAACAAGTTGTAGGACTCTGTAATCGGAAGATGACTCTTCATCGATCATATCAGATATGACCCTCTTATCGGTTTTTGCCCCTAGCCATTTGTGATCATGAGTGTGCTCATCCAAATCACAATGTCTAGTCTAGTCGGACCCTTGTTTTCGTGTCTAGCCTGACTTGCTCCGACGCTCGGTGTATTCACGACACGTCGGTTTGGGTCAGGTCTTAGACTACATCTAGCCAGACTACATCATTGACATAACTTACGCCGACGCATGGTAATATGACGGTTTGGGTTTAGTCAAGATTTCATCTTTATGTATTAAAGGAGTTGGTTTCTATAAGGTTGCCATGTCACAGCTTGAGTGTAGCTCAACAACTGTAACACGGGTCATATAGTTGCTAACCCCTAAAACAAGGAGGGCTACGGCTAATCTTGAAAAAGATCATTAACGTATTTGGCTTAGATATAGTCCAGGGTGTCATACAATCATGATTCGCGACATTGTGGTTCAGCAGAACACGGCCAGGGAATTGACTAAGCCAGGATCACTACACCTTATACTAGCTAGGGTTGATCCAACAAACTTAGCCAAGCACATTGACTGGATCATGATCCATTGAATGAAGCTTGTCATTTTTGTATGCGTGCCATAGACTAAACAGCTTTTATTAACTACTAATTAATCCTATCAACTAGTTGCATCCTTAAATTCAAAATTTTAGGATTTGTTTAATAACTTTTATTAAGTCCTTATCAACTATAAGGTTCACGTGCTATCCTAATCGTTATTAGGATTTTAATAAATTTTATTAACAACTGCTAAAAGCGAAGTCCTTTAATGAGAATTAATTATTACAATTAGAATTAAGAAATCATTAAAAGGACTACCCTAATCAGGAATTAGGTCTTGAAGTGTTGTTAATATTTTATTAAAACATAGCATGTCATTAAAATTCAATTAATAAATTTTAATCATTTTTTAATGGCTAACCTAAAGGGTTGTCTTGTGTTATAAAATAAGGGACAAAAGGAACTAGCCATTAAAATAAAGCTACACTAATTTTATCGCATAAAAAGAAAGTGTACAACTATTTAACAATTAAACAGACTAAAGTTTATCGCATAAACAATTTTAGACTTTTTTAAAATCAGTTTTAAAAATATCTTATAAATTTAAAACATCATTTTAAAAATTTCCATGTTCAAAAATTAATCTTATACAATTTTTAAACATCTAAAACATTTTAAACTTATCGCCTAAATTTTAAAAAAGCCTTAAAATCAATTTTAAAATTATCACGTAAATTTAAAATCATCATTTTAAAATTTTCATGTTTAAAATTTTATCATATAAAATATTTAAACAACTAAAATACTTTTAAAAACATCTTTAAAAAATATCGCATAAATTTTAAATATTTTAGAAGGCATCTAAAATATTTTAAAAGTATCTCATAACTTTAAAACATTTTTAAAATTATTTTAAAAGCATTTCAGAGTTTAACAAAATCACAGGATAGATCTTTACGCAAACCTAGGCTCTGATACCACTGAAGGGTTTTCTTGGACCCTTAGGGCACAAAAACTCTATGACCGTCCTAAGTCGGACGGAACATAGACATAAAAAGAATTTGCAGCGGAAGAAAAATCTAGTTAATCTAATTAACATGCAGTTAAAACAATTTTAACTTAGCCCTTAGGTTCAAAACCCTTAGCCAAGATCTATGCCGACTTGGGATGGATCTGACCATCCCAAGAAGGATCTGACCATCCCAAGAGGGATCTAACCTACTGCAATTAAATTAAACTAATGCTAATAAACACATACCCGGAATCTCAACCCTGGAGCAGGCGAGATGTTCCACACCGTCTTTCGAGCCGCTCCCGTCCCACGCTGAGCCGCTCCTCGAACCGCTCCCCTAACCGCTCCTCGAACCGCTCTGTATCCCGAGGCGATCAATCCCGTGTCACCGAGCCAACCACGCGTCGAAGGAAGTTTCACGTGAGTGAAACCTCCGCCAAGATTTCGGATCTGAATCTGAACTCCGTTGCGGCTTTGCTAGAGCCCTCAGGAGTAAGGCAAAAATTTAGGGAGATAGAAGAAATATTAATTTAGCCTAGATCTGAGCGTGCTCCAACATTTATGAGAGCCGCTCAGATCTGGAGCTTGGGACGAGTTTTGAGGAGGAGAGCAGACCCCTATTTATATAGGCGGCTAATTGCTCCCCTTTACTCAAAATCCGATGTGGGACTAATTTTAGAGTTAATCAAATTCAATTTAGTTTGCCTTTCACAAAGGCTAAACTTCCGTGAATTTTAACTCCCTCACCGTTGAACTTCAGGATTGATACAACCTATCAATTTGAAGGGTGTTCAACGATGAACGCATAGGAAAAAACCGTTCGTCAATCGGAGTTCGTTTGACCCTCCAATTAATCGCCCAAAGTTCAGCCCAAGGCTAGTATTTCTCAAAAACTGAGCCGTCAAACGAATCTGCCCTAAGTGCCGAAAAACTGCACTTTGTGGGACCCACCTGACCAGCTGGGTGAGCCTAGACCAGGCTGGACGCCTGGTCTGGGCGCACCCAGGCTGGTGCACCCAGCCTGGGCGCCTGGACTAGGCCAGGGTGCCTGGCCCTGGCCAGGGCCCAGGCGCCTGGGTGGCCCACCTGGGCCAGCGTCCAGGCGACCAGGGCGCCTGGGCACAGGCCCAGGCACCCAGCGCCTGGGCCTGAGCCCAGGTGCCTGGGCTGGCGTCCTGGCTCAGCAAAGTCTGGCCAGGTGCCCAGGCCAGACCTGGTCTGGCGTGGGTCAGCCTGGTCTGACCTGGTCTGATCTGTTTGGCTGTTTTTGAGCGTATCTTGGACATTTGGCGTCCGATTTGGACGCCGTTCGAACCTGTGCGTAGACCGGGGCATTCCCGTCTTATCCGTGAACTTTTCCTTGCGTTTATTTTATTAAATATTCTCTTAAACTATTTAAAACACATTTAATCTATTTTGCATCATATGCAAATAAGTCCCCTATCTGGGCTTAAATATCATTTGCATCAATATGCAATTTTCTCTTCCTTTGCATCAAATGCAAATTATTCTCCCTAACTAATTTCTACCTATTATTAGACAAAGGTCGCACTCTATGTGAGACCCTACAGCCTGACCCTTACAACAGGTTGGGCTCGAAGCCCTATACGGCAGTGACCACGAGCAGTGGTTGTCGTCCCTGCTTCAGGAATCATCATTATGTGGTTGACTCATTGACATGAGTATTGTCGGTACCACCCTGACTGTTTCCGTGATGAATTCCACAGTTATAGTCTCTTCGTCTTAACTATGTCGTGTAGATCAAGTCTAGGGTACGATCAAAACTGTCAACCCCAATAACTTGACTCCGGTTAGTTTCTGTCGATCTTTAGTCAAATAATGTTGGACTTCTTCCAACAAAGTCTGGCCAGAGATTTTACTAAAGACCGAACTAACCCTACAACACTAACTCCCATTGACCGGGAGAGACAAATCCTCTCTTGGTCATTACTCTCCTCATGCGCTTCAAGTGTCACCCAATCAAACGACCTTTCGACAGGCCTTACCTCGAAGCTAGGTCAGTTGATCTAAGTGGCACCATTCACGCATAGGTTTGTCAAAATGACCTCAAGTCAAAAAACCAACTAGCCTATCATCACTCAGAGTCATCATTGACAGATTGGTCAATATAACCATATGATAACTCTTGTGGATCGTTCAATGAACTCATTCAATAATGAGCACATGTGTCTCGTCTTTGACTTCGCCAAGTCAAAATAATCATGAGATCATCGCTCCTGCTAAATGGTGAAGACTAAGACACAATGGTCTATCCGATGTTTCGATATCCTTGTCTCGAAACATCTACGACCACGAACCCTTTTAGAATTATGCTACAGACGGTCAAACATTTCTCCATGATCGAGATACTCATCTCGATACCTGTTTGACCTTGCATAAAGTCTCAGGACTATACCTAAGTTGATATCTAATGTTAACTACATTATAATATAACTTAGATAAATTATTAACAAACAGCTTACTGTTATTTTTGAATAAAACGTTTGTGCTATTCACACAGAGATAAATGGCCTTGAGGGTATCATTCTCCTACACACTGCACTCTAAAAAGCTCATGCCAGAATCTGCTCAGGAAGCCCTTGTCTTTGTCAAATAGAATAGACTTCGATGGCCCATGTAAACGAATGATCTCTCGCATGAACACATCTGCCACCGACAATGCACTGTAGGGATGCCAGAGTGGTATAACGTGGAAATACTTGCTGAGATGGTCCACCACAACTAGTATGACTGTGTATCCACCCGACTTGGGCAACCCCTCTATGAAGTCCATAGTGTAATGGCCCAAGTGCCATATACAATAGGGTGTATAGTTTTGTGTGATGTGCAGTGAATATGTGCATGTATACATGTGTAGTGTGTATAGTAAATATGTAGTGTGCCTAGTAAGTTCCATATAGGTTGCCTATTTGTATGCCTATATGGGTGAATGTATATCTATATGAATGTATTATTTGGATGCCTATGATTGTATGAATGGGGATGTCATGGATGTATATGTGATTGATTATGTGAGTAGTAGTGTGTATAGTAACGTAATTCTATGGTTGTGTGATTTGTAGTAAATATTATTAGTATGTCATGTATGCGTATACTACTACTATTTGTGTATTATTATTAGCAAGATAGTGTTATTAATAATGGGGGGCCCTTTTATATGAATGGCATTATTGTATTTTCGAGTGGGGGTGTGTGTAGTAGAGGGGGAGTATGTATAGAAATGGCAAATTAGTAATTAGTTAGTTAAGTGGGAGAGGGTGTGTGTGTGTAAGGAGACATGTTGACTTTTCCAACTTGTTTTCTTAAGAGAAAAAGGAAAGGAAAAAAGAAAACTGAAAGAAAAGAAGAGAGAGAAGACAAAGACAAAGGGAAGAATAATGTAGAAGAGAGAAGAGAATGTAGAAGCCTCTCTCATTTAAAAATTCACCTTTTTCTTCCCCCTCTACTGCCCAATTTCGTGCTCCCCTCCCCTCCCTCTCTCTTGCTCTCATGTTTGACAAAAAATTCATCTTTTCCCCCCTCCTTTAGTCCCTTGTGCAAGATGCTAGCAAGAGGATTTGGTTGGAGCTTTTGAAGAGGAGTTTTAAAAGCAAAATTAGGAGCTTTGTGGGGATCCTTAAGGGAATTTTATGGATCTAAAGTGGAGGTTTAGATGAGGGAAAATAAAGCTTCAAGAGGTACGAATTCCTCTCCACTCAAGTGTTACTTGCATCTCATGTTTCATTGCAAAAAGATGGTTCATTTGTTAAGCAAGTTGTTAGCTTTTACATGTCTACATGCTTCATTTGTTCCCCTTGATATGCTTGGATGACCAAGTTGCACTTTTTATCAAGGTTTTAAGTATCGGTTTCGGAGAGGGTATCGCTCCGCCCAAAATTTAGGTTTCGGTATGCCCGTTTCGACGGTTTCGGAAGCAAGTTTCGGTATCGTCCGTATCGTCCGTATCGGTAGTTTCGTTTCGGTATCGGTATCGATATCGGATATACTTTGCTGTATTTTCACGTATTTTCATGTATTTTCATGTATTTCGGTATTTTCCTGTATTTTATACTTTGCAGTATTTTACTGTAATTTTGCCTGTATTTTTCTGTATTTTTTACTTTGCTGTATTTTCCTGTATTTTCATGTATTTCGGTATCGGATATACTTTGCTGTATTTTCCTGTACATTACACATTTGTAAAAAAAATAACAAATTAATAAGTATAAAAGAACAATAATAAAAATTGATGAGTCATATTTATGGCATCGTAATACAAAAGCTGAATAAAATACATCAAAAGATACAAAATTGAAGAAAATAAATAAAAAGATACAATTCTTGAAATAACCGCCATGACTGCCTGAGTATCCACCGGAATACGATTCTTGAAATATTTCTTCTATGTGATAATTTCCACTCCCTTCAGTTCAAAAGCCAAAATTTCAACGGTAAGCCTCCAGAATACTAGTAATACAATAAAATAGCCAATATGATGCGTATAGACAATAGAATTATGTAAGCATGCAATCTGTAGTTTGAATGAGGCATGCACGTGAACATATGCAGTGCGTATAATACTGAATTTTAACCCGATTGAAGAAGAAAGCAACTCGGTTGATTTCTACATTAATTAGAGTAAAAGTCGGTATCATAAGCACTATATATGTCTACGTGCACGCCTCATTCAAACTACAGATTGCATGCTTACATAATTCTATTGTCTACACACCTCATAATGGCCATTTTTACAGTATTACTGGGTATTCTGGTGACCTACCTTTGAAATTTTTCTTTTGAATTGAATGACGGGGAGATAATCACATAGAAGAAATATTTCAATACTCGACATTTAAATGTGCCATCTTCTCACCAGACATGGCCTCAACTTGAAAATGGAAAATGAGACGCATTCACTTTGAAAAATCTCTGCACGGCCATCTTTTGGTGCTTCAAAACATGTCATCATATCGATGGTTAACTTGTAAACTTGTAATCCTGTAATGAGTTAATTACATGTAAAAAGTGTAAACAATTATGAAATATATCTAAGTATGAAAAACAGCTAAAGTTTATGAAATATCTCTAAAGATCTACAGGTATTTTTCCGTATTTTTTCTGTATTTTTGGAATTTTCGGGATTTTTCTGTATTTTTTGTATTTAGCAGTTATGAAATATATGTAACAACTAACAAGTATGAAATACAGCTAAAGTTTATGAAATACATTTAAAGATCTGCATGTATTTTTTGGTATTTTCGGTATTTTTGGTATTTTCTGGCATTTAATGCATTTTCTTTATTTTTTTTTCATGTATTTTCATGTATTTTTCTGTTCACATTACTCATTTGTAACCACAATTAACTAATTAATAAATATAAAAGAACAATAAATATTGATGAACCATAAATCTGCCTTCATAATACAAAAGCTGAATAAAATACATCAAAAGATACAAAAATGAAGAAAATAAATAAAAAGATACAAAAATCTCATTCGTAGTTCTTATCATCCGGCTGTGGTGCATGGTAGTATGGAGGATATGAATACTGCATCTATTCCGGGCCTAAAAAGATATCATCATGTTATCATATGCTGAGGGCCGGCTCTGCTCGATGAAGGGCATGTCATGACTGCCTTGACTGCTAGACTGTTCAGTCACGTTCGGACGGTACCTATATTGATTATCATAATCAGCACAGACATCAGAGTGTCTGTACGGTGCGCAATAACCGCCTTGGATTCCTAAGTATCCACCGGAATACGATTCATGAATGGCAGGAATATCATAACCTCCTTAATAATTAGAAGCACGTCTATACACTTGATATTCAGAGTGTTTACCGTAGGTATCGTCCCCCCGTTCTTCACTGTGGTGCTGCCTATCATGCTCTCTATACCCATGCGAATGTTGTGTATCATAAGCATGGTCCACAGTCTCTCAGTAAGGCGAACGGATGCCGACGCACCACAACCTCCGTCTGTAGGACCTTGGTCATTGGGAGACGAAGCATCATCGCTATCATACCGAGCCTGAGTGGCGGCCTTCTTTCGCTTGTACGTGATATTCGTTGGGGCGTGACTTGGCCGCGGCCGGTTGCTTCTTGTACATTCTACTTCCACAAGCGCCTCGTCCAACCAAGGATTGTCTCTGTCATCGAGCACCATGTCTTCTGTCTTTCTGGTCCATTCCTCCAATGGATCATCCTCGTGAAAAATCTGATCCAATTCGATCGGCTGGTGACCATCCTTCTTGCTTCTTCTCGCATGTCTATGCCTCAGTCTCATATTATAATGCACATAGACCCGCCTTTTAAGGTGTTCCATTATTAGCATGTTCCTGGTCTTAGTGTGAATGAGTGAGAAGGTGGTCCAGTTTTGTTCACAGTTGGACGAAGACATTGTTTGGCTCAAAAAACGTACAGCTAAGCATGTAAGCGTTGGAGCTTGCTCTATCCCAACGTTTATCCACCATTGAGCAGCAACAAGTTCCAGAGGTCAGAAAAGATGGATCGTTTTATGTGAAACGTATAGAAATCTAAGATTCATATAGATACCTGTAGTGACCCTTGTTATCGCCATTTCCGCCTTAGCGGAGACGAACTAAACAACTCTCGTCTTATAGGCCTCCATCTACAATTATCGATCATAATTTTAGAATGTGAACTGCTACATCGAATTATATATCAAAATAAAAATATCCGAATTTCATTTACCTCTTTGTCAATGTCAATTTGCTTCGAGATGTCTGGTTCAAGCCTCTCGATCACGCGTCTGAGTCCAACCAGCATCTCGTTGTCGTTTGTTGCATTGGAGGAGTACTGAAAGCGAGGATTCAGAAAATAGCCTGCAGCATGAATATCTTGATGTAGCTGCTTATCCCATCTCCTGTCGATCATGTCCCACCATTTTCTGTATCCCCCTACCAACATTCGTTCGAATTTCCTCTTTTACACGGTCCATGGCCTCGTAGAGATACCTCATCTCGGCCTTATCATCACTGTCGACCATTCGGAGAACCTTCATCAGGGGCTCAAATACGGCGATAACATTAGAGATAGCCTGCCAGAATTCATCGCCGTGAATCAAATCGTACACGTTGTTTCCAACGTCCGTATCTTTTGGTTTAAGCCTTGGAAAGTTATCGGACCAGTCCCTGGATGTGATCATTCTCCGCAGGTCATCTCGGTGCGCGTACAGAGGATCCAAAGCAATGAAGTGGGTCGCAAATCTTGTTATCGCGGGCCGGATCAACTCTTTTCCACACGTCTCTCTTCTCATCAAGCTGAGCACACATCCTTTGTTGTATATGAATCCTGTTACCATCTGACTTTGTGCGACGATATTTTTGACTACTTCTTCTTTTGCCATGTCAGAAAATATCAAGTCGATACAATGCATCGCACACGGGTCAATACAGATGATGTCTCTTTTGCATCAGCAGCTGCCCAGCTGACTTGTAGTTTGCCCCGTTGTCGGTAACTACCTGGACTACTCTATGCTCCCCAATTAGTTCTACATATTTGTCCATAAGATCAAATATGTAAGGACCGTTCTGAAATTGGTCGGTTGCATCCACAGAGTCCAGGAACACTGTTCCGTGGGTCGAATACACAAGGAAGTTAATAATCTCCTTCTGTTTTGTGTTGTCCAACCATCGCACATCAGTGTGCAACCGTACTCATCCCACTGAACACGAAAAGTTTCTACATAATTTTTGATCTCTTCATACTCCACGTCCAAGTATGTGTGTGCTAGCTCCCAAGTATTGGATGGAGCAACACCACATCCTGATTCTGCAATAGCATCCACCATGGGCATGTAATATGGGCTATTGGTCACATTGTATGGGATGTGGTTGAAGTAGAAAATTTTGGCCATAGCTCGGTCGAAATAGTCCTTGGCATTCTTCATGAAGGTATTCTTTATGAAAGCCTGGGATTTACCATTCTTTGTCTAAGAAAAAGGATCGGCACCGGGTCTGAGAGCATCGGCTGGTCTACCGGTTGGCTGAACATCGCGAGCAGAACCGCACGCGAACAAATCGGCCATTTGACCGACACGACTATCTGATCTGGCTAGCCCATATGCTCCAGACCCAGACGATCCTGCTCCCATCCTTTTGCCCTCACTTCTAATCTCTTCTTCGGCAAGTTCTTGCCTAATTCTTCTAAGAGCTCTTCTAAGGTCCATCGCCTCCTCGATGTCATCCGCATACTCATCTGATTCATCTGATATTTCCTTCATATGATTTGCCCTTATCTCCTCCTCCATCATATTTGTCTCAAATCTGGCATGTACATTTTCAGTCTTCTTCTGAAATATGTGTGCTCTCATCTCTCCACGCACTTCTTTAGGTGCCTCGGGACATGTCTGCACATCCCTGGTAATTCCCGCCAAGTGTTCCTTAAGGCGAGACACGCCCCCATGCATTTCTTTCCGGCAATAGTTGCACCTTACTAGTCTATGGTTATCTGCGATTATTTTACAATGAGACCACCCAATATCCACCGTCTTCTCTTTTGGAGCTCTTCGAGACATTTTAATTATTGCACCATATAACAAGGATTACGATTAATCTTGAAAAAGATTATTAACGTATTAGACTTAGATATAGTCGACGGTGTCACATAATGATGATTTGCGTCCTTGCGGTCCACCGGAATACGGTCAGGAAATTGACTAAGCCAGGATCACTTATTCCCAGTCTAGCTAGAGTGATCCAACAAACTTAGCCAATCACATTGAGCCGGATCATGGTCCATTGAAGGAAACTTATCATTTATATGTTTGTCATCAACTAAAAGGCTTTTATTAAAACTAGTTAATCCTATCAACTATTTGAATCCTAAAATTCGAATTTATTAGGATTCGTTAATAAATTTTATTAGAGTCTTTATCAACTATAAGGTTTTATTTGTTTCAACGTGATATCCTAATCATGTATTGGGATTTTAATAATTTTAAATTACAACAATTTAAAGTGTAACCTTTTATCAAAATTATTATTAGAATGTTTAAAATAATAAGCGTGGGAAAGGGCTACCCTAATCAGGAATTAGGTATTTAATAGTTGTAACAATTTACTAAACATAGCAAGTCAATCTAAAATTCATCTCATAAGTTTTAGAAGAATTTTAATGGCTAACCTAAGAGGCTTTCTTGAATTAGCATATAATATGCAAGAAAATAGAATTACCATTAAAACATGTCAACTAAATTTTATCTCATAAAATTTAGCATGCAGATAAGAAACTTAAATATCGCACAAAATCAAGTTTCTAACCTTTTAATAATAATTTATCCCATAAATAATATCATGCAACTTAAAATTATTAGTATTTTATGTATTATTGTAATATATCTTTAGTATTACTTTAATTATAAATGCTATTTATATTTTTGTTATAATTTATATTTTTCTATTACTAGAAAATTAGAACTATTTACTAATATTTATTCTGTCTCGGTTTACTATAAAATTTCTTGTAAATACTAGTAAATATGAAATATATGAAAATTTTTAGTTCTACTTATCAGTGTTCTAAATATCGGTCCGCTATCCGCAATATCGGCCGCTATAGCGGAAAAATTACAAGCCCGATACGATATGGGCTACTTCATTGCGGTTTCCGCTTTTCGAGGGCATATCGGCCGCTATCCGACATATCGGCCGATATGTCGGCCGATATCCGCTATGTAAATATCGGCCGATATTTGGTAAAATTGGTTAGAATGTTTTAACGGGTTATGGGTCGGATCCATGGCACAGTGGATCCGACCCGACCCTATACCCGAATCCATCTCTTAACCTCAAAGGGCTGCGGTCGAATGTGAGAGAGGTTTCAATTTTCGAGCAAAAAACCCTAAAATCACATCGCCTTCCCCCCGCTGCTCGCCCCCGCTGCTCGCCGTGGACTTTCCAACCTTTCAAAGTCATCGGAGGTGGATACTCGCCGGTGGAGCCGCGAGAGATGCCCGAAGCTTGGATTGGGGGAGTTCGGCGATTCGCACAGGTAAGTTTCGTTTTGTTTTCGTTTTTTTTTATTTTCTTTTTTTTATTTCGTTTTTTCTTTCTGATTTCGTTTTTTTTCCCTTTTTCGTTTTCTTTTTTTCCTGCGATCGAGATGAACGGACAATTCGCCGGTAATTTATAAAAAAATTACCCCGAGAGATGATCATTTATTGGATTTTTCTTGTTGTATGTTGTATGAACAAATATGTGCTTATTTGATTAGTGTCTGATCTGCGATTTTGACATTTGATGTTTCAAAGAAAGTACCGAAGATTTTCTCGATCATGCATACAATTTCATCCTTACTACCATCTGTGTATTAATTAGCACTGTTAACTATAATAATAAACCCTTGTGGTCCTTAACCATAATATCAGTCTGCAAGTTTATCTACCCCATCAATCATCTTACTTAACCATTGCCTGATCTAGCCCAACAAATTGTTATCAAGGCATCTCTTGAACCCAAGCCAGATTACTTTATGAACTTCTAGCAAAACATGCTCGCGAGTCGCGAACTGGTTTTCAGTTTACAGTATGCGCAAAGGAGGTGAACATGTGTGGACCATGTAAATACGTGTAGAATAAGTTGGGGATAAACTTGCACTTCGTTTATCACATCAATGCATTTGAGTCTCTTACAAATCCAAAATACTTCAAGAGCCTCCTTCCTTCAATCAACACTTCCAATGCTTAGCTTTGACAATAAGACATCATTTTCTTGCATATAACATCATTTTTAAGCATCCGATATGACACTCCGATATTTAGTCAATATCCCCGATATATCCCCGATATCCGCAATCCGGTATCAAATTTCCTAGGCCGATACGCGACCGATATCCGATATTTAGAACACTGCTACTTATATAATTTGTTAAAATTATTACTATTTTTAGTATTCCTTTAGTATAAACTATAAGGTACTTAGAATTTATTAGTATTTTACTATGTTTATTAATCTCTAACATTATTAGTATTTTATGTATTACTGTAATATATCTTTAGTATTACTTTAATTATAAATAATACTTATATAATATGCAAAAAAATTTCTATCTAAATTATCTTTGAAATAGATAATGTATTTTGATAGAACTTATAGTGTAATAGATACTAGATGGTGTATTTTACTATTTTCACCATTTTAAGTATTTATTTAGTATTTCTAGTATTTTTTAGTCTTTTCAATATTTTTTTAAGGAGTCCAAAAAGTATTTTTAAGGATTTATTACATATTTTAAAGTATTTTTCCGTATTTATCATGTTTTTCTTATTTTGCCGTATTTCTTTTGTATTTATATGTATTCTAAGTATTTTTCAGTATGTATTAAGTATTTTCCGTAATTTTCCATTATTTTCGGTATTTTCCCGTTTTTACTGTGTACTTAAAATTATTTTTCAGTTTTTTAAATGACTTTATAATGTATTTTATAATATTTTCTACACTGCCTAATTAGTCTAAAGAATTGCCCTATATTTACCAGTATGTCATTCTTAATATTGCTTGTGTTTTCAACACATGTCAAACTTGTAATTGTAACGAACATAAAGGATAGTTAGTAATTGAATCCAACCGCACTACTACTGCGATTTCATCCTTTCCCCTATGTTGTTTTCAGTACGTGGGAATAATCAAAATAAACACAAAGAGAAAACACAAGAATCAAGCAACGACACACGAGACTTGGTTTCGCAGTTCGGTGCGCACACCTACATCTGCGGGGCCACGCCCAGAAAATAAGAATACTCCACTATAATAATCAGAGAATACAAACTCTAACAATCACGCTTCTCTAAGGAAGAACACCCTCCCCCTTAATACAAACCGTGAGGGGTGAACGCAATCAACCCCGTGAAGTATTCTTGGCAAGCTCCCCTTGCCAGCAAGCTCCCCTTGCACAACCGACTAGATCAACTCCCTTGATCCTACGTTCGTAGCCGTCGGCCTCCTCCCGGAGTTCTTCAAAAACTTTCGTCAAAAGTCCTCACCTTAGCCGCCAATCTCCGCAACCTTAACAACCCATCTCCCCCTCAAATCGTCGAGTAGTTAAGGAAGATAGCTCAATTAAATCTCAGAAGATTGGGCGCCCACCATTAACGGAACCAGCTAGGAAATAATTCCGCCAAATCTTCTAAAGATAGCAATAACAATAAGTGGGCGAGATTCTCTCCAACCGATTCTATAACAAATTCCGAGAGAATAAAAGCTTCCAAATATATCTTCAGCTCGCCCATAATAATAGCTACATATACCAGAAATCTTAGAAGAATCTGAAGGGAGATATGAGGAATCCACCTTTAATAACCACTGAAGACGTCATTCGATTCCAGCCTCTTGACACAGCATGTTGGACTTTATGTTGTATCATAACATTCAACATATCATCCAACATTGTCACCAGACGAGATCTCTCATACCATATCTGCAGATTAATACCTTCAACCACATCATCAGCAAATCTCAGCATCCAACAGAGTCTCTGGAGAAGATCTAAACAATACAGCAAGATCTGAAATCATTCAGATAAAAATACCTTCAACTGCACATATATTCAACCGCACATATCATTCAGTTATGAGACCAACCAGATTTGTAACCACTATATCCGGGTAAATAACTTCCTCTTTAATGCTAAATATCCACCAATATTTCTGGGATCACTTTGGGTAAGGAATCCCATATTCAAGGAACCACCGAATCTATTTCGGGTAAAAAGATTAAAACAAATCACATGCGAATATTTTGCCCATAGAATAAGGATCTATTTCTGATAAATAGAACCAATAAATCTCAACAAATATTCTCTCCCATCAATTTAGGAACTAACCAGATTCCCAAATATTCTCAACAAACCTTCATTAATTAAGGAACGAATTCGGGTAAGAATGAGTATAAAAAAACTCACCATATCTGGAATCAATCAAATCAGGAACCTCCGATATTCTAGGCTACAAATCAGATCTGAGATACCAAACATCGTTTCTGTATACGAACAATTATTCTAGATCCCGTGTTCAACAAAATGTTCAACATTTTGTTCAACAATTTGCTCAAACAGCTCAAAAACAATACAGATTCCACAAACTGAGCTCTCCAGATATAGTGCCACTAATGCCAACAAATATCAACAGATATTCAACCCTAACAATCTCCCCCTTTGGCATTATGTGGCACAACCCAAAGCAGGCACCAACCAAGCACACATTCTCCCCCTTTGAGCCACAATAATCCAAACCACATTCTCCCCCTTACTAGAACAACCCAAGCATAGATCATCTCAGAAGAGACAGCCAAAAATCAGAAAAAGTATGTCCTCATGACTCTAATACATTTCAGCTAACCTCATGTCTTAAAAGATTATTCTCTCCCTTTCTGGCTCTCTTATTAGAAACAAAATCCTCAGGCGCAGCAGAAAAAGGGGGAAGAGCAAATACCTCACATCTGACAGTAGGGCGACGAATGAAATGATGTCCAGGGTAGAAGTCGAGCTCTGAGGGGCCGAAAAGTAGTTGGAGAATTGAAAACATCGACGGTGTTGACAGAAGATACATGCGAAGATCCATTGGCACCGGCGGAGGAAGAGCAGTGAGCAGAACGGCGAGATAGCACTCTAATGATTCTGGAGGAAGATTCATGAGACTTTGGCACAGATTGCTCACAGTGATTATCGAGGGGAGATGTCGAGTCTGCTGTCATAACATCTGCAGCTACATTGTTCTGTGTTGTATCTAATGTTACAACATTAGTCACAACATGAAGAGTTTTCTCTGAAGTTGTAGTGTTCTTGCTGTATAATTCAGACTTTCTGACCCATTGCTTCTTCATCTTCATATCAGGGTGTCTAACATTTCTTCCTTCTGCCCAATGTCGCATGCGACTGAAGCAGTTTCTCTCAGTATGGCCTTTGATCTTGCAGTAACTGCACACAGAACGACCACCTTTTATGCCTCTAATCTGCCTCTTCTTTTGATCATGGCCATTGTGTTGACCCATTCTTTCAAGTTCTTTGGTAACTTGATTTCTTCTTTCAGCAGACACATTATAAAAAGCTCCTCTATTGAATCCCACTCCGGTGCGATCTCCAGAAATCTTCCCCATGTTTAAGATATCATCCAGCTTTGCTTTTCCAGAATTCCACTTCTCCAATGTACATTCAGCTTTCTCTGCCCTGAGAAGAACATTTTTGAAGTTTCTTTCCAATTCTCTGCAGTTTCCCTCAGCTTTCAGACATTCGATTTTGACCTCCTCCTTCTCTTTCTTCAGTCTTTCATTCTCCACCTTCAAGACTTTGTTGATATTGCAGATTTGCACCCACTTCTCTAACATCATCTGGTATGCTTTTCGGATATCATTGTTACTCACTTCCTCATCGCTGTCAGCTTCAGAATCTGATTCGATTGTAGATGTTGTACATGATGTTGAACATGATGTTGAACATAATGTTGCAACATTCTGTCTGACATTTACAGTTTTGTTCTCTAATGTTGTACTAGCTGTCGCAACATTAAGTCCAACACAGCTAGGACTGTACCCATCAGATTGATCATCAAGAATAACCGGAAAAGCCACATAGTTGCTGTTGTTGTCCTCATTTCCAGAACTTCCTTCTGAATCTTCATCACTCCATGTACTAGCTAATGATTTCCCCTTTTTCTTCTTGAGTGTATTAGCACATTCGGCCTGTATATGACCGAAACCTTCGCACTCCCTGCATTGTATTCCTTTACCCTTACTCTTTGGCTCATACCTCTGTGCGGGGTGACTGATTGTCTTTCCAGCTGTAGGAAGATACGGTCTTGATTCCTTGTTGGCAGATCTGTAATTCTGTCCCTTGTTACTTATCTTCCTCATCATTCTGTTGAGATTCTTAGTCAGCAGATCAATGTCATCATCAATATCCGAGTCATTTTCAGACTTAGATGTTTTACTGACTTCAACCTTTAAAGCCACCCCTTTATCCTTGAGGTTTGGCTTCAGATTCATTTCATAGGTCTGAAGAGATCCCATGAGTTCATCCAATCTCATAGTGGATGTGTTCCTCACTTCTTCAATGGCCGCAATCTTCGCAGAGAACTTATCGGGTAGGGATCTCAAAGTTTTTTCAACCAACTTCTTTTGAGAGTACTTCTTCCCCAATTGAAATGCCTGATTAGATATATCACGCAGTCTCCCATTGAACTCAGCCACAGTCTCATCATCATTCATCCTGAGATTTTCAAATTGAGATGCAAGCATTTGAAGTTTAGATGCTCTTACCGTACTGGTTCCTTCATGAATATTCTGCAGTATATCCCACGCTTCCTTTGCATACTCACACGTAGAGATTAATTTGAATTGCTCTTCGTCGACAGCGGAAAAAATAGCATTAATTGCTTTAGAATTGCACAAGGCCGCATGTTCTTCAACCCGACTCCAGTCTCTTGCCGACTTGAGGTGTTCTTCGCCATCTTCGTCGATTTCGGTTGGCGGTGTCCATCCTTCACTGACAGCGATCCAGGCCTTCTCATCAATGGACTTAATGAATACACGCATCCGAGACTTCCAGTAGGTGTAATTTGTACCAATGAGCAATGGAGGACGAACAACGGAGGCACCTTCTCGTGTAGCCATGATTCACGTACTGAAACTCAAGATCACACCTTCTTTGAAAACAAAGTTACACAGGTGACCTGCTCTGATACCAATTGTTGTTTTCAGTACGTGGGAATAATCAAAATAAACACAAAGAGAAAACACAAGAATCAAGCAACGACACACGAGACTTGGTTTCGCAGTTCGGTGCGCACACCTACATCTGCGGGGCCACGCCCAGAAAATAAGAATACTCCACTATAATAATCAGAGAATACAAACTCTAACAATCACGCTTCTCTAAGGAAGAACACCCTCCCCCTTAATACAAACCGTGAGGGGTGAACGCAATCAACCCCGTGAAGTATTCTTGGCAAGCTCCCCTTGCCAGCAAGCTCCCCTTGCACAACCGACTAGATCAACTCCCTTGATCCTACGTTCGTAGCCGTCGGCCTCCTCCCGGAGTTCTTCAAAAACTTTCGTCAAAAGTCCTCACCTTAGCCGCCAATCTCCGCAACCTTAACAACCCATCTCCCCCTCAAATCGTCGAGTAGTTAAGGAAGATAGCTCAATTAAATCTCAGAAGATTGGGCGCCCACCATTAACGGAACCAGCTAGGAAATAATTCCGCCAAATCTTCTAAAGATAGCAATAACAATAAGTGGGCGAGATTCTCTCCAACCGATTCTATAACAAATTCCGAGAGAATAAAAGCTTCCAAATATATCTTCAGCTCGCCCATAATAATAGCTACATATACCAGAAATCTTAGAAGAATCTGAAGGGAGATATGAGGAATCCACCTTTAATAACCACTGAAGACGTCATTCGATTCCAGCCTCTTGACACAGCATGTTGGACTTTATGTTGTATCATAACATTCAACATATCATCCAACATTGTCACCAGACGAGATCTCTCATACCATATCTGCAGATTAATACCTTCAACCACATCATCAGCAAATCTCAGCATCCAACAGAGTCTCTGGAGAAGATCTAAACAATACAGCAAGATCTGAAATCATTCAGATAAAAATACCTTCAACTGCACATATATTCAACCGCACATATCATTCAGTTATGAGACCAACCAGATTTGTAACCACTATATCCGGGTAAATAACTTCCTCTTTAATGCTAAATATCCACCAATATTTCTGGGATCACTTTGGGTAAGGAATCCCATATTCAAGGAACCACCGAATCTATTTCGGGTAAAAAGATTAAAACAAATCACATGCGAATATTTTGCCCATAGAATAAGGATCTATTTCTGATAAATAGAACCAATAAATCTCAACAAATATTCTCTCCCATCAATTTAGGAACTAACCAGATTCCCAAATATTCTCAACAAACCTTCATTAATTAAGGAACGAATTCGGGTAAGAATGAGTATAAAAAAACTCACCATATCTGGAATCAATCAAATCAGGAACCTCCGATATTCTAGGCTACAAATCAGATCTGAGATACCAAACATCGTTTCTGTATACGAACAATTATTCTAGATCCCGTGTTCAACAAAATGTTCAACATTTTGTTCAACAATTTGCTCAAACAGCTCAAAAACAATACAGATTCCACAAACTGAGCTCTCCAGATATAGTGCCACTAATGCCAACAAATATCAACAGATATTCAACCCTAACACCCTATAGTTCAAAATATTTACAAGTAAGCCATTACTTACATTTTATTAGGTTTTGTCAAATAATGTCATACTTGTAAATACGCCAAAACCCTAGGGCAATTTGGTCATTTGCCTATTAACTAATAAATTCCATCAAATTTAAATTATTAATAACAGAGTTACTTACCTCCTCCCTTAGATCCACCTTTGAAACGGCGAAAGAAATTTAAGACCCCATAAATCCCGCGACATCTTCTTCTTCCAGCGACGAGATCTCCTCGAGGCGGAGACTTCTCCTCCCAGCACTAAGACTCGCGCGTCTCGCCTCAGCTGCCTCTCCCAGTCTCGTGGCTCAGCGGCGACGAGACTCGACTCAGCGGCTCCCAGTCCAAGCGGCTTCGACTCCTTCGCTGCCTCGTCGATGGCTTCGACTCGACTCAGCGGCACAACGAAATTAGGGTTACTTAGGGGTTCTCCCTCCGAAGACAACGAGGCAACTGGGCTACGAAATTAGGGTTTCTGCTCGAGGGTTTCTGCTCGATGAGGTAACCATCTGAATCTCCCCTCCCCTCCTTCCTTTTATAATTGAATTAACCCCCCCCATTGAACAATAACCCACCCCGTGAATGAACAGGCAATGGGTATTGTTCATTCATTGGGATGTCTTCTGTAGGGAGATTCGCTAGGGTTTAGAATTTGGTGTTAGGGTTTAGGGTTAGGGGGTACTGTTCATTCACGGGGATGTATTCTGTTGGGAGATTCGCTAGGGTTTAGTGTTAGGGTTTAGGGTTAGGGGGTACTGTTCATTCACGGGGATGTATTCTGTTGGGAGATTCGCTAGGGTTTAGTGTTAGGAGTTAGGGTAGGGGCTTCTTTCTCTTGTTTCTTTCTTCCTCTTGTTTCTTTTTTTTAACATTTTCTGACCGAAACCCAAGGGTTTCGGCCAGTTTCGCTTGATACTGGGCGAAACTGGCCGTGGCCGAAACCCTTGGGTTTCGGCTGATACCGATTTGAGCTGCGGTTTTGGACCGGTATGGGACGGTACCGGTCCGATACGCCCGAAACCAATAGGTATCGGACGATACCTCAAACCATGCTTTTTATGTTGTGATGCCTTTACATGTTCAGTCTATGGTGATGCTCACATGCTCATATGATGTCTTGTATTAAGGGTTTTAAACTAAAGCCTAGGAACCGTATACTCATATTCACGAGCACCTCACATGTAAGGTGGTTTATGAAAAATCGAGTGTTCCTTACAAACTATCTAAAGTTTCTCCCAAAACACAATTCATTTTAATTCGATAATTAACCAATAATTTCTAAGTAAGATTATTTATAGGTCTAAGCTACAAGTACAACAGAGGCAATCAAATAAAAACAAATGTAAAAATAACAAAAGAATGATCTAGAAGCCTGACAAGTCTGCGTGTACATGTGCATCTTATTTAAAATATATTAAATAACCCAAAATGACTGGAATTAAGCCCCTTTTGATTGAATCTTTGGCACAAACTTGATATTCTTCAGTGTTTAAGTAAATGCTTTGATTTTAGCTTTGTCCTATGTTAAACCCATCGTCTTCAGCTCGAGTAATCATCACGGGGAACAAATTTCTAAGGTATGAAAACAGATCTAAAATGAACACAAAATTAGCTAATTGGTAGTATATGAGGATCTCAAATCACAAGCTTATGTGTGCTGGCTCAAAATCAACAGGTTGCTTACTCTTGGGCTCAGAGGGTTTCGGCTCGATCTCGGACTCGGGCTTAACCTGTAGCCGAAGACCAGAGAGCAGAATCATAGTATAGCTCACTAAAGTTGGGTTTGCCTTCAATACGAACAGATCTGATATTTAAAGGATTTTTTTCGGCAAGTGCTTGTTTCTATATATTATATATAGTAGTATATCAGGCATTAGGATTTGTATACTGATTTTTCATGCTGCTAATGGTATGAAAAGCCATAAGCATGGAGCACTGAGGCATTTATAATAAATTCCAAAGGTGATAAGTAGGTGAGGAAGATGGGACAGTAGATACCAAGAGGAAATTTCTACTTGGCCCACGTTAAAAAGTCCATTCTTTAATATTTTTTGGACGATCGGAACCATTCATTTTGATCTTCATATTCTAAACCCTAAAACGTCAAATATCTAGTGAAATCAATGGGTTTTGCTCATGCGTCCAGCGGCCATTATAAAAAATTATATTAGTGTGAAACCGTTAAATTTGTGACGAGTAGATGAACGAGCAAAACACCTTGAGTTCACTAGAAATTTGAGGTTTTGGAGTTTAAAATATGAAGATCAAAATGAATAGTTATGATTGTCATAAAATATAGTGAAGAGTGAACTTTTGACCAAGCCAAGGAGGGATTTCCTACTTCACTAGCCGATGCCCATATCCCCATAAAAAATACCACTTAATCTAAAAAAAAAGCACAATGCCGAATGAAGGTTCACACATCAGCACTAATGCAAACTATAAATTTAGCATTACAAGAGAAACAAAAAAAAATCAAAACAACAAAATTCAAGAATTATAAAGCACGCTTGAATATCCATATCAAACTAAAATCTCTTTTACTAATAAAGTCGTATTATAAAAAGAGCGAGGAAGACAAACCAGTCGTTGATACTCCCCTCCATCGCTGGGTGCAAAGACGACGACGACCCGGTCGGCGACCGCGGCGAGCGGAAGGCAATACATCCCTCCATCGCTGGGTACAGTGACGAAGAAGATGGCAGAAAAAAGAGTGAGAGAAAGGCAGTTGCCGTTAGCAGCGTTGGGGGAGTGACTGGGCCATTTCATCATACAGGTTATGTGCATGCAATGAATTGCCCACAGACCGAACCAGCCAGCAGACAGTTGCTTACTGGAGCCAGTGCTTGTGGTGGGTCGTCGTGGACAGCCATGGTTGTGCACTAACTTCCCATCAACCTCAGACAAACAAACACAATCTTTTTAATTCCATTAGCGGTGGAGGGAATGAGTGCAGCAAACAGTGAGAGTGAGACAAGGGGGTTGTGGGGCCTACAGGCATGCTGAGGAACGAGGAGGTTTGTTGGAACATTGCACCAAGCTTTTTCATCATGGATCTGCCACACTTCACCCTTTATGTGATACATAGGCTAGTTTTTTGTTTTTTGTTTTTTATTTAACCCCTTTTTATGATGCTTGATGATTAATGCAAGAACAAAGCACTTTAAAATCCATTGAAATTTTATTTCAAGATGTTAAAACTGAGCATTAGCTCTGTTAGCATCTCCCCCGTTTTCTCCCAGGTGGCCATCGGGGTTCGAATCTTTTAATGAATACGGGCACACGCCTAGCCGTAAATTCCGATGGATAAAGAAATACAGGAGTGCTCAAAAAAGTCCAACGGGTCTCGACCCCCAAAAGTTAATGGGTGGGGTTGAGGCCTGAAAGGTGGGCCAGATTCATTTTAGGGGCTTACCACAGGCCCAACTCCAGTTTGGCTACGATCCCGGTCCGAAGGGGTCCACCTTAAACCCTGCCATCTAAACTCAATACCAATGCATTGGAGCCCGGCAACCTCGGCAGATCGTATCCCTTTGTCCATGTCCGTGTCCACGTCTGAACAAGCAAGGAACCGTGTTGCCCAAATTTGACGTGGACTCCATCCTTTCGGTCCACTGAGGCTCAGCTCGTGCCCGCCAAGTACCAGACAAATCAAAAGCCAAAACCCCCCCATTCATGGACACATGAAGCTTCGATAATTGATTACTCTGTGGACTTTTAACCAAGACGTTGAAATCCGGTGGAAAAATTGATCCTCCGGTCTTCTTGCATCGTCACCACCCACCGACTCCTTCACCCATCAATGTTGATGGATTAGCTACCATCCCAACCTAAACCTCAGTTGGCTTACCTCAGCGGCTTGGTTTTCCATTTAAAAAAACCAATATGTGAAGTTCCAATGGTTCAACTCGTAAGTGGTCACAAAAGGCCTGGCCGGGCCTATTTAAGAAGCCTATAAATGAAGTTGTTGAAATGCCCCTTCAAAATATTATACACTGCCCTTCAGCTCCTTCTCACTCTCTCGCGTTATCGAGATCATACATTTTATCTCTCAGATTCTCATATGATCGTCGGAGGAGTCGAAGTCGGGGCCCCTACTCGAGGTTTAGCTAGCTAACGTTTTGATCGACGATGTCGTGTAGATTATAGGACATGTAGGACGATGGCATGTCCAGCCTGTCTAGGTTCATCTGCCCACTACATCATCATTTTAAAAAAAGAAAATAATTTTTTTTTAAAAATAGAAGCAGTCTATTGGTCTCAATTTTTATGTTCATAGTGTAATTCGGGCATAAGAACATCCCTCCACCAAAGAAAATATCTGACTACAAAAGACTCTTAGAGAGAGAACATCCTGAGTGCATTTAGAAAAGAGTCATCCCCAACATTCAGTCGGTTCAACTCCTCCCCCCCTCTCAAAAAACTAACATTTTTGATTTCTTTGTCATTGTCTGTGACTACTAAACCCAATCCGATGGCCCTTGACATTTTTGCATATGTTATGTTTTTTATTTTGTCAGGATGCATGACATGGTTGGTACCTGCAAAAAATAAAATTTGGTGGACAGATGGAACAAATTGCTTGACAACCAAACCATGCCAAAGTTCAACCACATTTCAAACACGGTTGATATAAAACCAAGGATGATAGTAATAATCAATTCTAATTTCTAAGCAATTGCTATGCGAATGGACCTTTTTGCAGGCCTACTTTGCACAATTAACTTAAATTTTTGAAAGGGATCCATGCAGATCAGGTGGCCCCTCATCTGGTGCCAATACACAAAAAGGTGGACCCCACAACAAGTACAGACCCTCTTTTTGTGTCTTGGCACCATCTGATCTACATTAAACCCTCTTTGCAAATTGATATTTCTGCTCTCCCGTTCAACCGAAGCTTGGAAAAAATAAAGATTCTTTGGTCTTCGTTGTTTGAACTTAAACCGGAATCTGCCCTCCACAATTTAGTAGATGCCACTGTGCATGGGCCATGCAAGAATGACAAATGGAGCCCTACGCGACTTTTAAAAATCGATAGCAATAACAACTCAACTATATCACCGTCATGCATGAGGTTACAGGTCACCAACTTCACTGGCAGCAGGCAATGCAGCTTTGAAACATGGCACAGTGGGCCGTGAACATACAGTTATAAAAAATGCGAAAATGGATACATCTTGTCATCGTCGAAAAATTCATCACATCACAACTGTTTCAGAGTGTTTTCTCACTACAAAAGCGTTGACCGTGGACAACCCGGTCAACGTGGTCAAGGGGCCCGCTTGGGTCCCTCGGGCGTGTCGAGTCGGTGCAGACGAGGCTCGAGTCGGATCTGCAGACGTCGTGGAGCGCGTCGGCAGGGTCGAATCGGGGTCCTCGGTCGTTGGTAGGGCGAGGGGAAGCCTCGGCCCGTGTTGAGACGCTCGGCCTTGGTCGGTTGTGCTCTGCCTCGGCGGTCTGACGACGAGGGGAAGCCTCGATCGTCCAGCTGGTTGCGTGGTCGGCGAGGGGCGGAGGGGAAGCCTCAGCCCGTGGATTGGATATCCTCCTGCGTAGACGAGAACACTCGTCAGGGGGGGCCGGACCTTGGTTCCGGCCAAAACCTCTCCGATGCCTAAGTCAGACAATGATCTGAAAGAGGAGGCCCGGCGGAGACGGTACGACTCGAGAGGAGATCGGTACGGCGTCTCACGACGCGAGCGGGGGTGGAAGGAGGTGAAATGGGGGAACTAGGTCGTTGATGGAGTACCTTAGGTTTTAGATACCTGAGATGCGGTCCATTGTCCTGTCGTCCTCCGAGCCCCTTTATAGACCTCCGCCGTGATTGTCTCCGACCCACGTCGCTCGTCAGCCCTCAATCGTGCCCCCTCAATCCGCCCCCTGCCGCCGCTCCCTGCGCCACGCCAGCCTCTCCCCATAACTGCCATTAAGTGGTAGTGGGATCGAGGGGGCGGTGATCGCAGGAGTGGGTGAGTGACCCGTATGTTACCGGGGCCGGGTCGGATCTACATTCGGGGGAGTCCCCGATAGGGCCTTATCGAGCGGGCCTGAGTGCTCAGATGGGCTCTTGACCGGAGGTCGGGTTTCTGGGCTCGTGTCTTTCGGGCCTCGGCCAAATAGGCGTAACAATTGCCCCCATCGGTCGGGTCGATCGGCCTCGGCCGGTTCGGCTCGGCCGATGTGACTTCCGCCGACTTTGTCAGGCTCACCAATCGATGTCGACTCATTTATTAGTCGTCATCATGAGTTGGTCCGTTCGATACTTTTAAGGCGCGGGCTCCGAAGCGCCTTCGGTCTTCTGATGTTGCCACGTTGTAGCTGCAAGCTTATCCCCACCGCTCGCTAGGTCATCTAAAGTTGAGAATCCGAGGGGTTCGTGAGGCGCCATCCCGTCGTTTTCTCCTTTGTGCTGATCCCTGTTCTGCCCGAGCTCGGCCTCATGTCATCTTCCTCTGCCACGGGTTCGGTTCGGTCGGAGCGCGACGCAGCTCCAGGTCTGGCGGGTGGTCCTCCTTCGGCGATTCGTCAGCACGGGGATGATCTTACAGGGGTGCCCCCAGAGGTCTTGTCGTGGCCTTCGTCGATCTGCGCCACCGCCATCGGGAGCATGCGCTCTGCCTACCTGCTTCCGCCTTACTCGGCTCGTGCCCCTGGGGCTGACGAGCGGATCTGCTTTCCCGGCCCCAACGAGGTTGGAATATATGAGAAGTGCTTCCGCTTCGGGCTTCGTTTCCCGCTCCATCCTTTTATCGTTGAGTTCCTTCAGGCCCACAACGTGTGCCTGTGTCAGTTCTGTCCCAACGCCGTCGGGCTCCTCGTCGGGTTCATCGTTGTCTGCATGCTGAAGGGAGTGTCGCCCTATCTTCGCCTCTTTGCCCAGTTCTACCGCCTGAGCCACCACCAATCGGGGGCGTGGATTTACATCAGCGCCCGCCCGAAGATGACCCTGGTGCTGGGGTTGCCGAGCTCCCTGAAACGCTGGAAGGGGGAATACGTGTTTGTCACGTTCCCGTCGAGTGTACCTTTCCCGGTTCGGTGGGAGGCGGCCGGTGCCGTCATCCTCGATCTGGGTGAGCCGACGGTCGCCGAGCAGCAGACGGCGAAGGACATGCTGGCGATTCCTTCAAGGGAGCGCTCGATCGACGTCCTCTTTAGTGACCACAACTTGCGTAAGACGGTATGGCCCCTAGGTAAGCTTCTCCGAGCGTTCGCCCTTCGAGGTCGTCCCGGTTCTGTTCTGTCTCTCATCTCTTCTTTGAGTGCAGGTGGATTCCCTCTTGGTCCCTCTCCCGCCAGCGCTCTCGTGCAGGTCCCAAATCCGGATCCGCGCAGAAGGGATCATGTGCTAGGGGTCCGGAAGAAGCAGCGGGTCAGGACCGCGACCGGAGGCTCAAAAAGGAAGAAGGTGTCATCTCCCTCTCTTCCCTTGCTGGGGTCTTCCAAGAGGGTCCGTGAGGGGGACGAGGGGGTTGATGTCCTGCCGACTGCTGATCGACCTCAACCCGCCCCCGTTGAGGTTGCCTGGCCGTGGGTCGGCCCTTCACCCCTCCCGGACGATTCTCTCCCTGATGCTTACAGTCGGTATCTTGGTGCGTTCCGCTCCGCTCCTGGCGAGTTCCCTTCGTCAGGGGAGGGTCTTCTTCGTCCACGCTTCCCAGTGGGGGAGAAGGAGTCGGTGTTTTCGAGCCGCGGGGCCGCCGCTCGAGTGGCCGAGAACTGTTGTCTCCCTCCCGATCAGGCGGTGTTGGACGGAGTTAGAGGTGACTGTTTGGCTACCTTCGTGATCCAGGCTGGTCAACAGGTAGTGTGTCTCTGCTTGTCCCCCATTTCTCCAGCTGCTTTTATCGTCTTACCTTCGTTGCTTTGGCGCAGTTGTCCTCGGTGGGCCTCTCGATGAGGCGCCAATTCGCGGCTCTTCCCAAAGCCAAATCCGACGTCGGGCGAGGCCCTGAGGCCCCTGGCGAGAAGGGGGAGGCAGGTCCGTTAGAGGAAGCGCGGGTCCAGTCCTTGGATTCTCGCGTAACTGAGCTGTCCTCTGCCCTGGAGTGGAGGAGGCGGACCGAGAGAGAGCCTTGGCTCTGGCTGCAAAGTCGGATGCCGAGGCGCGTCTCGCCGAGCTTTTGAGAGGCGCCGTCACGTCTGGAGGAGCCGAGCAGATCCCCAACCCTGCTGCTGCCTCCGAGGCCTTGGAGCTCTCCGATCGTCTGGAAGTGGCGGAGGAGCAGGCGAGGGTCCTTCTTGCCCAACTTGGCGAGAAATCCCGGGAGATCGAGAAGGAGAGGGCGGAGCACCAGCGCCAGATCGAGACCTTAGAGGTCCGGATGCGGGGGCTGGAGGAGGTGGATTCGGCCAGGATCGCTCAGGATGCTGTGACGGAGTATGCCACCTCCTTTGTTGAGACCGCCTTATCGGAGGCGTTCGAGAAGGGCTTCGCCCGGTGTCAGTCCGAGATCCAAAAGAAGTTCCCGCTCTCGGGGGTCAACTTCGAGGATCTTCGGATGTACCCTGACGTCGAACGGAGTAAGGGGGGAGACCCTAGTGGGCTGCCAGCATGTGGCTCCACCGGTGCCCCCGGAGAAAAATGAGGGAGGGGAATGCCCCTCGGCCTCTTCGTGCACCCTTCTGTATATCTTTTTGCTTTATCTGGAAAGGAATCAATTCAAAACAAATTTATTTCATAGGAAACGATACATCTATTGAAAGTACTTGCGTAAATGTTCCGCATTCCAAGTGTGAGTGAGAATCCTCCCCTCCATGTCGGCTAGTCGGTAGGCTGCGGGTCCGAGGACCTCGACGACTTTGTAGGGTCCCTCCCATCTAGCCGCGAGCTTCCCTTTGCGAGCGGTATCAGTGTTGAAGCCCGCTTTCCGGAGGACCAGGTCCCCAAGGTGGAAGCTTCTTCCCCGCACCCGAGCGTTGTAGTATCGGGCCACCTTCTGCTTCTGGCGGATGATGGTGGCCAGTGCCTGCTCCCGTCGCTCGTCGAGGAGCTCCAGATTGAGCCCCAGGCCCTGCGAGTTCCGGTCTTCGTCAAAGTATTTGAGGCGGAGGGATTCTTCGCCCAATTCGACCGGCACCACCGCCTCGGCCCCGTAGGTGAGCATGAACGGGGGTCTCGCCAGTGGCCTCCTTGTGGGTCGTCCGGTATGACCAGAGTATCCCGGGGAGCTCTTCTGGCCAGTTCCCTTTGGTGTCTTTCACTTTCTTCCGGAGGGGCTCTATGATGCACTTGTTGGCCGCTTCCGCCATCCCGTTGGTCTGGGGGTGCGCTACAGAGGCGAAGAGAAGCTTGATTCCCCATTCCTCGCAAAAATCTTTAAACCCAGCGGAGTCGAACTGCTTCCCGTTGTCTGTAACGATGGCCCGTGGCACTCCGAATCTGGAGATGATGGAATTCCATACGAAGCTTTTTGCTTTCTTCCATGTAATGGTGGCCAGCGGTTCGGCCTCGATCCACTTGGTGAAGTAGTCTACCGCCACAATCAGATGCTTCCGCTGCCCTCGTCCCGGTTTAAACGGTCCGAGGATGTCGAGCCCCCATTTCGCAAAGGGGATGTGGCTCACGATAGGGATGAGCTCTGACGGGGGAGTCGAGATGTGGTGGGCATACCTCTGGCATTCTTGGCATTTTTGGACGTAGCTTGTTGCATCTTGGGCCAGGGTCGGCCAGTAGTATCCCTGCCTCAAGATCTTCTGTGCGACCATCTTGCCCCCATGGTGATTCCCGCAGATCCCGTCGTGGACCTCCCGTAGGACGTAGTCAGCTTCCTGCGGTCCGATGCACTTCAAGTACGGGAGGACATCCGTCTTGGTCCAGCGTCTCCGGTAGAGCGTCCCTTCATGGATCACGTATCGGAGCGCCTTTCTCTCTAGGGCTCGGCGTTCGTCCCCATCGGTCGGCACCTCCCCGTGAGTGAGGTACCGGATGATCGGGTCCATCCAGGTGGGCTCTTGGTCGATTGCCATCACCTCGTGCTCCTCCGTGCTGGGGGACTGTAGGTTCTCCACGTAGATGGTGCGGCCTAGCTCCTTTGGCGAGGACAAGGCCAGCTTTGACAACGCATCTGCCCGTGCATTCTCTGATCGTGGGAGGTGCAAGACTTCCACATTCTTGAACTTGGATATCGCCGCTCTGGCGACAGGGAGATATCTCTGCATCGTCTCCTCCCGCGCCTCGTAACTCCCCAGGAGTTGATTGACAATGAGCTTCGAGTCGCTGAGGAGGCGGACGGACTCGGCCCCGAGTTCCAGGGCCAGCCTCAGGCCGTTGATCACCGCTTCGTATTCCGCTACGTTGTTCGTGGCTGGGAACTCGAACCGCAACACGTATTCCACAATGTTCCCTTCTGGAGATCGGATTGCAATCCCAGCCCCGCCTCCTGACTGTGTGGCCGACCCATCCACATGGACTATCCACGCTCCTGGATCTCCTAGCTGGAAGTGGTCAGCCGAAAGAAAGGACAAGGGTTGAGCAATTACCGTCGCTGGGTCTCCTTCCTCCGGGGGGCCGTTTGTGCACTCGGCGATGAAGTCGGCCAGAGCCTACCCTTTGATGGCCGTGCGCGGTTTGAATCGGAGGTCGAACTCGCTCAGTTCCACTCCCCAGTTTAGCATCCTTCCCATTCGATCGAATCTCTTGAGGTTCTGCTCCAGTTGTGAGTCGGTCAGGATCAGTATGGTGTGGGCCTGGAAATAGGGTCGGAGCCTTCGTGCCGAGAGGACGAGGGCGTACGCCAGTTTCTCCATGGGCGAGTATCGCACCTCTGCCCCCTTCAAGATCCGGCTCGTGTAATATACCGGCCATTGCACCCCACCGTCTTCCCGGATCAGCACCGAACTCACAACTTCCTCCGCGCACGCCAGGTAAAGGCTCAACGATTCCCCTTCCCGTGGCTTGGACAGGAGAGGCGGGCTGCGGAGATACTCTTTAAGGTCTTCGAACGCCCTGGAGCAGTCTTCGTCCCACAGTATCGTCTTCCTATTGTCTGCAGGTTCTGCGATCGCTTTCCTCAGGACCTTGAAGAAGGGGAGCGATCTTTCCGCCGATTTGGAAAGGAATCGCCCCAAGGCTGCAATGCGCCCGTTCAGCCTCTGCAGCTCTTTGATCGTTGTCGGCTCGCGCATGTTGATCAGCGCCTCGATCTTGTCAGGATTAGCCTCAATGCCACGGTTAGTTATCATAAATCCCAAGAACTTGCCAGATCTTACCCCGAACGTGCACTTCGCGGGGTTGAGTCGAATGTGGTGTCGCCGCAACCATTCGAAGGTCTCCCGCAGGTCGGCGATGTGGTCTTCTGGTCGCCTTGATTTGATAAGCATGTCGTCGACGTAGACCTCCAGGTTCCTTCTGATCTGTGAGCTAAAAACCTTGTTGACCATTCTCTGGTAGGTGGCCCCTGCGTTCTTCAAGCCAAAGGGCATCTTCCTGTAGCAGTAAGTCCCCCGGTCCGTCGTGAAGGCTGTCATTTCCTCATCCCGGGGGTCCATCTGGACTTGATTGTACCCTGAGTAAGCGTCCATGAAGCTAAGCATCTCGTACCCCGAGGCGTTGTCCACCAGGTGGTCGATGCGAGGCAGGGGGTAGCTGTCCTTGGGACAGGCCTTATTGAGGTCACTGAAGTCCACGCACATCCGCCACTTCCCGTTGGGCTTCTTGACCATCACTACGTTCGACAGCCACTCCGGGTACCAGACCTCTCGTATGAAGCCAGCATCAAGGAGACGCTCCACTTCCTCGGAGGCTGCCTTCATCTTCTCGCCGCCCAGGTTACGCTTCTTCTGCTTGACCGGCTTGAAGTTGGGGTCGGCGTTGATCTGGTGGACGATCACCTGGGGGTCTACGCCGGGCATGTCCTCCGGTGACCAAGCAAAGATGTCCAGGTTCGCCTCCAGGCATTCGATCAGCTGATCCCTCAGGTCCTGGCTCAGCCCTCTCCCGATCGAGACGAACCGGCCCTCAACGTCCGTGACCGGGATCTGCTCTTGCTCCTCCGCAGGGGTGGGCCTAGGCCCACTCCTCAAGTCGAGCGCGGCCATCCGGTCGGCTAGACGATCCTCGGGAGCCTCCTCCACCAGTTGATAGCAGATACTCGGTCTCCCCGCGTCGCCTTCGACTTGCCCCATCCCCCCTGGCGTTCGGAATTTGATAGTCTGATGGAGGGTTGAGACTACCGCGCCGACGGCGTTGAGTAGGGGTCGGCCGATGATCCCATTGTATTCCGACCCGATCCCCAGTACGATGAATTCCACCGCCAGGGTCACCGAGTCCGGCACGTCTCCGAGCGTTACCGGGAGATGGATCGTGCCGATGATGGGGGTGGAGTGACCCGTGAATCCTACCACGGGTCCCGAGCGAGGTCGTAAGTCTTCCTTCCGCCGCCCCATTTTTTCCAGGGTTGACAGGAAGAGGACGTCACAGGAGCTGCCGGTGTCGACAAGCAGCCGCCGTACCATGGTAGTGTCTATGACAACTGACACCACCAAAGCCACGTCCGAGCTGCGCGCCGTTACGGATGCGCTCGGTCTCCCGACCGGTGGGGACGGGGAGGGCCTCCCGGCCCTTTCCTCACGATCCTCCTCGCGTCGGGCCCACACCCATTCTTGCCAACGATGGCGGGCCCTGTCGCCTCGCGTCAGGGCCTTGCTCCCCTTTCGCCGAGATGGGGGAGATCGCGTCATCGCAGATGTGGTTTGTTTCTTCGTGGGACAGTTCGTTCCCACAGACGGCGCCAGATGTTTCAGAGTGTTTTCTCACTACAAAAGCGTTGACCGTGGACAACCCGGTCAACGTGGTCAAGGGGCCCGCTTGGGTCCCTCGGGCGTGTCGAGTCGGTGCAGACGAGGCTCGAGTCGGATCTGCAGACGTCGTGGAGCACGTCGGCAGGGTCGAATCGGGGTCCTCGGTCGTTGGTAGGGCGAGGGGAAGCCTCGGCCTGGGTTGAGACGCTCGGCCTCGGTCGGTTGTGCTCTGCCTCGGCGGTCTGACGACGAGGGGAAGCCTCGATCGTCCAGCTGGTTGCGTGGTCGGCGAGGGGCGGAGGGGAAGCCTCAGCCCGTGGATTGGATATCCTCCTGCGTAGACGAGAACACTCGTCAGGGGGGCCGGACCTTGGTTCCGGCCAAAACCCCTCCGATGCCTAAGTCAGACAATGATCTGAAAGAGGAGGCCCGGCGGAGACGGTACGACTCGAGAGGAGATCGGTACGGTGTCTCACGGCGCGAGCGGGGGTGGAAGGAGGTGAAATGGGGGAACTAGGTCGTTGATGGAGTACCTTAGGTTTTAGATACCTGAGATGCGGTCCATTGTCCTGTCGTCCTCCGAGCCCCTTTATAGACCTCCGCCGTGATTGTCTCCGACCCACGTCGCTCGTCAGCCCTCAATCGTACCCCCTCAATCCGCCCCCTGCCACCACTCCCTGCGCCACGCCAGCCTCTCCCCATAACTGCCATTAAGTGGTAGTGGGATCGAGGGGGCGGTGATCGCAGGAGTGGGTGAGTGACCCGTATGTTACCAGGGCCGGGTCGGATCTACATTCGGGGGAGTCCCCGATAGGGCCTTATCGAGCGGGCCTGAGTGCTCAGATGGGCTCTTGACCGGAGGTCGGGTTTCTGGGCTCGTGTCTTTCGGGCCTCGGCCAAATAGGCGTAACAACAACCAAACACCATCACCAACTTCTAAAATCCCAAGCCACCATCTCCCACCATCTTCCATGTCTTAGCTAGTGAGTTTTTAATCATAGAGTTTACAGTGCTGGCATGGTTTAAAGTGCATAGCATGTACATTTTGAACCATAAATAAACAAGAAAAATACCATCAACGCCTAACGTATTGTGTTTTATTAATTGTTGTATGTCTTGTTTCAAGATAGGATCCTGTCAATGTCTCGTGCCTTTGCATTTTTCAGATACAATGAACTTATACAATGAAGATCTTATTACCAAGGTAAGAGGCTTCGTCCGATATGTATCGGTATCGGACGTTTCGTCTCGGTTTCGAAGTTAACAATGTTGGAAATAATAGGCTCTCAAAAGCCATGTTTCATTCCCACTATTTCTTTTAGTCCCACATTGCTTGGGCAATTTGCCTTGGAGGAGTTTATTAGGGGAGTTGTAGAGGCTTAGGGTGTGTTCCAAGGGGTACGACAATTTTGTGAAGGGGAGAGGATCTACATGATCATAGGTCCACCACATGCGCGCTGCCGCCGCTTGCCGTGACGTGACGTGCGTGCGTGCGCCGCCTGCCGTGTCGTGTCGTGCACGCCTTCCTTTTTTGGACGACGTGCATTTTCTTTTTTTTTTGAATCTAACCCCTTAAATTGCCTCAACGTTCCTATTTTGATTGCCCTTAATTGCTCAAACATTCCAATTCTGATTACTGCATTTTATTGCAGCTATTAATTCCAAACGGCTACCTTTTTAATTTCTGATTTAATTGCAGCCCAATTAAATCTGTCCATTGGAATTCTGAAACATCCTTTTCAAAATCATATATATCTCTCTCTTAGCATTTCTTATTCAGAGATATACGAAAAACAATTCTGTTCTTCCACATATCAACTCTTACATTTCCTGCGTAACCGATAGGGGTGTACCATCTACTAGCGACGTTTCCCAACATTGGGTTCTTGTTGTTTTGTCTGAGAGTCAAAAGTGATGTAGGGTTTTCACTGCCTGCTATTGTTTATATCACATCCGGCAAGCGATGCAGTAAGGGGATCTTCCGTCGTATATGTCTGAACCGCAGTCTGGTTTGGTCTAGTAGTAACCGAGCTGTGCAAACTCCAAGTCTCTGGCCACGAGTGGACGCGTCCAGAGGCTGCTGTGTTAACCTTAGGGAGTAACCAGCAACAACGATTACCACCGAGGTCGGGCCGTAATTGCTTTCAAGGCAGTGGTCTTCCCACGCCACAGCACTTTTGCATTCATCTGCTAAGTAATCTTGACTTTGATCTATTTTTCAGTCTGCTGTTCTCTGTTTGCCTGTTGTGTTTGTCTGTTCTTTTGCCGCTTCAATCATAGTAGTACTCTCCTTTTCTAACAATTTGAAAGCAATTATTTTCACTACTACAATGCGAAAGGCGCATTTGAACATTAGTTACTAATGTTTTATATGCCTACATGTGCATATTTTAATATTAAGATTTCGGCACCAGTAAAGCTCTGTTGATCAAATAGTTGCAAAACCAATATACCAAAAGAACAGCGGTGAGGTGGTTTAAGGCGATAAATAAATTTATGCTTTATGTAATTACTGTCGGAATTGTGTGCCCAGATTATTATTACTTCCTGCAACATAATTAATTTAGTTTATGTCATTAATTTCGGTCGTAATGCTAGATTTTGCTGACACTTAATTCTTTCCATTAATTTTTTGCTGACCTTTGATGCAGAGTTAATTGTAACATTTAATTCATTTTGCATGTGGTTAATTATGTTGTGCATTTAATTAAATGTTACAATTAATTAATGGGTATATATGTTAACTTATGCCCTTTTTAATACCTGGACTGTGTGCCTTGCCCTCTGTTGTTTGCTTTTCATCGGCTCGCTGCGGCTATGACTCTGTAGGCCCACATAATTATTTGATACTGAAAACATATGGGCTTTAGACTCTTTCTTTGATCAGCCTGAGCCTGTTAGCTTTGAATTTTGCAGTGTGGACAATATTCCTAAATAATGAAACATAGGCTACATGGACGCATCTATGGCCTAAATTAAGTGTTTAATTATGTTTTGGATAATGTTTTGATTAACTTGATTAAATGTTTTAAAGGTAAATCATTAGGGGCACTTGTACATTATGAATAGTTTAGCATTACTATTTTGATGGACCCGTAAATCTCAGTACGGTTTGATGAGCAATATTTATTATATACTTGAAACAAAAGAATCAGCATGTTTAGTAAAGTAATAAATTCATTTTGCCATGGCATGGGTCAGTAATTGATGAAATCATGGAAGACTCTCAACATGTAACCATGACAAAAGATTGGTATATCCATCCATGTTCCACTAGGCATGCATATCAATCTCTCTTTATTTGTTCACTCAAGACATCATCTAGTTTTATCTAATCAAATATGCACAGTTGGTAGTGTCTTATTCCCCTCTTTGTGGAGGGGGGAAGACTGGATAATTTCCTTCATGTTTTGCTCTTTTGAGATACGCACTACATCCATACAGACTTAGCTGACTTCCAAAATACCAAGAACAAAGGAGGAAAATAGTACTATATCACCATTGTTGATGATTACTCTAGGTTCATTAGGTTGTGCCTTCTTAGAACTAAAGGTGAAGCAGAATAAATGTTTATTAAATACAAGGCTGAAGCAGAAAACCTACTTGATAGGAAATCAAGAGCGTTAGGTCTGACAGAGGCGGAGAATACAGTACCAACACACTTAAGGTTTTTTGTGAGAAGAATGGGATTATACATGAATTTAGTGTCACATACTTACAACAACAAAATGGTATAGCTGAATGTAAGAACAGAACCTTGGAGGAAAAAATGAATGATATGCTTTTGTGTTCAGGGATGTCTGATGACATGTGGGGAAGCTATTCTCTCAGCTTGCCATGTTCTTAACCATGTACCCCATAAGAAACCAGACAAGGCACCTTATGAGATGTTGAAAGGATTTACTTCCAATCTGGATTTTCTTAGAGTGTGGGGGTATTTGGCTAACGTAGGTCTACCTGACTTTAAGAAGTTTAATATTGGACCTAAGACCTATGATACAATGTACATTGGTTATGCTCATAATAGTGCTGCCTATAGATTCATGTCTTTAAAAGATCGTTATATTTCTGAGTCTAGAAATGCAGAGTTTTTAAGCATGTTTTTTCCTTGAAGGAGGAATCCATGTTGCTTTTGCCTTCAGATATTTCTATGCCCACTCCTTCATTATTTGATGATATTCATTCAAATGGTCCTACTTTTACTAGTACTATTAATGATGAACCTAGAAGGAGTAAAAAGCAAAGAACTGAAACCAACTTTGGACCAGACTTCATTACAGCTTTCTTATCAGAAAGTGAATGTATAGATTTGCTTAGTGATGAACTTGTGTCTGCCTTCATGCTAGAAGAAGACCCAAAATCTTATGATGAGGCAATGAGATCCATTGATGCTAGGTTTTGGAAAGATGCTATTAAAAGCGAGATTGATTCTATTATTTCTAACCAAACTTGGGAATTGTCTGATTTACCTAAAGGTAGTAGACCCATTAGTAGTAAATGGATCTTCAAGAAAAAGATGAGGCCTGATGGTTCAATTGAAAAATTCAAAGATAAACTTGTGTTTAGGGGTATTACCCAAAAGAAATGCTTAGACTATTTCGATACTTATTCTCTTGTGACCAAGATTGCTACGATAAGAACTCTATTGCCTTAGTCGCAATTCATGAGTTAGTTATACATCATATGGATGTCAAAATAGCCTTTTTAAATGGTGACCTAGAGGAAGAAATTTATATGTCCCAGCCTGAGGGGTTTGTGATTGTTGGTCAAGAGAATAAGGTATGCAAACTTAGAAAATCTTTATATGGTCTAAGCAAGCACCTAAGCAATGGTATGAGAAGTTTAATATCACTTTAGTAAGGAATGACTATATTGTAAATACCTTTGATTCCTGCGTTTATTCTAAACTTATAGGATCAGATTATGTGATTATATGCCTATATGTAGATGACATGTTGATTTTTGGGAACAATCTGCACATTGTGAAAGATAGCAAGAATTTCTTGTCATCTCATTTTGAGATGAAAGACCTAGGAGAAGCAGATGTTATTTTAGGAGTTAGAGTTATTAGAAACTCCAGTGGCATCTCCTTGAGTCAATCGCATTACATTGAAAAAATGCTGAAGAAGTTCAACTGCTTTGATGTTGTGCCTGCTAGAACTCCTTATGACCCTAGCATACATCTGAAAAAGAATTTGGGTGAGAGTGTTTCCCAATCTGAATATGCTAAAATCATAGGAAGTGTGATGTTCCTCATGAACTGCACTAGACCTGATATAGCCTATGCAGTAAGTAGGCCAAGTCGTTATACACATAACCCTAGTAATGAACATTGGAATGCTCTTTATCGTTTGTTAAAATACCTGAAGGGAACTATTGATTGGTGTTTTTAGCAGATTTTCTGATGTTTTAGAAGGATATTTTGATGCAAACTGGGTTTAAGGTAAATGATGAAGTTAGTTCAACTAGTGGTTTTGTTTTTACTTTGGGTGGAGGTGCTATATCATGAAAGTCTTCCAAACAGACATGTATAGCACGATCCACCATGGAATCTGAATTCATTGCTCTTGAGATAGCATGACAAGAATCTTAATGGTTACGAAACTTGTTAGCAGACGTGCCGTTATGGGGGGGGGAATTTGCGGCAGTTTCCCTTCATTGTGATTCTCAAGAAGCCATTGGAGTTGCTAAAAACAGTGTCTATAACGGGAATAAAAGACACATTCGCATTAGACAAGGTGTGGTTAAACAACTCCTGAAAAATGGAGTAATTTCTTTGGAATATGTGAGGTTCGAAAGAAATCTTGCAGATCCACTAACCAAGGGGTTGCCAAGGAAAGTGGTTCTTGATTCATCGAGGGGGATGGGGCTAAAGCCCATGAGTTAAGATAATATGGTTGATACCAAGTGTGGTCTAACGCAGCCATATGATTCTTAACATACACTACACTTCCATCCCTATGACATGTGGTAGTGTTTTTAAATCCATAGCCAAGTTTTGGTGGTGCTATTGAGAAGCACTTGACGTATTCACTTTGAAATAAGTCCATAACCAGTTTTGGTGGTGCTATAGAGAAGCACTTGATGGACTCATTATCTGTTGAGAGGTTGGGCAATATGCTCTTAATGGTTCCATATCCTTTGTGATGGTGCTATAGAGAAGCACTTGATGGACCGCCTAAGTGAGTGTGAAGGTTTGGCCGCCTTCTATGAAAGACAATGGCAGTCTTTCTAGAGCATTCATGAGACCCAAGGTGTGCGCATGGCCTTAAAGCGCTTGATTTGTATCGTAGAGTTTGCTTATACTCAAGGTTTAATACGTGTTGTGGGGGTCTCAATTGAACTCTAATGAGTTCAAGAGAAATTCACTCATTAGGAAGTAAGTTGTTGCCTCACTTCACTACATATCAATTCAATCGAAAGCCATTGATATTTAAGTATATATCCTTTCATTACCCAGAATTCTTTGTTTCTTTTCTCGAGCCATTAGTGGGGGATTGTTGAAAATAATAGGCTCTCAAAAGCCATGTTTCATTCCCACAATTTCTTTTAGTCCCACATTGCTTAGGGGAAATTTGCCTTGGAGGAGTTTATTAGAGGAGTTGTAGAGGCTTGGGGTGTGCCCCAAGGGGTATGACAATTTTGTGAAGGGGAGAGGACCTACATGGTTATAGGTCCACCACACACACGCTCGCGCTGCCGCCACCATCCGTCCGCTCGCCGGCCGGCTGGCCGTGACGTGACGTACGTGCGTCGCCTGTCGTGTCATGTCGCGTGCGCCTTCCTTTTTTGGACGACGTGCCTTTCCTTTTTTGGATCTAGCCCCTTAAATTGCCTCAACATTCCTATTTTGATTGCCCTTAATTGCTCAAACGTTCCAATTCTGATTATGCATTTTATTGCAGCTATTAATTCCAAACGGCTACCTTTTTAATTTCTGATTTAATTGCAGTCTAATTAAATTTGTCCATTGGAATTCTGAAACCTCCTTTTCAAAATTCTATATATATCTCTTAGCATTTCTTCTTCAGAGATAAACAAAAAACAATTCTGTTCTTTCACTGATCAACTCTTCATCTGCAACATTTCCTAGGTAACCGAGTTGTGCAAACTCAAGTCTTTGGCCACGAATGGACGCGTCCAGGGGCTGCTGTGTTAACCTTGGGAAGCAACCGACAACAACGATTACCACCGAGGCCGCGCCATAATTGCTTTCAAGGCAGTGGTCTTCCCATGCCACAACACTTTCGCATTCATCTGCTAAGTAATCTTGACTTTGATCTATTTTTCAGTCTTCTGTTCTCTGTTTGCCTGTTGTGTTTGTCTGTTCTTTTGCTGCTTCAATCATAGTAGTACTCTCCTTTTCTAAGTAACAAATACAAAACAATGGCACTTTCTCGGTTTTGGCCAGAACAGTGTTGTTCCAAACTAAGTATAAAATTGAAAAATCAAACCAAATTCACAAATGAATTCAAAAAATTTAAACCCAAAAAGTCATAAATAAAACATAAAAAATTTCTTACGTAGCTCTTTTCTGAGATTCATAAATAAATCTCGTCGTCGTCGTCGGTATTGGCGTCATCGTCTGCATCGTTGTCGAATCGGAGAGCTCTGCCATCTGTAACAAAGGACTCGAGCCTTCATTTTGTTTTAACTTTTAACGCGTCCGGCACGTGATGCATGCTGACCCTAAAATAATTTGACACTCGATACACTTATTACAAAAATATCAATTGTTGTGAAACGTATGGTTGAATTTGCAACAAGCGAATCGAGTGTCAAATAGCATTTGTCACGCCCCGCTTCCCATTCTACTTGGGAGCGAGGACGCGAGCAGATCCGCAATGTGCTTAAAACAAAGAGGAGTTCTTTTTTTTTCTTTTCTTCTCTTTTCTTCCTCCTTGGTTTAAACATACAAAGCGTCTGTGTAAAAATTGCAAGTCCTTGCATGCAGATTTAAGAAACAGCTCAAAAAACATTATTACATATCAAGCGCATAGAAATTAAGATACATCATGAGCCTAACATGGCCAATACAAACAACACACAAAAATTACATTATTCATTTAGAAAGTGCTGATGAGAAGATAAATAAATCTCCTTAGTCCTTTGTAGGCAAGTACTCCACGTACTTTTCGAGCGTTGGCTCGACCACTGCAACAATGTCTTCCACAAAGTCACTATTAATACCTAACAGTCATTTCATAAAACAGCAATTGAAATGTCCATCAGCAAGGTTTACTCGGCAAATAATCTTCGCAAAATTAAGGTTAAGTAATTTACGTAAGCCAAGCTGAAAACTAGATATAATCATAATCAATGTTTACGTTGATGATGATTGGGCTTCTAACATTAGCCCATACATTCATGGCCAGTCAGGTTTGGACAAGCAAGCCACTATCCCTGCAAGCAGTGTGATCCAAACTTGGACGCAAACGATCCTAGACACCGAGTGAAACAATGTTAAGGATGCCAATTAAAATCTCTGCTCCATAAATTTAGTCATAACTTTACAATCAAGCTTGTTATGAGTATGTTGAGTCATTGGGTCGGCATTCGAGTTAACTCGACCGAAAGATGACTAAAGCCCATGAGGCCCACAAGAGAAGCCCAGTATCGACTCAGGCGTCGATCTAGGATTTCCAATGGTCGTTGCTCGTATGTCAAGTCCGGACGAACTACAATCTCCGAGTAGTCCACGACATGACTCGGGTCGCTCACATAACGACGCAACTGCGAGATGTGGAATACATTGTGCACTCCCTCTAAGGAGAGGGCAATGCAACCTTGTAGGCCACCTCTCCTACTCGCTCCAGAATATCGAAAGGCCCAATGAATCGAGGACTAAGCTTCCCTCTCCGACCAAAATGAATCAATCCTCGGTTGGGTGATATCTTCAAAAAAATATGATCAATGGGCTGAAACTTCAGGTGTCGACATTTCACGTCTGCCCAATGCTTGTACCTATCCTGAGCTAGTTGCAGCTTCTCTCTGATGGTTTGAACCACATCCACAGCTTCTGTGATTAGTTCAGGACCAACCAACTCTCGATCTCCTACATCGTCTCGGCTCAAAGGGGATTGGCACTTCCTCCCATACAGTGCCGTAAAAGGTGACATGCCAATGCTAGACTGGTAGCTATTGTTATATGCAAACTCCACTAAATGCAGATGGTCTTCCCATGATCCTTTGAAGTCCACCATACATGCACGTAGCATGTCTTCAAGTATCTGAATAGTACGCTTTGATTGGCCATCTGTCTGTGGATGGTAAGCCATACTAAAGCTCAAGTGGGTTTCCAAGCTATCCTGAAGGCTCATTCAGAAACGAGATGTGAACCAGGTGTCTCTGTCTGAAACAATGCTGATAGGAACTCCATGCAGCTTCACAATCTCATCCATGTACTTCTTGGCCAACACTTTTGTAGACTCGCCTACTCTGAAAGGAATGAAGTGTATTGTCTTGGTCAATCGATCTATGATCACCCAAACAGTGTTATTCTGCTTCGTACTCTGGGGTAGTCCAGTCACGAAGTCCATTGTGATGTGCTACCACTTCCACTCTGGAATGGGCAAGGGCTGCAATAAGCCGGCAGGCCTCTGATGTTCAGTCTTCACCTGTTGACACACAATACACTTCTCCATGCTCCGTGCGATGCTTCTCTTCATGCCATTCCACTAGTAATATTGTCGCAGGTCCTGGTACATCTTGGTAATTCCAGGATGAATAGAGTATGGAGAACTGTGAGCTTCCTCCAATAGCTCCCCTCTAAACGGCTGCGTAGCCGTTTTCGACGCGACTGCATCGCTTAAGCTCCAATTCCTTCTTCGCGCAAAGGAACGACGCGACCGCATCGTTTCTGACGCGGTCGCGTCAGATCGGTTTTCTGTAGTGGTTAGGGCAAAAAATGGGGGCTATTTTGGTCTTTTGGGCATGCGTATATAAGCGCCCCTTCATCCCCCTGCGAGGGAAATCCTTTTTGCAGCCATTTTCTGTTATTTTCTAGGGTGTGGGGAAGTTTCTAAGAATTCTAGACTCATTTTCTTTGTTATTTTCATTGTTCCTATTGCTTGTTAGTGTAATAGTTTAACTTTTCTTAATAGAAATTTTCTCTCCTTTTTATTATTGCTTATTTTGTCATCTATTACTTATTAAATCTGTATCCATGGTTTTAGATGCTTACCCATTTCTAGGAATCTCTTTTATTGCAATGGTAGTGAGTAGTTTTCTTCTAGGGCAATGTGATGAACCCCATTAGATTAGGGCTATAGGTTAAACTAACTAATTGATTTAATTACTGGGTTAACTGAGAATATGGGTATATTGGGAGATTATTGTCGTCGTAGATTCGACCCCTTCCCTTCGGGGAGATCGGATTGACCGCGACCAAAAGTCGAGACCAATCCAGGGACCCGATCCCTACGACGTCCCATACTATCGGTGTGGCTAACAAGAGTCGGGCATCGATTAGAGCTCTCCCAATGTAGGTCCCCGAATGCCACACTGGGTCGGAGGAAGATTGGGGATATTCGTCAAGCGTAATGCGTCCAACGTATACCGCTACATCGGAGACCACTGACATCGGTGTAGGTTGGGTTGGCCTATCATTGCATCAAGATAACGGAGGATAGGACATGACATAGGGGAATAACATATTATGCATCACGATATTGGGGGATATGTGAATGCCCTTAGATCACACGACCTCTCCCGAGTCCCAATGAACCCGGCAACTGGTTGATTACTAGTCTAACCCTAACTTTAGTCCAATGGCGGGGATTCCACATGCCCTAGAGATTTTATTCTCTGATCCACACTCTTTCTACTTTTCACCAACCAATCATCGGCACTATTGCGTATCTTTTACTCGAAGACCCATAAACCGATACTCATTGACCGCCTCCTCGTGTTCGACCCATAAGCGACTACACATGACCCGTGCGCTATGGTTTTATTAGCATCGACCCCTTGGGGTACGATCAGCTCTCTGGCACATTACCGGAGAGGCACGAATTGATATTAGTTTTAATTTTTGTCGAGAGACTACGTATTTCTTTATCCTATATTCACTTCTCCATTTTTCTTATTTTGTAGGTGAATACAGGGTTGTACGATGATGTTGGCCACTACGAGAACCACACTAGCCTTTGCAAACAAGATGGATAGCCTGTCAAAGCATTTAACTCAGCTGAGAATGGGAGCAGCTTCCTTCAATCCAACAGTGTCAGTGAGCCATGGTGTATATCACATGCAAGGCCACATACATGAGGCGCATCGACATGCAATCCACCCCTGAGATCCTTTCCCTCACCTACCGTACCATCATTGGCAGATTACCCCACCTCTCCACATCAAGATTTACAGGTGGACACGCCATATTCTTTCCTGTAATTAACACCACTTCAAAGGATCGTGATGGATAGTCCAGCTACAGAGACCACCTGCAGCATTGAGTACCAACCTCTACCTGGGAGACTCGACCTTGAGAAAGAACTGATTATGCCCTAGGATGAGGTAACACAGATCATTGAAACATGCTACCGGATTAGTGTTGGGGGATGTATGCCCTCAGATCATTTGTATTTGATGCAAATGCTTTTTAAGCTTAGATATGGACTATTTTGCAAATGATGTAAGCTGAGTTAAATATTTCGTAAATAGTTTACGACAATATTTAATATAATAAATGCATGGAAAAAGGTTACCTGAATGACGAGATCGTCCCGGTCTAAACGCAGGTTCAAACCGCGTCAAAAACGGAGTCCAAATGAGTCCAATAAGTCTATTTAAAAGTGTTTTAAATAGATAGCTCGTTGAGAAAAGGCCCAAAAGAAATGGCCCCAGATTTTGACAAAAAGGTAGCCATCTGAAAGTGGGGCCCAGGCTCAGGGCCCGCTGACACCCGCGTCAGCGGGACCACCCCGCTGGCACGGGGGAAACAAGCCAACGGGCCCGCATTTGATGCGGGCCTGCCCCCGCATCAAAGAAAGGGCCGCCCACTAATGCGGGCGGCATGGCACGCATCCTGCGTGCCATGTGCGAGCTTTCGATGTGTGGCCCACCTCGGGCCCCACGAACGAGGGTTTTTTCAAACCCTGTTACGGTTACGGAAATCAGCCGTCGTTTTTTTGGCCATGTTTGGACAATTGTTTAAGGGGTCAAACGGACTCGGATTGACTCGCCGTTTTTTCCTACGTGTTCACCGTTCAGCGCCTTTCGATTTGATATGTTGTATCAAATGTGAAACTCAACGGTGAGTGAGTTAAAATTCATGGAAGTTTGGCCTTTATGAAAGGCAAACTAACTTGAATTATTTAACTCCAAATAGTTAGTCCCACATCGGAAGTGGAGTAAAGGGGAGGGGTCAGCCGCCTATATAAATAGGGGCCTTCTCCCCTCCTCTAAACTCGTCCCAAGCTCTAGATGTGAGCAGATCCCAAAAGTTTGGAGCACGCTCAGATCTAAGCTTAAATTAAATATTTTCTCATGTTCCTAAATTTCTTTCTTGCTCCAGAGGGCTCTAACAAAGCCACGAAGTGGCTCGGATCGAATTTGAAGTCTTGACGGAGGATCCACTCAAGGGAAACTTTATTCGACGCGTGGTTGGCTCAGCGACAAGGGGGTTGCTCGCCTCGGGACGCGTTGCGGTTCTGGGAAGTGTAAGGATCACCTTACCCTGTAATACTAACAACAACACACTAGAGGGGGGGGGGGGAATAGTGTAATGGCAATAAATTGTGCAATTAAAATTAAACTTGCAAATGCAGAATAATAAATGCAAGAGGAATTAATCACCCCAATTAAATCAAATGCAAACACAAGATTTTACACTGGTTCCCTAAAACTTGGGTACGTTCAGCCACACCAATATTCACTATATTTTCCACAAAGAGAAGTGAATACAATCCCACAAATAGATACCTCACCAAGAGGATTTTGTCCTACACAAGAACCAGACCAACCCTACACAAGGGTCTAACTCCCACACAGAGAATTACTAACTCCCACACAGAGAATTAGAGTTAGCCCTACACTAGGACACCAAATTCACACAAAGAGAGCAACTCCCACAAAGAGAGTATCTAATTCCCACAAATAGAATTAGAGTTTCAAAGAAACACAAAGTAAAACAAATACTCTTACCTATGCCTAGAGATGCTTACTCATAGATAAATGTAAGGCATGGAAGAGGATCTCCAAGTGATGAGATTAGCTTGAAAGCACTTGGATGATTTTCCTTGAGCTTGACTTCAATGAATGAAGGAGAGAATGAGCTCTAAGAGAGAAATGAGAGAGTTTGAGAGTGGCTTAATCAATCTCTAATGATTTTCAATAGATCCAAGAAGTTCCAATGAACTCAGCCCTCTCATATATATAGAACCCTATATCTACTCTCAAAACCCAAGGAAATAGCCAAAACCAAAAACCTGTAACGCCTAGTTTCTGGGCAGAAACGTCAGTGACAGTCGACTGATGAACAAATGACAGTCGACTGTCCAACCGCTAAATAAATCCCAACAGCTATAATCTGAGCCAAGATAGTTGACTGATGAAGACGATACAGTCGACTGTAAACAGGACATGCGCTGTTAAACCTTCAGCAGGCGACTGCTGCAGGGGATGGAATAAATCAGAGAGATGCATTCTTTCTCATAGTATGCGTACATGTGACTGATGAACTGAACACAGTCGACTGTAAAATATACATGCGACTGTTAATCCTTCATCAATCGACTACTGCAATGAATGGAAATGCAACTGTGACATTCCAAAGGTGCATGACTACCACCTTTTTTAATTTTGTCGAGAGTATCATGGAGGTGTTCATGGATGACTTCTCCATCTATGGCACAAGCTTTGATGATTGTCTAAAGAATTTAACTAGAGTGCTCGAAAGATGTGAAGAAGTTAACCTGGTGCTCAACTGGAAAAATGTCATTTTATGGTCCAAGAGAGGGTAGTTCTAGGACACATCATCTCGCCCCGTGGAATAGAGGTCGATAAGTCCAACATTGAAGTTATCGAGAGGTTGCCACCACCCGTGAATGTGAGAGGGATTAGGAGCTTTATTAGACACACATGATTTTATCGCCGCTTCATCAAAGATTTTTCCAAGATCGCACGACCCCTAACCAAATTACTAGCTAAAGACGCCCCTTTTATATTCTTTGACGATTATCATTTAGCGTTTAACAGGTTAAAGAATGAACTCACCACTGCGCCAATCATCTAACCCCCAGACTAGAGCTTACCTTTTGAATTAATCTGTGACGCAAGTGATGTCACCATTGGAGTAGTTCTGGGGCAGAGAAGGGACAATGAACTCCACGTCGTATACTATACTAGCAAAACCTTGGATGAAGCCCAACGGAATTATACTACTACAGAAAAAGAACTGCTCGCCGTCATCTTCGCCATCGAAAAGTTTAGGTCATATATCGTTGGGTCCAAGGTCATTGTCCACACCGATCATGCCACCCTCAGATATCTGTTAAACAAGAAGGATGCCAAACCCAGTCTAATCAGATGGATCCTTCTACTTTAGGACTTCGATTTGGAGATCAGGGACAAGAAATGTGCCAAGAATGTAGTCACAGACCACCTCTCGTACCTTACGGTTGACGACCCAAATCCCCCCTTCCGATAGACAACTTCTTCTCAGATGACCATCTCTTTGCCGTTGCCCTTGCAGAAACTCCTTGGTTCGTCGATATCGTCAATTACCATGCTTGCATGATCATGCCATACGATGTAACCTTACAACAGCGCAAAAGGTTCCTGCACGACATCCGGGGCTATTTTTGGGATGATCAACTCCCTATAGAACTTGCAACGATGGAATCATTAGGAGATGTGTCCTGGAGAGTGAGATGACATCCATAATATAACACTGTCATAGCTTGCAATGCAGAGGGCATGCTAGCACAATGAAGACATCGACGAAAATCCTCATATGCGGCTTCTACTGGCCCACACTAATCCATGATGTAAACAGCTTTATCAAGGAATGCGACAGATGCCAAAGAGTGGGGAACATCTCCAGAAGGAATGAGATGCCGTAGAATAGTATACTGGAGATTAAGATATTTGACGTTTGGGGGATAGACTTCATGGGGCCATTTCCATCCAGCCTTGGTAACCAATATATATTGGCCGCGGTAGACTACATCTCCAAATGGGTTGAAGCCGTAGCCTCATCGACTAATGATGCCCATGTAGTCTCCAAGTTCTTCAAGAAGAACATTTTCCCCAGATTTAGAGTTCCAAGAGTTGTGACCAGCGATGGAGGAAAACATTTTATCGAAAACAAGTTCGAAGCCCTTTTGAGGAAATATGGGATACGCCATCGTGTCGGACTCGCCTACCATCCCCAAATAAGCGGCCAAGTGGAGGTCTCTAACAGGGAGATAAAGAATATCCTGGAAAAGACCATTGCGAGTTCGAGAAAGGATTGGGCAATGAAATTTGATGATGCTCTCTGGGCTTATCTGACGGCTAACAAAACCCATATTGGAACATCTCCATATCACCTGATATATGGAAAGGCATGTCATCTCCCGGTGAAATTAGAGCACAAGGCTTATTGGGCAATCAAGCATTTGAACTTTGATAGAAAAAATGTGTAGGAGCGATGCTTTATACAGCTGAACGAATTGGATGAGTTTAGGCTCAACACTTACAAGAATTCCCGAATCAACAAGGAAAGGGCGAAGAAGTGGCACGATAAGCACATCATAAGATGAGAGTTCAAGGAAGGCGAAATGGTCCTCCTTTTCAATTCAAGGTTAAAGAAATTCTCGGGAAAGCTACGATCAAGATGGTCTGGACCGTTCAAGGTCGTTCGATTCTTTCCCTACGGCTCCGTCGAAATTATCGGTAAGGGGGATTCATTTAAAGTAAACGGCATAGACTGAAGCATTACTTCACGGGAGACCCCGTCGATGAAAAGGAGACCATAATGCTACAACCCCAGGAAGAACCCCCGAACGATTAATTTCGAGCACTCTCCACCCTCAAACACCCATGATCACATCAAGATAGGGAGTCGAGCTCACGACTTAAAACGAGCGCATCTTAGGAGGCAAACCCAAGTGTTTTGATTTAGATTTTTTGTTTAAATTTTCATCTTCATTTTAGACTAGGTTAGTCTAGATTTTTGTCTTGAATAAACCCCTAAACCCAGGAATTTAACCAAGTGTTCAATTGTAGGATGAAGAAGAAGTATGGAGGAGAGGAACCTGTAGGGATCGTCTAACCCTTGCAATACTAACAACACACACTAGAGAGGGGGGGGGTGAATAGTGTAATGGCAATAAAATTTTCCAAATAAAATTTAACTTGCAAATGCGGAATAATAAATGCAAGAGTAATTAAGTGGCACAATCAATCCAAACGCAAACACAAAGAATTACCCTGTTTCCCCAAACTTGGGTACATCCAGCCACACCAATATTCACTATATTCCCACACAGAGAAGTGAATACAAATCCCACAAAGAGATACCCCACAAAGAGGATTTATGCCCTGCACAAGGACCCAACCAATCCTACACAAGGATCAAGATTCCCACACAGAGAATCACTAACTCCCACTCAGAGAATTAGGGTTAGCCCTACACTAGGACACTAAACTCCCATAAAGAGAGTTAATTCCCACAAAGAGAAACACCTAAGTCCCACAAAGAGACAACCTCCCACAAAGAGAGAAACTCCCACAAAGAGAGTATCCTAATCCCACAAAGAGAAAAGGAGAACAATTTACACCTTCTAAAGTAAATACTCTTACCTATGCCTTGAGATGCTTACTCATGAATGAATGTAAGGCATGAAAGAGGATCTCCAAGTGTTGGAATATGCTTGAGAGCACTTGGATGATTTCCCTTGAGCTGGACTTCAATGCATGAAGAAAGATGAATGCTCAAATAGAGGGAAATGAGGGAGCTTGAGAGTGGCTTATTGATCTCTTGAGATTTTCTATAGAATCAAGAGTTTATCAAATGTTGTCAAGAGTTCTCAAGAATGGCAGCACACTCATATATATAGGAATCCTATATCAAGCCCAAAAACCCAAAGAAACAGCCAGAAAAACAAATCTGCAACGGTTAGAAACTGGGTGAAAACGACAGGAACAGTCGACTGATGATCAAAAGACAGTCGACTGATCAACGGCTAGAAAATATCCAACGGCTATAATCTGAGCCAGGACAGTCGACTGACGAAGTCAATACAGTCGACTAATAAATAGGACATGCGCCCGTTAATCCTTCAGCAGACGACTGCTGCAGGGGATGGATCGAAACAGAGAGTTGCACTCTTTCTCCAATTCTTCGCACATGCGACTGATGTTAATACTACAGTCGACTGTCGAATAGTCAGGCGACTGTATATTCTTCATCAGTCGACTACTGTAAAGTATGGAGAGAAGACAGAGAGATGCAGAGATTGCACTTACGCTAAACAGGTGACTGTTGACCAAATCTCAGGCCACTGAAAATGTACAGGCGACTGGGAACTGATTGACAGGCGACTGTGCGTAAAGCTCAAGTGTGAGTCAATAGAAATGTTGACTTGAGCAGTGCATATCAGGCGACTATAGAAGGATCTACAGGCGACTGGAAATCACCCAGTCGACTATTTTTCCCTCATCAGAAGACTGACCGAAAGAGTGAACCTATTGGGTTGGATTCTATGATAATCCTAAGGTTCACTAAGATGGTTAAATGCATGAGCATGAATGAGTAAACCATCTAGCAAATCATTACATCAACCCTAGACTCAAAAAGAGAGAGAAAGCAATAAAGTAAATTACATGGATTACAATGCTTTCAAAAGAGTCTAAGTCTTCAATCTTGAAGCCTAGATTGCTCTCCATCATCTCCAAGCTTTGGCACTCCTTGAGTCCAAACTTTGGTTCTTCTTCACATGATGTCCATCCTTACACCAAGTGATTAGTCTCCAAGAAAGATATCCTTGAAATAAGCTGAGAGACTAATACATGAGATTCATTAGCAACAACATAATGTTGTGATTATCATCAAAATAAGATTGGTATAAAACACCAATACTCAACAATCTCCCCCTTTTTGATGAAGACACACATTATGTTAATCATAAAGAATTAAAGCACAAAGACAATGATCTCCCCTACTTATATGCACCAATTAAATAATGAGCTACACAAAGGTAAATACTCAAAAACCAATAATCAACATGGTGACATATAATAGGCATGGATTACATAAACCAATTGCAAAGTATAAAATCATGCAAACAAGAATGGTTTATTTAATCCCATATATCTCTTCCCTATAGAGATATCTCTCCCCATATGCATATGTAAATATCTCTCCCCCTATAGATATGATCACATAATGCATATATCTCTCCCCCTTGACATCGTCAAAAAGGTGGACATCAAAAATATCCCCTTTATCATGTTAACCAAGACGTGACACAATGCAAGAAAAGAAAGATATGTATATGCAAATATAAAATTTAGTGGGTATTAATTCACTATCCCATGCTCCCCCTAGATCATAGAAATGGTCAACTCTTGACTTCTAGGATCTAATACCAATTAATTATTGGAGCCATGGGCCGTTAGTGTATCAAAGCAATAGATATGGAAAAAATCAAGTTTCAAAGATACACACGAATATTGCCAAAAAAAATGAGATATGAAACTTGTTGGAAATAAACAAGAGGTTTGGTTTGAGACCCAAAATAACCAAATATAAATAATGATCTCAAATAACCTCCAAAATGAGAGTTAAAATATGTCTTAAAATAATTTAAACATATATTATATTAACTCCATATTGACATACACATGGATCATGCATGTATGTCAATAAACCCCAAGGTCCCAATTTTCATGAAAAGAAAAAAAGTTTGAAAAATATTTTCAAAATCATGAAACACACACAATCAATGGGTATGTATAAAATAACCATAGAAGCATAATACCCATGCAATATGCAAATGTGTGAGGAACGTAAACATTAGGTAACCAAACCCAAGAGGAGTTTGATTTCCTAACATAATCACACGAGGTGATCACATCCTTAACTAGATAATTGATGTAACTATCTCTCTCTTGCTCACTAGCCTTAATGGGAATCCATAATCTCAAGGATTTCCTAGGCAAAGGTTTTGCCTTAGCAAGAGGGAAGGATGTGGCATGCTTAGGTGTAGAAACAAGTTTCTTAGCATGCAAAGAATGAGGATTTTGCTTCTTAGCAAAAAATGAAGATTCTTCATTCTTCCTCATCACCTTGTGATCTACATGCTTTTTGTGAGTGTTAATGTTGTACAAGAGAGCATGTTGATTCTTCTTAGGTGCTTTAGCAATATTTCTTGAATTTGCACCAAAGGAAGAATTAGAGGTGGGTTTGGGAACCACATTTTGAACATAACCCAAACCTCCTCTAGATTCACCGGATGTTGTTTTTCCAACAAATCGTGGAGTGAATCCCTAGAATACACAAAGCTTATGAGCTTCCGGGATTCCTCTTCACATTTCAACGTAAGTTGTTGAATGTGAGTATCTAAGCTAAGGTTTTGAGCAATGAGATTTTCATTAGAAATGCTCAATTCCTTAACTTGAGAAAGAAGTGTGTCTTTCTCACAAGTGTCATAAACAAGTTTGTCATCATGAACTACACTTGCAATAACTAGTTTATGCATTCTACTCTTAGCACTCTTATATTTAGCTTTTAATTTATTGTAAGAGTGGATGCACTTACTAGCCTTTTCGGAGGCCAAGTCAAATTTGAACTTGAGCTCCTCATATGAGATCTTTTCTTCCTCGATCTCAACACCACCACCATCATCATCATTGCACGAGCTTGATGACGACTTCTCCTCCTTAGCCGCAAGGCGCGAATCCTCATAGGAGTTGTATGCGTCAAGCCAAGCATCCAACTCTTCTTCGTTTAAACCGGAGGCAATAGGTACAAAGTCACAAGTTAGAGCACGCTCAGAGCACCCTCTACGTCTCTACACTCGCCAGACTCTCAGTACCCCACACACAGTGTTTCCTCTCACTACCAATCCTAGCAAAGCTTTCTACCAGCTAGTCCCAAACTAGCTGGGTCCCACTTGTCTAGTCTTAACTAGACAAGTCCCAAAATAGTCCACAAAAATAGGTAAAAGTTTCCCCTACAGAGAACGTTACACTAAGACACAAATAAAAGAGTTTAGGGTTTAGAAATGCTCAGTTTGTGTCTGTGTAGGCGTCTCTGTCAATCAGCACGTTGTCAGCTCCAATCTGACGCAAACGGTGTCTCAATCTGACTCCTGGATGTCAAGATATGCACTGGTCTGTGTGTAAAGCAATTGCAGTTCAATCCCTTTTAATAGCCGGTCTGTGCGCTCAACAGTTCCTTAATAAATAAACGGTCGATGCACTCAGCAATTCAGTTCAAACCGTTTTAGTCTCGGGCGGTGCGCAAAGCAACTCTAATAAATTCTCAGGCCACGTCAGTAACTAACTGTTATGAGCTTCGTTTCGATTTCTCTTGCGCTAAACACAATCGCCGCCATTGATTCTCAAGTTTCTCGCGATCGTGCGGATGCGATGTCGCCACGTCTTCTCTCCTTCGGGGTAGTTAGGGCATGCATGCGAAAAATCTCGTTCTCCGTCCGACTTCGTTTCAACGATCAACTCAGCGGCGATGGGCTCTGGGCCGGCGACGATCTCTTTGAGATCTCGACGGTGATGAGGAACTCGAGGGTGGTGGCGATTCCTTCTTCACTGCGACGGCAGTGGCGAGGATCTGTTCTTTAACTGGGGACGACGGTGAGCTCTCCTCGGTGACTCTTCGTCAGCAGCTTCTTCGGCGACGTCTTCGACTGCAGCTGCGACGATGGCGTAAGATTCCTCAAAGAGCAGCAGCACCTGCCTTCGACGCCTTCGAGTGCTTCTTCAGTCAGCAACTGCGGTGGCACTTCGTCTTCGACAGCGGGCTGTGGCGATGGCGACTTCCGACGGTGGTCGTTGCGTTGTTCTCCTTGTTTCGACAGACTCCGACAGGGCAGCGGTGCTTCTCTGACTTGATTAGCGCTCCGGCGGTGAGCTCTCCTATGGAGATGAGTACGACAGCGGCGGCCTTCTTGGCGTTAGGGCAGCTTCGATCTATGGCGCCAACCTCCTCGCCGGATGAGCGGTGATGAGTTTGCCGAGACTTGCCCGATGAAGTTTTGGGGGTGATGATGTACGGTTTTGTAAAACGTTTGACCTGTGAAGAATATAGGAGGAGGTTTTTGAAAAAAGATTATTTGCGTGGCCTCCTATTGTTTGAAGATGATATGAAGAATTTGGCCTCTTTTTTTGCTTTGAATATAGGGGCTAGGTTTTGCTGCCGTAAATAATTTTCAGCCACTCTTGATTTTTTTTGATTGCCGCAATTTTTCTCTTCTCACCCAATAATGTATATATAGGGTAGCCTAGGGTTTTTGGAGAAGAACCCTAAGAGATAGGAATTTGAAAGTGATAGAGTTTGGCTAGGATGAGGACACAACCAACTAGGAATTTTGAAATTGGCTAGTGATAGGGTTGAGTCAATCAAATTGGGATTCTTATTTGATCTTATAGCAATACTAATGGGATTAGGAAGAATTCAAATATTTGTAAATCTTACTAAAAGATTTGATCAAGCCCATCTCACCCCCATCTCATCCCATATTGGACCAAGTCCAAATTTTGCTCTTCATTGACCAAGTCACACTTCTTTGTGCACAAACACTTCATCACTCCCAATGTGCTATACGAATAGCAATTTCGCCAAATATTGAGAATACATTGTTTCGCCAAGCCTGAAACACACTGAGCACACACATTAGATATACCAACACGTTTGTCATCATCAAACCAAGTTCCTAGATCGTTGCTTCCATCAATCTCCCCCTTTTGGTGATGACAAACCCACAAAAGATTTGATCAATAGAAACGAGTGTGTGAAGTGTGTTGAAGGGTGTAATGCAATATGAATCATGAGATAAATATTCAAGCACTACAACATGGCATGCACAAACTAATAACTAAAACAATAGCATGCTCCCCCTTCTCTCAAGCTCCCCCTTCACCAAGTATTCAAGTATATTTCAAGCTCCCCCTTCAACAAATATTAACATCAAATAATATCAACATCAAAGCACAAAGCTGTCAATCAAAATCTTTCTTTCTCATCCTTTGTAATCACCAAAAGTGGATTCATGAAGTCACAAAAATATCCCATGCAAAAATAAGTCATTATTAGAAGTAGCGTGCAATTTGCATGAGTATTCCAAATAATGGGCAAGTCAAGTTCATAGAATTTCATACCAAGACTTCTCCACCTTTGTGTAAGTGAAATGATATAGACAATAAAGTGCAAGAGGAGATTTAATTTCAGAAAATCAACCAAATCAATCCACATTTTCTAATTTTTATGAGTATCACTAGGATTGACTTTTCCCACCTCATCAAAGATGAGTTCAAGTTACCGAACCCCGAAACATAGCCTAAAAGGACTTTTAAATGTGGGGTGGCATTGCTTGACGAGTTATATACAACAACGCTAATGATTACCCATGTAGCACAAGTTGGATACTCGTGGGTTGTGTTTTAGTCATGAAGTGTATCCATTTTTCATACGGAGCAAGTATTTTTTTTTCTTTTGTGCTCAATTTTAATTCATGGCTAAACACATCATATCCCTTAGAAATTTCAGAAATTAATCATTCCTACATTCACTTTCCATTATTCTTCAAAAGAATCTCCAAAAGCACTAAAAAGTCAAATATCGTGAAAGTGCAAATGTAGGTGTAGAAGTCAAGTTTGAAACTTATGAGACATGTCATGGCTACTAAAAAACATCATGTTCATGTAGCTACAACAATAATGAATTGACTTCTACAAGGGATAGAATTGATCATTCATACAATATCACTCAAGAGATTCAAAGAGGATTCAATAAGCACACATTTTTTTGATTTTTGATTTTTCAATTTTTTTTCCAGAAATAAAAAACATTAAAAATCATCCATGCAAGCACACAAAGCAAAATAAATAAAGCACACACAACAATCTATGAAGGTATGCAATGAGCATGCAAAGAGGGATAAAAATTATACCTTCTCGTCGCTATTTGACGAAGGAGCTAAAAGAATGAGACATTGAAAAGTTTGCTCCTTGCCAAATCTCTATCACACCTACATGAAAGGTGTTAAGTGTGACATTGGAATCCAACAAGGTCCACTAGTGTTAGCCAAAATTGTTTTAGGAACCCACATTTGTTTAAACTTGATATTTGTGTTCCTAAATTTACAATAATATGAAGTGTGGCCTACACTATCACAAGTAAAGCACTTTGCATGTAAGTTCTTTGCAATAGAAGGTGCATTGTGGAATTTCTTGAATTTTGGCTTTTCGGCATTTTTCAAACCAAATCCAAGTCCTCTTCTATTATTGCCATATAATTGATTCTCTAAAATATTATCCAACGATTGTTTTCCCATAGAGAATTTCTTAATGGCCAATTCAAGATTAGAGACTTTGGATTTCAACAATTTATTTTCTTCCACAAGCAATGTGCATTTACTTATAAAAGCTCTCTTGTTTTCCTCTTCCTTCTTTTCAAATTCAATCATTTTTCTTTTAAAATCATTATCCAACATACAGAATTTATCATTAAGCTCTCTAATAACATAGTCTTTTTCAGTTTCGAGCTTACTCAAATCAAGTTTAAGCATGCTAATATTATTCATCAAGGAAGGGCAAGAGAGACAAGGTGCTTCATCATTAAAACTGGACTTTTCCTTTTTCAAAATGTCAATAGTAGAGTCACGAGCAACAATATCAATTTTGAGTTTTTCAATCTCTTTAGACATTTCATATTCAGATTGTTGCATTTCAAAGTTCTCATTTTGATAATCATCTATAGTGGATTCAAGCTCTACTATTTTATCTTGCATTTCTTTACAAAGAGTAAGGAGTTCAGTTTTACTACCAGAAATTACCTCATCATGTATTCTCATCAATGCCATGCATGAATGGGCTTCGTGTTCCTCCTCCTCGCTCTCAGCTTCGCTATCCATGTCCCAAGTAAGCACCTTGGATTTTCCCTTTTCTTTAGCTACCTGAGCTGTCTCATGTGGGCAATCCCTCATTCGATGTCCTCTTTTCTTGCATTTAAAACAAGTCATTCTATTAGTAGTATTCTGATCATAATTTTGCTTAGAAGACTGAAAAAAGTTAGAGCGATTAAACCTGGGTGCCATTTCTGCTCTTCCTTGCTTGGTCTGGACAAACTTTCTGAAATTTCTGACCATTAGCGCTATGTCATCATCATCTTCTTCACTTTCGTCAGCTTTCAGAGCAAGTGGCTTGGTAGCTTTCTCCTTTTCCTCAGGTTTCTCCCTTTCATCAATATTTTGCAATTCAAGCTCGTGGGACATTAAATTACCTATCAAGTCCTCCACCCTCATCTGCGATAGATCCTTCGCTTCTTGGATGGCAGTAACTTTAGGCCTGAAAGAGCTTGGCAGAGCTCTTAATATCTTTCTCACCTGCTCAAGGCTAGAATATGGCTTACCGAGCGAACTAGACTTGTAGACAATGTTGGTGAACCTCGCAAACATTTCTGATATCGTCTCTGATGGTAGCATGCGAAATCCCTCGTATTCCGTGCTCAGAAGTGCAAGTCTAGACTCCTTCACCTGTGACGTTCCCTCGTGCGTCACCTTCAAAGTATGCCATATTTCCTGCGCAGTTAGACAATGTGAGATACGATTGAATTCAGATTTATCTAATGCACAAATAAGAGCATTCATAGCTTTAGCATTAAGAGAATAGAGCTTCCAATCATTATCATCCCACTTATCATCAGGTTTAGGCATCTCAGTATTTTCAATTTTGATAACAGGTGATTTATATCCTTTTTCAACAATTTGCCAAGCTTTATAATCAATAGAAATAAGATAGATTTTCATACGATTTTTCCAGTAAGCATAATTTCCTCCATTAAATCTAGGTGGTCGGGAAATAGACTGACCCTCAGCAAAAGCACTATCAATGTGGTCCATGGTCAAACTAGGCTAGATCTACTAAACTGGCTCTGATACCACTTGTTGGATCTGGATCCTAGCCTAGAGGGGGGGGGGTGAATAGGCTTATAAAAAATTCTCGTGCAACTCACGAGAAATCACACGCAGTTAAAAGCACAACCAGAGTAATGAAAGGCAGACACAGAGTACACAGCAGATTTACACTGGTTCGGTCGTCCCAACGACCTACTCCAGCCCCCAAAGCAAATACTAGATTGAATAGTGCAATAGGTACAAAGTCACAAGTTAGAGCACCCTCTACGTCTCTACAGTCACCAGACTCTCAGTACCCCACACACAGTGTTTCCTCTCACTACCAATCCTAGCAAAGCTTTCTACCAGCTAGTCCCAAACTAGCTGGGTCCCACTTGTCTAGTCCCAACTAGACAAGTCCCAAAATAGTCCACAAAAATAGGTAAAAGTTTCCCCTACAGAGAACGTTACACTAAGACACAAATAAAGGAGTTTAGGGTTTAGAAATGCTCAGTTTGTGTCTGTGTAGGCATCTCTGTCAATCAGCACGTTGTCAGCTCCAATCTGACGCAAACGGTGTCTCAATCTGACTCCTGGATGTCAAGATATGCACTGGTCTGTGTGTAAAGCAATTGCAGTTCAATCCCTTTTAATAGCCGGTCTGTGCGCTCAGCAGTTCCTTAATAAATAAACGGTCGGTGCACTCAGCAATTCAGTTCAAACCGTTTTAGTCTCGGGCGGTGCGCAAAGCAACTCTAATAAATTCTCAGGCCACGTCAGCAACTAACTGTTATGAGCTTCGTTTCGATTTCTCTTGCGCTAAACACAATCGCCGCCGTTGATTCTCAAGTTTGTCGCGATCGTGCGGATGCGATGTCGCCACGTCTTCTCTCCTTCGGGGTAGTTAGGGCATGCATGCGAAAAATCTCGTTCTCCGTCCAACTTCGTTTCAACGATCTACTCAGCGACGATGGGCTCTGGGCCGGCGGCGATCTCTTTGAAATCTCGACGGCGATGAGGAACTCGAGGGTGGCAGCAATTCCTTCTTCACTGCGACGGCAGTGGCGAGGATCTGTTCTTTAACTGGGGACGACGGCGAGCTCTCCTTGGTGACTCTTCGTCAACAGCTTCTTTGGCGACGTCTTCGACTGCAGCTGCGACGATGGCGTAAGATTCCTCAAAGAGCAGCAGCACCTGCCTTCGACGCCTTCGAGTGCTTCTTCAGTCAGCAACTGCGGTGGCACTTCGTCTTCGACAGCGGGCTGTGGCGATGGCGACTTCTGGCGGTGGTCGTTGCGTTGTTCTCCTTGTTTCGACGGACTCCGACAGGGCAGCGGCGCTTCTCCGACTTGATCAGTGCTCCGGCGGTGAGCTCTCCTATGGAGATGAGTACGACAGCGGCGGCCTTCTTGGCGTTAGGGCAGCTTCGATCTATGGCGCCAACCTCCTCGCCGGATGAGCGGTGATGAGTTTGCCGAGACTTGCCCGATGAAGTTTTGGGGGTGATGATGTACGGTTTTGTAAAACGTTTGACCTGTGAAGAATATAGGAGGAGGTTTTTGAAAAAAGATTATTTGCGTGGCCTCCTATTGTTTGAAGATGATATGAAGAATTTGGCCTCTTTTTTGCTTTGAATATAGGGGCTAGGTTTTGCTGCCGTAAATAATTTTCAGCCACTCTTGATTTTTTTTGATTGCCGCAATTTTTCTCTTCTCACCCAATAATGTATATATAGGGTAGCCTAGGGTTTTTGGAGAAGAACCCTAAGAGATAGGAATTTGAAAGTGATAGAGTTTGGCTAGGATGAGGACACAACCAACTAGGAATTTTGAAATTGGCTAGTGATAGGGTTGAGTCAATCAAATTGGGATTCTTATTTGATTTTATAGCAATACTAATGGGATTAGGAAGAATTCAAATATTTGTAAATCTTACTAAAAGATTTGATCAAGCCCATCTCACCCCCATCTCATCCCATATTGGACCAAGTCCAAATTTTGCTCTTCATTGACCAAGTCACACTTCTTTGTGCACAAACACTTCATCTCTCCCAATGTGCTATACGAATAGCAATTTCGCCAAATACTGAGAATACATTGTTTCGCCAAGCCTGAAACACACTGAGCACACACATTAGATATACCAACACGTTTGTCATCATCAAACCAAGTTCCTAGATCGTTGCTTCCAACAGTATGCGTCAAGCCATGCATCCAACTCTTCTTCGTTTAAACCGGAGGGAATTGGAGTAGGGACATCCATGGCTACAAAGCATGTGTGAGCATCCTCCTTTGTATCCTCTTCTTCGGTACAAGAAGTGTCCTCACTCGAATCATCAAAGGTCCTGACAAGTCCCTTTTTGTGATTTTTGGACTCGGACCTTCCTTTCCAATGCTTCTTCCCTTTACCCTTGTACGTTTCTTTAATGGGTTTGGAAGGGCATTCGGTGGACACATGACCTTTTCCACTGCAAGTGTAACAAGTAGGAACCTTGTTAGAATTTGAGGCAAACTTTGACGAAGACTTACCTTTCTTGCATCTGAGGAAGGCTTTGAATTGCTCGGCAAGTTCCTCAATTTCTTCTCCACTTGCATCTTCTTGCTCATCTTCTTCGCTAGGAGCTTCGCGATGGAATTTTCTTCTCCACTTGATTGGCTCCTCCTTGGCATGGAATGCAATTCCCTTATGCTTTTCTAGCTTCTCGGGCTTTGTTGGATGAATCTCCTTCTTGTGTTGAAGCTTTACTTCATACGCCATGAGATTCCCAATGCATTCCTCAACGGTATATTTGGATGTGTCATAAGACTCCAAAATTCCGTTGGCCTTTGACTCCCAACGAGGTGAGAGAGAGTCTAGGATCTTCTCTACACGATCCTATTGGGAAATCGTCTTCCCGAGTCCCTCCAAAGCGTTCACAATATCGGTGAACCTTGTGAACATATCTGAAATGCTTTCGCCTTCCTGCATCTTAAACATTTCATATTTAGATCTAAACACAGTTTGTTTAGATTTCTTTACCTTCGTTGTCCCTTCATGACAAATCTCCAAGGTGTGCCAAATATCATTCGCCGTTTTGCACATGGAGATGCGGTTGAATTCACTAGCAGAGAGAGCGCAATGTAATGCGTTCATGGCTTTCGCATTGAACTTGATTGAGTCCTTCTCCGCCTTTGTCCTTGAAGTTGCAGGAGTAGTGGGCTTCTCAAATGGCACCTCCGTGATGTCCTATAGGTCTTGACCCTCCATATAGATCATCATTCCGATCTTCCAACTAGGATAGTTGGTTCCATTGAAGAGCGGAGGTCGAACGGTTGAGTGACCTTCTTCATGAGACGCGGATGAGGCGTTGAATGCCATCGTTGCAGTATGCTATAACCTCGCTTTGATACCAATTGTAGGGATCGTCTAACCCTTGCAATACTAACAACACACACTAGATTGGGGGGGGGGGTGAATAGTGTAATGGCAATAAAATTGTCCAAATAAAATTTAACTTGCAAATGCGGAATAATAAATGCAAGAGGAATTAAATGGCACAATCAATCCAAACGCAAACACAAAGAATTACCCTGGTTCCCCAAACTTGGGTACATCCAGCCACACCTATATTCACTATATTCCCACACAGAGAAGTGAATACAAATCCCACAAAGAGATACCCCACAAAGAGGATTTATGCCCTACACAAGGACCCAACCAATCCTACACAAGGATCAAGATTCCCACACAGGGAATCACTAACTCCCACTTAGAGAATTAGGGTTAACCCTACACTAGGACACTAAACTCCCACAAAGAGAGTTAAATCCCACAAAGAGAATCACCTAAGTCCCACAAAGAGACAACCTCCTATAAAGAGAGAAACTCGCACAAAGAGAGTATCCTAATCCCACAAAGAGAAAAGGAGAACAATTTACACCTTGTAAAGTAAATACTCTTACCTATGCCTTGAGATGCTTACTCATGAATGAATGTAAGGCATGGAAGAGGATCTCCAAGTGTTGGAATATGCTTGAGAGCACTTGGATGATTTCCCTTGAGCTGGACTTCAATGTATGAAGAAAGATGAATGCTCAAATAGAGGGAAATGAGGGAGCTTGAGAGTGGCTTATTGATCTCTTGAGATTTTCTATAGAATCAAGAGTTTATCAAATGTTGTCAAGAGTTCTCAAGAATGGCAGCACACTCATATATATAGGAATCCTATATCAAGCCCAAAAACCCAAAGAAACAGCCAGAAAAACAAATCTGCAACGGCTAGAAACTGGGTGAAAACGACAGGAACAGTCGACTGATGATCAAAAGATAGTCGACTGATCAACGGCTAGAAAATATCCAACGGCTATAATCTGAGCCAGGACAGTCGACTGACGAAGTCAATACAGTCGACTGATAAACAGGACAAGCGCCTATTAATCCTTCAGCAGACGACTGCTGTAGGGGATGGATCGAAACAGAGAGCTGCACTCTTTCTCCAATTCTTCGCACATGCGACTGATGTTAATACTACAGTCGACTATCGAATAGTCAGGCGACTGTATATTCTTCATCAGTCGACTACTTTAAAGTATGGAGAGAAGACAGAGAGATGTAGAGATTGCACTTATGCTAGACAGGTGACTGTTGACCAAATCTCAGGCGACTGAAAATGTACAGGTGACTGGGAACTGATTGACAGGCGACTGTGCGTAAAGCTCAAGTGTGAGTCAATAGAAATGTTGCCTAGAGCAGTGCATATCAGGCGACTGTAGAAGGATCTACAGGCGACTGGAAATCACACAGTCGACTGTTTTTCCCTCATCAGACGACTGACCGAAAGAGTGAACCTATTGGGTTGGATTCTATGATAATCCTAAGGTTTACTAAGATGGTTAAATGCATGAGCATGAATGAGTAAACCATCTAGCAAGGCATTACATCAACCCTAGACTCAAAAAGAGAGAGAAAGCAATAAAGTAAATTACATGGATTACAATGCTTTCAAAAGAGTCTAAGTCTTCAATCTTGAAGCCTAGATTGGTCTCCATCATCTCCAAGCTTTGGCACTCCTTGAGTCCAAACTTTGGTTCTTCTTCACATGATGTCCATCCTTACACCAAGTGATTAGTCTCCAAGAAAGATATCCTTGAAATAAGCTGAGAGACTAATACATGAGATTCATTAGCAACAACATAATGTTGTGATCATCATCAAAATAAGATTGGTATAAAATACCAATACTCAACAGAACCCACACGGCCGCGCCGTTCAGATTCGCATGGCCACGTGGAAGACAAAAAGAGGAACATACGACGCGCCCACGTGAAGATGAAATGAACGGCCGCGTTGTTTGGGGGTAATCTTTGACCCTAAAATTTTCCATTTTACACGTCCACGTCGTTTCACTTGACGCGACCGCGAAAATCCTCACTTCTAACAAAATCCACGCGGCCGTTTAACTCATTCTCAAACGGGCCTCGAAACTTATTAAAAATTTGAGCCCAAATCCCAAATTCTCAGAGGTTTTTTTGCGCCCGCGTCGCTTTAGATGACGCGGCCGTGTCAATATCCCTTTTTGGATGAATTGACGCGGCTGTGTTAATTTAAACGACGCGGCCGTGAATCTTTCTGTAACCCAAGGACAAAACTTGTCAAAATGAAATAGAACTTTCGTGGCCGCATCGTTTAGACAACACGATCATGTCAACCGCCATCTCAAGATTGGTTTCACGTGGCCGTTTCGATTTTTCATGCGAACTGCATCCCTCGCCTATATAAGGCCCTTCAACCCTCAAACGGACCGATCAAATCCATTTTCTCGAAACGGTTCAGCTTCTACTCTTTTCCCCCGACTCGATCTCCCTCTCTACTCCTCCCAATCCCTCTCCAACTCTTCCAATCAACCTCCAAATCCCCTCTCTCCCCCAGCTCCCCTCTCCATCACCCTCCTCCACGCCACGGCCACTTCGAGAAACCCTTAGATCGGGTAGTTTTAAGGGTTTTAAGCATCCCAAACGACGTGTCCATCAAGAGTTCGTGTGCTTGGCTTGGAACAGCTTGGGGGAGTCGTATACAAGATTTGGGGACATCAATCTAAATAAGGAGCATTAGCTTGGGTAACTTCGCTCCTTTTCTCACTAATTTTCTATTTTTATTGCTAAAACCGCTGATTTTTGCGTGAGTGTGTACATACCCCATTGCACACATCTTGCATAGCTCACACCTTCACACGATGCCTCCCAAAGAGCACAAAAAGAAGGCCACCACCACTGACCCCTCACAGGGCAAGGGCAAGCATCGAAAGACGAAGTCTTTTCAAGCCGAACTTGTCCGAGTACACGCCATCAGTGAGAGGGGGTGGACCACTTCCTGCCCCTCAGTTGGACACGCTTGGTATAAACTTCTTGAGTGAGGACGAGTGCACGAAGTTTATATCACTAAACTATCGTGCGATCATACACACCAAATTCTCGAGCGTAACTGCTCTGTCATCCCTAGGCCTCCTAGACATTGTCAGCACCCTCCTCTGAAATCTCGGATGAGAGGAATTCATAAAATTTGAGGCTAGGACAATATGAGGTTCACTCTGGAGTTTCTATCCACTTTTATATTTTATCCCGCGGGTTTTTCTTTTCTTATCATGAACAATGAGTACGGTCTATCCAAAGACTCCTTGAACCCGCTCTTCAAGTGGCCCACAGCTCTTAAGCCTATAGCCATCCATAACAACCATCCATACCCCTGAGACATTGATGCAAATAATTTTTGGTATGAGATCACTTAGCTCGATGTCTTCCCAAAGACTCGAGCGAAGGCATCTAGCATCATCCACCCTGGCCTTCGTATCGTCCATCCAATAATTACGAACACCTTATTTTGTCGATACGAGACATGCCAGGTCTCTCAGGGTGAGCTATTCTTCTTGTGGTTCGCTTCACTAAGTAGTGTCCTTCATGAGGGCAACACCATTGTTCCCCACTATATCCTCCACGCTGGGTCTTGGCTCCTGCAGAGATTCCTTCACACCGTAGCCGACCCCAGATCCCCTATGTGTTGTAGGGGACTCATCACTATCATCGACTACCTCCCTCATGTATCCTTCAAGATCCCTGATTCCATTACCCTCGTCCCTGGCCCTACCTCTCTAGATCTCTCAGTGCTCACCAACATGCGTATGATCCGAGCCATTGACTTAGAGCTATATTTCTGGCTTTTTGGTCCTGCCTCCACTCCTTACACTAGGCTGCCTAACCCCGGACTTTTTGGACCTGGCACCACTTTGAGGTGGTTTTTCTTACCTGACACCAATTTAGCTTCAGGTGTCCAGGCACCAGTCCAGCAGCTTGACCCATGCCAGCCCCAGTCCCGGGACCATGTTGATACTTCTGGCGCTTCCACAGCTATCCTTGGCCTTGTAGTCATCCCAACCCTTCATTAGTATAGGAGATCTCGACCTCAGGTCGAGGGTACCAGCAGCACTCCTCCCCCACCACGTTCCCATACCGAGCACCTAGCTCTCTTGGAGGAGGAGTTTAGGAACTTTCGAGACTCCACTGTCAGCACCCTGACTGAGGTCAGAGATACCCTCTCTGATTTCAGGACTTCTTTTGATGGCCTGGCTCTTGCTGTCGTGATGCTCCAGTCCCAGTTCGACCGGGTCTCTCAGTATCATTATAGTCAGGGCCATTATCAAGCTATTGCACCGCACTCCAACCTGTCAGCATCACACCCCACCCATCTCACTCCCCTCAGACTGCTCAGACCCCAGCTTCCACTTCCAGTTCCACCCCTCTTGTAGATATTCCCTCCTCCTCACTACACGTTTCCATCCCATCCCAGCCATCTCTGGTGCCCGAGGACACCACCGCCGTCACAGCATGCATTATGATGCGCTTCGAATTTAACTCCGAAAAATTACCGCAAGTGCACGGTGTCAATGCTTTGTAATATAGAAAAATGTCGAACCCACAGGGAGGCAGACGCTTTTATAGTCTGGGATCTATTCAAAGTCTCAGAACAATGCTAATTGGCGTACTCAAAAAGATTGTCACGGATGGTTACTATCTCAATTAACAATAGAATGAAAACTAGGACAATAGGAGTCACCACTAGGATCGTCAGATGTCAATGTTAGGCTATAATTTCTACGTTGAATTGGCTTTATTAGGACAAGATTGTCGCATCTAAAATGTAGAACTCATGGCCAACCACCGTTGTGCCACTCGTCTAATGTATCCCGTGCTTAGCTCCACCACCGTGGATGACCTTACCCGCGATCTGTGCATTATGAACAACAATTATTCTCAATCTTTACTCAAGCCACCACCGTGGATTAGAGCTTCGATCTGTTTTTTGATGGCTCTCATTGATGCTACTTCTGTAAGTCCTCAATTAGTAATATATGACGTCAGTTGAAACCATCAAAGTGTGTGCCACTACCATGGATCACGAACTCTAAATGAATTCACTAACATGCCTAATTAAGTTCATAGGATACCCGTCTAAGGTGCATGCCACTCCTGTGGATCACAAATCCTATATGAGATCTCCTACAAACTTGGATGGATCAACCAAAACAAATCACTTTTATACCAAAATAACATTAAAAAAATCCTAACTTTGCATCTAAATCCTACGATCTTAGGGCTAATTCATTAGTCCTAGAGACGACTACCCACAGTTCATAGAGATATCAGCAAAAGCATTTAGAATAACAATAGAAATCATGATCATAATAAAAGACATCGAAATAAGCATAAAGAGATGAGAGATCATTACCAAAGCGCTGAAGACGAACAAATAATAGCAGAGAATTAAGATCAAGAGCTTCTAAGCAAAATACACTAATAAAAATATCAACTTGTCTTCAAAACAATAGCGACGGTGCAAGAACTCTGTAAGAAAAACTAAGAACTTCTAAGAAATAAAATCTGAATAGCCTCTTCTAAATCTAGGGCAAGACTATGCTTAAATACAATGGGGATGGACCCCACAAAAATCTGGAGAAAGGGCCTCTTGGGCCCCGTTTCAGTTGGTCTGCGGCGTCCTACTTGGTCGAATAACAGTGCCGCTCGGTCGAGTGGTGACACGGTCAGCTGCTTCTCCTTTCTTAGTTCAGCTTCAGATATGAGCAGCTCGGTCGAGTGATTGCCGTGCTCGGTCGAGTCACTCAGGGATGCTCCTTAGGCTCAAAGTGCTGCTCTGAAATAAATTCCGCTTGTCCGAGTAGTTGAAGTACTCGGTCGAGCAATGGTCTACTCAGTCAAGCTACAGTAGTTGAGGATGCCTTTGAAATCTTCGTTCTGATCGGGCTTCAGCTCGACCCAGTGGCTGCAGCGCTCGGTCGAGTCACCCTTCTGCTCTCCTACTTTGATTAGGAATTGGAACTGGTCGTAGTTGGCCGAGTTGAGCTGATAGAGTGACTTTCTACTCGGTCGATTTGCACGTGCATATCAGCTGGAAGAGTTCTTATCTTGCGTTGGAGGTCAACTCGGTCGAGTGTTGATGCACTCGACCGAGTGGTCTGGGAAACGTAGTATGTGAGCTCCTTTCTCTCTTTCTCTCCTTCTCTTCCCTTCTCCTCCTCCAATCTTCTTATCCACCTCGTCGAACACCTATCGAACCTCTCCATATGTGCCTCGGATAACTCGGATGTGTCCATGTGCTCAAATTGCTCCAAATTGCTCCAAAGTTACTGAAAATTCACAATTCTATACGAAAATTGAATATATCGTGAAAAGCACGATAATATATATAAAGTAAACTTTGGATGGAGAAAATGCAGTGAAAACATGTGGTAAAAACATGGAAAATATGGACACATCAAAATCTCTCAAGCTTACCTCTTACTCGTCCTCGAGAAAGACAAATACAAAGCTCACTGGGAGTAAAAATAAGAAAAACAAAAAAGAATGCAAAGAGAGGAGGGTCGCTAGATTACTCTCTCAGATCTCACGCCATTCGCCACACATCACGATAACTTAGAAAATGAATCACATGCTAGCAAGAGATTTCATATCTTAAATGAATATAGTACTTGCAGGCTCACGATGAACAAATGTGACTTCTCTAAAGCTCATACAATCAACTTATATCTACGTCATGCATCTGTTGAATATACAAAACATTGGCGGTGCAATTTTTTATCAAAAGCTATAGCCGAATCATAGAAAATTCATACCAAGCAGGCAATAGAGAATGGAATAAGAGTCATGACATTCGCATGTTCATATCAAATCATAAGAAATCTCCATAGCTAAGTTAGTTCGCTAAGTTTTAGTATTATCAAACTACCCCATTCGTGCACATCCCCACTCTATCATGCTCACTCGTTTGGTCGAAAGAATTCATCCCCTAAGCTTAACTTGAGGCATCGCATCCAAGGGAAATGATTGTGGAATTTTGTCTTGGATTTCCCAAGCATATATGTGGCTCCAAGTAATGAAACTGAGAATTTTTATCTTTTTTATCTTTTTTCTTTTGAAAAATTGTTTCTCATTTTTATTTTTGGACTTTTTAAGAGCAATAGGATTTGTATTTTTAGATTTTTGGCTCCTTTTTTCTTTTTGGACCTTTTTGGAGCTAGCTTTTCTTTTGTATGCGATTTTTGGGAATGAATGCGATATAAGTAGTTTTGAGAGGTGAACTCAAGTGACAGGTAGAGAATAAAAGCTATATGTGGAGAAAGAATTAATATAACACTCAGTTCACTCTAAAGTGTGCACAGACGATTTAGTAAAATAATACATCAACTAGACTCATATGTAAGCATGTATATCATTAATCATTTCAACGAGTAGTGAAGTCAGGCAGTATGGTTTTCAATCTTATCAGGCATGCAACAAGAAAGCGAATAAGAAAATAAAAGTGGTGCTTCAGATATGCTAATGACATGAATTCTGGTGCATTTCCAATGAGATCCTACTAAACACTGCTCTACACATTCAATTTCAATAAGTTTCATGCATTAACTTAGAGAAGTCATCAAAAGAAATATGTTTTGCAAGCACTCATGAATAGCAATATTATGAAATAACTAAGTAGCATGGCATGAAATATAAGCATCGTGATGGCTACGAAAGCAATAAGAGATGGCATCATAAGGAACTCATCTAGAAAAAGAAAGAAAAGAAAAAGTGGAATAAAATAAAATAAGCATGTACACAAACCAAAAGACGAGGAATATGATGCTAAAAAGAAAAAATATGTTGGAAAATGGGTGGAAAATAAAGTGAAAATGATGCAAAGTGAAAGAAAATAATTAAAAGCGATAGCGCTCATCCTCCAAGCTAAACACAGCAGTGTCTTCACTACTGAGAACACTCATGAGAGATAGTGAATGATGCTAGGGTGGGGGGCGAGGGTAATGAGAAATCCTAAAAATAAGAAAACTAAAAGGAAAAGAAGAAAAATTGATGGAATGAAAATGCGTGGTCCTAATGCCTAATACACAAACAAGCATGCAAATGATGTGATGATGCATATGCAGATGGATGAAAATGGGTTCTCCCCCCAAGCTATGCGGTGCTAGGCCCCGTGTGGACAGATGGGCACAAGAAAGAGTGCGAGGGGAGAACATGGGCAAAAATATGAATCAAACAGCGGCACCATCCTCTGGAGGTGGTGATGGGTCCCGCTGCTGCGGACCAGAAGATGGATGGTCAACATGTAGTGCGAGAGGCTCGACAGGTGGTGCAGAGTGGCTGGAGGTGCTGGAGGAAGTGTAGCAGGTGGTGCACCCTGTGCCCTCAAAATATCTAGAATCTCTCGAGTGTCCCGTCATTGTGACTGGAAATGGGTAGTGACCGTCTGTCTAAAGGAGAGGAAATCACGCCGCATCCCAGCAATCTTGGCCTCTACCGATGTCAAGCATGCGTCAGTGTGGTAGGAGCTCGGTGGCTGACGTGTACCACTAGGGGCACCTCTCTCTACCTGGCCTCATGCATGTGGTGCACGAGGTCTGACTATGAAATCAGAAGAGGGTAGCCTAGCGGGGATCTTGGCAGAAGATGGGACTGGGACGGATGTGAGATCAGGTGCAGAGGTCGGAATCGGTATATCGACAGGCAGAGTCGTGGTGGTGACAGAAGTGGGAACAGATACCACGATGCTCTCAAAAAAATGGCAGCGGTGGAGACAGAAGTGCTGCCAGAAGCGGGTGTGTACAGTGGGACTGTGGACTCAGGAATGGTAGGAGTGATCGAGGTGGAGTCCACAGGTGCAGAGACAGTGTGGGTAGGGACATCAGTGTCAGTAGGCTCGGTGCCGACAAGCTCAATGAAGGTAGTCTCAAGTGTAGGCTCGGGAGCAACAGATACAGAAATGCCCTCAGATATGGGTAGTGATGATGGTGGTGTAGTGTTCTCGGGGGATAGAAGTGTGGAATACCCTGGAACTCTCAGCTGGAGTGGTGGAAGGTGTGGTGGTGGTGGGAGCACTAACAGAAGTGGGAATAGAGGTGCTTGCTAAAGGTGTGGAAGTGGTGGGGGTGGGTGCTCGCTCATGGCCCTCCTCGGAGCTAAGATCCCAATCATCATCACCCTCCTCAACAGGTGGTCCTATGGGCTCCAGGACGTGAATGGCTGGGATGGGGAGCACGCCAGGTAGTATCCAGTCTAAGTGGATAGGCTTAACACGTGTAAGGTCAGGGTGTGAAAGGACCATGTGATACTCACGCTAGGGTCCTAAGAGGTAGATCCAATGGCACTTACCGTGGGGGCTTGATGATGTGCATGTGGGCAAGCACATCAGTGGTCAGTATGGTGGAATCAGTGGCAGCCAAGAGATTGGCAAGAAGGTCAAGGCCAAGCATGAGGGCAAAGAAAGTAAAGAAACTGCCACAACAAATCTCTGTGGTAGAGGTGGAAGTGGAAACTAGGCGGTTGCACAGCCAACGGGCTGTGTCTGATAGGAGGTGGGGTCGGAGTGTGCCATCGTCAGCACGACGGATGGGTCTGGTCATCCCACTGAGTTAGACCAGCTTAGGGTGCGAGATGGTACCAAGCTCAGACCTTGAGAAGATAGTCGTGGCGAGGTGGTGTTGAGCGAAGCATAGGTAGGGGTGAATAATGGATGAGGACTTCGCCCTGCTAGGGCTGAAATGTGGGAGACCGGCTATCCGACTCCAGAAACTCTCGACACTAAAGGATGAGAGCTCTGTGTCGGGTGCAAAGGCCTGTGAAGGATCTGGGATGGATGGGAAGCTGAAGAAAGCTCGGATCATGGCGTAGGTGATGACAATGTCACGGTCCAAGAGTCTGGACCAAATGCCCTGGTCTGCCCTGACTATGGAGCTTATTACCTTGTAGGTGAGGCGAACATAAGTGGTGGTGGTCATATGCAAGAAGTGCTCCCTACCTATGGCTTGGTAAAGGCGCTAAACACCCTCAAGCAGCCCTAGGCACTGGAGGGCAGAGATGTCAGCGAATCTAGTGGGGATGATGGGGCAACTGGAAATGATCGGGAATCTCTCGCGGTGCACATCGTTCCTGAAGACAATGTCATATGTCTTTAGAGTCCCCTGGGGGGGCTGAGGTGGGGGGGGGGTAGTGGAGCAGATGTGTGAATGGGAATGGCGATACTAGCCTGTGGTCCCTCTAGTATGAGTGGTGTAGGGGACGTGGAGCATGTGGGTGGTGAAGATGGTCGATGTTGTGTCCAGCGAAAAGAGGAAGCACCAGAGTCATCAGCTTTCTTGTTCTTCGCCAGGAGCTTCCTACTACCACGTGTCCTAGGTGGCATCGGGTGTGTAATGTGCGACCGGGTGAAAACACAAGATACAGTGATATAAAGTATGGACAGGAACGAGTGTACCAAATCCCAGGAAGTGTGACGGTCACTAGAGGCAATGTGAATGCGATGCCTCCAAGCGAATCGTCCCCCAAGCTAGCTCCAAGCGGCAAACACAATCCAAACCCATGCACTGCCTCTTAACACTCCAAATGTACATGCATTAGATGATAGTAAAAGAATTAATAGCAGATTAAAGAAATTAATAGGGTTTAGGGTTCAAAATTAGGATTAAATCGATTTTAGGGTTCAAGTTGGGAATTAGAGGGAGAAAGAAATGTGGGGAGTGAGCGGGGGGAGAGGGAGGGATGGAATGGAGTGAGAGGAGGGGTCGGACCGAGTGGGGTGTGACGACGCTCAGACTGCACTCATGATGATAGTCAATCGAGTGCGGGGTCGAGCGGGTTAGGGCTTGTGAGAGGGGTGCCTGACTCGGGCTATGTTTTGTGATTTTTATTTGGGAATTGCTAGGGGTAGGTTGGGCGGTTATATATGGGGCCGACCGAGGTAGGGCCGCTCAGTCGATTCTGCTGTAATTTAAAAGCAGCAGGCCCCCCGACTATAAGTGCTACTCGATCGAGCAGCGCATGCTGCTCAGTCGAATAGAAAAAGAAAATCAAGCCCCCAAGCTAACCCTGGTACTCGACCGAGCTGCTTACGTCGCTCGGTCGAGCTGAATAATTTCAGAGCTCTTGTTTTGCTCAATAATTTCAGAGCTCTTGTTTTGCTCTCTTCTGTTGATGCACTAAGCTCAACCGAGTACTATGGCTACTCAATCGAGTCGAATTGATTCCAGATCGACGTTTCTAGCTTTATCATGTGACTGCTCCTGAGGTCGACTGAGTAGGGTAGCTACTCGGTCGAGTTGAATTGATTCTAGAGTGCCGTTTTTGCTTTCTTCTGTAGTTGCCCTGAGCTCGACGGAGCAGTATGTCTACTCGGTTGAGTAGCTCTCCCTTTGACTTCATTGAAAGCGTAACTCCTCTCCTCATCTCCTCTTGAGTTCTTCTCCGCTTCTTCATCATTTTAGCGCTCCCTTCATCGTTCACCTGCACATGAAAGTATGTGTCAGAACTTTTTTTATAATTTTTATATTGTATAGTTTTCTAAAGAATTAAAAATATTTTTATTTGGTTTTTTAGGTAGAATGGAGAACTAAAACAAAAAATAAAGAAAAATTTGGGTTGCCTCCCGACAAGCGCTTGTTTAAAGTCGTAAGCTCGAACCCTTTTGATTTTCAATGATAATCTTTGATGTTTGGCTCATATGAGATGCGCTCATCATGTTTTCCTAAGAGGCCATGTGGTGGGACTCGGTTTGCTGTGCTTTGTCGGTCTTCAGAAATTGTGAAGATCGTGGCCTCCAGTTGTTGATGATGAAGTGGTATACCGGGCGGCTCCTCGTCCAAGACCTTCAAGTAGGTGACCAATGCCATATTATGTATAACGTCACTGCCATCATCTATGTCCTTCTGCATAGGATCTCTTTCGATCTCCTCCATGGCATATTCTTCGGTAGCTTCATCCTCCAATAGCTCAAGATAGCTAGCATCTTCACGCGGGAAGCGCTCCTTCATCGACTTTTGTAGATGGAATTCGATCTCTATATTTCCAATGTTCGTATATAACGTCCATTAACGGACGTCGATCAAAAGTCCAGCTGTGGCCATGAAAGGATGTCCCAAGATGATTTGAGGGCTCCCCTTCTCAGCCATGTCCATAATAATGAAGTCCACCATTGATGCTCCCGAAACCTACACCTAGAAGCCACCTAGCAATGACACGAATGCCAAGGGCTAGATGTATCCCAAATGCAAATTCCCGGCACTTTACGCACGCGTACATTTTCAAGTAATAGTATAAAAGATTATAGATCCCACAGGAAGGGTAGCGATGTTATTGTCTCAGGTTATTTCCAAATCTTGAAATTTAGGTAGCAGTCGGTTTCAAAAGATTGTTTGTTTGGGATTATGATCAATTAATAAAGAATAGGGCTTTAGGACTCACCAATAGTATCGTCAGATGTCGATGCTAGGTTAAGACTCTTACGTTGCATTGGCTTTATTAGGGATTATCGCATCTAAGATATGGAATTCATGGCTCTAAGCGCCAAGAATCTAACGTATCGCATTAACCCTGCTCTCACGACAGGCGCACACGATCCGTGCATTAAAAATCGACAATATTCATGCCACTCTCGTGGTCAGAATGATCTTAACTCATGCCACTCTCGTGGGTTATAGTTTCGATGTATTTTGGTGGCTCTCATTGACACAATGACTGTAGCCGTCAATTAGTAATATAGTTCGTCGGTGGATCCCATCAAGACACGAGCCGGACATGGTCACAAGCCCTAATTGAATCTATTAACTACCTAATTAAGTTTATAGGATACTCCTTAAGCCTATCGATTCCACCGACTGTGGGCACGATCTCAGTACGAGATCGCCTACAAACTTTGCTAGATCGACCAAAATACGTCCCTTTTATACCAACACAACCTAAAAATTCTAAATTTACATCTAAATCATAAGATCCTAGGGCTAATCCATTAGCCCTAGATAGAACTACTCGTGCTTCATAGCAACATCAAAGAAAGATTCAATAGATGCAAAGGAATTCATCATAGCAATAGAAGACATCAAAATCAATAGAAAGTTTAGAGAATTGTTACCAACACATCATGGATCAATAGCAAACCAAAAGAATTAAGAAAATAGAGTTTCATTGCGTAAAGGAACAATAAAAATCCAAGCTTTGTCTTCATAAAATTAGCGACGGCACAAAACTCTCTAGATCTAAAAAACTAATTAAAACTAAAGATAGGCAAAACTCTCGATGTCAGGAAAATAGGGTAAAAACATGCTTATATATCAGGGATAGGGACCCCACAAAGAATATCAGAAAATCTGGGCACTTGGGCACGTAACTTGCTGGGCGTGTAGCGCTACTCGACCGAGTAGCGGCACCTGCTCGGTCGAGTCGACTTCGGGCTCCGCTTGCTGCTGCTCTGCTTCTGGCTGATACATGCTACTCGATTGAGTAGCCCCTCTACTCGGTCAAGCTACAGTAGATCAGAACTTCCTCCAAAACCATGCTCTTTTTGATGACGACTTGGGTCGAGTAGGTGAACTGCTCGGTCGAGTTGGTTGAGCCCGTTTTCGTGTGATTTCTGCGTGTCAGCTCGGCCGAGTAGCTGATGCTACTCTGTCGAGTCACCTGTGAAATTGATGCTGAATTTGGTAGTCTCTTGCTCTCTCCTCCTCCTCTCCTTCAATCTTCCTCCTTGCCTTGGTGAACTCTCACGGCCTTGTCAATGACGTCTCGGACGTGCCGGATGTGTCCATATCCCAAAATAGCTCCAATTCGCTCCAAAACTCCTGAAAATCTATAAAGCTATACAAAACTCGAATATGGCATTAGAAGCATGATAATATATGAAAATATGGAGTTTGGAGGTGAATATGACATGAAATGATGCGATAAAATTTGAAAAATATGGACACATCAAAATCCCCCAAGTTTACCTCTTACTCGTCCTCGAAGAAGATGAATACGAGGCTCACCGGGCGATGAGAATAAAAAATAGAAAAAGACTAGAAGATGGAGGGGAGTGCTAGAGTATTCGGCCAGATCTCAAGCCATAGCGACATGTCACAATACTTCGAAGATGGATCACATGCTAATAAGAATTTCATATCTTATCTAAACATATTACTTGCAAGCATTTAAGAACCAAGGAAGGGATCCTCTAAAATCATGCTATCACTTCGTATCCACATCGTGCAATATATAGAGTTCAATATACCCATGTTGGTGACGCACTTTTCAATCAATAGAAATAAATGAAGCATATAAAAGTCATACCAAGCATGCAATACAGAATAGAATAAGGATCATAGCATTCATATATTCATCTCAAATCATGAAAAATCTCCATAGCTCATATATTTCGCAAAGTCTAAGCATTATCAAGTATCCCCAAATGTGCACAACTCCACTCAATGGCCTACTCACTCGTATAATCAAATGAATTCACCCCCCAAGCTTAGCTTGAGGCATCACATCTAAGGGATAATAAAGGAATTTTTGTGCCTTTTTTCCAAGTATTTTTGTGTAGCTCCAAATAATGAAAGTAGAGAAATAATTTTCTTTTCTTTTGGGGTTTTGACCTTTTTGTTTCTTTTCTTTTTGAACTCTTTTTTTCTTCTTTTTTTCCTTCTTTTTTCTTTTTGTAGGAGCAACAGGATATATATATATATATATATATATATATATATATATATATATATATATATATATATATATATATACATGGCTTCTTTTGGGCTTTTTGGGGCTTTTTGAAGTTAACTTTTTCTGATGGGATTTTTGAAAATAGATGCGGTATAAGTAGCTAAAAGGTGGTGAAACCAAGTGATATGTAGAGAATAATAAAAATATATGGAGAATGAAATAATGTATAACTCAGTTCACTCATAAGGTGTGCACAATGGTTCAATAAGACAATACTCCAACTAAACTCATAAGTAAGCATATATATTTTCATTCATTTCAACGAATAATGAAGTCATGCAGTAAGACACACAATAAAAGCAGGCATGCAATAAGAAGTGAATAATATACAAGGCAGATGCTTTAGATATTCTAATGATGCATGAAGCTTGGTGCATTCCCAACAAGAGCATACTAAATACTATTGCATACGTTCAGTTTCAATTCATTTCATGCATTCATATAGAGGAATCATCAAAAGAAGATATATATGCAAGCATATGAATAGTAAGACACTGAAATACTCTAAATAGCATGGCAAAAGTAATAAGCATCGTGATAGCTACTAAGGGCTATAAGAGGCATCATCATATGGAATATATCTAGCAAAGGGGGAAAAGAAAGGCGGATAAAAAATAAAAATAAAAGCAGGCATGCCAGCATGGCAAAATATGGAAAATATGATGCTAAAAAATGAAACAGTGAAAAAGTGGTGGAAAATAAAAATAAAAAGGTGTAAATGAAAGAAAATGAGAAAAAAATGATAATAAAAGCGATATCGCTCATCCTCCAAGCTAAACACAGTAGTGTCCTCACTGCTGAGAATGCGCTGACAAGAAGGAAAAATGAGGCTAGGGTGGGCAGGTGGTAAATAAAAGGAAAATAATAAAATAAAAGCGAAACTATGCAAATAAAAGAAGAAATGCAGATGCAGATGCATGACCCAATGCATAAGATGCAAAAACATGAACAAGCAGGCAAATGATGCAAATGATGACATGATGCAGGTGGAATATATGCAAATGCAAAATGATGGAATATACACAGGTGGTGCAAAAAGGTCATCCCCCAAGCTATGCAAGGACATGGCCCCGAAGAGACAGATGGGCACAAAAATAAATAAGGGGTGACAGGAGCAAACATAATGTAAAGATCAAGCAACGACATCACCCTCTGGAGGTGGTGATGGGTCCCACTGCAGGGGACCAGAGATAGGGACGTCAGGCACAGAAGGTGTAGGCTCGACAGGTGTGTCGATCTGTAAGGCAATGGAAGAGACAACATGCTCAGAACAAGGTATAACAGCTGGAGTGTCGACTGGTGTGAGAACGTGTGTCAACAACAGAAGTCTCTAGCTATGGTGCAACCGACTCAGTCGAAGAAGTGACAGGCCCTACATAAGCCTGAGAGTGGGGCACAGTGAGTGGTGCAGGAGGGGCTGAAGGGACAGGGTCTAGCCTGGGAGGAGGGGCATGAGCAAGAATAACGGTTGGTGCATGACGTGCCTTCAAGATATCTATGATCGTGGTGAGGTCCCGCTCAACTCTCTGCTGAAAGGTGTCGAATGAGAAAGTGAGAGTGTCAAAGGCATGCCTCAACTTGACGACCTCAGTCTCCACAGTAGTCAGGCGTGCATCAGCCATGCGAGAGTCAGGTAGGGGACGAGAACTGCTAGACACTACCCTCGTAGCAGGGCCTCGTAAAAGTGATCCACGGGGTCTGAACTGAATGTCAGGGAGGGTGGTCTAGCAGGAATCTCAACAGAAGAGGATGGGAGTGGAATGGATCCAAGATCCGGTGTAAAGACAGAAGCAACATCAACATCAGAAATGGGAGATGTCGTGGCAACAGAAGTGGTGACAGACACCACGATGCTCTTAGAGAATACCGCTGATGCTAGTGTAAAAGTGGTGCCAAGTAGTGTGACTGTAGACCCTAGAGTGGTAGGAAGGGAAGTGAGGAGGTCCACAGGTGCACGATGTGTGCTGGCAGCAACGGGATCCGAAATAGGTAAAGCGGTAGGCTCGGGAGCGATAGAGACAGTCGTGCCCTCAGGTCCAGGCATGGAAGAGATAGAAGTAGTGACCTCGAGGAGAAGGTGTGGACAGTCCTGAAGGTCTCTACGGTGGAGGTGGGTATGGAAATGGTGGTGGTGGTGGTAGGAGCACTGACAGAAGTGTGGACAGAAGTGCTCCCTGGTGGGGGTGGATGTGCAGGCTGGGTTGGTTGGGCTAGCTGGGATGCCACGAGGGTAGCTAAATCAGGCTCCTTACCATCGAGCTGAGCACCCAGTCATCGTCGTCATCGACAATTGGTACTCCTGGGGGCTCGAGCTCGTGGATGGGAGGGATGGGAATGATGTGGTCAGTTAGCCAGCTGGGCATGATGGGGTGGACGTGGGTGAGATCTATGCAGCGTAGGTATAGGTGCTGCTCGCAGTGGGCTCCTAAAAGGTAGATCTAGTGACGCTCGCCGTGTGGCCTGATTACGGACATGTGAGTAAGCACGTCTAACGTTAGGCCTGTAGGCCCAGTGGGAATCGCCAGACCTGCGGTAACTTCAAGGCTGAGCATCTGCGCAAAAATCGTGAAAAATCCACCACAGCAGATATCGGTGGTGGTGTGGGTGGTCTGGAGGAGGCAGTGACACAGCTAGTGCGCTGCGTCAGAGAGTAGGAAGGGGTGGATGATACCGTCAGGGTGGTAGCGCAGAAGTCGAGTCATCCCCATAAGATGGGAAATCTCAGGTAGGGAGAGTGTCCTGACCTCTGGCCTAGAGAAAAGTGTGGTGCAAGGTTTCGCTGGACGTAACGGAGGCAAGGGTGGACTATACATGAGGATTTTTCCCTACTAGGGTGATAACCACTCAGACTGCTAATGCAATGCCAAAAAGTACCGGCATCGAACATGGTAAGCTCATAGTCTGGGGAGAAGGCGAGGGTACGGTCGGGGATGTCGGGTAATCGAAAGTGGGCGCAGATCATGGCATGTGTGAGCACTACGTCACGGTCAAGCAGCATGAAGCTAATGCCATCACCCACTGGGGTGACGGCAATGGAGATCAACGCTTCGAGGGTGAGGCGTCTGTACGTGCGGGCATGGGTGGCAAGTAGGCGGTCAAAGTCTATGGTCTGGTATAGCCCGTGGACACCCTGTAGGAGTCCAAGGCTCTGGAGGGTGGGGACGTAAGTGAAGCGGGTGAAGACGATGGTGTGGTGGGACATGGCGACGAAATGCTCGCTGTGAGCATTGTCCCTGAAGACGATATCATATGTATGTAGGGAAGGTGGAGGAGGAATTGAACGAGATGGAGGAGTGGTCGTGGGGATGGGTGGAGCTGTAGTGTGTGTGGGTGAGTGAGGCCTCTATGGCTAGAGGCATGGGGGAAGTGGATCGGGACGAGTCAGACGAGGACGACGAATCTCCAGAGTACTCCTTAGGTGTGGGTGAATGTGCACGAAGTGGGCGTCGTGCCTACCTAGAAGAGGAGGGACTAGTGGTATCCTTCCTCTTCTTCGGTGGAGGCTTCCTCGGCCTAATGCGAGGAGGCATCATGCGAAAGTGCTAGCGACGATGATATGGTAATACAAAATAAAGTGTGCAAAGAGTATACCAACACCGATCATTGCTACGAAAGCAATGAAGCGAGCACGTGCGTAGTCTGGACCCAAAACGATACCCCAAGCTGCTCCAAACCAAGCTCCTCCTCGAAGAGCTCCAAACGTATGTGCAATAAGATAATAAGATAGTATTAGGAGGCAATTTCGAAAATTAATCGGGTTTGGTGGTAAACAATTATGGAAATTAAGAATAGGGGGGTTTGGGGATGATGAAGAGTGATGGAAATGGGGAGAGAGAGATAGAGATAGAGGGGATGAAGAAGGGGGTGAAGGGGGTGGTGTGGGCTGCTTGGCCCGAGCAGGAGTTGTGCTCGGGCAGCGTGCGGCACAGCTCCGACGAGACATCGGAGCAAGGGGCTGCGGGATTTGGGGGAAAGAGGGAGAGGGGTATAGGGACGGGGAGAGAGGGGAAAAAGAGTAGGGAGGGGAGATATTGCATCGCCGACGCTAGGCAGCGTCGGTGCCAGGGCCGCGGTGGAAGAAGAGAGATAGAGAGAGATGGAGAGGGAAAGATAGAGGGGAATAGGAGGAGAGAGAAAAGGGGAAGGGGTGGACCGAGCGACGAAGAGGTTGGCGGCGCTCGAGCGGAGCACGCGGTGGTGACGATGGCACGGTGGTCGAGTAGGATTAGGGTTTAGGGGAACTCGGGATTGGGGGTTGTGATTTCGAATTGGATTAGGGTTAAGAAATCCCGAGTCGAATAGGTTTTAAGCGAATTGGTTCGAACTCGGTTTGATTTGTGGGCCCCAGCTGAGTAAGTCGCTGCTCCGACCGAGCAGCGATAGCTCTCGATCGAGCATAAAAGGTTAAAATTTTGAATTTTAAGCCACAGAAGTTTCGCTCGAGTACTCGACCGATCTGCTTACTAAGCTCAGTCGAGCTGAATTGAAACAGAGTATTGTTTTCAGCTCTCTTTTGCCTCCTCTGTAGCTCGGCTGAGTAGGGTAGCTACTTGGCCGATTCCATTAAGCTTTCCAGAGCGCCCTTTTTAGCACTTTTGGACTCCTCCTGTAGCTCGACCAGTAATGAAGATACTCGGTCGAGTCAAATTAGAAACAGAGTGTTCTTTTTGACATTTTTGGGCTCTGCCTGTAGCTCGACCGAGTAGGGTACTACTCGGTCGAGTCACAATTGATTTCTAGAGCGACTCTTTGCCTATTCCTACAGCTCTCTGCAGCTCGACTAAGTAGGGTACGTACTAAATCAAGTAGCTTCTCCAGGCATCCCAAGCTGTGTATTCCTCTATGTTCCTTTCCACTTGGTCCTCCTCCTTTTCATCATTTAGCGGGCTCTCTTCATTGTTCAACCCGTAGAAGAAAGAACTCATCAAATTTTTATGTTTTTGTATTTTTCTAGAATTAAAAAACATATTTATTTGGTTTTTGAATAGAAAAAGAAGAACAAAAAGAAAAAATAAAGCTAAATAAAAGAAAATCGGGTTGCCTCTCGATAAGCGCTTGTTTTAAGTCGTAAGCTTGACTCCCTCAAGATTTTCAATGACGATCAAGGATATTGGGCACAAATGAAATACGTCAGTCATGCTTTCTAATGATCCCATGCGACGGAAGTTGGCGTGCCTCTCCATGTCGGCCCTTAGCGGCCAAGAAGATAGTAGCCTCCGGTTCTTGATGGCGCAAGGGTATGTCTGGGGGCTCCTCGTCAAGTACTTGTAAATAGGCGGCCACTGCCTTGCTGTCTACGACGTCACCATCATTGTCCAAGCTCATCTTCATTGGATCTTTGGAAATCTCCTCCATGGTATGTTCATAAGTAGCTTCATCCTCCAAGAGATTAAGGTAATTAGCATCTTCCGGCGGTTAGCGTTCCTTCATAGGATTTTGCAAGCGGAATTCGACCTCGATGTTTCCCATATTTAAAGATAGCGTCCCCTCACAGACGTCGATTAAAACTCTAGCCATTGCCATGAATGGATGCCCCAATGTGATCTGCAAACTGTAAGAACCCTGGCTATGAGGAAAATACTAGAAGGGGGGTTGAATCGTGTATATACAATTTAAAAATATAGTTACACCAAATTAAATTCCTAACGATGGATTAAGTGCGGAATGAACCCTAAAAATGAAACCATGCAAACACAGAGATGTTTCAAGGGTTCAGATTACCTAAGTCAACTCCCGACTTGTTTTTGGAAATCCAACGTCCCTTCCACCCGGATACCACCGGATACTCAAGTTAGAAGGATACTCAAGTTAGAACCCTAACTTGAGGTTTCCTTAAAACCCACTTGTAGCAACCCTACAAGTGAAATCGAAGTACACTCGATTGACCTTGACTCCCACAACTTGGGAGCAAGCAAAACTACTCTAACAACCCGAGAGTAAATCAAATAACAGAAGTTATAAAATATGAAATAAACAACACTTACAATCACCTATCCCTTGAAGTAGAACTTGAAGGAGCAAAGTGTGTTGAGTGTTGAATGACTCTCTTGGAAGAGAGAAAAGCCCTTTTTCTTGACTGCACCAAATACCTAGAAGATTTCTCTTTGGTTCTAGGTTAGAGAGCAAGAGATTCAAAATAGGAATTTAGGGCTTTTGGATTTTGAGAGCTTTGATCTTAGAAGATTGAAAGCTTGAATCTTTTAGCAAATGAGAATAAGTGAGTAACCTCTCAATGGAACAGTAGAGGTTGCCTTTATAGGCTTCTCAAAACCCTCAAACAGAATTCCCAAAACCCCCTTTGAAAACCGTGGAGAAAAACTCAACGGATAGAATTTGCACACATAACAGTCGACTGTTGAACAAAACACAGTCGACTGATGCACCATGTGAAAGGGTAGGTGAGAATTCAAACGGTAACTTACCACGTGGACAGTCGACTGATGAAGAGAAGACAGTCGACTATTAAACCAACAGGCGAATATAATTCCTTCTACATGCGACTGGCCGCAATCTGGGTAAGTTGAGAAAGTCTTGGAAAACACTGGGAAGACAGGACAGACGACTGATGAAGTGAAGACAGTCGACTGTAAATCCAACAGGCGACTGTAATTCCTTCTACAGGCGACTGTCACAAACCCTGACATTTTCCAGAGAGTTGAGTCGGCAGAGAAGCTAAAAGACAGTCGACTGTTGAAGCATTGACAGTCGACTGTGCCACTGGACAGCCGATTGTAAATATCAAATCAGTCGACTGGTACTAGAATAAGAAATATTCCAGAGAGAAAGTCCTACAGAAGAATCATGGACATGCGACCGTTGAAGCATTTAAAGTAGACTGGCCCTTGGACATGCGACTAAAAATACAACTTCAGTCGACTGGCCATATCAAACTGAGAATGTACTTGGGCTGAAGTTAAACAGGCGACTGATTAACAAATCACAATCGACTGTCTTTTAGATAGGTGCTTGTGACATATACTGTCACACCCCGTTCACCCAAGTACGGGGAGCGTAGCTGACGAGGTTGCCATATTATTCAGACTCAGGCTTCGAGCCCTCTTATCTAAATACTACTAGGCATTTTTTTTGGTTTAATATAAAATATGAGCAGGCCACTACAATTACACTGGAATAGTACCTAGAGTAAAAAGAAAAGTGCTCCAACAGAAATTAATACGCAGTATTGAAAAGAAAATACATCAACACAGAAGATACATTACATCGCATCACTTAAGTTCATATATATACATACATCTGTACAAAGGGGTACAAAAGTAGGTACACGAAAGTAGAAACCAACAGCCCAAAAGTACAAAAGTCCACACCCGGTACAACGCACCCACTAGTCTAACCCCGGGAAATCTAACAGTACAAAGTCGCCCGAAGGCTCTACCTCAGTAGCACTGGCACCGATCTCTGGCTCTGGGACACCCGAAGACTGCTCGGGACTCGTACCTATAAACCACGGGATGGGACACGTCAAGCGTGACCCAGTATGAACTCCTAACACCCTAGTAGAACCTAGTTTTGAACTGGTCTTCCTAACTAACTAACTACAACTGTCATATCATCACATGTTTATGCAGAAATTAAAACAGAGTATAAGTGCTGAAAGTAAACAACAGTGAACAGAACTGAAGTAATAAATGATTAAATTAAGTAAATTAAATTGTTGTTCTGTTTTGGAACCCGGATAAACCATAGGTTGATAAGAGAGTGGACTTCATCCAGGGTGGGTGAAAAGTGGTACCACTCCAGCGACACGAGCACTGGAGGGGACTCTCGTTACTCCGTACCCGACTGGACAAGGTATCGGAGTGAGACTCATCTCAGTTTTTCTGTCGGACAAACGGAGAAAACCATCATTTACCGTCCTGGTGCGTCACGAGCACACCAGCGGCCTCTCTAACTCTAGTCAACTCCCCCTTTCGGGAGTGACGAAGCGAGTGAGAAATCATATTACGTCCGCTCCGTAACACCTACAATTTACGCGTGTTTCCCCCAAACCCACATCTGGAGTCTCACCCATTTCAAGAATTGAACGAGAACACCGATGTCTAACTCTCAACCTCACTATCAGGTTTTAAACATATTACATCATTGTTTCAGCAATGATTCTTTAACGGTTTCGACTACCGCTTTCATTTCATACTTTCACAAATTCTCATCATCATAAATTTTCTACATGAATCATAACATATGAAGCATCATCATAAGGACATATCTCAAGAGCATAATAATGATGGACCATCAACATGATCAAATTCAACTCAAGATAAAAATACAACATTACAATTTCTAAGCAATTTAACACAAGAATCTGCCCAAAACTGTCACATCAGAAAGATTGGATCTGTTACCCTAAATACAGTCAGAATTGGCTCTCGGCCTCCTTCAAAGTTGTAGGAAATTTTCTCTAGTTTTTCGTAGTGTCCTTAATTTTATTTTTCTGATTTTTCTACTATTTTATTTGAATTTTACAAGTTACTGTTCTGCTGCAACAAAAATTCCAGCAACTAATTTCCTTTCTAAATCTAGTTCTAACATGTTTAAATGCCACAATTAACATGTCAACACTAGCATGAGAATAAGATTATGACAATTGCAAATCCTCAACATAATTCCAACTTACAAAAAGAATAATATTTAACTTATATATATCACACACAAATACAACTACATAACTTGCAACTTCATATTAAAATGAAACTAGCATATGATCAATTCTCTACACATCAAAACCACAACTAGCATCATTTTTAGCAAGCTAACATATTTCTTATTCTCTCCATTTTACAACATGATTTACTAATATTAATCTTGAGTATTAACCATTATGAGAATAAACACATTAATTTGATACTACAAGGAAAACACATACTAACATATGAGTAAAAATTGATTTTTGCTAACATAAGAATCCTAACATAAAATTGAAGTTTGCTAACATTTAGTTTACTAACTCAACATATGAAATTCAACATAATTTTTAACTCCGAATTATTACACTTACTAAATTAAAGAGAAAATCATTCCTAAACTAAACTCTACTAAGTGATTAGAGTTCCTACCTTGTAAAAGTCATCCAAATTCTTTGGCCCTTCTTAGTACTTGATGGAGAGTTCCCTAGTCTTCATCTCCAAGCTCCAATTTTGGTCTCCAAATGTTGGATTTCTGGGCTAACTTGGGCTAATTTTGGTGTTGGAATGAGAAGGGAATTTTTGGGGGCTTTAAGTGCTTGAAGAGGGATTATTAGGAAGGGTGTTTTAAGGAATAAGATGAAGCAATATGAAAGAAAAGGGGAAGGTTAAGTTTCAGCTTGGTGTTAGGGGAGAGAAAAAATGAGAGTTTTTTTCTCTTGGTTTTGTTTTCATTGCCTAGATTTTTGGTTTCCCTAAAACCCTCTCATTCTTACACTTAGTCAAACCCTAAGCCAATTGTTCTCTTATTAACTAACAACATGACACATAACAAGGTGTGTTGTCATGGTAAGAAAAATTTGGATTTTATATTTTTAAGAAAATAAAAATACATGAAGAAATACTTTATACGCTCCAAATACAAGTATTCCTCCAAATACTCTCATTTACTAAATTCAATTAATGAGTTTAAAATCTTTTAAAATAAATTCATACACCAAATAATTAAAAGAAAAAATACGAGCATACTCCCAAAAATATACGGACGTATCGACGTCAAAAATACGTACAAATACGCGTATATAGAAATTAGGGTCATTACATCCTACCCCCCTTAAAATAAATTCCGTCCTCGGAATTTCAAATTAAGGGGGAAAAAATTTCTATACATCATATCACATGCAAAACAAAATTACATCAGACAAACAAGTGAGGGTATTTCTCTCTCATCTCATCCTCGAGTTCCCAGGTAGACTCTCCTGGTGACTCGTGGTGCCACATAACCCTCACTAGGTTGATCGATTTCTTCCTCAACATCTTCTGCCTCCGGTTTAGAATGGCTACAGGCTGCTGATCATAAGTCAAGTCTGATCGCACTTCGATCTCAGAGAAGTCAACGACATGATCAGGATTTCCAACACATCTCCTGAGTTGCGATATATGAAACACATTATGCACTCCCTCAAGAGATGCTGGCAAGGCAATTCTGTAAGCCACTTCTCCAACACGTGTCAGAATTTCAAAAGGTCCAATATATCTTGGGCTCAGCTTCCCACGTCTTCCAAAATGAATCAGCCCTCGCGTTGGTGAGATCTTCAAAAATACTAACTCTCCTGGCTGAAATTCCAAGTGTCGTCTCTTCGCATCTGCCTAGTGTTTGTAACGATCATGAGCTATGTGAAGATTATCTCTGATGACTCTCACAATATCTATGATTTCAGCGATCATATCCGGGCCCAACAATTCACGATCTCCAACATCATCCCAACTGAGAGGAGATAGGCACTTCCTTCCATATAAGGCTGCAAATGGCACCATGCCTATACTGGCTTGATAACTGTTTTGTAGGCGTACTCTACACGATGTAGATGTTCGTCCCAAGAACCTTGAAATCCAGCATGCACGCCCTCAGCATATCTTCCAAGATTTGAATTGTCCTCTCCGACTGACCGTCTGTCTGTGGATGGTATGCAGTGCTGAAATTCAGCTGAGTTCCCAAGCTAGCCTGCAGACTTCTCCAAAAATGAGATGTAACTATCAGAGACTATGCTTACAGGTACTCCGTGGAGTCTCATGATTTCCTGCATACATGACTAATCAGAATCTAGACCAATAATAAACAAATAGAAACAAAACAATGAATCTCATCTCCATATATCTCTTAGCAAGATGGTCTGTCGACTGGCCCACTCGAAATGGTATGAAGTGAGCTGATTTGGTTAATCGGTCAACGATTACATAAATAGCATCATGTCCTCGAGAAGTGCGAGGTAAGCCAGTTACAAAATCCATCGTCACAGGCTGCCACTTCCACTCTGGAATTGGAAGAGGTTGTAGAAGTCCTGACGTTCTCTGATACTTGGCCTTGACTTGCTGACATGTCAAACATGAAGCTACACTCCTAGCCACACTACGCTTCATGCTGTGCCACCAAAAATGTTGTCGTAGATCACGATACATTTTGGTGCCTCCAGGATGGATAGAATAAGGTGAGCTATGAGCTTCCTTCAATAGTTCATCCCGAATGTCACCTGATGGCACACAGATCCAGCTCCCAAAACGCAGAGATCCATCTTCATGAACACAAAAATCATTATGAAGTCCGGCTTCTGTCTGCTCGCGAATCTTCTTCTACTTCGCATCTCCAGACTGAGCTACCTTAATCCTCTCAACCAAATCAGAATGAACCTACAAGTTCATCATCACCACTGATGAGCCAGGTAAGACAACTTCAATCTCCAATGTCCGAATATCACCCTGAAGTTCTCTCTGCACAGTCAACATCACCACTGTCGGTATGCGACTAAGAGCATCAGGCACTACGTTGACTTCCCAGGGTGATATTGGAGGTCGATATCATAATCAGCCATCAACTCGAGCCATCTACGTTGCCTCATATTCAGCTCTTTCTGAGTGAACACGTACTTCAAACTCTTGTGATCTGTGTATATCTTTACACGTTCAGCCAGAAGAAAATGTCTCCATAACTTCAATGCAAACACCACTGCTGCTAACTCCAAGTCATGCGTAGGATAGTTCCTCTCATGGGTCTTCAACAATCTAGAAGCATAAGCTACTACCCTACCATACTGATGGAGAACATATCCCAATCCTCTACCTGACGCATCACAGTAAATCTCATATCCACCTGAACGGTTTGGAATCGTCAGGACAGGTGCAATAATCAATCTATGCTTCAATTCATCGAATGCTCGCTGATATTCCTCTGACCAATTGTAAGCAACATTCTTCTTGGTTAGATGAGTCATCGGTGCAGCAATATTAGAAAAATCCTTGATGAACTTCCTATAGTACCCAGCCAAACCCAAGAAACTTCTGATCTCCGTTAATGACTTAGAAAATGTCCATTTCTCTACTGCAGCAACCTTCTCTGGATCTATAGCTATCCCATCACCAGATACAACATGTCCCAGAAAGGCAACCTTGGTCAGCCAAAACTGACATTTGCTATACTTAGCATATAACTGGTGCTGCCTCAGAGTCTCCAGGACTATCCTCAGATGCTCAGCATGATCTTCCTCTGATCTTGAGTACACCAAGATATCATCTATGAAGACGACCATAAACTTATCCAAGTACTCATAGAAGACTTGGTTCATCAATCTCATGAATGTGGCTGGTGCATTAGTAACACCGAAAGGCATCACTAAAAACTCATAATGACCATACCGGGTTCTAAATGCAGTCTTTGGAATATCTGATCCTCTGACCTTCACCTGATGATATCTGCTTCTCAAATCCAACTTTGAATACACATGAGATCCACCCAACTGATCAAAGATGTCATCAATCCTAAGAAGAGGATACTTGTTCTTCATAGTAACTTTATTCAACTCCCGGTAATCAATGCACATCCTCCGAGATCCATCCTTCTTGTTTACCAAAAGCACTGGCGCACCCCATGACGAAACACTTGGCTGAATCAAACCACGCGCTGACATATCCTTCAACTGACTACGAAGTTCTGCTAACTCTGGAGGAGCCATATGGTATGGAGCCTTCGCAATCAATCGGTTGAGGGCCTAGAATCAGATCGATGGTGAACTCCAATGATCTATCCGGAGGAAGTCCATAGATATCGTCTGGATAGACATCAGGAAAATCTCGGACTACCCTCGGCAATACAGGTTCAGCATCCATCTCCATCATCACTTCTACTGGGCTGGCCTTAAACTTCAATGGTCCAAGGGAACTACTACCACTAAGAAACTCAAACTCTGGATGATCGGGAATCTGAAACACTATCTTCCTGAGCCTACAATCTATAGTGGCATAGAACATCCATAACCAGTCCATCCCAAACACTGCTTCAAAATAAGGCATCTCCATCACTAAGAAATCTGCATATAGCCCACGTCCACAAATCTCAACAGGACACTGTCGGTATCCCGAAGAACTGCGGATCACTCCATTCCCCGTATGGATATTCCAACTAGAAGCAAAGGAGTCTACTACTAATGAATTCCTAGTCATAAACTGCTGAGACAGGAAGCAATGTGATGCTCCTGAATCAAAAAGTGACAAGGCAGGGAAAGAAGCAACTCTAATAACACCTAAGAGGATAAACATAAAATAACATAAGAATCTAAACATCCTATTCACAATCACAAACATAACATACTATAGTAAAAATAAAAAAGCATTCAGCTCTAAAGAGAAATTGGTACCAATGATAACACGACCGGTGTCCTCTGCCTCGACAGCCGACATGGTAAAAGCCTAACGCCTCGGCGCCGCTCTCCTGGGGGTCTGCTGCTGCTGCGGAGGCCTAAGTGGTCCTCTCTGAGTCACTGCACCAGGCACTGATGGAGCTGGAAGTGGAAGCCTCTGTGGAGCCGGCGGAAGGGTCCTTTGCTGCTGCTCAGGCCGGACTGCCACTGGTGCACCAGAACCTGAAGTCTGTCCCTGCTGAGGACACTACCTACTGATGTGCCCAGACTGACCACAGGTAAAACATCGCCAATGCCTAAACTTGCAATCCCGCTGCTCACGCCCAATCTTCCCACAAAATCCACAAGGCTGACGCCGCTGTGATGCTGGTGGAGCTCAAGGCCTCCTAAACTGAGTGGTCTGAGTGGGCCTCGGGAAACTTCTCTGCTGACCTGCAGGGCGCCTCTCAGATGCTGCTGGACCACTACCCACACTCTTTAGGTGCGTCTCATGCATCCTGGCCGCCTCCAGTATGGCACTGTATGTAAGCAATACCTGGGTCGACATCGCTGCTCTGAACTCAGGGTCCAGCCCCATCCTGAATCGCCTGGCTCTGGTGGCCTCTGACTGCACCAACTCTGGAGCAAACTTGCTCAATAATGAGAACTCTGCATCATAAGCATCTACGCTCCGTCTACCCTGAGTCAGATGCTCAAACCTCAATCGCAGCTCATCCTTCTTCGTCTCTGGCAGGTACTGAGCCTCAAACAGATCTCTAAACTTCTCCCACGAGATCGGCTTAGTCAAATGCAGCTCCTGAGCATCCCACCAATCTCGTGCCTGATGTGTCAGCTGTCTCTTCGCGACATCCACCCACTTATCCCTCGGATATCCAATAGCCTCCAAATCGTCCTCAGAATGCCTAATCCACTCGTCCACCTCCAGAGGACTCTCCTTGCCTGAAAAGGACATCGGGTGCGAAGATCTAAACTGCCTGATACCCACTGGCTTCGGTGGTGCACCACTAACCACCCTATCCTCCATCTACTGCATATGCTTCAGAATCCCTATCAGAATCTTTCCCATTAGGGAAGCCTCAGACAATGCAGCATCAGAAGCAGGGGGTCCTGTTCTCGGATGATCCATTCCCCGGATCCATTCTGCATGAATGAACAGGGAAACAACATTCAGTACCAAAATTGCGAATTATAATGCTGGAGCTTACTTGTACTATTCTTACGTGAATCACAGTGTAAGCTGACCTGCATGGACCTCCACAAAAACCTGTTACACCCCGCTCACCCAAGTACGGGGAGCGTAGCTGACGAAATCGCCGTAGTATTCAGACTCAAGCTTCGAGCCCTCTTATCTAAATACTACTAGGCATTTTTTGTGGTTTAATATAAAATATGAGCATGCCACTGCAATAACACTGGAATAGTACCCAGAGTAAAAAGAAAAGTGCTCCAACAGAAATTAAAACGCAGTACTGAAAAGAAAATACATCAAAACAGAAGATACATTACATCACATCACTTAAGTTCATATATATACATACATCAGCTGTACAAAGGGGTACAAAAGTAGGTACACGAAAGTAGAAACCCCCAGCCCAAAAGTACAAAAGTCCACACCCGGTACAACGCACCCACTAGTCTAACCCCAGGAAATCTAACTGTACAAAGTCGCTCGAAGGCTCTACCTCAGTAGCACGGGCACCAATCTCTGGCTCCGGGACACCCGAAGACTGCTCGGGACTCGTACCTATAAACCACGGGATGGGACACGTCAAGCGTGACCCAGTTGGAACTCCTAACACCCTAGTAGAACCCAGTTTAGAACTGGTCTTCCTAATTAACTAACTAACTAACTACAAGTGTCATATCATCACATGTTTATGCAGAAATTAAAACAGAGTATAATTGATGAAAGTAAACAACAGTGAACAGAACTGAAGTAATAAATGATTAAATTAAGTAAATTAAATTGTTGTTCTGTTTTGGAACCCAGATAAACCATAGGTTGATAAGAGAGCGGACTTCACCCATGGTGGGTGAAAAGTGGTACCACTCCTGCGACACGAGCACTAGAGGGGCCTCTCGTAACTCCGTACCCGACTGGACAAGGTACCTGAGTGAGACTCATCTCGGTTTTTCTGTCGGAAAAATGGAGAAAACCTTCATTTACCGTCCTGGTGTGTCACGAGCACACCAGCGGCCTCTCTAACTTTAGTCAACTCCCCCTTTTCGGGAGTGACGAAGCGAGTGAGAAATCATATTACGTCCGCTCCTTAACACCTACAATTTACCCGTGTTTCCCCCAAACCCACATCTGGAGTCTCACCCATTTTAAGAATGGAACGAGAACACCAATGTCTAACTCTCAACCTCACTCTCAGTTTTTAAACATATTACATCATTGTTTCAGCAATGATTCTTTAACGGTTTCGACTACCGCTTTCATTTCATACTTTCACAAATTCTCATCATCATAAATTTTCTACATGAATCATAACATATGAAGCATCATCATAAGGACATATCTCAAGAGCATAATAATGATGGACCATCAACATGATCAAATTCAACTCAAGATAAAAATACAACATTACAATTTCTAAGCAATTTAACACAAGAATCTGCCCAAAACTGTCACATCAGAAAGATTGGCTCTGTTACCCTAAATACAGTCAGAATTGGCTCTCGGCCTCCTTCAAAGTTGTAGGAAATTTTCTCTAGTTTTTCGTAGTGTCCTTAATTTTATTTTTCTGATTTTTCTACTATTTTATTTGAATTTTACAAGTTACTGTTCTGCTGCAACAAAAATTCCAGCAACTAATTTCCTTTTTAAATCTAGTTCTAACATGTTTAAATACCACAATTAACATGTCAACACTAGCATGAGAATAAGATTATGACAATTGCAAATTCTCAACATAATTCTAACTTACAAAAGGATAATATTTTACTTATATATATCACACACAAATACAACTACATAACTTTAAACTTCATATTAAAATGAAACTAGCATATGATCAATTCTCTACACCTCACAACCACAACTAGCATCATTTTTAGCAAGCTAACATATTTCTTATTCTCTCCATTTTACAAAATGATTTACTAATATTAATCTTGAGTATTAACCATCATGAGAACAAACACATTAATTTGATACTACAAGGAAAACACATACTAACATATGGGTAAAAATTGATTTTTGCTAACATAAGAATCCTAACATAAAATTGAAGTTTGCTAACATTTAGTTTACTAACTCAACATATGAAATTCAACATAATTTTTAACTTTAAACATCACACACAAATACAACTACATAACTTTAAACTTCATATTAAAATGAAACTAGCATATGATCAATTCTCTACACCTCACAACCACAACTAGCATCATTTTTAGCAAGCTAACATATTTCTTATTCTCTCCATTTTACAAAATGATTTACTAATATTAATCTTGAGTATTAACCATCATGAGAACAAACACATTAATTTGATACTACAAGGAAAACACATACTAACATATAGGTAAAAATTGATTTTTGCTAACATAAGAATCCTAACATAAAATTGAAGTTTGCTAACATTTAGTTTACTAACTCAACATATGAAATTCAACATAATTTTTAACTCCGAATTATTACACTTACTAAATTAAAGAGAAAATCATTCCTAAACTAAACTCTACTAAGTGATTAGAGTTCCTACCTTGTAAAAGTCATCCAAATTAAATCTTTGGCCCTTCTTAGTACTTGATGGAGAGCTCCCTAGTCTTCTTCTCCAAGCTCCAATTTTGGTCTCCAAATGTTGGATTTTTGGGCTAATTTGGGCTAATTTTGGTGTTGGAATGAGAAGGGAATTTTTGGGGGCTTTAAGTGCTTGAAGAGGGATTACTAGGAAGGGTGTTTTAAGGAAGAAGATGAAGCAATATGAAAGAAAAGGGGAAGGTTAAGTTTCGGCCTGGTGTTAGGGGAGAGAGGGAGAGAAAAAATGAGAGTTTTTTTCTCTTTGTTTTGTTTTCATTGCCTAGATTTTTGGTTTCCCTAAAACCCTCTCCTTCTTACACTTGTCAAACCCTAAGCCAAGTGTTCTCTTATTAACTAACAGCATGACACATAACAAGGTGTGTTGTCATAGTAAGAAAATTTTGGATTTTGGATTTTTAAGAAAATAAAAATACATGAAGAAATACTTCATACACTCCAAATACAAGTATTCCTCCAAATACTCTCATTTACTAAATTCAATTAATGAGTTTAAAATATTTTAAAATAAATTCCTACACCAAATAATTAAAAAAAAATACGGGCATACTCCCAAAAATATAAGGACGTATCTACGTCAAAAATACATATAGAAATTAGGGTCATTACATATACAGCAGTCGCCTGATAGAGTTAAAGCTCAGAAAGGCCAAAAATCAACTGATTAAGTACGTGCATAACAGGCGACTGTAGAACAAATCACAGTCGACTGTTTTAAGACAGGCGACTACAAATCTTTCAGAAGTCGACTGTTGAAATCACAACATGTACATTTTTGATAGAAATGAATTGGAGTCTAAGGAAAGTTGATATAATGAATTCTTAAGATTAAAATGAAGATGTGTGTGTGCTCCAACATATTTCTACTTCTAAGCTACATACTAGAAGAGAAAAAGAAGATTACATTTGTGGAACTCTCTCTTCTATCCAACGTATGAGCTTGAAGTCTTCTAGGAGCTTCAATCACCATCTTTGATCATCCAATCCACTTCTCTTACTTTCATTGATCTTTGAGTTGTTGGATCTGGATCCTAGCCTAGAGGGGGGGGGGGTGTGAATAGGCCTATAAAAATATTCTCGTGCAATCCACGAGAAATCACATGCAGTTAAAAACACAAGCAGATTAAATAAGAGACAATCACAGAGTACGCACAGATTTACCCTGGTTCGGTCGCACCAACGACCTACGTCCAGCCCCAAGCAAATACTAGCGTTAATAAGTTCCTTCTGTACACCTACAATGGGGTCCTAGCTCCAACTCCCCACCTAGACTGTACTACACTCACCAAAGTGCAGAACTCTATCAACCTAGTAAATGCGTATCTTGACTGCACCAACACGCCACGACCCTCTTGTCTAGCCCCAACCAAATAAGTCCAAATGTAACACAAAATATTGGTAAAGTTTTCCCTACAGAGAACGTTACACTAATACACGAATATAAAGAGCAAAGAGTTTAGAAATGCTCAGCTCGTGTCCGTGTAGCATTTCTGTCAGTCAGCATGTCGTTAGCTCCAATCTAACGCAAACTGTGTCTCGATCCGACTCCTAGATCTCAGTCTGTAGCTCTTCGAAGTCAAGTGCACAAGTAGGTCTGTGCGTAAAGTAATTCTGTTCAAAACTAAATTGTATACGGTCTGTACACGCAGCAATCCCCTTAAATAAATCCATGTCAGCACCGAATTAAATCCCTTCGTTTCGTTTCGATTTTGCTGGGCTCCTCCATATCAGCAGCTCGGATACGATTAGGGCATGCAGCAGCAAAAAGAGCGGCGTCGCCATCCGACTTCTCCGAGGGACTCTATGGCGACGGTGAATTCTCCTTCGAGTACTCTAACGGCAAGCAGTCAACAGCGGTGCTTTCTTAGACAGCAACAGGTGATCTCCGATCGACAGCAGCTTCTTCGACCTCGACCTCTTCTTCTTCGACTCGACGAGAGCAGCAACGCCGGCGAGATGAAGCGAGCGGCAAGGGCTTCGACTTTCGCATGTCAGCGTGCTCTCCTCGTCGGTGACTCGTCTACGGCGTGCGGGCTGCTCTCTTGCGTGGATGCGGTGGCGTCTCCCTCAGCAGCTTTTCGACGGCGGCGTGGATGAAGATCACAGCTGTGGGCTTCGCCTACAACGACAGCAGTGATGGCGTCTCCTCCGAGCAAGTCAACTTTGATGTGGGGTTCGACGGTGATGGCGTCCGACTTCTCGATAGCAGCTTCACGGTAAGAGCTCGTCTTCATCGAGCTCCTTGAACCCAGCGGCTACTTCTCTGATGATGCCTTCGACTTTGGCTTCTCTTTGAGGGCTCTCGCTATGGCAGCGGCCAAGATGGCTTGGTTGATGACCCCTTTGGTATGGCTTCAAGCTCGGTCTGCAGGGGGCTTTGCTTGGTTGCTCCTTCGGTCAGCAAGGCTTATGGCACATGGAGTTGCAAGGTCGGCAACAAGCTAATGTGCAACACTTGGATGATGAGGAACCCCAAAGAGGTTGTTACAATGTTGATGAAGATCCCCTAGGAGCACTTGCGCAATATTGGTTGAACCCCCTTGCTTGCTTATGGCTTGAACAATGAAGAAGATGAAGGCTTTTGTGGCTGGGCTTTAAGCTTAGGTTGCGGCTGCGGCAAGGGTATTGAAAATTAGGGTTTTACCGAATTTCTTCTTGCTCCTGTTTTCTTTGTTTGGCTGCCTTCTATTTTTTGTTTGCTGCACTCTTTTGATTTTTGATGCTTGGTTTACATAGGAATAGCTAGGGTTTTGAAAGGGATAGGGTTTTGCTAACCGCTTTGATATTTGACCCAATCAAAATGGGATTTGATTAGGAGTTTGAATAGGAATTGGGTTTGAACAAATCTCCCTAATGATTTGATCAAATATCAAATTGATTTGATATGAGATCTCATCCCAACTCCATCTTGACCAAGTCATCTTTGCTATGTGTATCCCCCTTTTGACCAAGTCCATTAGCTATGTGGATAGCAATTCATCCAACACGTTGACTTAGTCATCTCTTCAAGAATTACCGCTTTGCCAATCCTGAAACACACTTATTACACATGTTAATAGCTACACACGTTTGTCATCATCAAACTAAAGGTCCTAGATCGTTGCATCCAACAATCTCCCCCTTTTGATGATGACAACCCAAAGAAAGATTTGAGCAATTAGATAGGTGTGTGTGTGTGTGTGTGTGAAGTGTGATGAAGGGTGTAATGCATATCAATTATAATAGCGAGATGACCAAGCATTACGAGCATACTTTTTCCAAGCTCCCCCTTGAACATGTATTTCATTGCTCCCCCTTGAACATGTATTTCATTGTGCAAGCTCTCCCTTCAGTAAATAATACCACAACATACCAAATCTTTCTTTCTTTCTTTTCTCCCCCATTGTTATCATCAAAAGTGGATTAATTAAGTCATCAAATAACACATGCAAAAATAAAGTATTATAGATTATATCTATCACTTGCATGTCATTTTCCGTAAAGTAGACAATTCAAATTCATGAAAATCATAATTTAGACGTCACCACAAATGTGTAAGTGTGATAATATAAACACTGAAATACGAAGCGAGATTCAATTTTGAACATCAACTAAAACAATCCACATTTTCCATTTAGCATGAATTTCATTAGGATTGATTTTTCCCACCTCATTAAAAATGAGTTCAAGTTACCAAACCCCGAGACATATCCTGTAAGGACTCTTAGACGTGTGGTTGGCATTGCTTGACAAGTAGAATACACCAACGCTAAAGATTATCCATAAAGCATAGGTTGGATACTCGTGGGTAGTGTATTTGCCATGAATTGTATCCATTTTTCATACGGAGCAAAAATCATGTATATAATTTTTTTTGTTCCATTTACAATTATTTTTTGTGCTCAATTTTTATTCATGGCAAAACACATCATATCCCTTAAATAATTCAGTTATTATCAACCTACATTCACTTTCCAGTATTCATAAAAAGAATCTCCAAAAGTACAACAAGTTTAGGATTTGTGGAAGTGAGTATGTAGGTGTAGAAATCAAATTAATCATTTCATGAAGCATGTCATTGCTACTAAATAGTTTCTAACATGCGCATGTAGCTATAACAATAATACAATGATTTCTACAAAGGAAATGAATGATCATTTAAAAATACCACGTATAATGAATCATAAAGAGGTATTCATTAAGCGCATTTTTTTGTTTTTCTTTTATAAGGAATTAAAAACAAACCTAAAAAGAAAGTAAACAAGCACACAAATAGAAATTAAGTCAAGCACACACAAAATCAATTAAGGTATGCAATGAATGCAAAGAGGGAAAAGAAATATACATTCATGTCGCTATTTGACTAAGGAGCTAAAAGAATGAGACATTCAATTCATTGCTCCTCGCCAAATCTCCATCCCACCTATGTGTGACCTTGGAATCCAACAAGGTCCACTAGTGTTAGCCATTAAAGATTTAGGAACCCACACTTGTTTGAACTTTATGTTTGTGTTCCTAAACTTACAATAATAGGATGTGTGACCAACACTATCACAAGTAAAGCACTTTGCATGCATATTTTTCACATTATAAGGCTTACTGTGGAATTTCTTAAAGATAGGCTTTTTAGCAGTTTTTGAATCAAATCCAAGTCCTCGTCTATTATTGCCATATAATTGATTCTCTAAAATAGTATTCAACGATTGTTTTACTATAGAGAACTTCTTAATGGACAATTCAAGACTAGAGACTTTGGATTTTAATAACACATTTTCATTTACTTATAAAAGCTCTCTTGTTTTCCTTTTCCTTCTTTTCAAATTCACTCATTTTTCTTTTAAAGTCATTATCCAACATGTAGAATTTATCATTAAGCTCTCTAATCACATAGTCTTTTTCAGTTTCGAGCTTAGTCAAATCTTGCTAAAGCATGCTAATATCATTCAATAAGGAAGGAAAAGTAAGACAAGTAGCATTTTCAGGCATGCTTACTTTTACTTTTTCCAGCGACACAATTTTAGCATTACATGCAACAAGTTTCTCTTTAAAGAATATCCACTTCATCGGAAACGTCACAGTTTTCTTTTTGTAATTTAAAGCTAGCATCCCTATAATCATTCAACGTGAGTTCTAGCTCATTAATCTCATTTTGCAGTCCCTTACAACTATCTAACAATTTAGCTTTAGTAAAGGAATTTACCTCATCGTTGTTTGCCATTAAACAGACGACAGCGGAGTGGGCTACCACTTCTTCATCCTCATCATCAGCTTTGATGTCCATGTCCCAAGTTAGCATCTTGGCTTTTCCTTTATCTTTAGCAATCTGAGCAGTCTCTTGTCTGCATTGCTTTGCGAAGTGTCTCTTTTTCCAGCATTTGAAGCATTCAACTCTATTAGCAGAATCTTGTTCAGAAGAATTTTTATCGTAATTAAAAGTGTTAGAGCGAATGAACCCTCTATGCATTTCTGATCTTCCTTGAGGAGTTCTGATGAACTTTCTGAAATTTCTAACCATTAGCGCCATCTCCTCCTCATCATCTTCATCTTCGCTAGCTTTCAGAGCAAGTGGCTTTGAAGCTTTTTTCTTCTCCTCGGGTTTCTCTCTTTCTTCAATATTTTGCAATTCAAGCTCGTGGGACATTAGATTGCCTATCAAGTCCACCACCCTAATCTGTGACAAATCTTTCGCTTCTTGGATGGCGGTGACTTTAGGCCTGAAAGAGCTTGGCAGTGCTCTTAATATCTTCCTCACCTGTTCAAGGCTAGAATATGGCTTATCGAGCGAGCTAGAGTTGTAGACGATGTTGGTGAACCTCGCAAACATCTCTGATATGGTTTCTGATGGTTGCATGCATAATCCCTTGTACTCTATGCTCAGAAGTGCAAGTCTAGACTCCTTCACATGTGACGTTCCCTCGTGCGTCACCTCTAATATATGCCATATTTCCTGTGCAATTAGAATGTGAGATACGATTGAATTCAGATTTACCTAATGAACAAATGAGAGCATTCATAGCTTTAGCATTAAGAGAATAGAGTCTCCAATCATTATCATCCCTTTTATCATCAGGTTTAAGCATATCAACATTTTCAATTTTAATGACAGGTGGGTTATATCCTTTTTCAACAATTTGTCAAGCTTTATAGTCAATAGAAATTAAGTAGATTCTCATTTGATTTTTCCAATAAGCATAATCTACTCCATTAAATCTAGGGGACATGGTATGGACTGACCCTCAGCAACAGCACTATCAATGTGATCCATGATCAATTCTAGGCTAGATCCTAAAACCTGCTCTGATACCACTTGTTGGATCTGGATCCTAGCCTAAAGAGGGGTGAATATGCTTATAAAAATATTCTCGTGAAATCCACGAGAAATCACATGCAGTTAAAAACACAAGCAGAGTAAATAAGAGACAATCACAGAGTACGCACAGATTTACCCTGGTTCGGTCGCACCAACGACCTATGTCCAGCCCCAAGCAAATACTAGCGTTAATAAGTTCCTTCTGTACGCCTACAATAGGGTCCTAGCTCCAACTCCCCACCTAGACTGTACTACACTCACCAAAGTGTAGAACTCTATCAACCTAGTAAATGTGTATCTTGACTGCACCAACACGTCACGACCATCTTGTCTAGCCCAACCAGACAAGTCCAAAAGTAATACAAATATTGGTAAAGTTTCCTCTACATAGAACGTTACAATAATACACGAGTATAAAGAGCAAAGAGTTTAGAAATGCTCAGTTCATGTCAGTATAGCATTTCTGTCAGTCAGCACGTCGTCAGCTCCAATCTGACGTAAAAGGTATCTCGATCTGACTCCTAGATCTCAGTCTGTAGCTCTTTGAAGTCAAGTGCACAAGTAGGTCTGTGTGTAAAGTAATTCAGTTCAAAACTAAATTGTATACGGTCTGTGCACACAGCAATCCCCTTAAATAAATCCACGTCAGCACCGAATTAAATCCCTTTGTTTCATTTCGATTTTGCTGGGCTCCTCCACATCAGCAGCTCAGATACGATTAGGGCATGCAGCAGCGAAAAGAGCGACGTCGCTGTCCGACTTCTCCGAGGGACTCTACGGCGACGGTGGCTTCTCCTTCGAGTACTCTGACGGCAAGCAGTCAACGGCGGTGCTTTCTTGGAGAGCAGCGGGTGATCTCTGATCGACAGCAGCTTTTTCAACCTCGTCCTCTTCTTCTTCGACTCGACGAGAGCAGCAACTCCGGCAAGATAAAGCGAGTGGCGAGGGCTTTGACTTTCGCACGTCAGCATGCTCTCCTCATCGACGACTTGTCTAGGCGTGCGGGCTGCTCTCTTGCGTGGATGCGGTGGCGGTCTCCCTCAGTAGCTTTTCGACAGCGACTACTTCTCCGATGCTGCCTTTGACTTTGGTTTCTCTTCGAGGGCTCTCGCTATGGCAGCGGCCAAGATGGCTTAGTTGATGACCCCTTTGGTTAGGCTTCAAGCTCAGTCTGCAGGGGGCTTTGCTTGGTTGCTCATTCGGTCAGCAAGGTTAGCTTATGGCACGCGGAGTTGCAAGGTCGGCAACAAGCTAATGTGCAACACTTGGATGATGAGGAACCCCAAAGAGGTTGTTACAATGTTGATGAAGATCCCCTAGGAGCACTTGTGCAATATTAGTTGAACGCCCTTGCTTGCTTATGGCTTAAATAATGAAGAAGATGAAGGCTTTTGTGGCAAGGAGATATTGGGCTTAATGCTTGGGTTGCGGCTGCGGCAAGGGTATTGAAATTAGGGGTTTACCGAATTTCTTCTTGCTCCTCTTTTCTTTGTTTGGCTGCTTCTTATTTTGTTTGTTTGTTGCACTCTTTTGATTTTTGATGCTTGGTTTATATAGGAATAGCTAGGGTTTTGAAAGCGATAGGGTTTTGCTAACCGCTTTGATATTTGACCCAATCAAATTTGAATAGGAATTGGGTTTGAACAAATCTCCCTAATGATTTGATCAAATATCAAATTGATTTGATATGAGATCTCATCCCAACTCTTCATCTTGACCAAGTCATCTTTACTATGTGTATCCCCCTTTTGACCAAGTTCATTTGCTATGTGGATATCAATTCCTCCAACACGTTGACTTAGTCATCTCTTCAAGAATTACCGCTTTGCCAATCCTGAAACACACTTAGCACACACGTTAATAGCTACACACGTTTGTCATCATCAAACTAAAGGTCCTAGATTGTTGCATCCAACATGAGTGTCATCCATTGCTAACTGATCTTCAAGATATGCTTAGGCAATGGATTAACTGCAAATAGGGGATTAGTCACAAGTATTTATGTTTGCTCATCATTAACACCAAGTATGGAGAAGTTCAATACTCAACATTCTCCTCCTTTTTGATGATGACAAACAAACATAAACAAAAAGATAAATAATTGTGCTTATAGAAAACTTACTCCCCCTCCATAGATGCCAATCAAGTTATTCAATAAATATAAGTGCATCTATAGATCAAATGAAGCATATACGAAGATATGTATGAATGAAATGATTTTCTTGAAATCTTGAAATATGGGATTTTATAATCCAAGTTCATTATATCTTACTCCCCCTGAATCTAAGGCAACTTTAATCTTAGATTCAAGTTTAGAATTAGAATTTACTAAGAACATAATTATGATATGTTTATTTCTCTCCCACTATGGCATTATCCAAAAGGTGTGTGTAGAATAACAACAACAATAGTGCTAAATAAGTACTAAAACAATCATGAGAGTCTTCAGATAGGATGTATATCAATAGTGATGCTAAAAAATAATCGGAGAAATAGAGGGGCATCTCATTGATATACAAATCAAAAACCCATAAAACACATTAAAACTTAGTTAACTAAAGGAATGCGAGTCCAATATCAACATTACAAGCCACATGAAAAAATCGTCTCAATTCACATCATATTTATGAGATAGCATAAAAAGAGACAATTTCACAATTAAGATAAACAATGAGACAATGTGTGAAACATAATATGAAGTAAACACATTTTCATATATATACACACCAAAGATACATGGGTACAAAGAGAAGCTACAACTGTAGGATCCTGTCCAAAACAGAGTTAGGATCGATAATATGAAGTTTAGACTTACGCTTGCGTACGCTGCACGGTAGTCTACGAACTTCGCCTTCGGATTCGCCACGACGGATCGAGTCTACTCACGAACGGAGTAAGGCTACTAAATCCACAATCTAAATATCTACTTTAGATTAAGAACTTGGATAGAGGGAGAGGAAATATTTCTGCAGAGCTTCGCTAGGATGAAGATGCATGCATGAATTTCATGCAAAAGGTGTAAGGAAAATGGCTACCCTTGGGTCTTATTTATAGCCCCCAAGGTAGTTATTTTAGGGTAAGTTGTTCCTTTGGAACAACTTAATTAAGGTGTACCATGATACATGGCACATTATAAGCTTAAGTTGTACCATATGCATGGTACAACATAAGCTTAAGATATTCCCCCTTTATTAGCCATATGTCGCATGCACTTATGCATATATAATGCGACTTTCCCGCTCATCCAGAGATCCTCTCCGCAAGGGAACAGATTCCCTTTGCACACGACTTTGTGTACGCGACGTTCGAGGTCCGTAATCCCTCGTACATCCCCCACAAGGGTGTACAGACGTCTTTAATATCCAACATCTCCCACTCACACTTGAGGGGATTGTAAGAGAACGTCTTTCCCTTAGTTCTTTCATCTATCATACCGAGAAATAGACCGTGCGACCGTCATGCGCGTAGAGTCTGTTGTTGTGCACTTGTTAGAGATACACAACGACCTCGAAGGTGCAAAGTTGAGTAGTTCAACGCATGCTTTACCCTAGATTATTTCTTCACATTTCTTGTACTTTATATTCAACAATTGAATCCCATCTGGATTACAATTGGCTGGCCAGCTTTGAATCATTAAAGTCCAAATGCGAATATGAAATCAATCTTCCTCTTCTTGCGAACCTTCTGATCTTGACTTGATTCGCTTTTCTAACGTGCCCCGCCGAGCCGAATTACCATAGCCCATTAGCAACACGCTAAGATAGCGATCATCTCGTCAAATCTAAAGGAACCAATTGGAGTCCTTGAGGGTAAGAGTTAAGACCCGTATGGCCTTTGAGTCTCACATAATAGCAAACACTATTGCTACTAACTCAGTGGTCGAAATGCATACGTGGTATGAACACGTATTACAACATCACTCCTTTCCCAGGGAGAGTATGTCTTAATGATGTTGTACGGATGAAAGATCAGACACCACAGTGCCTATCTTTTGAGTCCCTTTACTACTCAGGAAATATTCCCGGACTCTCATCCTGCATAAGACAGATAGGATTAAAAAATCCAATGAGATCTTTATATCCTTGTGATACAGATCTCAGATCTTTTGTAAGCATCCATATGATGCAGATCTTTCATTCGACTATCTTGTTAAAGTCATGACTCTAAATCATTCGTCTAATGATTTTGACTTTAAACTAGTCTCATCTCTATCTTATCCATCTGATAAGATAAGGCGGTTGCTCATGTGAGAGAGCCAACCTTAATCTGTCCGACATACACACAATTCAGCTGAGATTTCAAAAATGTACACAAACATTTCTTAAGAAATTCATATGCAATGTTGGAAAAAGAACTTATTCTTTTATTAATTTTGATCATTTCTTAGACATGGGAATATATATTTGGTACAACTCAGCCCATACGCAATCCTTGAGATGATAAGTGTTTATAAAACACATTTCTGGGGATCGCTTTCGTAAGCTGATCCTCTATCATCTCATGCGTAGATATGTACCTTATGTCTACCTTCTTGGTTTTATCATAGTCTTTTGCAAATCTGCAGTTCCTTTAAGATACTGCATTATCCTCTTAACCGCTTTCCAGTGTTCTTGCCCTGGGTTGGATTGGTAACAGCTTACCATTTCCAACGGCAAAACAGATGTCCGGTCTCGTACACACCATAGTGTACATAAGACTATCAACTGCACTGGAATATGGAACTTTTTCCATAATTTCCTTTTCCTTTTGGTTCTTTGGACACGATTCCAGATATAAATTATCGCATATGCTTATATGAATATCAATGGACTTGCAGTCCTGCATATTAAATCGTTCTAGAACCTTCTTTATATAAGTCTCCTGTGAAAGAGAAAGAAGTTTCTTCGAACGATTCCTTGAAATCTTAACTCCAAGGATATATGCGGCTTTTCCTATGCCTTTCATCTCAAATACTGATGAAAGCCAAGCCTTGATACTCATCACAAAGCCCTTGTCATTTCTGGCTATTAAAATGTCATCTACATATGATAATATACTTGCTTTTAATCCTCTTGATATATACTCAGTTATCTTCATCAAGCATGGAAAAAACCATTTGATAAGACAACTTCTTGAAATTGTATATACTATTGCCTCGAGGATTTACTTAAGACCATATATGGATTTACGAAGTTCACAAACCTTATGTTCGTTTCCTTCTTTTACAAACCCTGTTGGTTGTTCCATATAGATCTCCTCGTCCAATTCTCCATTGAGAAAGGCAGTCTTTACATCCATCTGATGTAATTCGAGGTATAAGCAAGCTACCATTGCCAAAAACATGCGAATCAAGGTAAAATGCACAACAGGTGAGAAGGTCTCTTCGTAGTCTATCCCTTCCTGTTGCGTAAAACCTTTCGCGACAAGGCGAGCTTTATATCTGTCAAATAGAGCCATCAGCCTTATGCTTGATTTGAGAACCCATTTGTTCCCAATTGCTCTATGTCCTCTGGGTAAGTTAACTAAGTCCCAGACTTGGTTAACTTTCATGGATTTCAATTCCTCCTTCATCGCTTTCATCCATTTGTCTTTCGCAGGGCATGATGCGGCATATTTGAGATTCTTCAAGTCCTTGTTGACTTGAATTAAGATCAATTCTAATATCACTCCCACTTGAAATGTTGTTAGAATTGCTCCCACTTGGATCATTATTCCCGTATGGAATAGGATAATCGTCATTCGTATAATCCATTGGTGAAGGTTGAAAAGAATTTTCGTTTTCACCAAGAATTTCTCCCACTCGAATGAGGTAATCCTTTTTGATCATAAATCTCAAAATAAAGATAAGTCTGGACTTATCTCGCCCTGTCTTGGAAACTCGTTTTCCAAGAAAGTGACATCCCTCGACTCAAACTCAATTAGCCCACCATTGTCTTCCTGACTAACAAAAATATAACCTTTGGAGTTTTCTGCGTATCGTATAAAGATACGTTTCCTTCCCCTTGGCCCAAGTTTGCCATACTTATGGGAGGAAATATGTGCGTTGAATGCACAAACTCAAGGTAAAAATGTTTAAGTTAGGAGACCTTTGGTTCCACAACTCATAAGGAGTGGAGCTAACTGATTTCGAGGGTACGCGGTTTAAAATGAAAAACGGTTGTCAATAATGCATCACCCCAAAAGGTGATTGGCTAGTTAGCTTGCGCCATCATTGAACGGACCATTTTTCATTAAAGTCATATACCTGCAACACCAATTTGTTGAGGAGTTTAAGGCATAGTTACCTGATGTACTATGCCTTTTTCATCACAAAGTTCCTTTAAACTTGTTGATTGATATTCACCGCCCCTATCGGTTCGCACGACCTTAATCTTGCGATCTAATTGATTCTCCACTAAACTCATATAGTTTTTAAAGCAGGTTTAGTGCTTTCACTTTTGTGGGATATCAAATAGATATGACCGAATCGGGTGAAATCATCAATAAAAGTGATGAAATAGGACTTCCCGCGTCTTGTCTTGACATTCATCGGACCACATATGTCCGAATGGATAAGCTGTAATGGAACCTCAGCCCTTGTGCCGGTTCCAAACGGCTTGCGACAAGATTTCCTCACAAGGCAATGTTTGCTGGTCGACATTTCAACCTTTGAAACATTGGATAGAAGGCCACTTTTGGCAAGTCTATCTATACGCGTTGGTCCAATATGACCAAGCCTTGCGTGCCAACAAATTATATTAGACTCATTAGTCAAAGAATTTGTCACAAGGAAATTTTCATTACATGAGGAATTATACATTGTACTTATTACAATAAATCCTTTGAAATACAAACCCAGTACCAATAAAGGAATTATTACAAAAAATAGGTCCATATTACAAACATGAAGGAACCAACTATTAACCAAGACCCAATAAATTTACCACAGTTTTAATATTCCTTTGAATATATGGAATGAAGAGAACATCATGAAGTAGGATAGTGCGGCCGTTGTCCAAGACAAGCTTGCGAGTCCCAACGCCTTTCACTTCAACACGTGTTTTGTTTCCTACATTGATCCACTTCATTCCTTGAGTATCCGGTGATACTCCACGAAGGACCGTTTGTCCTTTGCTATGTGGTCGGTGGCACCTCGTCACTTCCACTCGTACACGAACGAGCATAGTGACCGAGTTTGTTGCACTTGAAGCACTTGATCCTTTTCAAGTCTTTCTTCTTGTGCCATTTCTTGTGCCCACCCTTATGTTTGGGTTCCTTGGTAGACTCAGGTTGCTTATTACGTTCATTAGAAGACTTCGAACGATCTTTACGTTTCTTTCCCCCGTGTGAGGAACTAGCAACCATGTGCACTTCTGCACTTGGCTTGGCAGCCGCAAGCCGCTCTTCCTCTAATGCTTGGAAACGTCGTTGAAGGTCTTGATGCTCTCATTGTGAGTGAGATGCATCTTCATTTGATCCCACCCATTTGGTAGGGAACGTATGACTGCTTGGATTTGTTGCTCATCCGTGAGCACATGACCTGCGTCCTTTAACTCTGAGATAAGGTTCGCCATATGTCGCAGATGTTTCCCCATGGAATGATCTGGATGTTTCTTATATGTATCGAACCTTATAGTTAAGGCGCGAAGTTTGGACACCGATGTGCCACCGAACTTCTCCTCTAGCTTGGACCATATGTCCATGGCTAGGTCATATTCTCGGAAGATGCGCATTATGTCATCAGCCATACTGCTTAATAACGTAATGCGCGCTATCTTATTCTTCCGAGACCAAGCATCAAAAGCTTCCTTGTCTCGTCTGTGTTGGGCCGTAGTGCCCAACTCGGGTTCAATCATTACGTTCTTTAGAGTTTCGAGCACTTCTTGCTCCTCTAAAATGTATTGTATCTTAATGGACCAAAGTTTGTAATTATCGCCGTTGAGTTTTTCACCTTTGTTTAACTCAGCGACGATATTCTTTGAAGCGGAAGACATTTTACTTTTAAAATGCTGCAAAAGACACAAAACCGAAGGTTCGATCAAAACATTGCATAAAAATTCTTAAAATATAACTCCCACTTGAAATGATAATAGAATATCCCATTTGGATAGTTCTAAAATTCAAAAATCCACTTGGAATTATATTATATTTGATAAGTTACTTTCAAAGAATATTGAAGATGTTGTTCTAGAATCGAAAAGGTCTCTGTGATTCCAATCACCATCTAGAACAACCTTTCAATATTCCCCCATCACTTATCAAACAATAGTACTCTTATAGTACTAGCAGCGGAAAACGAGTATTTGATAAGTTACTTTCGAAAAATATTGAAGACGTTATTCTAGAATCGGAAAGGTCACTATGTTTCCAATCACCATCTAGAGTAACTTTCAATATTTCTCCCTCACTTTATCAAATGTTTAGTACTCTTATAGTACTTTGCAGCGGAAAAGCGTTTTTGAAAACGTATTTTTCAAAACGAATTTAAAATACATTGGCTAATCTCCGTAGAGTAGAGCACAACGTCATAAGTTCATTGGCTAATCTCCGTGGAGTAGAGCACAATGACATGGCTAATCTCGCATGAAGTAGAGCATTACGACTAATCTTCAAGGAGTAGAGCACAATTACATAAGTACATTGGCTAATCTCCGTAGAGTAGAGCACAATGACTTGGCTAATCTCGCATGAAGTAGAGCACTATGGCTAGTCTTCAAGGAGTAGAGCCCAATTTAAAAAAACTTCATTAAAATGTTAGTTCCGTATGAACTAGTCGGCACTGTGGTTAGCCCCGTATGGGCTAATCGACACATTCGAGTTTGACCAATGCCCTTTGTCACCCCGTATGGGTCAGTTGACAAATTTGCAGCCGACTCAGACCTTCTGCCAGATTGGTCGACCAAAAACACAAAATTGGTCGACCAATTTTCGAAATGCAAATTCTCCCGACCAGGGCCTCTGCCCTGGCCGGGGCTTGGCCAAGGGCCGGCCAGGGCCTCTGCCCTGGCTGGCCAGGGGCCCTGGCCCCCTCGGCCAGGGCCGGCCAGGCCCTGGCCTCTGCCAGGGCCGGCCGGCCAGGCCACTGGCCGGGGCCAGGGCTCCTGCCCTGGCCTCGGCTAGGCCCTGGCCTGAGGCCAGGGCGCCGGCCCTGGCCTCTGCCAGGGCGGCCTGGCCGCTGGCCGGGGCCAGGGCTCCTGCCCTGGCCTCGGCCAGGCCCTGGCCTGAGGCCAGGGCGCCGGCCCTGGCCTCTGCCAGGGCCGGCAGGCCGCTGGCCGGGGCCAGGGCTCCTGCCCTGGCCTCGGCCAGGCCCTGGCCTGAGGCCAGGGCACTGGCCCTGGCCTCTGCCAGGGCCGGCAGGCCGGCCAAGGCCACTGCCAGGGCCGGCCTGGCCCTGGCAGTGGCCAGGGCGCCGGCCCTGGCCTCTGCCAAGGCCGGCAGGCCGGCCAAGGGCCGGCCCTGGCCACTGCCAGGGCCGGCCTGGCCGACAGGGCTTGGCCAAGGCCGGCCAATGCCGGCCTGGCCTTGGCCGGCCAATGCCGGCCTGGCCATGGCCGGCCATGGCCTGGCCATGGCCGGTCATGGCCAAGGCCATTCGGCGTTGGCCGGCCATGGCCCCTTTGGCCATGGCCGGCCACCCCCTTTAAATGGGGTTGCCGCACTCATTCCTCCCCCTTGATGGGGTGGTCGCCGGTGGTTATTGGCCGTAGCCAACCCCCTCCGCATGGGGAGAGGGGGTGCATGGCCTTCATAGCCCATTTGGCCATGGTGCACATGCACCAAATTTTCCTCTTACCCGATGGAAATAACTTCCATCATCTTTCTCGATGAAGCACCCGTTCGTCGAGAAATTAGTTATTTCCTAATGGCCGTGTGCCAAAAATGAATAACGTACTACGTGAACGGTCGGTTCTTCCCGTCACGGAGAGTTCCTACCATATCCGTAATGATAGGAGACCCTAACGTGAAAAGAACAACCGCTGCGTTCTCTCCGTCACGAAGCGTTCCTACTATATCCGTAATAGTAGGAGACCCATTCGTGAAAAAGACAACGACTCGTTCGTAGTTTCGACGGGGCGGTGGATTGACCGGGGCGAACCCATATGGCTCTGATACCAATGTAGGATCCTGTCCAAAACAGAGTTAGGATCGATAATATGAAGTTTAGACTTACGCTTGCGTACGCTGCACGGTAGTCTACGAACTTCGCCTTCGGATTCGCCACGACGGATCGAGTCTACTCACGAACGGAGTAAGGCTACTAAATCCACAATCTAAATCTCTACTTTAGATTAAGAACTTGGATAGAGGGAGAGGAAATATTTCTGCAGAGCTTCGCTAGGATGAAGATGCATGCATGAATTTCATGCAAAAGGTGTAAGGAAAATGGCTACCCTTGGGTCTTATTTATAGCCCCCAAGGTAGTTATTTTAGGGTAAGTTGTTCCTTTGGAACAACTTAATTAAGGTGTACCATGATACATGGCACATTATAAGCTTAAGTTGTACCATATGCATGGTACAACATAAGCTTAAGATATTCCCCCTTTATTAGCCATATGTCGCATGCACTTATGCATATATAATGCGACTTTCCCGCTCATCCAGAGATCCTCTCCGCAAGGGAACAGATTCCCTTTGCACACGACTTTGTGTACGCGACGTTCGAGGTCCGTAATCCCGCGTACATCCCCCACAAGGGTGTACACACGTCTTTAATATCCAACAACAACACCATGTATATCCAAAATGAGATCAAAATACAAACATTATCCATTCATCACAACACAAAATTGGACCAAAATACATCAAGACACTCAAAACTCTCAGCCATAATAAAAAAAATCTAGGTCTAAGGGTGAGTGTGTTTCTGAAGAGTGTCAGTCCAAATCAGTAGCAGAGGAGGTAGCCAGAACAATCTGGAACTCCTGAGTCTCTGGATCAACCGAAGAATCATCGAGAGGAGGAGGAGGAGCAGTAGAAGAAGAGACAACCTGATGAGCCGAAGAAGCAACAAGCTCATTAGAAGTAACACCAATATGCTCCACCATCTCAGTGACGAAAGGTGGAGGATGCTGAGAAGGATGAGGAGGAACAAATGGTCTGAGATGCTCAGGGGAAGGAATTCCCTGATGCTAGAACATCAGAGAAAATAACTCATATATCCCAGACACCTTCTCATCCAAAAGGTCACGAGAGGGTGTAGCTGAAGGAGATGGCTGATCATATGGAGGAACGGTGGATGACGAAGGAACAGAAGTAGATTGCCTCTTCTTAGATGCTGCTGCAGATCCGAAGAGGACTTCGACTTCGCAGAAGCATCTAGGAGAGGGCCAAGAGGCAAAGGCTCGTAAGGAGTCAAGTCAATACCAAAATGACAGAAAACAAGGGTAAGGAGGCCTCCATAAGGGATATGAGTGGAGGCAGTAGTAAACTCGACCTTGTCCATCCGATCAAGGAGGACATCGGCCTAATTTACTGACATACCCGAGAAGATAGCATACATGCATCTGAGGATCTCCTGAGAGTGCTGATCTAAAGAGCCATATTTTGGCAAGATGTTGGACTTCACCACAAGGTGAACAGCCCAACCTCTAGCTGTGAATATGGAGGCCTTGACTCCAGAAGAAAGGAAAGAGGGGATCACACGGAACATGTCCTGAAGGACATTCTGATCAAGGTCACCAACATCAGAAATAGAGATGTCAGCATGAAGGAAGCCTGTGGAGGGGATCCTAAGAATGGTCCCTAAAAGAGTAGGGTCAAGACGGATACGGGTCCCCTGAACCACAATGTCAATCTCGCATGTGTCAGCATAATCACTGCGAATGCGGTTGGCATAAAATAATTTGACCAGGAAGGGATATGCACGTGTGGAGTCGATATGAGAGAATCGAAAGAGATCACCCAAATATGTAGACAAGAGAATCTCTGAAAGTCCTTAGCAGTGAAGGCCTAATATACAATACATCGTCACGAAGGAGCCTGATCCCTAGCATGGAATGGAACTTTGCCAGACAAGCATCGTCTCGGCAAATAGGAACTAGAGGATCAGCAGGATACACGGTAGGATTTTGGCCTTGGGGAGAATCGGGTCTAGACTCGGGCTGGGTGTCAACAGCCCCTCGAGTATGTTCGGCCTCAGCGAGAGGCTCATTGATGCGAGCACGAACAGGCTTATGCGGACGCTTCACAAGAGGTTCAACTTTGGAGGAGGAGGAAGGAGAGTAGGAACCTGAAGTGTCGGAAGGAGGAGGCTCAGGGTTCTTGCTACGGGCTTTGTGGGGTCTTTTGGTTTTGGTAATGGTTGGCTTAGGGATCCTAGTACGTTTAGGAGCAACATTCTTTCCCTTGGTTTTGGGAGCCATTGCACAATCAATCGAAGGAAACGAAATGAAGTAACCGCACGAATTGAATCGACACGAGAGAGAACGATACCTAATCAGGAAGAATGGCGGAGAGGAAGACAATCGCGAATGATCAAAGGAGAGATCAGAGAGTGAAGCTTCAAATCGGAGAGAGAATCGACAGCTACATTGGATTTCGAAACGAGGAAGACGAGGGAGTTTCGATGGATGAGAGAGAAACAAACTGAAATTATCGATGGCTCTCAAAAATATAAAGAGGGTCCAAGGAATCTGGGACGTTGGATCGAAAAATCGATGGCTTAGATCTTATGAGCGAACTGCCACTGTAGTTGACAGTCGACTGATGAACAGTTGACAGTCGACTGGTCGATAAGATAGAAATAAGCTTGAGTTGAAAGACAGTCGATTGTTGAGAAATTCACAGTCGCCTATCGGAGAGACAGTCGACTGTTCCTAACACATCAGTCGGCTGACAGAGAACCAATAATATGATGATAAAAAATAGAGACCTCTGTAGATTTAGACAGTCGCCTGATGACCAAAATGCAGTCGCCTGTCAAACAGAAAGTCGACTGTAAAATCGTCATCAGCTGCATGTGCATAAAATACAGTCTACTGTATGAGAAAATAGAGTCGAGCAGTTGACTGTTGAAGGAATGACAGTCGTCTGTCCTGGTCCAAAAATGCACAGTGAGGTAATCCAGAGGATAGAGACATCTCACCCTAGGACCTATACTCTAACACAAATCTAATCATGAAATCAATATCAAAATATTATCACTTAACAAACAAAACTCTTAAATCAATCCAAAACTATTGAAATCATTAAAATCTCAAATACATCTCTTAAAACAAATATATGTGAAACATATAATTTATCAAACGAAGAAAAGTACAAATGATGATATGAGTTCAAACATGATATATCATGAAATTATGAACTCCTATAATTCAGATTCACCCGTAATCCCTAATTCTCCATGCAACCGCACAAATGAATCTTCTTTAAGAGGCTTAGTGAAGATGTCGGCGATTTGTTTTTGGGTTTCAATGTACTCTAAGATGATGTCCTTCTTAGCTACATGATCATTAATAAAATGGTGTCTCACATCGATGTTTTGGTATGGGAGTGATGTACCGGATTCTTGGAAAGACAAATAGCACTTTGGTTATCAACCATGATAGGACAAGTATCACAATTGACACCATAGTCTTTAAGAGTGTGTCTCATCCAAAGAACGTGGGCACATGCAAGACCCACGGCAATATATTCCGCTTCAGTCATGGACAGTGATACCGAGTTCTGTTTCTTGGAAAACCAAGAAACTAGGGAATTTCCTAGAAAATGGCAAGTGCCACTAGTACTCTCCCTATCGGATTTGCATCCAGCAAAGTCGGCATCACTATATGAGATTAACTCATATGCGCTAGACTTAGGGTAAATTAACCTATAATCTAGTGAATGATTGAGGTAACGAAATATTCGTTTAACCGCAATCAAGTGTGACTCTTTAGGTCTAGCTTGATATCTTGCACACAAGCATACGGAACACATGATATTGGGCCTACTAGCAGTTAAGTAAAGTAAGCTACTAATCATACCTCGATATAGACGAACGTCTACATCTTTTCTGTTCTCATCCTTGTGTAGATGGGTCGTCGTACTCATGGAAGCCATTTTGCTTGAAGACGATTCCATCCTGAATTGCTTGATAAGCTAACCTGTGTACTTGGTTTGTTGTATGAAAGTCCCATCCTTCATTTGTCGAATTTGAAGTCCAAGGTAGTAGTTGAGCTCACCCATGTAACTCATTTCGAATTCATCCTTCATAGACTTAGAAAATTCTTGGAAAAGATTAAAGTTAGTAGAACCAAATATAATATCGTCTACATAAACTTGAATTAAAAGGATGTCATTTTCATAATCTTTAATAAAAAGAGTTGAATCAACTTCACCTATTTTAAAAACTAAATCCAAAATAAAGATTTTGAATCGATTATACCAAGCTCTAGCAGCTTGTCTCAACCCATATAACGCTTTCTTAAGTTTGAAAACATGGTTTGGAAATTTTTCATGTATAAAACCAGGTGGTTGAGAAACATAAACTTCTTCATTAACAATTCCATTTAAAATGCACATTTAACATGCATTTCAAATAACTTAAAATTCTTATGGGATGCAAAAGATGAAAGCAATCTAATAGCTTCTAATCTAGCTACGGGGGCAAAAGATTCTTCGAAATCGATACCTTCTTCTTACTGATAGCATTGAGCTACTAACCTTGGTTTGTTTCTTGTGATGGCCTCATTCTCATCGGTTTTGTTCTTGAAGATCCACTTGGTCCCAATCACTTAGTGACCACTTGACAGAGGAACGAGCTCCTAAACTTTATTTCTATCAAATTGCATAAGTTCTTCTTCTATTGCAACTATCCAAAAGCTATCTTCACACGCTTCTTGGATATTCTTTGGCTCAATTGTAGAGACAAATACGCAGTGAGAGAATGCTTCAATTCTTGACCTCGTTCGAACACCCACACCAATATCTCCAATAATTTGGTCTTGGGGTTATTAGGTCATGGGGGTGATTACGAATGGTAGGGTAAGCTTTGGGAATCCCTGCGTCACTTGGAACATCTTCAACAATTTCATTAGTATTGTTAGGTTCAATAATAGAATCATTGATTTTAACATTACTAAGAGAATCACACAAAACATCTACACTATCATCAACCATATTAGGAAAATCAAAACCTTCATAAAATGATACGTGTAGTGATTCCTCATCGTTGAAGAGGTTTTTTTGTATATCCTGTAGGCTTTGCTACGTGTGGAACATCCAACAAAAATTCCTTAATCGGGTCTTGGCTCAAATTTATCTAAGTTACCAAAGGTGTTCATGATAAAACATTTTGAACCAAAAACACGAAAATATTTAACTAGTGGTTTCTTGTCATAAAATAACTCGAAACAAATTTTGTTCGTTCGGGGTCTCACTAGGATCCTATTGAGCACATAACATGCCGTGTGCACCGCCTCTACCCAAAATTATAGTCCAAGATGACTATTATGGAGCATGATACGGGCACACTCAATAAGAGTCATATTCTTTCTCTCTACAACACCATTTTGTGGTGGTGCACGAGGAAAAGAAAATTTGTGAGTTATCCTGGTGTCATCACAAAACTTTATGAAAGACTCGTTCTCAAATTCTCCTCATGATCACTACGAATAGTGATAATGGTGGATCCTAAGAAATTTTGAATCTTCTTTGCAAATATGGTAAAATCTTCAAAAGCTTCATTCTATTGGTTAAGAATGAAACCCAAGTAAATCTAGAGAAGCCATCAGCGACAACTAATCCATAATGAGCATTACCTAAAGAGGCGGTTCTAGTTGGCCAAAATAAATCTAAATGAAATAATTCTAGAGGCCTCTTAGAAGTTATGACTTCTTTAAATTTAAAAGATTATTTCCTAAGTTTACCTCGTTGACATGAATCACTAAAGTTTTTCTTACTAAAAGCAATTTTCGGAAAACCTTTTACTAGATCATGCTTAGCTAACTTATATAAGTGCTTAAAATGAACATGACCAAAACGACGATGCCATAATAGTTGTTCATTTGTATTAGCAACTAAGCAATGTTCTATGGTTTTAGGAAAGCTCAAATAATAAATATTTTTATGCCTAATACCTGTAAATCAAACATGTGAATCAAAATCAATAATTTCACACATACCCTCTCCAAAGTTAACCTTGTAATCTTTATTACAAAGTTGACTAATGGAGATAAGGTTATGACATAAACCACTAACTAAACAAGCATTAGTAATGAGTGGTTTGGAAGGATTACCGACTTTACCTGCTCTAATGATGGTTCCCTTTTGATTACCTCCAAAAGTGACCGTTGCACCATCCTTGATAATAATCACTTCGAAGAGCAATGAGGGATCTCACGTCATGTGTTTGGAGCAACCACTCTCGAGTTCCATCCTTTCTTTTTAGAGCAAATATGACATTTATTGCTCTCTTTCTTTTTCCTAGGTACCTACATAGTATACCATAAGCTCATGGTACTCAATTTTTGTTGGGTCCAAGGGGATTAGCCCTTTGGAAGCCAAGTCCAAGTGGACTTCCTCTTCCCAATATAATTACTACTATTAATAACATCATGAAAATAGGAATCAATATAAGCATTCCTATCATTTACACTAGTGTTCTTAGGACTCCAAATTGTGTATGTTTGGGAGTCCTTTTCCTAGTTGCATGCACAATAGATTGATTTCTAGGTGGTGCATGCTTCCTATGAACATGCGTTCTAGCATAAGAATATGGAGGTGGATAAGCATTGCACATATAAGGGTTGTATGCAAACTTAGATACGTGCATGTTATATGAAGCATATGGGGCAAGCATAACATGTGGTAGATGTGCATACATAGAAGAATGATGCGTATGAGCATATGAGCGTGTATGGGCACCTGCATGAGTGTAACGACCTGTATTTTTTCAACACTTCAATTTACGTACTTAACATATTTTTAACATTTGAAAATTTTCTTTATAAATGTTAGTCAAGAGTTTTATAACAAAACTGATTTCAAAAATTCTTATAAAAATATTTTCATGCACTAGACAAATTATAATATATTTCAGTAAGTTCAGATTTCCTCAAATACTCAAAACAATTCTGATAAAAATTCATTTTCAGTTATTACTGTTTTGACTTAATGAATTAATTTTCTATACAAATATTTCCAAAACATTTTCAAACTTCTACAGTAGCATCATATGATCATTTAGGGCTCCCCACATTAATTTCGTAATTTTTTGATATCGTTTCGACCTAGAACCTGCAAACCCGCTTTCTAAATGTTTGCCTAAAACTAGTATCTCCCTAGCTCAAATCCTGAAACGAACTTCGTATTCGCGATCTTCACGACGATACGCACCCGTGGGTATGTTTTCGTAATTTTTCGGACACGTTTACTAGTAGGGGCAAAATCGTAATTTCACGAACTCGATTAGCTCTAATCTATCCTCTTAATCCCTCCCAGCTAATCCCATTACCTTAACCTCACCTACCCCCCAACTACCTAATTCCTTACCTAATCTTTGTCAGCATCTACCCATGTTTCACAAGGTTCCTCTCATTCCACACTATATCTCTCTCTTCTCATTGAAACACTCAACCTTATATCATTCTCTACCTATTTAAACCACTATCCAGGCCCTCCTTCCACTCTCAGCTCTCTAGGCCAAACCCAGACTCTCTCTCTCTCTCTCTCTCTCTCTCTCTCTCTCTCTCTCTAACCCATACATGAACGCACCCCCTTCTCCTACGATTCGACGTCGCTCCTTACTCTCTCTCCCCCCGTTTTCGTTCGAAATCACCCTCTCTCTATCTCTCGCTCTCTCTCCCCCGAACCAACGCCCGCCGCTCCGCCTCCTTCTCCGATAGCTCGACCCACGCCCAAGAGCGCACCGGAGCTCCGCCCTCCACTGCTGCACCGAGGGAGCATCGTCGATAGCACCCATTCCCGACGAGCTCATCCCATGCTCTGCCACCGCTCGAGAGGTCCTCCGACCATCCACAGCTTCCCAAGCTCCGACGATGGCCTCCGACTCACACCCCCGAAGGCACGACAACCATCGTTGCTTCATCCAGCCCAGGAGCCCTCCGCCCTCGCCGTGCACCGCCGCCTGCCGCCGCGTTCGCTGCCGCTCCCCCGCTCCCGCCGGCGACGAGAGCTGCTCCCGCCCCCGCTGCATGCTACGCACGAGAGAACTAAGAGAGTAAGTTTTAAAACGTAACTTTTATATGTTTTAATACAACGTATTTAGTAGAATACGAGTATTTGCGTATTTTTAATATTAGATAATATGGGATTTTGGTAAATAATTGATAACTAATAATATAGGTATCAGAAAAATGTGAGACTAGTGCCAAAAAATCAGAAATAATATTCTGGACCCAATGGCACCGGTCTCATCTTGATCAGATGCTCACTTTTTCCAGTATCATTTTAAGCCTAAAATTAAATACGTAAAATTCATTCTAAAATATGTAACTCTTTATTTTCACGTACACTGCTATGTGATAAAAATATGGGTTATTTAGTACTGACCCCCTGTGTTTTCTCGGAAATTAGTAGTACCCCCCTATGGTTTCAATAATTAGTAAGACCCCCCTCCACAGTTATAACCCTAAAAATATATATTATAGTACTCTTCGAGACAGTCGTTTTGACTGTCCATTCAAGTATTTCCGACTAGTATTGCATCCAGAAGAAATTACGGAAGTTATGTTACTTAATTAAAATTGGGTTTTAAAGTGATTTTTGAGTTTTTAAAAATTATTAAAATTACCATTGACTTCTGAAAATATTTTCCTTTTTGCAGTAAAATTATAATATTTATGTTCAGCTTATAATAAAATTTTGAACGATTTCCGACACCGTTTCAACCGGTTTTGAAGATCAAAACGATCAATTTTAGATAGAAACATTGTATCTTCTAACTACTTATTTTTGTGTTGCAAGTACGAACTCTTGTACCAACTTCAAAGGAAGCCTTAGATCCATTCCTGGCCTACTACAACGACATTGAATATTGTAAGTCACGGCATATTCTAAACTTAGAAAACTAGTCTACTGTGCTTGTACGAACTCGTAACACTTCACCACTTATAGCCTCCAAACGGCTATTAACTTGTACCGAAGTAGAGACCTAACCTAACAGGAAAGTAATCAACTACAGATTAATTTGCCAACTTTCAACTTTGGTGGTTGTAACACACAACTACCAACTTGGGTAAATTGTGTGCTAAACCACACTACTACTTGCTCAAAGCACGGAAGTGACACCTCTTATGTTGAACTTGTCTTCATCCACTATGCTTTGGCATAGTCTGCTTGGAACGAGATTCCTCTTTCTGGTTTTTAATGAGAAAGTCAACCAATTGTCTTGGTTCGACTAGCAACATGTGGAACACCCTGTGGAACATCCTCTAAAACATCCTGTAACAAACTTGCACTTGACACATCACTGGGCTATTGGGGTAACTCATAGTTAGTGAGAGTACGGAAGTGACTAGAGTTCAATCTTCCCGTCCTGTCACCTAAGTTTCGGCATCCCGTCCTGCTGCCTGAGTTTCAGCAAAATACATGTACTGCTGCCTGGGTTTCGGCATTCGTCTGGGTAAGCGCACCCGGGCAAGAGATGAACTCAATGGTCACATATTGTACTCTCCTACTTGAGTCATGTAGTGTAGTTACTTTTGCACAGTCACTTTTACTGTACGCATTACAGTCACCTTTACTTTACACGTTCCATGCACGTTACTTACTACACTTGTGCAGTCACAGTACTTTACTTGTCGTACTTTTAGCTACAGCAGTAGCATGTTTTACTTGCTTAGCATGCTTTACACTTGCACTACCACAGTACAGTTGTTCTCTCCTTTCAGTTTCATTTACTTTTACTATTCAACTGTGTACAGTTGTTGCTAAGTACTTTGCTTTTCACTCTGGTCTGCTTGTACGTAGTTACCTTTGTCATACTTGTACAGTACTTCCTTTCCATATTTAGAATTTTTGTGACTTACCTACGGTTCCATCTCCGTGGCACCGTAGATGACGTACATATGGAGGTAGATGCTCTTGAGTTGATAGCGCCAGAGTTCGACCCTGAGATCGCAGCTTTTAGAGTTATTGCACTTATGTACTTCTTTTATTTCATGTATATTTGTTGGAACATTTGTCAGTATGGATTGTAATAAATGGACACTATTTGGATATTTTTGTACATCTCTGCATCGTGACTATTTTGGTTTCACTGGTTAACTGCAGGACCTGTGCAAATATCAAATAAGTAACTGGCCCCCGAGAGCGAGTCATTACAATGAGTATTTTTCATGTGTGGGTTTGCACGTGTCCGTGGGTATGGAGCATAGAAAGTGTCATGAGTGTCCCCTTATGAAGTAGGAGATTTCCTACGTGGATGAACGTTGGTGTACATGTAAGCATGACCTCTCTTTTGGTTTCCACCCTTGGTGGGTTTCTTACCAAAAGACAGAGATTGTGAAATGGTGGCTTTCTTGGTAGGTTTTCTACCAATAGTGTTTTTGGCACCACTTGTAGTTGCACCGGAGGATGGCCTCATAAAATCTATAGTGATACCACTATAGGAGGTGCGAGCATTGGATGCATTTGCTTCCACAAAACCAAGTCCAACACGATGTGTGGCCGGAAATTTGTTTGCTAGCAAATCATCCAATTGTCCTATCCCTTTGTTAAATCTCATAACTCGGGAGGACATGAGCTCATATTTCTCCTTAAGAGAAGAAATATTGGCATCTAAGGTGGACACCCTCTTTGAGCTCGTGCACTTGGATTTTAAGAGAATCATTCTCTAAACCCAATTGTGTGTTTTGTGAAGCTAGATCACTATTATCCTTAGGATACGTTTGATATAGTTGAGATTTGAGAGAATTCGCCTCATTTCTCAATATGTCATTTTGAGAAACCAAGGAGGTTTCCTCAAGTGTTAGTGTATCAACAATGGTGTCATTGTTGATAATGCGTGGAATGGATGGCTTGATAACATTCAATTTCTTTAAACTAGTATATCTAAGCATTAGAGATTGATACTTAGAAAATAGTTCTTCATTAGCAATACACAAGTCATCCATAGTTACCTCGGGTTCATCAATGTCGGAATCACTCTTATCGGAGAGTGGATCTTCCCGGGCCATGAAGAACATATGGGCGCTTTCGCCCTTCTCATCCTCGAATTCGCTTGACAAATATTCACTTGAGTCATCGAACAAACCGATCAAGTTCTTTCTTCTTATCCTTCTTGTACTTGTCAGACTTGTGGTACTTCAGAGCTTTCCACTTTTCTTTGTTTCATAGCATCGGGTAATCCTTCTTGATGTGCCCTGGCTTGTTACACTTAAAACAAAGAGAAGAAGTGTTGTCAGAAGAGTCAAATTTGTTCTTGGAGGAAAATTTACCTTTGCGAAAGAAGCGTTGGAACTTCTTCGCCATTTGTGCCATTTTCTCCACGTCCATCTCTTTTTCTGATTCTTCACTATCGTGCCTCCGTAGGGTTCATCATTGCCTAAATCATCAATCGGTTCTCCCGTCTTACTTCGTAAGACATAAGAGTATCGATGAGATTTATGACTGTGTAATTCTTCATGTCGTTGACCTCCTCAATGGCGATAGCTCTTCGTTCCCATTTGGAGGTCATTCTCATTATGATCTTTCTCTCCTTATCTTGTTGGGTGTAAACTTGCCCAAGAGCTTTGAGTTCATTGGTGATGTCGGTAAAACGTCCGTACATCGTCGCTATGCTCTCACCATCATGCATGTGGAACATATCGAAATTCTGCACAGCAACATAAAGTTAAGAAAGTTTTACCTTATTCGTTTCCACGTGGGTAATGACTAGATGGTTCCAAATTTGATATGCACTCTTACATGTGCATATCTTGTTGAACTCATCTGGGTCTAATGCACAATGAAGAGCGTTCATTGCCTTAGCGTTGTTGACTTCGGCGGACTTCTCGAAAGGCGTCCATTTGTTAAAATCCTCTTCGGAAGGTTTGACGTATTCCTTGTGGAGTGTTCTCCAAAGGGAAGCACTTCTCAGGAACGTCTCCATCTGGCATTTCCAATAGCCAAAATTCGTGCCATTGAAACATGAAGGACGAATCGTTGATTGTCCTTCGAAGACGGTGGACGCTCCATCACGGTAGTGATTGTTGTATGAAAGTCGGTGGAGGAACGTTGTTGTTGTTGGATGCCATAGCTATAAACCAGCAATCTAATGCCAATTGTAAGGTCCCCGGCTATAAGGAAAACACTAGAAGAGGGGTTGAATAGTGTTTATACAATTTTAAAAGATAGTTTTACCAATTTAAATTCCTAACCAACAATTAAGTGCAAAATGAAAATTAACCCTAAAAATGAAACAATGCAAACGGAGAGATGTTTCTTCGGATTACCCAAGTCAACTCCCAACTTGTCCCCGGTAATCCTTTGTCCCTTCCACCCAGATACCACCAGATACTCAAGTTAGAACCCTAACTTGAGGTTCCCTTAAAACCCACTTGTAGCAACCCTACAAGTAAAATCGAAGTACACTCGATTGACCTTGACTCCCACAACTTGAGAGTAAGCAAAACTACTCTCATAACCCGAGAGTAAATCAAATAACGAAAGTTATGAAATATGAAATAAACAACACTTACAATCACTTATGACTTGAAGTAGAACTTGAAGGAGCAAAGTTTGTTGAGTGTTGAATGACTCTCTTGGAAGAGAGGAAAGCCCTTTCTCTTGACTGCACCAAATGCCTAGAAGATTTCTCTTTGGTTCTAGGTTGGGAGCAAGAGATTCAAAATAGGAATTCTAGGGCTTTTGGATTTTGAGAGCTTTGATCTTGGAAGATTGAAAGCATGAATCTTTTAGCAAATGAGAATCAAGTGAGTAACCTCTCAATGGAACAGTAGACACTACTACAAAAGGGACCTTTAACAGCGCTTAAATATGGTCTTTAATAGCGCTTCTTTGCGCTGTCTATGTCGCCGCTGCTAAAGGGGGGGGGGGGGGGGGGGGGGGGGGGGGGGGGGGCTTTAACAGCTCTTGTAAAGCGCTGTTAAAGGCCCCCCTTTAACAGCGCTTGTTAGTACAAGCGCTGTTAAAGGGGGGCCTTTAACAGCGCTTGTTAGTACAAGGCGCTATTAAAGGCTCCCCTTTAACAGCGCTTGTTAGTACAAGCGCTGTTAAAGGGGGGCCTTTAACAGCGCTTGTTAGTACAAGCGCTGTTAAAGGCCCCCCTTTAACAACGCTTGTGCTAAAGAAGCGCTGTTAAAGGTGAACCTTTCACAGCGCTTGTACTAAACAAGCACTGTTAAAGGGTCCAATAGACAGCGCTTCTTTAGTACAAGCGCTGTCTATGGTGGATCTTTAACAGCGCTTGTACTAAAGAAGCGCTGTCTATTGAGATTTTTAACAGCGCTTGTTTCAATTCATTTTATTATTTCTCCCTACGTTTTATATTTAAATAAATCCATGTAATGTTCAAAATGCTTCAATAAACCACCAATAACATTAAATTACTAGAAACAAGCATGGCAAAAAAACAATCAAATTAAATTGCTTTTGATATTCAACATGCATGATGCCAACATCACTGTCACAAATTTTGACTTTACATAAGAAAAACATGTGGATTGAACGGTTTGTCTGCAACGAAAATTCCCAGATCTCCGAAATCATTATTGCCAAGTGCCAACCCAAATCTTGAAAACCATTGGATGATCAGAAAAAGCGTTATGCCATCAAAGAATTTTCTTTCATTCTCTGTTCTTTCATTGAAGCTTTAAGCTAAAAATTTGAATAATAAGTGTGGTTTGCAGGAGTTTGCACTCTGCATGATAGATACATATTGGTGTTTTCCCTGTAACAAGAATCATTTCCTATGAGAGAGAGTCTTGGCACCCAGTTTCTCCCACAATATATGAATCACAATATATGAATGGAAGCCCCATGAAAAAAAATCCAGGCATTAAGGACATCTGAATTATGATTCCGATGATGGTCGGAGATTATCTCATCATCTCCAATGAAGCAGAAGAACTAATTTGATTTCTTCTGAGAAATTTGAGGGTCAGCCTGATGGTAAACAATGTCTCCTGCTCCTGGCTAGAGCACCGAGCAGGTGGAATGGCAACAGTCCAGACTTCTCTGGCTCTCTGTAGTACTTGCCGAGCACTGGCTTCGCTGCCTCGGTCTGAAACACAAACTTAGAATCATAAGTATCAGGCATGCGTCTGATATTTTTATGAAGATAACTGAGCATCATGCAAACTAGGATTGATGATACTCACCGCTTCTACTAGATGGTAATGAGGTATCTGAGGGAAGAGATGATGGATGACATGAGTCCCGATATCATGGTGGATGTTGTTAATCCAACCATAATCTCGATCGAGGGTTGTTAGCCCTCCTCTAAGGTAACTCCATTCCTGATAATATGAAAAACAAAAACATTAGCCCATATGAATAATCCTATCACACATTCGTTTACCAAGAAGAAACATAGCTAGTTGAAGATCATATGAGTCTTATCATTCAGATATTATGATACAAAGCTTAGAAACATTTATCTACTGCTTAGATATGGTTAGAAATAAAGCAAATTGAGGAATGTACAGGAAAACAATAGGAATTTTCCTGATTTTTGTTCTCACATGCTTTAATGGGGCAACCTGGATATTAATCTGATGGCATTTGGCAGCCAATTGCAAAATGTTTACATCATTCAAATCTATAACGTTAAAACCCGACAAATAAATGACCTTGCACTTTGGCCAGAGCTAACAGTGGCATGCAAAAGAAACCTAAGGTTTGAGAGTTACTACACTCCAAATTTTCTCTATGAATTAGACAATCAAGTTCTTCTCAATTTCTCACCTTGCCACGATACCAAGGTAGCTTATCCTGGTGTCCATGGTGATGCAAGTAAGTCACAAAGTTCAACCACATTACAAATATCTGCAATTTGAATCATATGGTAACATAAATTGCAATAGTTTATAATAAAACCACCTCAAAAATAGAATAAAAGCAAAGATAAACTCACCAAGTATGGAACAAAATATAGCTTGAGCATTTGCAAAGGACCCATGAACCAAGTCAGCCCTGCAAATTAAGTCGGGGTTTTATAATTGTATCAGGATTAATATTGCTGATTTAAAAGCTACATGGATAACACACCAAATTGATTTAAATGAAAGAAAGAAAATTTATAAATGAAAATTCACCAAAACATGCTTTTGGGCTATATTGTAATCCAAAATAACAGATTTCTTTATTTTTTCCAAAGTGTGTTTTTGTGTACAGAAGAATAATTAGCACCTCATCATATATTGGAAAAAAGCAGAGAGAAACACACCTGATGGGTTTTTGAGCTACATTCTATATAATATGCAGCACCAATCTGCTTCCGCAGTTCTTCTCCCTGACATTAGGAACCATGACATTTAGAAAAGAAGGGGTAATCACTGGCAGATCCAACTGGTGCAAACCAGGATGAACAAATTTCATACTTCCATTTATGAATTCGAAGAAACTTTGACACCAAAGCATTTCGTTCATGTTTCTTCCACATTGAGAAGAACAAAGAATTTCTGTGATCCAACGATTTCCTCCCTAAGATAGCACGATTACCACGGTGACTGTAGAAGACACAGCAAGCTACACTAATGACCTGCATTGGAGCAAAAGGGGACGATTATTGATCGTGCTATTTGCAACAATTAAGGCAAGTCCAAAGAAAGGATTCTTGCCCTGAATTCACTAAGGAACATACATCACAGTTTTGGATGATGGTCAGGATTTCTGGTCGCTTCCCAGCCACACGAGCTACAAGACCAACATACCATAGGCCAAGAAATATGATATGGAAAACAATGAGGAAAAGGACAGATGAAATGTATATAGTAAGAAATAGAGAAAGGTTCATCCTCAAATCAACTCCCATTGACTGAAAACTTGGAAGATGATACAAAGCTGCTACAAAGATCCAAACAATATACCTGCATTATATTCAGAACAGAGAAAAATTTATAAATGCTTCTAATTATTAATAACTCTCACATAATTAGCATTAAAGAAACAAAAATATTCAGAAGGAAGTGAAAGAATACATACCAACGACTAAAATTTGAATAGCTTGGCTTTATAGTCTTTTCAACAAAGGGAGACTGAAAAAATAGAAAAATCCAAACAAGCAAAAATACAGGGACCACCATTTGATGTTCTTGTCCAGCTCTTGTATGAGGGTGTGCATGTTATCAGATGAGATGAAGAAAAGACATCCTACCACCACTGCAAACAAAGCATGTCGAGAATGCTCATGTGTATAGGGATATGTATGAGTGAAGATTGCCCTGACCCTCTCCATTTTGAGGGTATCAAAGAAAGGCACATTAGAATTCCTGTCATTTCCCATTGAACTAACCCTACAGTTCTCACAATGCACTTCTTATATCCTTACAGTAGTTGCTGCTAAGAACTAACCATGCAGTTTTCAAATCTATCAGAGCTCCTTCGGCACAGACAGGATATAATACCTTTAGTTTTCAGTCTACTTGGAGTGCTTATCCCAAAAAAGAAGAGGAAGAAGACAGGAAGGAAGATACAGTTAATACAGCATAGAATAGCATTTTTGATTTAGCAAATTAAACTCTAAAAATGAATAGCCTAAAACATATCATTTATAACTGCATGAAGATAACAAAATAATAACAATTTCTAGACAATCATAGAGACATTATATCAATACAGGAGTAAGTGAGCAAAACTGGAAATACCTCACACTTATAAGAAGCACTAGTAGGTTAATTTTTAATTGATTACAAATTCAGGTGGGAAGTCTAGATGGAGCTTCATTTCGCACTTATTTGAAAAGTATCAACATTCGCATCATGGCATGATACGTTAAAATATGATGTACATGGGTACTAGCTTGCTTATGTGCAAGATTCATATTCCTTGTTAAACACACATGTTCATTCTTTAGAAACTGTTAGATATGGACCAAATGGTCACAAGTCATGCAAAGCAAGTACCTAAAGTCAAGGTGATTCTTATATAAGATGCAAAGTCAAGGTTTCCTGAATACAGATAAGAAGAAAGTGGTTAAGTTGAGTGTTCATCAGACATACACATTTCTGAATACATTCATGCCATCATGTTATGTTTTAGTTGTATTCTCAGGTTGCACACTTTGGCTCTAGATCACATGTCATTAGTGTCACATGTCCAAATAACTATTTGTGGACGTCAATATGTGCAGGTATAAACTACATATTGCTGCAATGTAGTAACATGCACTATGCAAAGCCATGTTAACATGGAGTAGGTGCTATACATGTGCAGTTGTTACAAATCGAATGGGAAGGATGTTGATCCATTACTTATTTTCAAATGCAGGTCCAGGGTGTTGATCAATTTCTTATTTTAGGTGAATTTTATATGGAGCTATTTTGCTCAGAACATAAGGGGTATTTTTTCCCCTAGCCAGTCCTAGTGTTTGTCATATGCTGATTTCAATGTTGACCCAAGAGTTATTACTTACAAGAATACACTAAAGGGAGAAAACCAGAATTAACCGGAGTGAGTCTCTCCGGTGAAATCAACATATATAATCCCAAACAAAAGCCAGAACATGCCCAACAGGATATAACTGATGCTTTGTTTGTGATCTAGAGCATGCTTAAACAGGTGAAAATTAGAACACACCTAAACATGTAAAAATCATAACAAATCTAGACATGAGAAAGCTAGAACATGCCAAAACAGGTATAAACCAAGATGTGTCCCTCGGAGCGAAAACTAGAACATGCCTAAATAGCTAGAAGACAAAACGTGCCCCTCAAAAAAAAACTGTGTATGTAATCCTAAATTAAATCCAGAACATACCCCTTAGGGTGAAAACCAGAATAAACCTACACAGATAAAAGTCAGCACATGTCTAAACAGGAAAAAACCAGAACATACCTATCAGTGTGAAAACCAGAACATACCTAAATAGGTAGAAGTCAGAATATTGTTAAATAGTCAGAAACCAGAATGTACCTGTTAGGACGAAAACAAAAAAATGGTTAAATAGGAGAAAGCTAGAAAATATATAATAAGAAAACATCAGAATGTACCCTCAAGGTGAAAAAATAGAACATGCCTAATTAAGCAAAAGCCAAAACATGCCTGAACATGTAAAAGATAATAGGTGACAATTATGGTGAAAACTGTAAGAGAACACACAAGATTTTATTAATACTAAATTATTCTATTAAAACTAATTAAGTTAACTACAGTATACTATTAAAAGACATAAAAGCTACCTTATAGGGTCCCATAACAGGAACATTTTTGATTCAAAGGTTAGGGTGTTTTGATAAAAAAACATCAAAGTATTTCGTAGTATTGGTAAATTTATCCCATGAAAATAATGACATCCGGTAATCAGATAAGCTATGTATGTCATAGTTGACGCACATAATCAGATTATTTCTGGATAGTAATCTTAAAAGTTCACAAGTGTTAGTATCTGAACAAAAAATTTGTGTGTTACAGGCTTCCAGCTCTTGGCTCTTCAATTTAGCATTACAGTCATAGTCCACATAAATAGCAGCACAAGTTATGATTACTTCATGCCAATGTTAGAAATCTCAGTTTTTGGTATCAGCAATGTATTGGTATTGCTTATATTAGGAGTATCAAGCAATACATATCGTAAGTACCAAACTTTCGGCCATAGTTGCCTGATCTCTGGCCAGATGTTGGTAGTAAATAAAGCATCATCACTGAAACCACAAGCACAAACCTTCTCAGCTCACGGAGCAAAAATTATCACCATCAGCATAATCCCATCCAACATGAAGCCATAACATAATATATTATTATCTAGGTTTTACATGAAAAACTTTAAATCTACTGTTTAAATATTTGCTTCATGCTTCGTTAATGTCATGAAATATATTGATATCTATATGCACGAAACAGAAACCGATATCACATCAGTAAAACCTCAAACACATTGTATGCGTTCGACAAACACAAACTACATACGAATCTTTCCCCCCATTAAATTGCAATCATGTAGTCCAAAGCATCAAAAGCCAACTGAATCAACAACTAACAAGCCGAATTTGACATAAGAGGCAGCAAAATTCTAGCTTTTATCAGATCAAGCTATAACTAACAAACTCCCTCAAAATGGCAAAAATTTCAGGATAAAAATCATAAAAAGGAACAATAAATTAGTAGAGAAATCGAAAGGAATTAGAGATTAATGATCGCAATGCATACACTATGTAAATACTGGTCGACATCACTCGAAGTCCAGTTGAGATTCGAATAGCGCCGCATGAATAGCCAAGAAAGCAGGGATTTTAATCGATCACACGAAGAGAGACGGAGAGCTCGAGGGCCTTAGATCGATCGATCGATCGCTAGGGTTTAGATCGATCGATCCTTTCTGTCTTTCTTCCCTCTCGATCGCTAGGGTTTAGATCGTTTGATCGGCTTCGAAGAGGACGGAGAGATAGGGTTTAGCTAGAGGACGGATTTTTTTATCTCCACAAGATCAGAGATAGGGTTTAGCTGCGATGGTGAGAACAAGGCTGCGATGGCTGCGTTGGCGGGGGATGAAAAATGTTGGAGGGGAAAATGCGAGGAGCGGGGGATGAAAAATTTTGGGGGGAATTTAATTGACGTTTAACAGTGCTGGGAGAAAACAAGTGCGGTCTATTAGCTGATCTTTAACCGCGTTTGTAAAAAGAAGCGATGTCTATTATCTGACTTTTAACAGTGCTTGCAGAAAGAAGCACTGTCTATTATCTGTGTCTCTAATAAACAGCGCTTGTAAAAAGAAGCGCTGTCTATTATCTGGTCTTTAGCAGCGCTTGAAGAAAAAAGCGCTGTCTATTATCCGATTTTTAGCAGCGCTTGCAGAAAGAAGCGCTGTCTATTATATGTGCCTTTAATTAACATCGCTTATAATTGACAAGCGCCGTTAAACATGTGCTATTAAAGGTCCTTTTTGTAGTAGTGAGAGGCTGCCTTTATAGGCTTCTCAAAACCCTCAAACAGAATTCCAAAAAACCCTTTTGAAAACCATGGAGAAAAACTCAACGGATAGAATTTGCACACGTGACAGTCGACTGTTGAACAAAACACAGTCGACTGCTGCATTATGTCAGAGGGTAGGTGAGAATTCAAACGGTAACTTACCACTTGGACAGTCGACTGATGAAGAGAAGTCAGTCGACTGTTAAACCAACAGGTGACTGTAATTCCTTCTACAGGCGACTGGTCGCAATCTGGGTAAGTTGAGAAAGTCTTGGAAAATAATGGGAAGAGAGGACAGACGACTGATGAAGAGAAGACAGTTGACTGTAAATCCAACAGGCGACTGTCACAACCCCTGACATTTTCCAGAGAGTTGAGTCTGTAGAGAAGCTCAAAGACAAACGACTGTTAAAGCATTGACAGTCGACTGTAAATACCACATCAGTCAACTGGTACTAGAATAAGAAATATTCCAGAGCGCAAGTGACGTCCCCCGCCTTTGCGCGTCAGATGTGTGCAATATATTATTGGGGGCGTGAGATTTAAATATTTATAACCGCAAGCGCACGGTGTTGTAGTGTGGCTTGGGGGTCGAACTCAGGGAGGCGAGGTTGTGCTTGTGTCAAGAAGGATCGGATTCACCCCATGGGCGAGCTAGCCCGAATCGAATAATGGGTTGTCACAGAAAATAGAATGCGAGGGATAAACAATATAAAGGGAAAACCCGGGACTTCGGTTTCCACCCTATCTTGCGATTCTCGCCGATACGGCCTACGGGTAGGATAACGACCGGAATTAGGGTTTAATGGTGAGACGTTGCCTCTAAGAGTGGTACCAGCGTCCCATGGGCCCGATATTCCGATCGGTGTCCATGATGATACGCCAGACATCCCGGGTTCGGTCAGTGGGCATTCCCATGTCCATTAACACTGACCGACTCCGGGAGCACTAAGCTCACAACGATAACTCCCAACGTCTCATCCTGCCGCTCCCGCGCGTTAGGATTCGACGTCTACGCTAAGGGCGTGAGCTATGGCTAGGGAGTCAACCGCCAAGCTTATTCCCCCTTGGCCCAACGGTCAAAGGCGGTCTTTTTCCCGCAGATGACAATTAAACACCCCGCGTAACCATTAGATTCCTAATCCCTATCGATTTCCTAGTCCTATGGACGCATCGGGAAGAACCCACGAAGGGGTTTCCACCAAAATCCCAGATTTGGTAACTACTCACACATATTTACTAAAAAGCAATCTAAATCAAAATCGATCGTTAGAAACATGATCAGGCGATTGAAAAGTAGTAAGAGCAATGCTAATAACACTATATTAAAGTTTAACAAAGATCAGACAACTTACTAATATCTGAAAAATTACAGCCTTCAAGAGAGAGAGAAAAATAGCAAAAAATAACAACTCTCGTTTCTGGGAAACCTAGGGGTCATATATATAGAATAAGATATCACCCGATCGGGTGAAGAATCACCCGATCGGGTGACCTGCTTCGTTCTTCGGCAGCTCAGCATGGGACTTTACCCGGTCATACGGCACGGTCGGTTGAGGGTTGAAGCTGACCGGATGGATCTTCGCGCTGTCGGGTGAACCGGTCGGTTGATCTCTCCGTGTATTGGCTTCGGAGAATTGGCTACAGGTGAACCGATCGGGTGAAGGTCACCCGATCGGTTGGCATTCAGCATCAAATTCCAGAGAGTTGGGACGTTTGAACCGGTCTCTGAACCGATCGGTTGACTTCCTGACCGCTCCAGCTTGTGTCCGGGTGGTGCACGCGTACATCACCCGATCGGTTGAAAGTGACCAACCGGTCGGGTGAGGGGCTGAAAGATGCGATCTTCGTCGTTTGACCCCCTGGATCACGCGTGACTCCTCCCGTTACTCCGGGGACTCATGATATCGTCGTTTTATGTCCCTTACGCCGGTAAACTCCTGCAAATATACAAAAACACGGAAAAGTGAAAGAAAACAAGAAAACACGAGAAAACAAATACAAGACGGCGGAAAATAGCGGGAAAACACAGAAAACAACGTGCGTGAATATATGAAATATAAACGCACGTCAAAATCCCCCAAGCTGAACCCTTCCTCGTCCTCGAGGAAGACGAGTGAGAGTAGGAGCTCGGAGGGAGAAAATAGAGAGAGAGAGAGAGAGAGAAAAAAAAGAGAACTCTAAATCCTAAATCGCCCGTCAGGGCCAACAAAACCAAAAACGACACACCAAGCAAGCAAACGCCAAATCACATCACTAAACCAAGAAATACGAGTCCAGACAAGTGCCGTGGGCCCACGCGGTGAAGCGCGAGTGAGTGTGGTCATATGCTAGCAGTCGGTGTCACTATCTACGATGTGCAATAAAGCTCGATATACACAAATCCAAGAAATGACCCAAATATCGATTCGATTCGAATTAAGCGGTGAATATAAAGCTCGAGCATGCATGAGAATAGAGCAAGAATCGAAACATATCATGCGTCAGGGACTCCACAACTAGGGTTAAGGAAATCACCACACTATAGCCTAGATAATAGCTAAAAAGTTCCTAAGCCAAGTGTTTTCGAAAACGATGGGGGTTGAGATGATGTGGAGTAGAATACTCGGTGAAAACTCTCGCCTTCCCTTTATTCTCGGTAAGTAGGAAAATATTCACACTCAAATATTTTTTTGGGTTTTGGATATATGTATTTTTTTGGATTTTTTTTGGCTATACAATTTTCTCTTTTCTTTTGTTTTTGGGTTTTTCTTTTCTTTTCTCTTTTTTTTTAATTTTTGGGTTTTTGGCTATACACATGTGTACTCTCCCAAGTGGGAGAACGGTACACGATGAGGGGATTTGCACCAAGTAAAATAAAAAAGAAATCGGAATCTAAACACTTGGGCAAAGGAAAATATTCTCGCTAATTAGAGCATGGGCTAAATGGGTTATCCTAGTCCTTAATTGTGGAATCCCGACACATGCGAAATGAAGTATACGATATATATATAGCATGCAGCAGCAGACACGAGAAACAAATACCGCATATTCAAATCGAAGCATGATAATCTAGGGGTCATTCCTGGACAGGTATATAAAGTAAAATCACAAAGTAGAAGCACACCCAACTCTAGTCACGACACACGACTCACATAAAAGCTAAGTGGACCCACGATGCTTGAAATGCAAGAGGACTCGATATCCTAGGGTTAGTGAATGTGATTATCGATGCCATGCTAGGTGTGTGTGATTTTGTGGCAATTCATCATAGGGTTCATCTCCAGGAGAAAGAGATAAAAAGAAGAAAAGAAAAAGAAAAAGAAAAAGACGGAGAAAAACGACTCAAATTACGAAGAAAAAGAGACAAATGACGCACGAAGTGCGACTCCCCCAAGCTGAAACTTGCATTACCCTCAATGCAATAGAATTAAATACGGGAGGGCAATGAATATGGGGGAATACGCACAGACACAAAAAGACACGAAAGACAAGAAAATCACACAAACGAAACTGAAAATAAGAAATAAAAATAAAAATCACACCACACGACATATAAACAGAGAATAAAAATAAAATAAAATAAAAAAGGAAATCACACGACACGACAAATAAACAAGCACACAAAGAAAAACGACACACGACACACGACAGCACACATCAAAAATTTGACTTCCCCCAAGCTAGACGAGACAGTGCTAGCGAAATGATGTGATCGTGAAAATGCAGAGATATGCAAGGGGGAGGTCAATAAAACAAAAACGAAATCAAAAAGCAGAAGAGGAAACATCCTAGTCCTCCTCGGTGGAAGAAGTGTGGGATGCAGTGTGGGTGGGTGAGGTGACTGGTGTGCGGAGAAGTGGAGAAAGTGGTCGTGGTGATGGATCGGTGGGTGTGGAGGAAGTGTGGACGATGGGTGATGTTGAGGTGATGACGGTGAGTGGGAGTGAAATGGCGACCAATGTGGTGGTGGGTGGTGGAGGTACGGGGGTAGTTGAGGATGAAGAGGGAATGGGGGTAGGTGAGGATGGTGGGGAAAGTGATCAAGAACGCACCTGCAATTTCTTGCGGCGCACGTATGTGGTGACGGAAGTAGAGGGTAGTGGAGCTGTGAGGGGAACAGTGGAGGGAATGGAAAACTGTGGGAGTAGATGAGGTAGTGGGGATGGAAGTAGTGATAGGAGGGGATGGTCGCCTAGGGGGTGATGGTGGAGTTGAAGAATGTGATGGGGGAGGTGACGAACGTCGAGGTGGTGAGGATGGTGGTGTGGGTGGTGGTGGTCCGTGGATGTGAGTGAGAAGGCGGAGGATGGCGGCCACGTTCCTCTCAAGTACGAGGAAACATGGGTGAGAGAAAATAGAAGAGGATGGGACCGAGGGGGCAGAGGACGTGGCAAGAGCACGGAGAGCAGCGATCTCGGCCTCGAGACCAAGAGGAGCTGAGGCCTGGCGATGACCAAAAGAAGTGTACTGACGTGAAGCAGAAGTGGTGCCGAGGAGTGATGTGGAAGTAGTGCCGGCGGTAGTGGTCATGTCGGCACTGGACACAAGGTCGGAGAGGGCCTCAGAAAGATCCGCAGAAGTGATAGGGCCAGGAGCACGGGTGGTGTGACTCGGGCCAGCCCCGATATCTCCCTGGGACGCAGGGATATCCTGCTCGCCTAAGCGGGTGACAGGGGAAGGTGGTCTGCGTGCGTCCTGGGAAAGAAAGGAAGGCACAACCCCGCTAGAAACTCGGGATCGGGTAGAAAAGTCCAATCTCCCACTAATTCTATAGTCATGCGAGCGGGGTTGGGGAGAATGGTGTAGGGGGCTGGGGGGTGGCCGTAGTTAAAATTGAAACGACGATCAGGGCGGGGCTTAATCATATGAATATGCCGCAGGACATCAAGATCTAGATGTGAGGGTCCTGTGGCAACGGGAAGACCTCGGGGGATGGGGATATTAAATTGGGGGAAAAGAAGCAATGAGTGTGATTATTCCCCCACAACAGAGCTTGCCCTTGCCGGCCCAGCTAATCTCGCGGAGCTTGTAAACAAGCCAGTCGCCGGCATGGACGGGGATAGTAGGGGCCCTAAAGCTAATCCCATCATCGTCTCGAACGAAAGGGAAAGTCATGGCCCATAGAATGAAAAGATCAGGGATGGTCACGGTGCCTGACTCATCCCTGGGGGAAAATGCGGAGGATATGATCCGATGGGCCAGACGGAATATAGGATGGATGATTGAGGAGGCCTTGGCCTTACCTCGGGGATAGTGAGGGAATAGGGTGAGGCGGAACCAAAACTGATCGACGTCGAATTCGGGTGGGTATCCGTAGTGTCGGATAGCGTCGTCCCCAAGAATAGGGAAACCAAATATATCATTGATCGTGTTCAGGTTGGTGCAGATGGTTTTGTTATGCACCCGAAAAATGACGGTCGACCCCGACTCACAGACAAGTGTGGATAGAAATTCTAGTGTGAGGGACGAGTAAGACACGACATTAGCGTTTAGGAAGGCCAACCAACCTAAGTTTGCGAAGAGGGTCTCGACCTCGGTGAATACACCGAGATCGATAAGCGACTGGGTGTGGGCAAACTTGGTCGATAGATGCCCCCGAGCATCAAGTCTATGGTAAATGGTAAAAGTCTTTGTGCTCTTGGTTCCTAAATTGATACCCATGCGGGCCCATCATTGGGTCCACAGGGGGGATAACAGGTGGGGGAGGGGCTAGTGATAGTGCACATGGTGTATTGGGAGGAGGACGTGTTTGTTTGCGTCTCTTTCGAGACGGTTCCTCCTCCCGCAGGATACTCTCCCCTTATCATGATCCCGGGCCATAGTGGGTGCATGAGTGTGATGCAAATGAGTGTAGAGCACGATAAAAGCACGCACACACTAACAATCAAGCAAGTAGAAATTCTAGGGTAAAAAGTAAAATTTGAGCAGTGGAGCGAAGTTATCCAACAGAGATTGGAGTTCCTTGCTTGAAGTTGACCCAACACCTTGCAATTGGACGTAGTATGGAGCCGTGGCACTCCTCTTCAGCGAAAATTCGAAATCGGGGGGGGGGGGGGATTGTGGAATTAGGTCTAAGGAAGCGAAATGGGGGGGGAGAGAGAAAGTGATGGAGAGATGGAAGGGGTAGGTGGAGAGAGAGGCTAGAGGGGGAGTGGAGGTCGTGGGGGAGGTTTTTCTGACCGTTGGGAGAGTCGGGGGGATGAAACGACGGCAGGAGAGTCGAGAACGGGCGAGGAAATGAACGGTTGGGGCGGGGGCTTTTTATAGGGTTTAAGTCGAACCGATCGGGTGAGTTGTCGCCCGATCGGTTGACTTATAGGTCGAGATTTTCAGCTGAAGAGACGCTACAGGCGAACCGATCGGTTGATAACTCACCCGATCGGTTGGCTGCTCCATAAATTTTTCCGAGAGTTTGGTGTTGCTCACCTGGTCAATCAACCGGTCATGCTTCTCATCACCCGATCGGTTGACAAAATCTGAAAATTTCCCGAGACTTCAGCCCCAGCTCACCCGATCTACCAACCGGTCTCACATGTCTTCACCCGATCGGTTCGTTGAGTGACTGATACGGCCATCAGCTGATACATCCCAACCGATCGGTTGAGTCATCAACCGATCGGTTGGGGCCTTGTTTTTCTGCAAAAGTGCACAAATGGACTAAGTCCCTCAACGGAAGTTCTTGACGGCTGGATTTATTTATTAAAATAGATAAAATAAAGTAAAAAAATAGTCCTAAAAAATTGGAAACAAAGGTTTAGAGCATGGGTTGCCTCCCATGAAGCGCTTTTGTTTAACGTCGTTAGCTCGACGCCCGTTGATGATATTCAAGGTGGGCGATACGGGTGATGCCCAAAGTCTGGCATCGCTTCAGCTTCTGAGCTGGTATCTTCTAGTGTAGTCGGTGGCAACAAGAAAACTTGTTCGACGACTCTCCCATTGTTGACGGGGTCCGGGGGCTTCTCCCTCATATTGGCGTCCATCGCCACTCGTTTAAGGATCCGGATCTCATCTCCGGTGAGCCCCATGGGCTCTTTTCCTTTCCTCCTCGTAGGAGGAGCATTTTGAAATCCAGGAGGGACTGTGTGTGCCGTATCTGCTTTCCCAGCAACGTCACATTTCTTCAGGCCGACTGGTTCTTCTAAGTCCCCTCAAGCCATTGGGGGGGTTTCTTGAAAGAATTTCCCAGGAGCTTGCCTCCACAGCTCTCTCTTCTTCTAACTCCAGCACATTGCATCTTGGATCATCCAGGGGATCGGGATGCTTCATTGACAACCCTAAGTCGAACTCGACTTTTTCGTTGCCTACATTAAGGGAAAGCTTCCCCTTCTTCACGTCTATTAGCACACCGGCGGTTGCCATAAAGGGCCGTCCAAGGATAATAGGGGTGTGCTTATCTTCCGGTATGTCCATCACCACAAAATCCACCGGCACTTGCACTCCACTAACATCAACAGGTAGGTCATCTACTACCCTCACCGGGTATTTGACCGAACGGTCTGCAAGCTGTAATGTCATGCCGGTGGGCTCCAAGTCAACCATCTCTATCCTCTTGTACAACGACAGGGGCATCAAACTGACACTCGCTCCAAGATCAACGAGCGCCCTTTGGATTCGCACTTCACCAATCGAACAAGGGATGGAGAAACTTCCCGGGTCTTTAAGCTTGGGCAGATTTGCGCGCTGAATGAGGGCGCTGCACTCCGCCGTTAATACGACCTTCTCCTTTCTGGATCCTCTTGTCACCAAATCCTTTAGAAATTTGGCGTAGGAGGGAATCGTCTCGATAGCTTCGAGGAAGGGGATTTGCAAGCTTAGATCCTTGACCATGGCAAAGAATTTGCCATACTTCTCGTCTATCTTGGCTTGGGCAAGCCGTTGTGGAAAAGGCACAACGGGCTTGAATATTCTGAGGCTCCCTCCCTCGATTTTCTTTTTCTCCTCTTCAGGGACTCCCTCTGGAGTCGTTTCCTTTGGCGACGAAGAACCGTCGTCATTCAATTTTTCAGTTGGTCGTTCTACGACCAACGGTGCTTCCGGTTCCTTGGTGGGCACTCTTGTGGGGATGTGTGTTCCACTCCTCAAGACGATAGCGGACACGTTCGCATGCTCATGCGTGAGTGCCAAGGTCTGATTTGCTCCCCTCGGGTTCACTTCAGGTTGTGGCGGTAATAGATTCTGCGGCCTCTGAAGGTTCGCCACTTGTAACCCCAGCTAGGTCACCTGATCAGTGAGAACTCTATGTCCCATCTCCAGCTTTAAATTTATCTTCTCCTGGTTGGCGATGTATTGAGTCAAGAGGGACTCAACCGGAGAGATGGCCCTCAGCTGGCCATATTGCTGCTGGATGGGCTGCTGATTCTTGGGGGCATATTGCTGATACTGTTGTGGAGGCTGCTGCTGCTGAAACTGCTGCTGCTGAGGTCTAGCCGGCTGATATATCTGTTGTTGCTGCTGCTGAGGCGGCGGCGGCTGATATGGTGCCCGGTAGCTAAGTTTGGGATGATTCCGGTTGTTAGGAGAGTAGGCCGGGTTGGAGCTAGTCCGTGGTGGATACGGTGCATTTACTGTAGGATTGTAGAATAGTGCGCTAGCTTGGTCCAATGGTGGTGAGATGTCACCACCCTCGAAGTCCCACATGACTTCTGTTTCCACCGCGGCAATATGTTGCGTACCGGCACCACTGGCTCCTACCATGAGTGCGAAGATCTGGGTCGACAGCAAGTCGAACTTGCTGGATAATTTGTCGACGTCCTCGACCCTGTGGATACCTCCAGATCTTGGTGTGGCTCTCTCGTCACACCACCGCTCATTGTTAGATGCCATATTTTCTAGAATGTTCCCGGCATCTTCCTCACTTCTGGACATGAAGGACCCTCCAGCCGCGGCGTCCATGGAAGATTTCAAATCGTCCCTCAACCCATTATAGAACAGATTTATGATCTGCCACTTGGGGAGCTCATGGTCGGGACATCTCCGCTGCATTTCCTTGTATCTGCTCCATGCTTCATGCAGAGACTCGTGGCTGGCCTGGGAGAAGGAGGAGATCTCACTCCTCAGCTTCATGGTCTTCCCCGGAGGAAAGAACTTTGTCAGGAAAGCATTTGAAAGCTTCTCCCAGGTGTTGAATGTGTTCGGGTCCTTCCCCCTAAGCCACAGCTTGGCCTTATCTCGCAGAGAAAAGGAGAATAGCTTTAAACGGATCGCCTCAGTTATGACACCATTTATCTGGAAGGTGTCACATTTCTCCAAGAAGGTGTCATGCCCCGCTTCCCTAAAATGGAGGCGAGACGTGAAAAGGTCCGCACGAGAGTGGAGCTATGAAGCCCCAAACCCGATAAGCGTCAATAAAACATAAGCAGGTCCCTTTAACCACAAACGGAACAACAATAATAACACAAGGAGAGACAGAAATAAAATTCTCACATCTCATAATTTGTCCAACACGAAAATATGTTCAACATCCAGAAAAGCCACCAGGCTAAAAGAAAGAGTTTAAAGGCCCAGAACAAGGCCAACAAAACCAACAACGTAACGAAGTATAGGTGCCACACACCGACAACAAAACAGCAGTCTAAACAAAAAGGAAAACACAACGACGACACTAGGACTGGTCCCCAGTGTTCACGTACTCCCCGTCAAACACAAGCTCGGGCTCGGCGTCCGTAAACACCTCGTCCTCAACAACGGACTCAGGCTCGAGATCTAACATGTGTCACCCAAAAGAGTAAAGGGGCACATGTCAGCAAGTCTAAAAGACTTGGGCAAGGAAACTGAAGGTAAGGTAAACTAGCAACCTAGCAGTTATAGTATGATGCATGACAAGTATAGTATGGAAGTGACAAGTAAGGGGAGTACTAGTAGCAAGTATGTCACGGATGACAAGCAAAACACGGACAAGTACAAGTCAAGTGGTTCACGTTAAGTGAACAGTCAAGTAAACAAGTTGTGCACAGAGATTCCGCCTGTTGGCTAGAGTGGCTGATCGGGCCAGCTCCTAAGCTCAAGTGACCGTTTATCTCTACCCCTCCCACGTGTGTCGAGCCAGGGCATTACCCCCGAACACGGAATGCTCGCTTCTGGGACACAAGCCAGGAAGTGTGATTAACACGTATGGCATAGGGTTATGCCCACGTATAGTGGGTGCCAAGCCGGAAACTAGTAGGTCAGGCATTGGCTATCAACCAACACATGGACCGCTTCTGGAACACGAGCCAGGAAACACAAGTATTGTAGCGTGTGCTACGAATGCGACATACAACATGGATAGCATGGATGACAATGTATTCGCGTACCATTAATCAAAATTAAACATGACATGGTAGTTATGCAACATGATAAACGATGGTCCTAGCTTCGTTGTCAAGCTAGTTCCGGAATTGCGCCTAGGCGACTATCATTTCGTCGCCTAGTCTCTTTTACGCCTACAACAAGCAATTGGCCTAAAACATGGCCTAAACCCTAAGTGGCAAGTTTCACTTGCCTAGCACCGGGGATGACGATCACGAAGGTTCGTCTCACGGATGCTAAGCTACGGGGAAGTCGCTGTTATGGAGAAACAATCATCAAAACATAAGTAATTTCATTAGGGTTCCACAAAACACAACGGGTTATGAAAACATCAAGAGATCGATTTATTACCGTGAGGAAGCGGAAGAAACACTCCGGAGAACCTAGGGTTCAGATCTGGAGGTGGATGGTGAAGTTTGGAGAAATAGGGTTTTTGGGGGATTTTGGGGGTTTGATGAGATTTTGGGGAAGATGAGAGGTAGAATGTGTTGTGGGAGAGTTTGGATGATGGATTTTGGGCTTGGGATGAAGGAATAAGGGTTTGAGGAAGTAGGGGGCTCAATGGGGGAGAAATTAGGGTTTTAGGTCGTGAGGGAGAAGAAGAAAACGTTTGGAGAGGTATTTATAGAGATTGGTGGCGGCTAGGGCAAAACTAGGGTTTTCTGCACTGCTTAGTCGGTCAAAGACCAACTGCTGACCGACTAGTTTGAGAACTAGTCGGTCAGTTGACCAACACAGACCGACTAAGTGTAAACAGTAGCTCCAGTCGAAAACCTGAACTAAGAGTTAGTCGGTCGAGGAACAACTACTGACCGACTAGTTTGACATCTAGTCGGTCGATGAACCTTCTTAGACCGACTAAGAGTAAACAGTAACTCGGCTGTACAGAAGAACTAAGAATTAGTCGGTCTGAGTACAAAACTTAACCGACTAGTTTAACAACTAGTCGGTCGAAAGATGAACTTAGACCGACTAAGAGGGAACAATAACTAGTATCAAAAATAGATAATGAGTTAGTCGGTTAAAGAAGCATTGCCGACCGACTAGTTTGCAACCTAGTCGGTCAACCAATGTTCTTAGACCGACTAACGACAAACAGTAACTCCTGAATAACTTTTCAAGCCCGCTAGTCGGTCCATGAAGGCTTGCCGACCGACTAAATCATCATCTAGTCGGTCGGTTCCCCTTCTTACACCGGCTAACGTGCACCAAAAGTTCCGATATGGAGCGCGGAGCTCCGGGATCGATTCCTAAGACTCCTAGGCTTGATCTAATAATAAGATATGACCGATACGAAGCCCGTCATGAATGACTTACTCCGAAATCGACGATTCTAAGGAAGAAGCTAAGAAAACACGACGAAACGATCGAAAATGAAAGCCACGGAGACGAAAACCACACATAAGGAGAAAATCCACCCAAACATATAATATAATATAATAAATCCAGATACATGAAAACCAGTCGTTACATCCTCCCCAACTTAAGAAAAATTCCGTCCTCGGAATTTCCAAACACTCACGTGTCCGGAAACAAAAGTGGGAAGCGCTCTCGCATCTCATCCTCATTCTCCCAAGTAGACTCTCTAGGTGAGCCGTGTCGCCACATCACCCTCACAAGATTGACAACCTTGTTCTGAAGTGACTTCTGACGCCTGTCTAGAATCTGCACTGGCTGCTGGTCATACGTCATATCGGGGCGAACGGTAATCTCCGAAAAATCCACATCATGAGATGGATCGCTAATGTATCGACGAAGCTGCGACACATGGAAAACATTGTGAACTCCTTCCAAAGATGGCGGCAAGGCTAAGCGATAAGCTACCTCGCCAACTTTCTCCAGAATGTCAAACGGTCCAATGTATCGCGGGCTCAACTTCCCTCGCTTCCCAAAACGAATTACACCACGATTCGGGGAAATCTTCAGAAACACATGGTCTCCCGGCTGAAACTCCAAAGGACGACGTTTAGCATCCGCCCAATGCTTAAAACGGTCCTGAGCAATCCTCAACCTCTCCCGAATGTTCCTGACAATAACCACGGCCTCCACGATCATCTCAGGTCCCAACAGCTCCCGATCACCAACGTCATCCCAACTCAATGGCGATCGACATTTCCTCCCATAAAGAGCGGCGAAAGGCGCCATGCCAATACTCGCCTGGAAGCTGTTGTTGTAAGAAAACTCCACCAAATGTAGATGGTCCTCCCACGAACCCTTGAAATCCAACATGCACGCCCTCAGCATGTCTTCCAAAATCTGAATCGTCCTCTCGGACTGGCCATCCGTCTGCGGATGGTACGCCGTGCTGAAACTCAGACGCGCACCCAAACTCTTCTGCAAACTCTGCCAGAACTGAGACATGAACCTCGTGTCTCTGTCCGACACGATACTCACGGGGACTCCGTGAAGTCGCACAACCTCCTACACGATTCACGTTATATCACTATCCAAACTAGGAAAAGGAAATAAAAACGGAGAGTAAAAGAATTTACCTCCATATATCTCCTCGCTAGCGTCTCAGTGGACTGTCCCACTCGGAACGGAATAAAGTGCGCGGATTTGGTCAATCGATCTACGATCACCCAAATCGCGTCATTCTGCTTCGGACTCCGAGGTAGTCCAGTCACGAAATCCATAGTGATGTGTTGCCATTTCCACTCCGGAATCGGAAGCGGTTGTAGCAACCCGGCCGCACGCTGATGCTCCGCCTTCACTTGCTGACAAACCAAACACTTGGCCATACTCTGAGCTACACTCCTCTTCATACCATGCCACCAATAATTCAGACGAAGATCCTGGTACATCTTGGTGCCACCAGGATGCACAAAATACGGCGAACTGTGTGCCTCCACCATCAACTCCTCTCTAATATCTCCAGCTGGCACACACAACCTGGCTCCAAGCCTCAACGAGCCATCTTCATGAATCAAAAAGTCAGTCCGCAGACCGGCTTCAACCTGCTCCCGAATCCTCATCAGCTTCGGATCCTCAGCCTGGCCAGCCTTAATCCGACCCACGATCGTCGACTGTACCTGCATGTACATCAACGAAGAAGCCTCCCCGGGAAGAACAATCTCCACACCCGACTCGCAAAAATCCTGCTGCAATCTCCACTGCGAGGTCAAAATCATCATCGCCGGAAGCCTACTCAAGGCATCTGGCACCACATTCACCTTGCCAGGGTGATACTGCAAATCAATATCATAATCCGCCATAAGCTCCAACCATCGACGCTGTCGCATGTTGAGTTCCTTCTGAGTAAAAATATACTTCAAGATTTTGTGATCGGTGAAAATCTTCACTTTCTCACTCAGTAGGAAGTGCCTCCAAATCTTGAGCGCAAACACAACAGCAGCCAATTCCAAATCATGCATCGGGTAATTCTTCTCATGAACCTTAAGCTGACGAGACGCATACGCCACAACATGCCCGTGCTGATGCAACACACAACCGAGACCCTTGCCAGAAGCATCACAAAAGATCTCAAATCCACCGCTGCGATCAGGCACAACAAGAATAGGGGCAGTCGTCAACCTCTCCCTCAGAACACCAAAAGCACTCTCACAATCACCCGACCAAACAAAAGGTATATCCTTCCGCGTCAACCTGGTCATCGGCTCAGCAATACGGGAAAAGTCCTTAATGAAACGCCGATAGTAACCAGCAAGTCCAAGGAAACTCCGAATCTCAGACGCAGACGACAGAATAGGCCACTCTCTGATGGCCCTAATCTTCTCGGGATCCACTGAAATACCATCTCCAGTCACCACATGCCCGAGAAAAGCAACTCTGTCCAGCCAAAACTCGCACTTTGAAAACTTAGCATACAAACGATGCTTCCTCAAAATCTCCAACACCGTCCTCAAGTGCGAGGCATGCTCTTCCTCTGACTTTGAATAGATCAGAATGTCGTCAATAAAGATAACGACAAACTTATCCAAAAAGTCGTAGAAAATCAGGTTCATCAGATTCATGAAGACTGCGGGTGCGTTAGTTACGCCGAAAGGCATAACCACGAACTCATAGTGTCCATACTTCGTCCTGAACGCTGTCTTCGGAACATCATCCTTCTTCACCTTCAACTGATGGTAACCACTCCTCAAATCCAATTTAGAAAACACCCTCGAACCTCCGAGCTGATCAAATATATCATCGATGCGAGGCAACTGGTATTTATTCTTGATGGTCACCGCATTCAACTCCCGATAGTCCACGCACATGCGACGCGAACCATCCTTCTTCTTCACCAACAACACCGGTGCTCCCCATGGAGATACACTAGGGTTGATGTAACCCTTCTGTAAAAGCTCATCCAGCTGCTTCCTCAATTCCTCCAACTCAGCGGGTGCCATTCGATACGACGCCTTCGAAATTGGCTGCGCTCCCGGAACAAGATCAATAGAAAATTCCAAAGCTCGATCCGGTGGCAAACCAGACATCTCCTCGGGGAAGACGTCATCAAAATCCCGCCCCACAGCTGGCCACTCCAACTCCATCTGCATAGCCACAACCTCCACCGGTCTGGCCCGAAATCTGACAGGACCAAGCGAACTGCTACCACGGCTGAACTCAAATACTGGATGTCCGGGAATCTCGAACACCACCTTCTTCCTCTGACAGTCGATCGTAGCATAGAAGCTCGCAAGCCAGTCCATTCCAAGGACCGCATCGTAATTGATGATGTCGTGGACAATGAAATCAGCACAAAGCTCACGTCCACAAACCACCAACATGCAAGAATTGCACCCACGATGCACCGAGACCACACCGTTCCCTGTGACGATATTCAAACTCTCAGGAAGAGGGGACGTCGACAAGGAATGCTTCTCTACGAAGCTCCGAGAAATAATGCACATCGACGCACCTGAGTCAAAGAGGACTCGTGCAGGAAATGTGCACACCAAGACCACACCTAACAAGCAATTAACAATCAAGCCCTAGTCTAGCAAACAAGCATGTTCAAGCAAACAACACAATCTAACAATCAAAACCAGCTAGGAAAGTAACAGCTAGATTGAGGATTACCTGCGATAACCTCATCCACTGCTCCGTTCTCCACAGCGGTCATCAGAAAAGCCTGCCTCCTTGGCGGAACAGCCTGCCGAAAAGCCTGCCCCTGAGGGACAAGAGGTGCTCCACGACCAGCAGGAACAGACACTCGCTGCTGCAATGGCTGTGCTGCAACAGGTGCCCTCCAAGGCTGCTTCGACCTCGGACAATCCTTCATGGCATGAGTAGGATCCTCACTGACGACACACTGGCCCAGGAATCTCCTACACTGATCCTTGACGTGCCCGGTCCTACCGCAGAAATGGCAAGTCTTCAGAATAGACCCTCCTGGCCTCTTGAACTGAGCTGGCTGATTAGGCTTGAAACTAGGCCTAACCATTGCTCTGGCCTGCTCCATATGCCTCTTCCCAGCACCAGAAACATGTCCCCTCCTCTGACTCAGGTTCAGCTCCTGCCTCCTCGCAGCGACCAGAACCTTCTGATAAGAGTCCAGATCAGAGGAAGACACAAAACTCTGGAGTTCCAAAGCAAGTCCCTGCAGGAACCTCTGAGCCCTCTCATCAGCATCCTGCACCATCTTCGGTGCGAACCGACTCAGCCTAGTGAACTTTTGGTGGTACATGTCCACCGTCAAGCTCCCTTGCTTCAGATCAATGAAACGCTGCAGCATCTCCTTCTTAGCAGCCTTCGGAAAGAACTCCTCATCAAACCTGGACTTAAAGGTAGCCCAAGCTATCGGCTCCACCAACATCTTCTCTTCCGCATCCCACCAGTTCCGAGCATTATCCTTGAGTTGCCTCTTCGCCAAATCAACCCATCCAGCCGGGGTGATCTTGGCCATCTTCAAGTTATCCTCAATGTTTCGAATCCACTCATCGGCAGCCAGAGGACCCTCAGACCCATCAAAATATGCGGGACCCAGCTCCCGAAATTGCTTCACTCCCGGCTCGAAGCGAGGGGCCTCCGGAGTCGCCCGAGGGGCACGACCAGCCGGAGCATTTTGGACTTGCAGGAGCACGCCTTGTTGCACCTGCATCATCTGAAGCATCATCCGCATCATCTCCCCGTTGGTGGGTTCCCGCTCAGGCTCCTCATCATGAGGGGGCGCACCACTACCTCCACCACGGGTGATTCGTCTTCCTGCCATCTAGTGACACAGAAAACGAAACAATTAGACTCATAGCTTATGACTCGGACGTCGAACTTAGTTTATTGGACATTCTAATATTATTATCGCTATTCCGATAATCGCAGTTACAGAAGGACCTGCATGGGCCACCGACAAAACCTGTCACGCCCCGCTTCCCTAAAATGGAGGCGAGACGTGAAAAGGTCCGCACGAGAGTGGAGCTGTGAAGCCCCAAACCCGATAAGCGTCAATAAAACATAAGCAGGTCCTTGTAACCACAAACGGAACAACAATAATAACACAAGGAGAGACAGAAATAAAATTCTCACATCTCATAATTTGTCCAACACGAAAATAAGTTCAACATCCAGAAAAGCCACCAGGCTAAAAGAAAGAGTCTAAAGGCCCAAAACAAGGCCAACAAAACCAACAACGTAACGATGTATAGGTGCCACGCACCGACAACAAAACAGCAGTCTAAACAAAAAGGAAAACACAACGACGACACTAGGACTGGTCCCCAGTGTCCACGTACTCCCCGTCAAACACAAGCTCGGGCTCGGCGTCCGTAAACACCTCGTCCTCAACAACGGACTCAGGCTCGAGATCTAACATGTGTCACCCAAAAGAGTAAAGGGGCACATGTCAGCAAGTCTAAAAGACTTGGGCAAGGAAACTGAAGGTAAGGTAAACTAGCAACCTAGCAGTTATAGTATGATGCATGACAAGTATAGTATGGAAGTGACAAGTAAGGGGAGTACTAGTAGCAAGTATGTCACGGATGACAAGCAAAACACGGACAAGTACAAGTCAAGTGGTTCACGTCAAGTGAACAGTCAAGTAAACAAGTTATGCACAGAGATTCCGCCTGTTGGCTAGAGTGGCTGATCGGGCCAGCTCCTAAGCTCAAGTGACCGTTTATCTCTACCCCTCCCACGTGTGTCGAGCCAGGGCATTACCCCCGAACACGGAATGCTCGCTTCTGGGACACGAGCCAGGAAGTGTGATTAACACGTATGGCATAGGGTTATGCCCACGTATAGTGGGTGCCAAGCCAGAAACTAGTAGGTCAGGCATTGGCTATTAACCAACACATGGCCCGCTTCTGGAACACGAGCCAGGAAACACAAGTATTGTAGCGTGTGCTACGAATACGACATACAACATGGATAGCATGGATGACAATGTATTCGCATACCGTTAATCAAAATTAAACATGACATGGTAGTTATGCAACATGATAAACGATGGTCCTAGCTTCGTTGTCAAGCTAGTTCCGGAATTGCGCCTAGGCGAGTATCATTTCGTCGCCTAGTCTCTTTTACGCCTACAACAAGCAATTGGCCTAAAACATGGCCTAAACCCTAAGTGGCAAGTTTCACTTGCCTAGCACCGGGGATGACGATCACGAAGGTTCGTCTCACGAATGCTAAGCTACGGGGAAGTCGCTGTTATGGAGAAACAATCATCAAAACACAAGTAATTTCATTAGGGTTCCACAAAACACAACGGGTTATGAAAACATCAAGAGATCGATTTATTACCGTGAGGAAGCGGAAGAAACACTCCGGAGAACCTAGGGTTCAGATCTGGAGGTGGATGGTGAAGTTTGGAGAAATAGGGTTTTGGGGGGGTTTTGGGGGTTTGATGAGATTTTGGGGAAGATGAGAGGTAGAATGTGTTGTGGGAGAGTTTGGATGATGGATTTTGGGCTTGGGATGAAGGAATAAGGGTTTGAGGAAGTAGGGGGCTCAATGGGGGAGAAATTAGGGTTTTAGGTCGTGAGGGAGAAGAAGAAAACGTTTGGAGAGGTATTTATAGAGATTGGTGGCGGCTAGGGCAAAACTAGGGTTTTCTGCACTGCTTAGTCGGTCAAAGACCAACTGCTGACCGACTAGTTTGAGAACTAGTCGGTCAGTTGACCAACACAGACCGACTAAGTGTAAACAGTAGCTCCAGTCGAAAACCTGAACTAAGAGTTAGTCGGTCGAGGAACAACTACTGACCGACTAGTTTGACATCTAGTCGGTCGATGAACCTTCTTAGACCGACTAAGAGTAAACAGTAACTCGGCTGTACAGAAGAACTAAGAATTAGTCGGTCTGAGTACAAAACTTAACCGACTAGTTTAACAACTAGTCGGTCGAAAGATGAACTTAGACTGACTAAGAGGGAACAATAACTAGTATCAAAAATAGATAATGAGTTAGTCGGTTAAAGAAGCATTGCCGACCGACTAGTTTGCATCCTAGTCGGTCAACCAACGTTCTTAGACCGACTAACGACAAACAGTAACTCCTGAATAACTTTTCAAGCCCGCTAGTCGGTCCATGAAGGCTTGCCGACCGACTAAATCGTCATCTAGTCGGTCGGTTCCCCTTCTTACACCGGCTAACGTGCACCAAAAGTTCCGATATGGAGCGCGGAGCTCCGGGATCGATTCCTAAGACTCCTAGGCTTGATCTAATAATAAGATATGACCGATACGAAGCCCGTCACGAATGACTTACTCCGAAATCGACGATTCTAAGGAAGAAGATAAGAAAACACGACGAAACGATCGAAAATGAAAGCCACGGAGACGAAAACCACACATAAGGAGAAAATCCACCAAAACATATAATATAATATAATAAATCCAGATACATGAAAACCAGTCGTTACAGAAGGAGTCCAGATGTTCGATGGGGCTCTCCATGGGTGCACCTGAAAATTGATCCTGCTGGATCCACGTCACCAAAGATGGCTTAAGCTCGAAGCTTTACGCCGTAATTGCAGGAGGACGGATGGCGGAGGTGGACTTGATGGATGGCATCGAGTACTCCAGCAGTGACTTGTGAGGTTGGGTGTTCTCCCCCATGGTTTCAGGATCCTCTCTTCGTTGCCTTAGGGTGGCGTTTATCTCTGGAACAACGGGAATCAAGTCGTTGAGACTTCTTGAACTCCTGCGCATGAAAAACAACAAACACCCGTGAAGCAAAAAGTGGGAAAGAAATAGATAAAATAAAAAATAAAAATAAGAAAAGAAAAAAGAAAAAAGAAGAATACGAAAATTATCGTGAGATAGGGATGAAAGCTAGACTCAAGGGTTCATGAAATCCTAAAATAACAAGCACGTTGCCTCCCCGGCAACGGCGCCATAAATCTTGACGTCCCCCGCCTTTGCACGTCAGATGTGTGCAATATATTATTGGGGGCGTGAGATTTAAATATATATAATCGCAAGCGCACGGTGTTGTAGTGTGGGTTGGGGGTCGAACTCAGGGAGGCGAGGTTGTGCTTGTGTCAAGAAGGATCGGATTCACCCCATGGGCGAGCTAGCCCGAATCGGATAATGGGTTGTCACAGAAAATAGAATGCGAGAGATAAACAATATAAAGGGAAAACCCGGGACTTCGGTTTCCACCCTATCGTGCGATTCTCGCCGATACGGCCTACGGGTAGGATAACGATCGGAATTAGGGTCTAATGGTGAGATGTTTCCTCTAAGAGTGGTACCAGCGTCCCATGGGCCCGATATTCCGGTCGGTGCCTAGGATGATACGCCGGACTTCCCGGGTTTGGTCAGTGGGCATTCCCATGTCCATTAATACTGACCGACTCTGGGAGCACTAAGCTCACAATGATAACTCCCAACGTCTCATCCTGCCGCTCCTGCACGCTAGGATTCGACGTCTACGCTAAGGGCATGAGCTATGGCTAGGGAGTCAATCGCCAAGTTTATTCCCCCTTGGCCCAGCGGTCAAAGGCGGTCTTTTTCCTGCCGATGACAATAAAACACCCCGCTTAACCGTTAGATTCCTAATCCCTATCGATTTCCTAGTCCTATGGATGCATCGGGGAGAACCCACGAAGGGGTTTCCACCAAAATCCCAGATTTTGAAACTACTCACACATATTTACTAAAAAGCAATCTAAATCAAAATCGACCGTTAGAAAGATGATCAGGCGATTGAAAAGTAGTAAGAGCAATGCTAATAACACTATATTAAAGTTTAACAAAGATCAGACAACTTACTAATATCTGAAAAATTACAGCCGTCAAGAGAGAGAAAAAACAGCAAAAAATAACAACTCTCGTTTATGGAAAACCTAGGGGTCATATATATAGAATAAGATATCACCCGATCGGGTGAAGAATCACCCGATCGGATGACCTGCTTCATTCTTCGGTAGCTCAGCATGGGACTTCACCCGGTCATACGGCACGGTCAGTTGAGGGTTGAATCTGACCGGTTGGATCTTCGCGCCGTCGGGTGAACCGGTCGGTTGAGCTCTCCGTGTCTTGGCTTCAGAGAATTGGCTACAGGTGAACCGATCGGGTGAAGGTCACCCGATCGGTTGGCATTCAGCATCAAATTCCAGAGAGTTGGGGCGTTGTGAACCGGTCTCTGAACCGACCGGTTGACTTCCTGACCGCTCCAGCTTGTGTCCGGGTGGTGCACGCGTGCATCACCCGATCGGTTGGAAGTGACCAACCGGTCGGGTGAGGGGCTGAAAGATGCAATCTTCGTCGTTTGACCCCATGGATCATGCGTGACTCCTCCTGTTGCTCCGGGGACTCATGATATCGTCGTTTTATGTCCCCTACGCCGGTAAACTCCTGCAAATATACAAAACCACAGAAAAGTGAAAGAAAACAAGAAAACACGAGAAAACGAATACAAGACGGCAGAAAATAGCGGGAAAACACAGAAGAAAATGTGCGTGAATATATGAAATATAAACGCACGTCAGCAAGTCTTGCAGAAGAATCATGGACAGGCGACTGTTGAAGCATTTACAGTCGACTGCCCTTGGACAGGCGACTGTAAATACAACATCAGTCGACTTGCCATATCAAACTGAGAATGATCTTGGTCTGAAGTTAGACAGGCGACTGATTAATAAATCATAGTCGACTGTCTTTTGGACAGGCGCCTGTGACATGTACATCAGTCACCTAATAAAGTTAAAGCTCAAAAAGCCCAATAATCAACTGATTAAGTATGTGCATAACGGGCGACTGTAGAACAAATCACAGTCAACTGTTTTAAGACAAGCGACTGTAAATTGTTCAGCAGTCGACTGTTGAAATCACAACATGCACATTCTTGATAGAAATGAATTGGAGTCTAAGGAAAGTTGATCTAATGAATTCCTAAGACTAAAATGAAGATGTGTGTGTGCTCCAACATAATTCTACTTCTAAGCTACATACTAGAAGAGAAAAAGAAGATTACCTTTGTAGAACTCTCTCTTCTATCCAACGTATGAGCTTGAAGTCTTCTAGGAGCTTTAATCGCCATCTTTGATCATCCAATCCACTTCTCTTGCATTCATTGATCTTCGAGGTCATCCATTGCTAATTGATCTTCAAGATATGCTTAGGCAATGGATTAACTGGAAATAGGGGATTAGTCACAAGTATTTATGTTTGCTCATCATTAACACCAAGTACGGAGAAGTCCAATACTCAACACGAACTATCTTTCTCTGGCATGTCCATAATCACAAACTCTACCGGCACACATAGCCCGGGCGGTATTTACAGGATGATGTCACGTGTGATGCCTACCGAATAAGTAATTGAGTGATCCGCCAATTGAATGCTCATATCGATAGGCTCAAGTTTCATCCCGGTATTTAGCCTCTTAAAGATAGTGAGTGGCATCAAACTAATGCTCGCTCCCAAGTCGATCAATGCTCTATTAATAGGGGTGCCACCATCGAAGCATGGCACCGTGAAACTCCCGGGATCCGGTAACTTCTTCATTAGATAGTTCTTAATAACTGAGGTGCAATTATCCAAGAGCTTCACCTCTTCTTATTTACGCTTTTCTGTTATTAGATCCTTCATGAACTTAGCATAAGTTTGGATTTCAGTGATTGCGTCCATGAAGGGTATATTCAGTTGGATTCCTTTGAGGAACTCGGAGAACTTGGCGTAATTCTTCTCCATCTTTGCTAGTGCCAACCTTTGAGGATATTATGGAAGGAGGCCGATTTGCCTTGTCTCTGGCGGCATCCTTTGGAGTGGACTTGTTGGAAGTAGTAGTGTCCTCCGGTGCCGTAATGGTAGTATACAAGGTAAAAGGCGAAGCCTCCCTCTCCAATAACCTTGGGATCCTCTATAGCCTTTTCCATGTCCTTTTAAGTAGAGATATCTTCATCTTGAGCTTGAGTGGACGACCTTTGGCTCACATTGCTAGAAATCGGCACCATGACAGTGTCAGTAATCTTTCCTCCTCTTGTGGTAACTGCGACCACTACATTTACTTGGCCCCTAGGATTGGGCTCCGGCTGAGAAGGCAGTCTTCCTTGCATCTTCATAAGTTGGGACATTTGGCCTTTGAGCTCATCAATAGAGGCGTTGATAGACTTGAAATGAGCAGAACTCTCTGCATTTACCTTAGTTTGCCCACTTATAAAAGCATCCAAGGTTGCCTCTAGATTGGGTCTCGGAGCCACCGGTTAGTATTGTTGTTGTGGCGGGTGGCTGTTGTATCTCGACGGTCTATAAGGCACAGATGGCCTAAACCCATACTGTTGGTTCTGTGGAGGTGCCCCTTGTTACTGAGGTAGTGGTGGAGGTCTTTACTACCGAGGAGGTTGCAATCCTCCATTGGAGTTACCATAAGAAAGTCCGGGATGATTTCTCGCCACCGGATGTTGCCATTGATTTCTCCCCTCTCCAGCTACAAAGTGTACCTGCTCAGCTTGCATGTCTGCTCCATCATAGGGTCCTTCATTAGGGGCATAGCCTTTCTCCGTATAGTCTTCATGTGTGGGATAAGCTGGAGCTCTAGAAGTGGTTGGAATAGCGTCCAACCTCTGTTCAATCATCGCCACCTATTTGCAAAGAGTCTCAATATGACTATCAAGATGGGTAGCGATTTTTACCTCGAGGCCTCTAGTAGATGAGCGTTCGTCGCCCCACTGCTGAGTATTTGTAGCCATTTGCTCCAGCAAAGATAGAGCTTCATCGGATGGCTTGTCCAAGAGAGCGACGTGAGCGGATGCGTCGATAATCATCTTTGTACTTGGTTGGAGCACATTATAGAATCTCTGAACAAGGTTCCACTCCAGGACTCCATGGTGCGGGCATTGATGCTGCAGTCTTTAAATCTTACCCAAGCATCATACAACGACTCCTGGGGAAGTTGCTTAAAATTTAAGATCGCTCCTCGAATCCTCACCATTTTTAACGGTGGACAGAACTTATTGACAAAGACTGTAGCCAACTGCTCACAAGTCATAAAGGTATTAGAAGGATGCGCTCGCAACCAATAAAAGGCCTTGTCCCTCAGAGTGAATGGGAATAGTCTGAGCTTGATAGCATCTTCACTCACGTCTTTCGCCTGGAATGTGTCGCACTTTGCCAAGAATGTATCTATATGGTGGTTTGGGTTTTCATGTGGGTGCCTGTGAAAGGGGTCCTGCTGCATTAGATTTATCAACCCAGTCTTCAGCTCAAACACCAGCTGTGGCCTCAAGATAGAAGAAGCACCAGTAAAATTTGGCTTTATATGGTCCTGAATGAACCCTCTGCGTGGAGGAGTAGTATTACCCTCTGCCATTGGATCTATAATGGTCTGACTCCTCTTCTCTGCTCTGGGCCTTCTTGCGATCTTTTCGATCTCGGGGTCAAATAATAATTCTTTATCAGATCCCCAGATGCGAGTGTTCATGCACAATAAGAACTCAGAAAATACTGTCAGTAGTAAATTAATAAAAGAATAAAAAGGCGGAGAGGTAAGAAATGTTAAGATTTTCTAAAAAAATTGTCAATAGAAAAATAACCCAAGTAACACTGTTACCTTCCCCGGCAACGACGCCAAAAACTTGATGCTCCCGAAATCTACACTTAGAAGCCACCTAGCAATGGCACGAATGCCAAGGGTTAGATGTATCCCAACTGCGAATTTTCGACACTTTACGCAAGTGTACGGTGTCAAGTAATAGTATAAAAGATTATCGATCCCATAGTGAGGGTAGCGATGTTATTGTCTCGGGCTATTTCCAAATATCGGAATTTATGTAGTAGTCGGTTTCAACAGATTGTTTGTTTGGGATTCTGATTAATTAATACAGACTAGTGCTTTAGGACTCACCACTAGGATCGTCGGATGTCGATGCTAGGTTAAGACTCTTATGTTGCATTGGCTTTATTAGGGATTGTCGCATCTAAGATGTGGAATTCATTGCTCTAAGCACCATGAATCTAACGTATCGTATTAACCCCACTCTCGCGACAGGCACACACGATCCGTGCATTAAGAATCGACAATATTCATGCAACTCTCATGGTTAGAATGATCTTAACTCATGCCACTCTCGTCGGTTAGAGTTTCGATGTATTTTGGTGGCTCTCATTGACACAATGATGGTAGCCGTCAATTAGTAATATAGTTCGTCGATGGATCCCATCAAGACACGAGCCAGACATGGTCACGAGCCCTAATTGAATCCACTAACTCCCTAATTAAGTTTATAGGATACTCCTTAAGCCAATCGATTCCACCGACCGTGGACACGATCTCAGTACTAGATCTCCTACAAACTTTGCTAGATCGATCAAAATACGTCCCTTTTATACCAACGCAACCTAAAAATTCTAAATTTACATCTAAATCCTAAGATCCTAGGGCTAATCCATTAGCCCTATATAGAACTACTCGTGCTGCATAGCAATAGCAAAGAAAGATTTAATAGATGCAAAGGAATTCATCATAGCAATAGAAGCGATCAAAATCAATAGAAAGTTTAGAGAATTGTTACCAACACATCGTGGAGCAATATCAAACCAAAGAGTATTAAGAAAATAGAGTTTCCTTGCATAAAGGAACAATAAAAATCCAAGCTTTGTCTTCACAAAATTAGCGACGGAACAAAACTCTCTAGATCTAAAAAATAATTAAAACCAAAGATCGGCTAAAACTCTCAATGTCTAGAAAATAGGGTAAAAACGTGCTTATATACAAGGAGTAAGGACCCCACAAAGAATATCAGAAAATCGGGGCACATGGGACCGTAACTTGTTGGGCCCATCGCGCTACTCAACCGAGTAGCGGTGCCTGCTCGGTCGAGTCGACTTCGAGCTCCGCTTGCTGCTGCTCTGCTTCTGGCTGATACAGGCTACTCGGTCGATGTAACGACTGGTTTTCATGTATCTGGATTTATTATATTATATTATATGTTTTGGTGGATTTTCTCCTTATGTGTGGTTTTCGTCTCCGTGGCTTTCATTTTCGATCGTTTCGTCGTGTTTTCTTAGCTTCTTCCTTAGAATCGTCGATTTCGGAGTAAGTCATTCGTGACGGGCTTCGTATCGGTCATATCTTATTGTTAGATCAAGCCTAGGAGTCTTAGGAATCGATCCCGGAGCTCCGCGCTCCATATCGGAACTTTTGGTGCACGTTAGCCGGTGTAAGAAGGGGCACCGACCGACTAGATGACGATCCAGTCGGTCGGTAAGCCTTTTTGAACCGACTAGTTGGCTCTCTAAATTATTCAGGAGTTACTGTTTGTCGTTAGTCGGTCTAAGAACGTTGGTTGACCGACTAGGTTGCAAACTAGTCGGTCAGCAATGCTTCTTTAACCGACTAACTCTTCAACTATTTTTGGTATCAGTTACTGTTCCTTCTTAGTCGGTCTAAGTTCATCTCTCGACCGACTAGTTGTCAAACTAGTCGGTCAGCAGTTGTTCATTGACCGACTAAATCTAAATCCTAATTCTATACAGGAGTTACTGTTTACACTTAGTCGGTCTGCGTTGGTCAACCGACCGACTAGTTTCCAAACTAGTCGGTCAGTGGTTGCTCTTTGACAGACTAATCTGTGTTAAAACCCTAATTTCTGGGCAGCCGCCAGCCCATCCTATTTAAACCCCTCCCAAACGTTTTCTTCTTCCTCCTCACGACCTAAAACCCTAAATTCTCCCCCATTGAGCCCCCTTCTACCTCAAACCCTTATTCCTTCATCCCAAGCCCAAAATCCATCATCCAAACTCTCCCTTAACACATTCTACATCTCATCTTCCCCAAAATCTCATCAAACCCCCAAAATCCCCCAAAAACCCTATTTCTCCAAACTTCTCCATCCACCTCCAGATCCGAACCCTAGGTCCTCCGGAGTGTTTCTGCCGCTTCCTCACGGTAATAAATCGATCTCTTGATGTTTTCATAACCCGTTGTGTTTTGTGGAACCCTAATGAAAATACTTGTGTTTTGATGATAGTTTCTCCATAACATCGACTTCCCCGTAGATTAGCATCCGTGAGACGAACCCTCGTTGATCGTCATCCTCAGTGCTAGGCAAGTGAAACTTGCCACTTAGGGCTTAGGCCATGTTTTAGGCCATTTGCTTGTTGTAGGCGTAAAAGAGGCTAGGCGACGAAATGATACTCGCCTAGGTGCAAATTGGGGAACTAGCTTGACAACGAAGCTAGATCCGACATTATCATGTTGCACAATTACCATGTCATGTTTACTTTCCATTAACCGTACGCAAATTAATTGTCATGTCATTGCATTCTTTAAGTGTTCCCGTAAATGCGTAGCTTCGCTACAATGCTTGTGTTCCTGGCTCGTGTTCCAGAAGCGGGCCATGTGTTGGTTGATAGCCAATGCCCGAATTGCTTGTTTCCGGCTAGGTGCACCCCTACGCCAATTGCTTATGAATCGTGAACTAGAATGCGAGCTCCTGTGCGGGGCAACCCTGGCTCATTTACTGAGCTCGTGTGCGGGGACCCTGGCTCAATTACATGTGGGTATTGGGGGTAAGAGTTAAGCGGCCAATCAACTGGGAGTCTGCCCAATCAGCAACTGCAGTGGTAAGGCGTAAACTCTGGGTTTGGGGGTAGTTGTTAAGCGGCCAATCAGCGTGAATGTCAAACCATTCAGCTGTAAGGCGTAAACATCTACAAACAACTTGAAATGTGACTAGTGAATTGATTGAGATTGTTAGTAGATTGGCTACTCTTGTCTTGTCCCGATAATTGTTCTCTTGTACTTATTATCTCGCCATGTCTTGCTTGTGCACTCATGTTATAACTGCCATGTCATGCATACTATAACTGCTAGGTTGCTAGTTGCCTTACTTACATTTTCCTTGCCCAAGTCTTTTAGACTTGCTGACATGTGCCCCTTTACTCTTTTGGGTGACACATGTTAGATCCGGAGCCTGAGTACCTTGTTGAGGACGAGGTGTTTGCAGATGCCGAGCCCGAGCTTGTGTTTGATGGGGAGTACGTGGACACTGGGGACCAGTCCTAGTGTCTTCGTTGTGTTTTCCTTTTGTTTAGACTGCTGTTTTGTTGTCGGTGCGTAGCACCTATACTTCGTTACGTTGTTGCTTTTGTTGGCCTTGTTCTGGGCCTTTAGACTCTTTCTTTTAGCCTGGTGGCTTTTCTGGATGTTGAACTTAATTTTCATGTTGGACAATTTTTGAGATATGAGAATTTTATTTGTCTCTCCTTGTGTTATTATTGTTGTTCCGTTGTGGTTACAGGGACCTGCTTACATTCTATTGACGCTTATCGAGTTTGGGGCTTCACATCTCCACTCTCGTGCGGACCTTTTCACGTCTCGCCTCCATTTTAGGGAAGCGGGGCGTGATAGGTTTTGTTGGTGGCCCATGCAGGTCCTCTTCTGTAACTGCGAACATCGGAATAACGATAATAATATTTGAACGTCCAATAAACTAAGTTCGACGTCCGAGTCATAAGCTATGAGTCTGATCTGCTTCATTTTTTGTGTCATTAGATGGCAGGAAGGCGATTCACCCGTGGTGGAGGTAGTGGTGTGCTCCCTCATGATGAGGAGCCTGAGCGGGAACCCACCAATGGAGAGATGATGCGGATGATGCTTCAGATGATGCAAGTGCAGCAGGGCGTGCTCCTGCAAGTCCAGAATGCTCCACTTGCTCGAGCTACCCGGGCTCTTCCGGATGTTCCTCGCTCCGAGCCGGGAGCGAAGCAATTTCGGGAGCTGGGTCCCACATATTTTGATGGTTCTGAGGGTCCTCTGGCTGCCGATGAGTGGATTCGGAACATTGAGGATAATTTGAAGATGGCCAAGATCACCCCGGCTGGATGGGATGATTTGGCGAAGAGGCAACTCAAGGATAATGCTCGGAACTGGTGGGATGCGGAAGAGAAGATGTTGGTGGAGCCGATAGCTTGGGCTACCTTTAAGTCCAGGTTTGATGAGGAGTTCTTTCCGAAGGCTGCTAGGAAGGAGATGCTGCAGCGCTTCATTGATCTGAAGCAAGGGAGCTTGACGGTGGACCTATACCACCAAGAGTTCACTAGGCTGAGTCGGTTCGCACCGAAGATGGTGCAGGATGCTGATGAGAGGGCTCAGAGGTTCCTGCAGGGACTTGCTTTGGAGCTCCAGAGTTTTGTGTCTTTCTCTGATCTGGACTCTTATCAGAAGGTTCTGGTCGCTGCGAGGAGGCAGGAGCTGAACCTGAGTCAGAGGAGAGGACATGTTTCTGGTGCTGGGAAGAGGCCTATGGAGCAGGCCAGGGCGGTGGTTAGGCCTGGTTTCAAGCCTAATCAGCCAGCTCAGTTCAAGAGGCCAGGAGGGCCTGTTCTGAAGACTTGCCATTTCTGCGGTAAGCCTGGCCACATTAAGGATCAGTGTAGGAAGTTTCTGGGCCAGTGTTTGGTTTGTGGTGATGCTTCCCATGTCGCGAAGGATTGTCGACATGCGAATCAGCTGAGGAGGGCACCTGTTACAGCACAGCCGTTGCAGCAGTGAGCATCTGTTCCTGCTGGACGTGGAGCAGCTCTTGTTCCACAGAGGTAGGCTTTCCAGCAGGCTATTCCGCCGAGGAGGCAGGCTTTTCTGATGACCGCTGTGGAGAGCGAGGCTGTGGATGAGGTTATCGCAGGTAATCCTCAATCTAGCTGTTACTTTTCTAGCTGGTTTTGATTGTTAGATTGTGTTGTTTGCTTGAACATGATTGTTTGCTAGACTAGGGTTTGATTGTTAATTGCTTGTTAGGTGTGGTTTTGGTGTGCACATTTCCTACACGAGTCCTCTTTGACTCTCGTGCATCGATGTGCAATATTTCTCGGAGCTTCGTGGAGAGACATTCCTTGTCGACGTCCCCTCTTCCCAAGAGTTGGAACATCGTTACAGGGAATGGCGTGGTCTCGGTGCATCGTGGTTGCAATTCTTGCTCGTTGGTGGTCTGTGGACATGAGCTTATCACTGATTTCATTGTCCACGACATCATCAACTATGATGCAGTTCTTGGGATGGACTGGCTTGCGAGCTTCTATGCTACGATCGACTGTCGGAGGAAGAAGGTGGTGTTCGAGATTCCCGGACATCCAGTATTTGAGTTCAGCCGTGGTAGCAGTTCGCTTGGTCCTGTCAGGTTTCGGGCCAGACCGGTGGAGGTTGTGGCTATGCAGATGGAGTTGGAGTGGCTAGCTGTGGTGCATGATTTTGATGACGTCTTCCCCGAGGAGATGTCTGGTTTGCCACCTGATCGAGCTTTGGAGTTTTCTATTGATCTGATTCCAGGTGCGCAGCCGATTTCGAAGGCGTCGTATCGTATGGCGCCTGCAGAATTGGAAGAGTTGCGGAAACAGTTGGATGAGCTTTTGCGGAAAGGTTATATCAATCCTAGTATGTCTCCGTGGGGAGCACCGGTGCTGCTGGTGAAGAAGAAGGATGGTTCGCGTCGCATGTGCGTGGACTATCGGGAGTTGAATGCGGTGACCATTAAGAATAAATACCCATTGCCTCGCATCGATGATATTTTTGATTAGCTTGGAGGTTCGAGGGTGTTTTCTAAGTTGGATTTGAGGAGTGGTTACCATCAGTTGAAGGTGAAGAAGGGAGATGTTCCGAAGACAGCGTTCAGGATGAAGTATGGACACTACGAGTTTGTGGTTATGCCTTTCGGCGTAACTAACGCGCCCGCAGTTTTCATGAATCTGATGAACCTGATTTTCTACGACTTTCTGGATAAGTTTATCGTTATCTTTATTGACGACATTCTGATCTATTCGAGGTCGGAGGAAGAGCATGCCTCGCACTTAAGGACGGTGTTGGAGATTTTGAGGAAGCATCGTTTGTATGCTAAGTTTTTGAAGTGCGAGTTTTGGCTGGATAGAGTTGCTTTTCTCGGGCATGTGGTGACTGGAGATGGTATTTAAGTGGATCCCGAGAAGATTAGGGCCATCAGAGAGTGGCCTGTTCCGTCGTCTGCGTCTGAGATCCGGAGTTTCCTTGGACTTGCTGGTTACTATCGGCGTTTCATTAAGGACTTTTCCCGTATTGCTGAGCCGATGACCAGATTGACGCGGAAGGATGTAACTTTTGTTTGGTCGGGTGATTGTGAGAGTGCTTTTGGTGTTCTGAGGGAGAGGTTGACGACTGCCCCCATTCTTGTTGTGCCTGATCGCAGCGGTGGATTTGAGATCCTTTGCGATGCTTCTGGCAAGGGTCTCGGTTGTGTGTTGCATCAGCACGGGCACGTTGTGGCTTATGCGTCTCGTCAGCTTAAGGTTCATGAGAAGAATTACCCGAGCATGATTTGGAGTTGGCTGCCGTTGTGTTTGCTCTTAAGATTTGGAGGCACTTCCTGCTGAGTGAGAAAGTGAAGATTTTCACCGATCACAAAAGCTTGAAGTATATTTTTACTCAGAAGGAGCTCAACATGCGACAGCGTCGATGGTTGGAGCTCATGGCGGATTATGATATTGATTTGCAGTTTCACCCTGGCAAGGTGAATGTGGTTCCTGATGCGCTGAGTAGGCTTCCAGCGGTGATGATTTTGACTTCGTAGTGGAGATTGCAGCAGGATTTTTACGAGTCTGGTGTTGAGATTGTTCTTCCTGGGGAGGTTTCTTCGTTGATGTACATGCATGTACAGTCGACGATCGTGGATCGGATTAAGGCTGGCCAGGCTGAGGATCTGAAGCTGGTGAAGATTCGGAAGCAGGTGGAAGCCGGTCTGCGGACTGACTTTTTGATTCATAAGGATGGCTCGTTGAGGTTTGGAGCCAGGTTGTGTGTGCCAGCTGGGGATATTAGAGAGGAGTTGATGGTGGAGGCACACAGTTCGCCGTATTCTGTGCATCCTGGTGGCACCAAGATGTACCAGGATCTTCGTCTGAATTATTGGTGGCATGGTATGAAGAGGAGTGTGGCTCGGAGTGTAGCCAAGTGCTTGGTTTGTCAGCAAGTGAAGGCGGAGCATCAGCGTACGGCCGGGTTGCAACAACCGCTTCCGATTCCGGAGTTGAAATGGTAACACATCACTATGGATTTCGTGACTGGACTACCTCGGAGTCCGAAGCAGAATGACGTGATTTGGGTGATCGTAGATCGATTGACCAAATCCGCGCACTTTATTCTGTTCCGAGTGGGACAGTCCACTGAGGCGCTAGCGAGGAGATATATGGAGGTAAAATTCTTTTACTCTCCATTTTTATTTCCTTTTCCTAGTTTGGATAGTGATGTGACGTGAATCGTGCAGGAGGTCGTGCGACTTCACGGAGTCCCCGTGAGTATCGTGTCAGACAGAGACACGAGGTTCACATCTCAGTTCTGGCAGAGTTTGCAGAAGAGTTTGGGTACGCGTCTGAGTTTCAGCACGGCGTACCATCCGCAGACGGATGGCCAGTCCGAGAGGACGATTCAGATTTTGGAAGACATGCTGAGGGCGTGCATGTTGGATTTCAAGGGTTCGTGGGAGGACCATCTACATCTGGTGGAGTTTTCCTACAACAACAGCTTCCAGGCGAGTATTGGCATGGCGCCTTTCGTCGCTTTGTATGGGAGGAAATGTCGATCGCCATTGAGTTGGGATGACGTTGGTGATCGTGAGCTGTTGGGACCTGAGATGATCGTGGAGGCCGTGGATATTGTCAGGAATATTCGGGAGAGGTTGAGGATTGCTCAGGACCGTTTTAAGCATTAGGCGGATGCTAAACGTCGTCCTTTGGAATTTCAGCCTGGAGATCATGTGTTTCTGAAGATTTCCCCGAATCATGGTGTGATTCGTTTTGGGAAGCGAGGGAAGTTGAGCCCGCGATACATTGGACCGTTTGACATTCTGGAGAGAGTTGGCGAGGTAGCTTATCGCTTGGCCTTGCCGCCATCTTTGGAGGGAGTTCACAATGTTTTCCATGTGTCGCAGCTTCGTCGATACATTAGCGATCCATCTCATGCTGTGGATTTCTCGGAGATTACCATTCGCCCCGATATGACGTATGACCAGCATCCGGTGCAGATTCTGGACAGACGTCAGAAGTCGCTTCGGAATAAGATTGTCAATCTTGTGAGGGTGATGTGGCGACACGGCTCGCCTGGAGAGTCTACTTGGGAGAATGAGGATGAGATGCGAGAGCGTTTCCCACTTTTGTTCCCGGACACGTGAGTGTTGGGAAATTCCGAGGACGGAATTTTTCTTAAGTTGGGGAGGATGTAACGACTGGTTTTCATGTATCTGGATTTATTATATTATATTATTTGTTTTGGTGGATTTTCTCCTTATGTGTGGTTTTTATCTCCGTGGCTTTCATTTTCGATCGTTTCGTCGTGTTTTCTTAGCTTCTTCCTTAGAATCGTCGATTTCGGAGTAAGTCATTCGTGACGGGCTTCGTATCGGTCATATCTTATTGTTAGATCAAGCCTAGGAGTCTTAGGAATCGATCCCGGAGCTCCGCGCTCCATATCGGAACTTTTGGTGCACGTTAGCCGGTGTAAGAAGGGGCACCGACCGACTGATGACGATCCAGTCGGTCGGCAAGCCTTCTTGAACCGACTAGTTGGCTCTTTAAATCATTCAGGAGTTACTGTTTGTCGTTAGTCGGTCTAAGAACGTTGGTTGACCGACAAGGTTGCAAACTAGTCGGTCAGCAATGCTTCTTTAACCGACTAACTCTTCAACTATTTTTGGTATCAGTTACTGTTCCTTCTTAGTCGGTCTAAGTTCATCTCTCGACCGACTAGTTGTCAAACTAGTCGGTCAGCAGTTGTTCATTGACCGACTAAATCTAAATCCTAATTCTGTACAGGAGTTACTGTTTACACTTAGTCGGTCTGCGTTGGTCAACCGACCGACTAGTTTCCAAACTAGTCGGTCAGTGGTTGCTCTTTGACCGACTAATCTGTGTTAAAACCCTAATTTCTGGGCAGCCACCAGCCCATCCTATTTAAACCCCTCCCAAACGTTTTCTTCTTCCTCCTCACGACCTAAAACCCTAAATTCTCCCCCATTGAGCCCCCTTCTACCTCAAACCCTTATTCCTTCATCCCAAGCCCAAAATCCATCATCCAAACTCTCCCTTAACACATTCTACCTCTCATCTTCCCCAAAATCTCATCAAACCCCCAAAATCCCCCAAAAAACCTTATTTCTCCAAACTTCTCCATCCACCTCCAGATCCGAACCCTAGGTCCTCCGGAGTGTTTCTTCCGCTTCCTCACGGTAATAAATCGATCTCTTGCTGTTTTCATAACCTGTTGTATTTTGTGGAACCCTAATGAAAATACTTGTGTTTTGATGATAGTTTCTCCATAACAACGCTTCCCCGTAGATTAGCATCCGTGAGATGAACCCTCGTTGATCGTCATCCTCGGTGCTAGGTAAGTGAAACTTGCCACTTAGGGCTTAGGCCATGTTTTAGGCCATTTGCTTGTTGTAGGCGTAAAAGAGGCTAGGCGACAAAATGATACTCGCCTAGGCGCAAATTGGGGAACTAGCTTGACAACGAAGCTAGATCCGGCATTATCATGTTGCACAATTACCATGTCATGTTTACTTTCCATTAACCGTACGCAAATTAATTGTCATGTCATTGCATTCTTTAAGTGTTCCCGTAATTGCGTAGCTTCGCTACAATACTTGTGTTCCTGGCTCGTGTTCCAGAAGCGGGACATGTGTTGGTTGATAGCCAATGCCCGAATTGCTTGTTTCCGGCTAGGTGCACCCCTACGCCAATTGCTTATGAATCGTGAACTAGAATGCGAGCTCCTGTGCGGGGCAACCCTGGCTCATTTACTGAGCTCGTGTGCGGGGTCCCTGGCTCGATTACATGTGGGTATTGGGGGTAAGAGTTAAGCGGCCAATCAACTGGGAGTCTGCCCGATCAGCAACTGCAGTGGTAAGGCGTACACTCTGGGTTTGGGGGTAGTTGTTAAGCGGCCAATCAGCGTGAATGTCAAACCATTCAGCTGTAAGGCGTAAACATCTACAAACAACTTGAAATGTGACTAGTGAATTGATTGAGATTGTTAGTAGCTTGGCTACTCTTGTCTTGTCCCGATAATTGTTCTCTTGTACTTATTGTCTCGCCATGTCTTGCTTGTGCACTCATGTTATAACTGCCATGTCATGCATACTATAACTGCTAGGTTGCTAGTTGCCTTACTTACAGTTTCCTTACCCAAGTCTTTTAGACTTGCTGACATGTGCCCCTTTACTCTTTTGGGTGACACATGTTAGATCCGGAGCCTGAGTACCTTGTTGAGGACGAGGTGTTTGTGGACGCCGAGCCCGAGCTTGTGTTTGACGGGGAGTACGTGGACACTGGGGACCAGTCCTAGTGTCTTCGTTGTGTTTTCCTTTTGTTTAGACTGCTGTTTTGTTGTCGGTGCGTAGCACCTATACTTCGTTACGTTGTTGCTTTTGTTGGCCTTGTTCTGGGCCTTTAGACTCTTTCTTTTAACCTGGTGGCTTTTCTGGATGTTGAACTTAATTTTCATGTTGGACAAATTTTGAGATATGAGAATTTTATTTCTGTCTCTCCTTGTGTTATTATTGTTGTTCCGTTGTGGTTACAGGGACCTGCTTACGTTCTATTGACGCTTATCGGGTTTGGGGTTTCACAGCTCCACTCTCGTGCGGACCTTTTCACGTCTCGCCTCCATTTTAGGGAAGCGGGACGTGACAGTCGAGTAGCCCATCTATTCGGTCAAGCTATAGAAGATCAGAACTTCCTCCAAAACATTGCTCTGTTGGATGACGACTCGGGTCGAGTAGGTGAAATGCTCGGTCGAGTTGCTTGAGGCCGTTTCCGTGCAATTTCTGCGTGTCAGTTCGGCCGAGTAGCTGATGCTACTCGGTCGACTCACCTAGAAAACTGATGCTGAATTTGGCCGTCTCTCTCTCTCTCTTCTCCTACTCTCCTCCAATCTTCCTCCTTGCCTTGGCAAACTCTCACGGGCCTTGCCAATGACGTCTCGGACGTGCCGGATGTGTCCATGTCCCAAATTAGCTCCAATTTGCTCCAAAACTCCTGAAAATCCATAAAGCTACACAAAACTCAAATATGGCATTAGAAGCGCGATAATATATGAAAATATGGAGTTTGGAGGCGAATATGACATGAAATTATGTGATAAAAACCTGGAAAATATGGACACATCAACCGTCAGACTAATTCCTCCCGGTATCTGTAGAATGACGTCTCGTGCGATGCCAACCGGGTAGGTGACGGACTGGTCCGCCAACTGTATGCTCATGCCAGTGGGCTCTAGCTCTGTTCCTGTATTCAACCTCTTGAATATGGAGAGCGGCATCAAGCTAATGTTTGCCCCCAAGTCAATTAGCGCTCTATCGATGGGGATGCCGCCTATGGAGCACGACACCGTGAAGCTTCCGGGATCGGGCAATTTCTTCGGTAGAGTGTTCTTGAGGACCGAAGTGTAACTATCCGCCAATTTCACTGCTTCTTGTTTTCTCTTCCCTGCTTTCAAGTCTTTCAAAAACTTTCCATATTTGTGGATCTCTGTAAGCGTGTCCATGAAAGAGATGTTCAAGTGGACACCCATGTGAAGCTCTATATATTTAGCATATTTCTTCTCGAGCTTTGCCATGGCTAATCGTTACGAATAATGAGGTGGAGGAAGGCTTACCTTGTCTTTGTCGGCATCTTTTGGCTTAGATTTCTCGAAAGATGGAATATCTGCCAGTGCCATAGTGATAGGAATAGGTAGTTCAGTAGGTGAAGCCTCCTTCCCTTTAGTAGCAGATGGCTCATTAATAGCTTTCTCCTCGTTCTCTACAATGATGGGTTCAGAAATAGTGGTATCTTTCTTTTGTATAGGCGTCGATGATTGCTGATCCACCTTCTTAGAGACTGATACCATCACAACATCTGTACTCTTTCCTCCTCTAGTCATAATTGCCATGACTGCATTGATTTGCCCCCTTGGATTTGGATTGGGTTGAGATGGCAATCTCCTTTGAGCCTTCATAAATTGAGTCATTTACACCGACAAGTTATCGATGGAGGCTGAAAGTTGCCTTTGCGTGGCTGATAATTCTGAATTGATCTTCGTTTGGGCACTCATAAAGGCATCTAATGTTGCCTCCACGTCAGATTTTTGTATCGCCGGTTGTTGGTATTGTTGTTGTTGTTGCGGATATGGTTGACGATTAAAATATCCCGACGGTCTATAGGGCCCAGATGGCATGAATCTGTACTGCTGCAGCTGTGGAGGTGGTGCTTGTTGTTGAGTCAGCTGAGGTGGCCTCGGTTAGGACGGTGGTTGCAGAGCATTGTTGGGGTTTCTATAGAAGAATCCATGATGTGATTTCCATGCCGGATTTGACCACTGAGTCTAGGATTGCTCCCCTCACCACTATATAATTGACTTGCTCCGCCGATACGTCTGTTCCTTCATAGGACCCTTCTATTGGAGTGTACCCTTGCTCGACGTAATCTTCATAAGTAGCAAATACTGGAGCCTTGGTAGTAGTTGGAATAACGTCCAATCACTGCTCAATTCTTACAACTTGCTTGCAAAGGGTCTCAAGTTGCCCGTTAAGATGTGTAGCTACCTTTATCTCAGAATGGCCCATACTGGTGCCTCTAGATGTTGAGCAATTATTGCTCCATTGTTGATTATTGGAGGCCATCTGCTACAAAAGTGATGTGGCCTCCTCAAGTAGCTTAGCCAATAATGCGCCAATTGCAGAGGCGTCAATGATCATTTTTGTGTCGGGCTTGAGGCCATTATAAAAGCTCTGAATGAGATCCCAATCCGGAATGCCATGACGCAGGCATTGATGCTGCAAATCCTTGAAGCGTTCCCAAGCTTCATAGTGTGACTCCTGCAGGAGTTTCTTGAAGTTCGTGATCGTCCCCTAATCCTCACCGTTTTGGACAGTGGATAGTACTGGCTGATGAAGGCCAATGTCAACTGCTCCCAAGTTTTAAAAGTGTTCATAGGGTGCGCCCTCAACCAGTAAGCCGATTTGTCCCTCAGAGTAAATGGAAATAGACATAGATTTATGGCATCTCCGCTCACATATTTAACTTGGAAAGTGTCACACTTTACTAAGAAAAGATCTAAATGATGATTGGGGTCCTCATAAGGATGCCCATGGAAGGGGTCCTGCTGCATTAAGTTAATCAAGCCCATCTTCTGTTCAAAGTTGGCCCCCACCAGTTGCGGTCTCAAGATAGAAGACATGCTGGATAGATTGGGCTTCATGTATTCTTCAACATTGCAAGTACATTGCAAGTTGGCGTAATCAGAAAGATTGTCACGAATGGTTACTATCTCAATTAATAATAGAATGAAAACTATGGCAATAGGAGTCACCACTAGGATCATCGGGTGTCAATGCTAGGCTACAATTTCTACGTTGAATTGGATTTATTAAGGCAAGATTGTCGCATCTAAAATGTAGAACTCGTGGCCAACCACCGTCGTGCCACTCGTCTAACGTATCCCGTGCTTAGCTCCACCATCGTGGATGGCCTTACACACGATCCGTGCATTATGAATGAAAATTATTCTCAATCCTACTCACGCCACCACCGTGGATTAGCGCTTCGATCCATGTTTTGATGGCTCTCATTGATGCTACTTTCGTAGGTCGTCAATTAGTACTATAGGATGCGGTGGAAACTATCAAAGTGCATGCACTACCGTGGATCATGAACTCTAAATGAATTCATTAACGTGCCTAATTAAGTTCATAGGATACCCGTCCAAGGTGCATGCCACTCCCGTGTATCACAAACCCTATATGAGATCTCCTACAAACTTGGCTGGATCAACCAAAACACATCCCGTTTATACCAAAACAACGTAAAAAATCCTAACTTTGCATCTAAATCCTAAGATCCTAGGGCTAATCCATTAGCCCTAGAAACGACTACTCACAATTCATAGTGATATCAACAAAAGTGTTTAGAATAACAATATAAATCATGATCACAATAAAAGACATCGAAATAAGCATAGAGAGATGAGATCGTTACTAAAGCACTGAAGACGAACAAATAATCAAAGAGAATTGAGATCAAGAGATTCCAAGCAAATTACAATAATAAAAATATCAACTTGTCTTCAAAACAATAGCGACGGCTCAAGAACTCTCTAAGAAAAACTAAAAACTTCTAAGAAATAAAATCTGAATAGCCTCTTCTAAAACTAGGGTAAAAACTATGCTTAAATACAATGGGGATGGACCGCACAAAAATCTGGAGAAAGGGCTTCATGGGCCCCCTATCAGTTGGGCTGCGGTGCCCTACTCGGTCGAGTAGCGGCACCGCTCGGTCGAGTGGTGACATGGTCAGCCGCTTCTCCTTTCTTGGTTCAGCTTCAGATATGAGCAGCTCAGTCGAGTGATCATCGTGCTCGGTCGAGTCACTCAGGGATGATCCTTCAGGCTCAAAGTGCTGTTCTAAAATAAATTCTGCTCGGCCGAGTAGTTGAAGTACTCGGTCGAGCGCTGGTCTACTCAGTCGAGCTACAGTAAGTTGAGGATGCCTTTGAAAATCTTCTTTCTGATCAGGCTTCAGCTCGACCGAGCAGCTACAGCACTCGGTTGAGTCACTCTTGTGCTCTCCTACTTTGATTAGGAATTGGAATTGTTTGTAGTTGGCCGAGTTGAGCTGACCGAGTGACTTTCTTCTCGGTCGAGTGGCACGTGCATATCAGCTAGAGGAGTTCTTATCTTGCGTTGGAGGTCAGCTCGTTTGAGTGCTGATGAACTCGACCGAGTGGTCTGGAAAAATTAGTATATGAGCTCCTCTCTCTCTCTCTCTCTCTCTCTCTCTCTCTCTCTCTCTCTCTCTCTCTCTCTCTCTCTCTCCCCCCTTCCTTCTCTCCTTCTCTTCTATTCTCATGCTCCAATCTCCTTCTCCACCTCTTCGAACACATATCGAACCTCGCCATATGCGCTTCGGATAGCTCGGATGTGTCCATGTGCTAAAATTGCTCCAAATCGCTCCAAAGTTCCTGAAAGTCCACAATTCTATACGAAAATCGAATATATCGTGAAAAGCGCGATAATATATATATAAGTGAACTTTGGATGGTGAAAATGCCGTGAAAACTTATGGTAAAAACATGGATAATATGGACACATCACATTACCAGACCACCACCCTCCCCATAGCCTGATCCTATGATTGGGCACACTTCTACTCCTCCACCATCACCTCACCCCGACCCCGTGATTCCACACACTTCTCCATTACCCATCACGGAGTCCGTTCCCATTCCATCCCATTCACATACCCCGTCACCTCCTCCCACTTTGCCACCATGTGGCGGCACCATCATCCTTCTCTCCTCGTCCTTCGAGGACTACTGGACCACCCCACCTCCACCTCCACCTCCACCTCCACTTATAAAATCTGAGCTTATCCACACCACTCCATCCCCACCACACGTTGACAAGGCTGCTGAACATTCAGCTGATTCCGTCGTCCCATCTACTCCACCCACCATACCCACTTAGCCACCATATGACGGTGGCTCAGTTTGATTGGAGCACCACACATTTTTGGCACCCCCCTCATCATTTAGCCCATGCATCACACACTTGCACCATTTTTCGGGCACGGTTTTATATAGCTTGGGGGAGATGCACCTGGGTCTCCTTCCCCTAATTTTATTTGTCCTCGCGCCATTTTCTGTGTTTTACTCGTGTTGAAGACAACGCTTGGTTTAGCTTGGGGAGGAGCTCTTTCGCGCTAATTTTCTCTTTTTCCCTCTTATTTTCCTATTTTTATTGTTATTTTCGTTTTCATTTCACTTTTTCTTTCTTATTTTTCCATCTCTCTTTCTTTTTCATGTGCATCATGTTTAAATTCGATATATGCATTCAAAAAGACAAAAAAATGAAAAAAAATCAAAAACTCCAAAAATATTCATGTTCGCATCATGCATCTTGCACATTCATGCATACATTTGTATATTCCTGCATTCGCCTCGAGAATTCTTTGAAAACGAGTTTTTATATGCGCTGAATCCTAATTTGAAATTTGTTTTTCGAACTTTAATGCTCGATTTCCATGATGTCAATTTGAATATGTGAATAGTTCGTAACCTTAGCTCGAATCCCTTGTAATACCCTAGCTTTGGCCGTCCTCACAATCCCTAAGATAGGAGTACTTGAAACCAACCTAGATTGACACCTAAGAACCCATTTTATGCATGGACCTAGATTGACACCTAGGAACCCCTCATGTTTTACATCGTTTCATTCTCCATTCCTCCCCGTTTTCCCTGTTTTTGTCTCTTCTTCTGCTTTTGTGGTCCCTCACATGCTTTGCAGGAAATATGTGCCGATTAGGGACCATATGGAGAGATCTTAGCACAAAGAGACCTAAGAAGCAAAGCCAGGGGGTCGATTCATGCAAAAGAGAGGATTTTGTGAACAACTGAGACCCACGCGGCCTCGTCACCATATCTAAAGTGGCCACGTCAAACTCTATCGGAGACAACACCTACGCGGCCGCATCAAATACCACCAAACGACCATGTCAGAGGATATAAATACGGAAGATCTGAAGCCCACCCGGCCTGCACATACAAAGGCGACGCGACCGTAATTTTATGAAGAGAGAGGCAGATCGACGCGGACGCGGAAAAAAACGACGTGACCACGTATGCCGCCGCGTCTCTGTTGACGCGACCGCGTTGCTAAAGCCCCGATCCCCACTTCACGCAAAGGAACGACACGACCGCTTTGTTTCTGACGTGGTCGCATCAGATCGGTTTTCTGTATCGGTTAGAACAAAAACTGGTGGCTATTTTGGTCTTTTGGGTGCACGTATTGTTGGATATTGGACTCCCCGGATTTGGTTTTGGATGATGATCAAACATAAATATATCATGAACTAACAACTTGTGAGCGCAGTTATGGAGATCGTCGCCAAATTCATATGAATATCAATTACGACGTCTCGAGACTTCTCAAAGCACGTGATCGTATGCCTAAAGCTTCGTTGAAGCTTATGGACCATTTTAGAAGTCATGAAGATTCGATTGAAGCTTTTGAAGACGGTATCGTCAAGTTATATTTATTGTCTTTAAGCTTCTTTCGTAGAATGTTAAGCCTTGAGTAGGTCTTACGGTTTAAATCTTCATAACGCTCATATCTTAGCTCTAGGATCTTAGTAGAAGTCCATACAAACTTTCCCGAAGCTTCACGCTTCGATTCGCGACTTCTTGTGCATGTTAGTTGGTTCAAGAAGAAGAACTGACCGACTAGATGGTGATCTAGTCGGTCGGTAAAGCTTCTTGGACCGACTAGTTTCTGTCAGTTAATTCTAAGCTCTTTACTGTTTACAGTTAGTCGGTCTAAGTTGACTCACCGACCGACTAGTTTGTGAACTAGTCGGTCAGTGATGCTTCTTGGACCGACTAGTTGAGCTTTCCCTGTACATGCAAATTTAAGCCTGAGCTACTGTTTATAATTAGTCGGTCTGTGTTCATTGATCGACCGACTAGTTGATAAACTAGTTGGTCAACTTTCCTTCTTGGACCGACTAGTTGAGCTTTACTGTACATGCCAATTTTCACCTAACTTACTGTTTATCGTTAGTCGGTCTATGCACATTTGGCGACCGACTAGTTGATGAACTAGTCGGTCAACATTTGTTCTTGGACCGACTAAATCAATTTGTGCTCAGACTTCAGTTTTATCTCTTAGTCGGTCTCTGTTGAGCAACCGACCGACTAGTTGTGAAACTAGTCGGTCAGCTACTCTTCTTGGACCGACTAGTTCCTTTTGTCTGTGCTTCGACCTTTTGGTTGTTCTTCCATTAGTCGGTCTACGTTAAATGACCGACCGACTAGTTGATGAACTATTCGGTCGGTGGTTGTTCTTTGACCAACTAGTTGCGATCAGAATAGATCCGTTGGAGCTTTAATTGAAACGTTTTTCTCTCTCTCTCTCCTCTATCCTATAAATACTTGTTGAGCTGCATTCATTGCACAAAAAGGCTGATATTATTGCAAGTTTAGAGATCAAGAGAAATCATTCCAAGCTCATTCAAAGCTCATTCATTCCATTCAATAATCTCTCACCACTCTTACTTCCAAAGAGAGATTCATTGAGTGTGAAGCCTTCCAAGCCAAGTGCTTGATCCTAGGTCACCAACAACCCCATAGCTCTCCATCGCTGATCTACATCTTGGAGCTAGGGTTTGGTGCCTTCTTCTTCCTCAAAATCATCCTTGCCCTAATTCGTAAGTATACTCAAGGCATAGGTATTTTGTGGTAAGTTATTCTATTTCATTTACTTTCATTTTGTAAGTGTTTATCTCTCGGTTGTGAGAGTTGTGATTGTGATCCCGGGTTGTGGGAGTCACAAACTACTTTGTGTATGATTTGACTTGGTGAAGGTTCTTCACAAGTATTTCATAGTGGAAATCTTGAGTTAAGTTTTCTAACTCAAGTATCCGGAGGGGATCCAGGTGTTTGGGACGTAGGATCACCGGGAACAAGTCGGGAAGACTTGGGTGGATCCGAACCCAGTAATATCGTTGTTTGCGATTGTTTCTTTGTTGTCTAACATTTACTTTTCTGCATTGTTTGTTAGAGTTTGCAAGTAATTAGGAATTAGCCTCTTAATTATTTTAAAGTACTATTCACCCCCCCTCTAGTACTTGTGCAGTAGCTTAGCAGGGCATTACATTTGGTATCGGAGCCAAGTCTATAGCTATGTCTGCCAACGACAACAAGACTGTTCGTCCACCTCCAGATTATAGCACATTCAATAACCGTGAAGGAGCTTCTTCGATAATGGATGGACATTCCTCAACGAGGCCTCCATTCTTCAACGGTACCAACTACGGGTACTGGAAATGCCGGATGGAAACTTTCCTCCGGAGTGCTTCACTATGGAGGACCACGATGAAGGAATATGTCAAGCCCACCGAAGAAGATTTCGAGAAATAGACTCCCGCGGAGGTCGCCGCGGAGGTAATCAATGCCAAGGCAATGAACGCCTTGCAATGCGCATTGGAGCCCGAGGACTTCAATAAGATATGCACATGTAAGAGTGCATATCAAATTTGGAACTCCCTCCTCATCTTACATGAAGGGACGAGTAGGGTAAGAGACTCTAAACCCGTTGTAGTTAATAAAGATTACGAGATGTTTCATATGCAACAGGGTGAGAAGATGAAGGAGTATTATGCTCGCTTCGTCGACATCATAAACGAGTTAGAGGCTCTCGGCAAAACCTACACCCAAAAGGAGAAATGTTCGAAGCTTATCGAAGGACTTCCTTCGAGTTGGAAAAAGCGTACCTTCGCCATCGAGGAAGGTAACGATATGAACAAGTATACCGTTGTTCAACTAATGGGTACCTTGATGTCTTATGAGGTACGCAAGGATAGCAAGTTGAAGTTGCAGGAAAATATGAAGTCTTACCTACAACAAGAAGAGCCAAAGAAGAAAGCTATTGCTTTCAAGGCCGCTCCATCTACTTCCACATCAACCGATGATGAGAACTCGGAAAACGAGTTAGACTTGGAGTCCATGGCTCTCATGGACAAGAAGTTCAACCGGTTCTTCCGGAAAGGTAACTTCAAAAACAAGTCAAAGTTCAATTCTTTTAACGCCTCCTCTTCTTTGTGCTTTAAATGCAACAAGCCAGGACACATGAAAGCGGAGTGTCCTCTAAACAAGCAAAAGGAGAAGTGGAAGGCGCCGAAGTACGACAAGTCCAAGAAGTACAAGAAAAGGAAAAAAAGGGGCTTGTCGGGACATTCACCGACTCCGATGATTCATCTAGCGGAGATTCGGATGATTAGCAAGTGGAGCAAGCACACATGTGCTTCATGGCAAGAGAGGAGCATGATCAAGGATCTTCCTCTTCCAATGATAGCGACAACGAAGGCGATGAGGTAACTATGGATGACCTTAGGAATGCTAATTCTCAATTGTGGTCTAAGCATACTAAATTAGTAAATAGGTATACTAAAGTAAAAGATGACTAAGCTAGCATTCAAACCTCGCCTAAAACTATCATCACCAACAACGACACCGTTGTTGAAGGGTTGAAGAATGAGATTGTTAATCTCAAGACTCAACTTGAACATGTTAGCATTGAGGATCCGGAGGAACACAAGATAGCGGATTTGACTTCTCAAAACTCGACCTTGAGTATTGAAAATGAGAATCTTAAATCTCGTGTTTATGTACTCACATCGCAAGTATCCACTTTGGATGCTTCTATGCGTTCTCTCACCGAGAAATATGAGAACACATTAGGCCGAATTAATAAATTCAATAAGGGTAAGGACCATTTGGATAAAATCCTAAGTGACTTACTTCTGGCCAATCACCACATTGGCTTGGGGTATACGATGGGAAGTTCATCCAAATTGGCCACTACTTTTGTTAGGCCAACTTTCGGTGACTCAACGAGTGGTAGCAAACATTCTATTGGTAGTTCATCTACCAATGGTGCTTCCACCTTGTCCACACCCTCTTTCGGAAAGAAACCCACTTTGGGTGGACCTCCAAAGAAGGGTCATGCTTATATGTACACCAATACTATGACACGTAGGAACACACGTCCTACTCCACCGGTACACACATATGATGATTTCTATGCTACACGTCCACGGGCACGTGCACACCATGTGAGACATCCTCACGCACGTGTTCCTCCACATGCATATGTACACCCACATCATCGTATGAATAATTCTCATAATGCACCATTCCATCATGTTCCTTATGCCTATCCACGTCATGCATCACGTAGAAACCAACAACGCTTGCATGCACCCAATAGGATGAGGGCTCCCAAAATATTCACAATTTGGAGCCCAAAGGACACAAGCATGGATGAAAAACAAGTTTACATGAATGCTTATTTTTCGGATGTTGTGCATAGTAGAAATTATGTGGGGAAGTCTAAGTCCAATTGGACTTGGCTTCCAAATGTCTAATCTTTTAGACCCAATGACCTTGGGTACCATGATATGAAATTGTCTATCTTTAGGTACTCAAGGAAAAGAAAAAGAAACGGAGCAACAAATTTAAATTTAGCTCCAAGGGGAATTGGATACTCGATAGCGGGTGTTCAAAACACATGACTGGTGACGCTCAATTGCTCTCCGGAGTGGTGCCCATCGCAAATGGGAACCGCGTCGTATTTGGAGGCAACGAGAGCGGAACCATCATAGGTGTTGGTAAAGTGGGTAATCCTTCTAAACCCCTTATATGTGATGTTTACCTTGTTAAAGGATTAAACCACAATCTTATTTCAATAAGCCAACTTTGTGACAAAGGTTACAAAGTTAGCTTTGCGAAAAGAATGTGCCATATTTTAAGAAAAGATAACAATGAATTATTGTTTTCCGGCACACGCCATAAGGATATATATATCCTAGATCTTCCAAGATCACATGAACAATGTCTCATTGCCAACACAAGTGAACACCACTTATGGCATCGACGTTTTGGTCATGTGAACTTTGGAACACTTTTTAAGCTTTCCAAGTTAAATTCTATTAGAGGCTTCCCTAAGCTTGTCTTTCAAAAGAAAAGCTTTTGTGACTCGTGTCAACGAGGCAAGCTTCCAAAATCTTCATTTAAACCTAAGAAAAGCATTTCCTCTAAGCGGCCTCTAGAGCTATTACATCTAGATTTATTTGGGCCAACTAGAGTTGCTTCATTAGGTAATGCTAGATATGGACTTGTCATCGTTGATGACTTTTCTAGGTTTACTTGGGTATTTTCATTATGTAATAAAAATGAAGCTTTTGAAAACTTCACAATATTTGTTAAGAAAGTACAAAATCTCTTTGGAACCACCATTGTCACTATTCGTAGTGATCATGGAGGTGAATTTGAGAATGAGTCTTTTGAGACATTTTGTGATGAAGTTGGTATTACACACACCTTTTCATTCCCTCGTGCACCTCCTCAAAATGGTGTTGTTGAGAGAAAGAATAGGACGCTAGTGGAGTGTGCTCGCACTATGCTTGATGATAGCCAACTTGGCCATCAATTTTGGGCGGAAGCGGTACACACCGCTTGCTATGTGTTTAATAGAATACTTTTGAGGCCCGGCACTAAACAAACTTGTTATGAATTGTTGTTTGGTAGGTTGCCTCAAGTTAAACATTTTCGTGTTTTTGGTTCGAAATGTTTTATTAAGAACACGTATGGTAGTTTGGACAAATTCGATCCAAGATCCGATGAGGTGATTTTTGTTGGGTATTCCTCACGTAGCAAAGCCTACCGGATATACAACAAACGAACCTCAACGATCGAGGAATCACTTCATGTTTCATTTAATGAAGGATTTGTTCCAACGAGAATTACTAATGATGATGACTCTATGGATGTCTTATGTGATTCAATTGGTAATTCTAACTCTATTAATTCTATTGATTCTATTGATACTAACCCGACTAATGAAGTTGTTGAGAATGTTCCTAGTGATCAAGGTATTCCCAAACGGCTTCATACCGTTCATGACCATCCTCATGAGCAAGTCATTGGCAATATCCATGATAGTGTCAAGACGAGATCGCAAGTGAACTACTTCGCTCATTGTGCCTTTGCCTCCTCGATAGAGCCAAAGAATGTTAATGAAGCATGTGAAGATAGCGCTTGGATCTTAGCCATGGAGGAGGAACTAATTCAATTCGAGAGGAATGAGGTTTGGGAGCTTGTTCCATTACCATCGAAGAACCACACCGTCATAGGGACAAAGTGGATCTTCAAGAACAAAACCGACGAAAACCAAGTCGTCGTCCGGAATAAAGCTCGGTTAGTAGCTCAAGGCTACCGTCAAGAGGAAGGTATTGATTTCGAAGAATCCTTCGCTCCGGTAGCTAGATTAGAATCAATTAGATTACTATTATCTTTTGCATGCCATAAGGATTTTAAATTATTTCAAATGGATGTAAAAAGTGCATTTTTAAACGGAGATGTTGTTGAGGAAGTTTATGTTTCTCAACCTCCGGGTTTTATAAATGAAAAATTTCCAAATCATGTTTTTAAACTTAAGAAAGCTCTTTACGGTTTGAGACAAGCTCCTCGAGCTTGGTATGACCGTCTAAAGAATTTTCTTTTGGATTTAGGTTTTAAAATGGGAGAAGTTGATTCCACATTATTTGTTAAGTATTCGAATAATGATATAATTTTAGTTCAAATCTATGTTGATGATATCATTTTCGGTGCTACTAACTTTGCTCTTTGCGAAGAGTTTTCTAATGTGATGAAGGATCAATTTGAGATGAGCCACATGGGTGAGCTCAAATATTTCTTAGGTCTCCAAATTCGCCAAATGGACGATGCAATCTTCATTCACCAAACGAAGTATACGATGGAGTTGCTTAAGCGATTTGGAATGGAGAATGCCTCCGGGAAAAGACTCCGATGAGCACGACTACACATCTTGATAGAAAAGCATGCGGAAAAGATGTAGACATTCGTCTATATCGAGGTATGACATTTTGTTGAATTTTCGGAATTTTCGCTCGATTTGTGCGTAATCGTCAAATTTCAGATTTTCGAGGCGGAATATATTACCGTCGGTGCCGTGTGTGCTCAAGTTCTTTGGATGAGAAACACACTTAAAGACTTTGGTATAAGCTGTGATACTTGCCCTATCATGGTTGACAACCAAATTGCAATATGTCTTTCCAAGAACCCGGTATACCATTCCCGTTCGAAACACATAGATGTCCGACACCATTTCTTAGATGATCATGTTGCTAAAAAGGACATCATATTAGTGTACGTTGAAACCCAGAAGCAAATCGCCGATATTTTCACGAAACCCCTAAAGGAGGATTCCTTTGTGCGGTTGCGTCGAGAATTGGAGATTATGGGTGAATCCGAGATATAGGATTCATTTTTATTCAATATTCTTGCATGCTATTCTATTCGTTATATTTGCTCCTGCTTGAAGTATTGAAATTTTCTGAATTTTTGTTGAATTTTCGGAATTTTCGCTCGATTTGTGCGTAATCGTCAAATTTCAGATTTTCGATGTTTAATGGGGTAGTATAATGATTAATGAGAGAATTTTGATGTTTCGTCCAAGTGTGATTAGGAGAGAAATCAAAATCTCAAAATTTTCAATTTTTGAACTCTCTTAGTCGGTCCAAGTTCATTGGCCGACCGACTAGATTCAGTTCTAGTCGGTCAGTTAATGAGCTTAGACCGACTAATTCTTGTCAGTAAATTTGGCTTCAGTTACTGTTTGCAACTAGTCGGTTCAAGCTCATTGATCGACCGACTAGATCGTGATCTAGTCGGTCAGTGCTTGAACTGTGACCGACTAGTTGTGCCAGGGACTAATTTGTCTTTTGAGATTCTGATCATTTAAAACTCCTCCCGACCGACTCTTTTCCTTTTTAGTCGGTTTCTATTTTCCCCTCCAGCTTGAAAACCCCCGACCCTTCGACTTCCTCCTTCGTGTCCGTCGATCTCCGGCCTGTTTCCAGCCATCCCCGCCGTCGTCGACCGTCGCCCTCTCCTCCTAGGTGACTCTCCTCCCTCTCTTAGCTTCCTAGGGTTAGGGTTAGTTCTCTAGGGTTAGATTTTCAGCGGCTAGGGTTTCATTACTAGGGTTTTGTTTCTCTAGGGCCTCTTCGATCTCTTGCATCGTGTCGTGCCTTGACTATGGCTCGTACACGTATTCCGATCACTCCCTCTGGCCCTTCGCCTATGACTGTTGATTCGCCACCCTCGGACCCCCCGCAACTTTCGCGAACCCCTCCGAAACGCCGTTCAAAAACCACCCAACCCTCTTCGTCTTCGCCTCCTCTTAAGCGTAAGAGGACGGCAACTTCGAAACCCCGTGCCCAATCTCAGCCCAAGCCCAAGCCAGCTGCATTCCGTGCCCCTACACCTCCTTCTGATTCTGATGAGGAATACAGACCCGAGACTGAGACTCATAGGGACCCCTCTCCTCCTCCTAGGCAGCATGAGCCTAGCTCACGTCCCCGTACCCGTCAGCCTAAGGGAAAGGCTCCGATGCCGGTTGGCGGTGTCGATATTTCGTTGTGTCGCGACGATCCTTTGTGTCTCACAGCTTACAACCGTATCGAACACTGCCCACTGCTTCTGGAGCATTTCGTCCAGTTTAGTGACTTCCTAGGCCTCGCCGATCTTCTTTCATCCTCTGGTCTTCTCGATTACCTTCGATATGACCCGAAGGTGAACCCTCACCCCTACCCTCGCCTAGTGAAACTATTCTATGCCCACCGCATCCGGGGTCAGTACGATGCGACCCACTCGATTGAGACGACTGTCTTGGGGACTCCTATAGTCCTCACGGCAGAAATCTTAGAAGAGATTTTGGGTATCTCCTCGTCTGGCCTCCTTTCCTCTGATATTTCTGTTGATGACATATCCTCACTTGATCATGTCGTTCTCTCTCAGATCTTCCATGAGTTTCCCCCCGCCATGATTGGCATTCCCTCCAAATCCTTCAAACCTATCGCCTGGGTCCTAAATTTGATTCTGAAGTCGTGCTTGCTTCACAAGTACGGCTCCTCCTCTCTACCATCCCAGCCTTTCTTGAAGTTGATATATGCCATTTTCATGGGGAGCTTGATTAACTGGGCTCGCATTATACTCGATAAGATGGACTCTTTTGAGTGTATTCGCAAGTCCACGAAGTCGGTTCATATCCCCTTCCCGTGCTTGTTGACTCTGGTATTCCGTCACTTCCGTGTCACACTTCCTCCTGACGATGAGCGTCCACTTGGTCCTCCCCTGAATGCGACGACCGTCAAGAAGTCTCTTGCGGCGCTCCGTCACGTTCAGAGGACGACACCTTCAGCGTCAGCCTCAGCCTCAGCCTTAGCTGCTCCCTCTTCCACTCTTGCCGAGCTTGTTTGTGCTTTGCGTCGTTTGGAGTCTCGTCAGGCTCGTTCTGAGGAGATTCTCTGCCGTATAGCTCGTCACCTTGATATTGAGGTCCCTCCGTCGTTTTCTGACGAGGATGAGTTGGATGAGGAGGACATTGAGGAGCTTGTGCGTGCTTCTACTCGTGCCCCCGAGGGCACTTCTGGTGATGCTGCTGCTGCTTCGTCTGCTGGTGCCCCCGAGAGAACACCCGTTGCCACCGCTCCTGCGGTGGATGCTCCGACTGGTGCTCCCGAGGCCACTGCTGTTGCTGCTCCAGAGATTGCCACTTCTGCCGCTTCCGTGGACACTACTGATGACCCAGTGACCACCTCCACTCCTACAGAGCCTGCTGATGCTGCAGATCCTGCCACTTCTTCTTGAGCTTCTTTGAGGACTCTCCGATACTCCTTGGATGATACATCTAGTGTGAGAGAGTTTGGGTAGGATAGAGTGTGGTTCTGGATGATTTTAATGTTTTGATGTATTTTGATGTATGTTGGATGGATGTCGATATGTTTTTGTGATACTTCCATATATGCTGTGTTCTGAGATATATGATGTTGTTTTTTGATCGCCGATCGTTGGATCTATTTTTAAATATCAGTGATGTATATTTTTGAAGTACTCTGGTTCATATTTATATATCTATATACATCGCAGTTGACATTTCATTCTATTGTGCACAATTTATAATATTTTATGTCTCTGATGTTTGATTTCGTCGCTCGACGATATTAACTTGGTTAAATAGATTTCACTTTATGAAAACATAGAATTGTTTTCCATGCACTAAATTAACCAAGAATGTTGATATTGGAGAGTATATTCCATAACTCAATTAATAAAATTAATTTGAGTTTTGATGATTTTATTTATCGTTTTTCGACTTTGGTTTCATTGGCACACATTGATTTAATTTCGTATTTTCCTTTGGTGTCATTGGCACACCTTGATTTAATTTCGTATTTTCCTTTGGTGTCATTTGAACCATGGTCGTATTCTTCGACTCCCAAGCTTTTATTTGAAGCCATTGTTGTTGTCGTTGATCTCCTCCCGCTCTTTTTGCTTATGCCAAAGGGGGAGAGATATAATAATAACGATGTGCTAAATGATAATTTAAAGCATTATTCCAAGAATCTAATTTGATATGTTAGATTCAGGTGGAGTTAAGATATATAAATGGATTTTCAAATCCGATATTTCAATAACCAACATTTGGTATTCGATATTTCAATAATCGATTCTCATTTATATACTTTACTCGTCTGCTTGATGCGTATTATTATTGTTTAATTCGGAATTAATGTGTCATCAATGCAGGGGGAGTAAGTAAATTTTATTTGAATTATTATTTTTGATTATTATTTATGTTGGTTTGTCATCACCAAAAAGGTGGAGAATGTTGGATATTGGACTCCCCAGATTTGGTTTTGGATGATGATCAAACATAAATATATCATGAACTAACAACTTGTGAGCGCAGTTATGGAGATCGTCGCCAAATTCATATGAATATCAATTACGACGTCTCGAGACTTCTCAAAGCACATGATCGTATGCCTAAAGCTTCGTTGAAGTTTATTGACCATTTTAGAAGTCATGAAGATTCGATTGAAGCTTTTGAAGACGGTATCGTCAAGTTATATTTATTGTCTTTAAGCTTCTTTCGTAGAATGTTAAGCCTTGAGTAGGTCTTACGGTTTAAATCTTCATAACGCTCATATCTTAGCTCTAGGATCTTAGTAGAAGTCCATACAAACTTTCCCGAAGCTTCGCGCTTCGATTCGCGACTTCTTGTGCATGTTAGTTGGTTCAAGAAGAAGAATTGACCGACTAGATGGTGATCTAGTCGGTCGGTAAAGCTTCTTGGACCGACTAGTTTCTGTCAGTTAATTCTAAGCTCTTTACTGTTTACAGTTAGTCGGTCTAAGTTGACTCACCGACCGACTAGTTTGTGAACTAGTCGGTCAGTGATGCTTCTTGGACCGACTAGTTGAGCTTTCCCTGTACATGCAAATTTGAGCCTGAGCTACTGTTTATAATTAGTCGGTCTGTGTTCATTGATCGACCGATTAGTTGATAAACTAGTCAGTCAACTTTCCTTTTTGGACCGACTAGTTGAGCTTTACTGTACATGCCAATTTTCACCTAACTAACTGTTTATCGTTAGTCGGTCTATGCACATTTGGCGACCGACTAGTTGATGAACTAGTCGGTCAACATTTGTTCTTGGACCGACAAAATCAATTTGTGCTTAGACTTCAGTTTTATCTCTTAGTCGGTCTCTGTTGAGCAACTGACCGACTAGTTGTGAAACTAGTCGGTCAGCTACTCTTCTTGGACCGACTAGTTCCTTTTATCTGTGCTTCGACCTTTTGGTTGTTCTTCCATTAGTTGGTCTACGTTAAATGACTGACCGACTAGTTGATGAACTAGTCGGTCGGTGGTTGTTCTTTGACCGACTAGTTGCGATCAGAATAGATCCGTTGGAGCTTTAAACGTTTTTCTCTCTCTCTCTCTCCTCTATCCTATAAATACTTGTTGAGCTGCATTCATTGCACAAAAAGGCTGATATTATTGCAAGTTTAGAGATCAAGAGAAATCATTCCAAGCTCATTCAAAGCTCATTCATTCCATTCAATAATCTCTCCCCACTCTTACTTCCAAAGAGAGATTCATTGAGTGTGAAGCCTTCCAAGCCAAGTGCTTGATCCTAGGTCACCAACAACCCCATAGCTCTCCATCGCTGATCTACATCTTGGAGCTAGGGTTTGGTGCCTTCTTCTTCCTCAAAATCATCCTTGCCCTAATTCGTAAGTATACTCAATGCATAGGTATTTTGTGGTAAGTTATTCTATTTCATTTACTTTCATTTTGTAAGTGTTTATCTCTCGGTTGTGAGAGTTGTGATTGTGATCCCGGGTTGTGGGAGTCACAAATTACTTTGTGTATGATTTGACTTGGTGAAGGTTCTTCACAAGTATTTCATAGTGGAAATCTTGAGTTAGGGTTTCTAACTCAAGTATCAGGAGGGGATCCGGGTGTTTGGGACGTAGGATCACCGGGAACAAGTCGGGGAGACTTGGGTGGATCCGAACCCAGTAATATCGTTGTTTGCAATTGTTTTTTTGTTTTCTAACATTTACTTTTCCGCATTGTTTGGTAGAGTTTGCAAGTAATTAGGAATTAGCCTCTTAATAATTTTAAAGTACTATTCACCCCCCCTCTAGTACTTGTGCAGTAGCTTAGCAGGGCATTACACGTATATAAGCGCCTCTTCATCCTCCTGCGAGGAAAATCCTTTTTTCAACCATTTTCTGTTATTTTCTAAGGTGTGGGAAAGTTTGTAAGAATTCTAAACTTATTTTCTTTGTTATTTTCATTGTTCCTATTGCTTATTAGTGTAATAGTTTAACTTTTCTTAATAGAAATTTTCTCTCCTTGTTACTATTGCCTTGTTTTGTCATCTATTGCTCATTAAATCTGAATCCATGGCTTTAGTTGCTTACCCATTGCTAGGAATCCCTATTATTGCAATGGGTAGTGAGTAGTTTTCTTCTAGAGCAATGGGATGAACCCCATTGAATTAGGGCTATGGGTTGAACTAACTAATTGATTTAATTGCTGGGTTAATTCAGATTAGGGGTATAATGGAATGATTATTGTCGTCGTAGATTCGACCCCTTCCCTTCGGAGGCGATCGAATTGGTCGCCGACCAAAAGTCGGGACCAATCCGGGGACCCGATCTCTACGACGTCACATATTATCGGTGTGGCTAACGAGAGTCGGGCATCGATTAGATCACTTCCAATATAGGTCTAATCCCTGAACGCCACTGTGGGCGGGAGGAAGATTGGGGATATTCGTCGAGCCTAATGCACCCAACGTATTCCGATGCATCAGAGACCAATGACATCGGTGTAGGTTGGGTTGGCCTATCATTCCTCGCGACAGCAGGGGGTTGGACATGACATAGGGGAATAACCTATCATGCATCACGACAGTGGGGGATATGCGAATGCCCTTAGTTCATACGACCTCTCCCAAGTCCCAATAAACCCGGCAACTAGTTGATTACTAGTCTAACTCTAACCTTAGTCCAATGGCGGGGATACCCCATGCCCTAGAGATTTTATCCTTTGATCCACACTCTTTCTACATTTCACCAACCAATCACCGACACTATTGCATAGCTTTCACTCGAAGACCCATAAACCGATACTCATTGACCGCCTCCTCGTGTTTGACCCGTAAGCGACTACACACGACTCGTGCGATGCGGTTTTATTAGCATGGACCCCTTGGTGTACGATCAGAGTACTAAATGACTATTTGATCATCTTGTAAAGGTTTAAAACCATTTTGATAACGTTTATATAGAAAAATAATTAGCAAGGCTATTCTAGTTATTTTTAATAAAAAATAATATAAAAACTATTTAAATATTTTAGATGAGTCTTAAAATCATGAAAATGAGTTATAGCTATTTTGATGACAAAAAATATTTTTTTGATAATTGATTTGAAACTATTTTTGATATTAAACTCCTGACACACCATTTTAAAATATCTTTAAAATATAAAAATACGAGAATACACGTATTGATGGATACGGGCCGTCACAGGTGTTGAATTTTCTTTCTCTCATTTCCTCTTTCACTCTTTAGTGTTATGCATTGATCTTTGATCAAGGGGAGAAAGCTTCCAAGTGCCACTAGGCTACAACTTCAGCACTTTGGGTTTTCACACTTCTTGCCTTCATTCTTCACATAGGTAAATCTATTCAATACATAGGTAAGTGTGTTATTATGTTTACAATTTTTGTTTAACCTAGCTCTCAGAGTATGAGAGCATTGTGGAGGGTTTACTCCATTTGGAGGGTTTACTCCACACTTAGAAGGCTTTTCTCCTTTGTAACCTTGAATGGTTACTTCTCGATATCCCGATTTAAGGATTGTACTCTGTTTGAGTTTGATGCTACGGTTTAGGGAGTATTCAGAAAAATTCACAGCTCGGGTTACGAGGGTGGGATTGGAGTAGGATCGATAGTGTAGGGATCCAAACCAGGATACATACCGTGATTGCGATTGCATTATCTCTTGGCTATTTTTGTGCTGAAATTATTATTACGCACTTGTCTAATTAATTTTAATTAGTATTTTTAATTTTCACTACACTATTCACCCCCCCTAGTACGTTGCTTAGTGTTCAAGGATACTACAGGTCTGTCCTCAAAGTTTTAACCTTTCTATCCAAATGGTTCTCAACTTCGTTGGAAATAATCTGAAGCACTATAAAGCCTCGGATTTATGGGATATAAGGTATACTTTCCCAACTGAGAATAGGCATCTATGAATGTAATGAAATATAAGGCAACATGTCTTGCCCTTACACTCATGGGTCCACAAATATCAGAGTGTATAGAGTATCAGCTCGTTTTGCCTTTCCGAATGGTTTTCGACTTATTTTTCCTTCTAGACATAGTTCACATACTAGAATTTCTATTTTGGTAAGAGACCCCAAAAGTCCCTCGTTAGCCAAGCACTCCATCCTGGAATTTCTTATGTGACCTAGTCTAGCATGCCATAACACTGCATCATTATCATATGTTCCAAATGATGATGTATTTAACATATTTCCAGAAGAATACTTATCAGTATTAAAAAATGTCAATACATTAAAATAAGTACCTGATTCATAAAATACATTACATAAACTTATGTTCAAACCATTTTCTCCACACAACGGATAAAATCCAAACTTAGCTAGGTTTACAATAGAGACTAAGCTTTGCCTTATTTTAGGAGCATATAACACATCGTGTAATAATAAAGTCCGTCCTCCATAAAATTCAAATCTGACCCGACCTGAACCTGACCTGACGCGACCCATTTGCCACCCCTACCCATTACACTGATAATCAGATTTCTTTGATGTGTTTGTGCAATTTTAGAAACTTGTGGAAAATCAACTATCATGTAGAATTAAAATTTTCCAAAGTGATGGTGGAACTGAATTCACCAACAATCAGCTTTAGGGTCATCTGCGCTCTCATGGCATTCTTCGTCACATATCCTGCCCATATACACTAGCACAGAATGGGCGAGCAGAGCGTAAACAACGATATATTACAGAAACAGGGTTAGTTATGCTTTTTCACTCTCATTCGCCCTCTTCTTTATGGGTTGACGCTTTTAGCACTGCTATTTACATCATCAATCAGTTGCCGTCCTTGGTTCTTCAAACCAGATCTCCTTTTGAGATGTTATTTCATGTGATCCCTAATTATGAAAATTTGCACTCTTTTGGGTGTCGGGGTTTTCCATGTGTTCGAGATTATGCTTCCAATAAGTTTTCACCACGGAGTATATCTTGTTTCTTTATTGGCTACATTACAACCTACAATGGCTTTCATTGTCTTAATCTAGCAACTTCTCGCATTTATATTACACGGTGTGCACAATTTGAGGAGTCTGTTTTTCTGTTTTCTGGCTTACTTCCTCCTAATCAATTAGCAAACATAGAGTACATCAGATTTTTTGAACCAGAACGGTATATTTCTACTCCTTGCATTCCATCGCCCGCCGTACTTGCGTAGTGCTCGCCTGCGCTAGGGCAGATTATGCCCCAGCCATGCCCCTATATCCGGTTGCCCCGGAACTAGCTGCATTGGCCGTGGATCCATTGCAGCAACCAGACTACCAGGGGCTGCCCATGGCTCGCTAATCCAGTCCACAGCCTGCGCCATTAACTGAAACCGAGCCTAATCCTTCCTCTACAGCTCTTATTACTTCTTCACATCATATGGTCACACGAGCTAAATCTGGATATTCAAACCACGTCATCCTGCCGATTTAGCCTATTTGGAGCCATCCGCATTGGTTGTTGCCCTTCTATCAACCTCTGAACCCACGGGTTTCAAGTTGTCCTCAAAGCATCCAGAATGACTCGCAGCAATGGATGAAGAGATGTCTGCTCTTCGTTCCAACGACATATGGGATCCTAGTTCCTCGGCCGGCGAACACTAATATCGTTGGCTCCAAGTCGATATTCCGTACTAAGTTCCTCTCCAATGGAACTGTTGATCACCTTAAGGCACAGTTTGTCGCTCAAGGCTTTACGTAGCTACCCGGCATGGACTTCACTCATACATTAGCCAAGTTGTCAAGGCCACTCCAGTTCATATCGTTCTCTCCATTGCCGTCATGAATTACTGGCATTTGCATCAATTAGATGTTTAAAATGCATTTCTTAATGGTGTTCTCTCTAAAAGGGTTTATATGGAGCAGCCTCCGGGTTTAATTTGTTGACCCGCGCTACCTGACTCATGTATGTCGCCTCAAGAAAGCGCTCTATGGTCTTAAGCAAGCGCCTCGCGCTTGTTTTCAGCGCTTCAGTGGTTTCCTTATTCGTATTGGTTTTATTTGCGACCGAGCAGACACTTCTTTGTTCTCATATAGCAGTTGATCATCACTTCTATATCTTCTTGTGTACGACGACGACATTATTCTCACCGGGAATGCCAACACTCTCATCCGGCGTTTTATTAACAAGATAAATTGAGAATCCGCTGCCAAAGATCTTGGTTAGCTCAATTATTTTCTTGGTTTGCAACTCGTGTTCGTGTGGCAAACCAAATAAGCACGTCTAAAAAAATATTACCTTTCGACCACCACGTAGGGTTTGTGATGGTGACTAAATTATTATTCGTCAAAAATTCGTCGAAATATCTTAAAGAGCAAGCAATATATCGGTCGAAATATCTCTCTCTTCACAGTTGACATCGCATGCGAAGAAGATCACCATGCCGAGCAGGTACATATGTTGTAGATATTACGTAGCTTTCATCAGGATCGTGTCGGCACCCACGAAACTATACAATCACATGCGATGTTAAACCTGTGGATACACGGCGCAAATTACTCACAACCAAACAAATGTCAAAGGTGCCACCTTTGTCTCAATGAACAGCACAAGATAATTAAATAAAGAAGAGTCCAGGCCACCTGATGGAGCTAGCGAGCTAGCTTTACTTTGATGACATGCACCGACTTCGTCTATCCAGCATACAATAATAATGACGAGCTCACATGCCGACCTCGATCCCTTTTGCACGCCTGCGTGATCCCTTCTCTCCAAAACTTCAGATCAAGGATGGCATGAATAGGGCCCAGCATTAGCAAGCTATGCCCGTTTAAATTTTCATTAAATATATGCATGATTTTAACTTGTTACATTTTCCAACGTAAACTTTTTGTTAATTTTCAAAATGTTTCACCGTTTTTCCCCCAAAATACTACTCAGAACTTTGAAAATAACTTTAAAAAACTACTTTTTGAACTTTACTTTTACCAAATTAGTACCATAAACTTCGTTGACAGAAAACTAGCTTAATCATTATGAACGCGCTCAAATTACCTCCCCAGATGTTTTATAAGTTTCAAAACCTCGCCTCAAATCTTAAATGACATCTCAGAAACCGACATCTATCTATTTTGTAGTGATTTAGATGGTTAATTTTGGAAAAGCAAGTTTCCTGTAATTTTCCGTCATTTTGGAGAAAAAAATTACCAATACTAGCACTATTCCGTAATTCAATGAAATCAATAACGAAACAACAAGGAAGCAGCCAAGGCAAACATGAAACAAAAAGCCAAAATACATAATGTTGCGGGTTAGATCAGCACACAATGAGATTTATATTGAAGTGGGGAATCAAGGGCACAATGATTACAAGATTTGGGGTGCGGACGAGGCTACTCTCGATTTGATGACGATTGGTAGATGAGAATCTCAAGGTCGCCCGGCAACCGGAGTAGTTCGCTAGGGGTTGCTTGGACCGCCGACAAGTGGGGCGAGCTACCTGTAAGGAGAACAACTCGTCAGAAAGGTTGGGCCGGCTGCCAGCCTGTAGCCCCCTCCCCCGCCCAAACACCATGCTTAAGTCAATTGATAACTGCTGGAGAATGTCGGACACGCAGGGCGATCTTAGAGGCAGATCGGCGCTGGCATGGCGGACTAGTGTGGAAGGCACGAATACGTGGAGGATATTCGACCTTGAATGTAAGTAGATGTGTTGGAGGTTTTAACTGACCAACCCTCTCTACGGAGGCAGGTGGGGGGTATTTATAGCGCTGAGAGGCGGTTGCTTGACATCATGTCAGCTGTCGAATCAACCCAGCTGGCACTCGAGTGGTGAAGCGATAGGTTGGCGAGCTGTGTCAGAGATATTTTCCGGATTAATGGTGTTAGGTGGTGTCAGGTGCATTTTTGTCAAGCTGTCGGAGCCGTAAATGTCATGCGCGCTTTCCACAGGCTGTCAGGCGGCGAAGCGGCCAGGTGTGCTTTTGTCAGACTTTGTCTGTAGTGAAACTGGTGGTGATGTTGGTGGCAGGTTGCCTTCCTCCTTGGGCAAACTGCTTCGGGGCGGAGATGTAGGCGAGCTGCCACTGGGGCGAGCTAGCGTAGAATGTGTGCGATCTGTCGGAGGACTCTTCTCTTTGGTTCGGATGACGAGCTTGTCGCTCTGCTCGGGTGAGGTTCTCTAAGACTCGGTGATCTTCTCGTCAGAGATAGTCTTACTAGGGAGGTTCGGGGGGCCGTTTACTTGGGCTTGGTTGACTAGCTTGGCTATCTGCAAGGGCGCACTGCACTAAGCCTCGGCGGGCTCTTCTCAGCCTTGGCGAACTAATCCTCATTGATGAGGATTGTTGATGGGTCATTTGAGTGAGCATTTATCAACTAGGCCGGTCTTTAGGGCATAACAATTGCCCCCAACATTTGAAGTGGACGATCTTCGACCAGAGGAGACACTGAATGTTGAGTAGACACGTTAGCAAATTTTTAGAGAATGTCTTCGTACCTTTAATTTGGAAGCGAGCTTCGTAAGCCTAGGCAACCTATCGGGGGCGCAGCTAGTAAGCTTGCCCCAGAGTTTGAGCGTGGCGAAGTAGCCCGCCCCTAGTGATCAGGCCGATCTTGGTCTAGGGTTTCTCATATCACAAAGACACAAAAAGTGCGTAAGTCGAAACATATTGACATATGTCGGAGATAGATTTAAGACCTGTTTGGTGGGGGGCGCAGTCTGGAAACCTGCCCCGGATCAATGGGTAACCTGTCGGGGGAGGATGACCTTCGCCGAGGACAGCCTTCACCTGAGGATGCCCTTTCGGTGGCGCAGCTCCGAAGCCCGCCCTGGGTCTCTGACAGGGAAGGGTCGAGTTACGCAGCCCGTCCCAAGCCCTTGGCAACCTTTCGGAGGGGATAGCTCGGACGCCTGCCCCGGATATTTGCTGCGAGATAGCTCGCTCTCTTCTCTGGTTTGGGTAGCGAAGTCTGGCACGCTATGTGTAGCTGCACCGCGACCTGTCCCAGAGGGCTTCGTGAGGGTGAGTCGGGGCCGTAGCCCTTCCAGCACTACTGGGGGGGTCCTATGCCCCGGGCGCCTTTCGGGGGCGCAGCACGTGGTCTGCCCCGGATCTTTGGTAGGGAAGGGTCGAGGTGTGTAGCACGTCCTAAGCCCTTGGAGACCATTCGGGCGCACAGCTCGGAAGCCTGCCCCAGATCTTTGCAGCGAGGTAGCTCGCTCTCTTCTCCAGTTTGGATAGCGAGGCCCGACCTACTATGGGTAGTCAGGCCGCGACCTGTCCCGGAATTTTGGTTTATGGCGAGTCAGCTCGCCTCCGAGGATCGGGTTGATCTTGACCTGTGATTTTCTCACACACAAGAGAAAACTTGAAAAGTGTGTAAGTCGAAACATATCGACATAGATCGGAGATAGAATAAAACCTGGGACGCATAGTCGACCCGATCTCGACTGGTGATCTCTCGTACACAAGAGAAAACTCGAAGAGTGTGTAAGTCGAAACATATCAACATAGGTCGGAGATAGAATAAAACCTGGGACGCATAATTGACTCGATCTCGACCTATGATTTCTCGCACACAAGAGAAAACTCGAAGAGTGTGTAAGTCGAAACATATCAACATAGGTCGGAGATAAGTAAAACCTGGGGCACATAGTCGACCCGATCTCGACTTGTTTTGGTGGAGACGCAGTCCAAAAACCTGTCCCAGACCCATGGGCCACCTGCCGGGGGAGGATGACCCTTGTCACGCCCCGCTTCCCATTATACTTGGGTCGAGGACGCGAGCGGGCCCGCTTAGGTTGGAGCGGTGAAGCTCTAAACCAATAAGCGTCTGTGAAAACACCTTTCACAGGAACTTGCATGCAACTCAGAACAACAGAAATATTAAAGCCAACATCCAAATAAAGTACACAATAATAAAAGGGCCCCAAGCATGGCCTACACGATAGCGATACAGATAAAGTGGGTACACACCCTACAAACAAACAGCGGTGAAAAGTAAATAGCTGCAGCGGTGATGATCAGCTCTAGTCCACGGTAGGGTGGACTTCAGGATCAGCAGAATCTGGTCTATTGGATCACTCTGATCCAGCAACTCGTCCTCCAGATAATCTGTCTCGTAACCTGACATACATTCAAACAACATGAATGTATGTCAGCAAGGGTCTGCAAGTAGATGTCAGATGACCCAAGGCAAGATATATAACAAGTTATATATGGCAGTTTTACATCAGTTAAAGGAATTTGCACTAGCATGTATTTCAATGAACTGAAGTAGTTCAAACAATTATTAAAAAATTACACTGGCAAGGTAGTTAAAGCAAAAAGTTACATTAGCATGGCAGTTCTGTTATAAAGATTAACATGGCAGTTGGGTAATGTAATAGCAGTCTGTAAGTTAACTTTCTTTTTCATTTGTTTAAATGTGTGTGCAAGTCCGTGACTAAGACTCCCACCGTTAGACGAATAGTAAATAAATACACCTTCAAGTGCCCCTGATGGCGACTCGTTTACTACCGGCTAGTGCCCGGGAACCAACCCCACCCACGTGGTAATTCCTGAACCACGAGCCAGGATGCTAACCGTCATATACTGGAACACGAGTCCAGACTAGTCACAGTGACTGATGAGAATAGCTAGCGAAAGCCAATGGCATGTAACTACGAGAGCCAACGGCATATGACAACGAGAGCCAACGGCATGTAACCACGAGAGCCAACGGCATGTGACAACGAGAGCCAACGGCAACTGATAGCCAACGGCATGTAACATTCTATGAGTATCAACAGTTCTAAAATTAACCATATATGTCCAGAAACATTACTATTCACAATGTGTGTTTAGTTTAATCATTAAGGGGTCCCCACACACGCACACGAGTTTAAGTCTAGCATTGCTAAAAAGTGTGTTTGTGTCAGCAATTATGTGTACAACATCAGATATCACAAAAACATAAAATAACTGCACGTTTGCCTAACTGGGACAGTTTAAGTTGTCCGAGTAACGGTAGGAAAGTTCGCGTCGTATCTGCGTCATTAAATAATAACATTTATTATAATTAGTAAAAGTGCTGAATTGGGAATTAACGAATTTGATCAGAAAGTTAATTATTCTTATTATTGTTCTAAAATGAGGTATATCGAATTATATGTCGTTGGGTCACATTTTTAGTCAAGAATGCGGTGGAAGTAGTTTCTCGCGTCATTTCACGTGTAGATTTTTAGTTATACAACTTTACGTGAAAATGGCCTAATGATCACCTAACTTCAAATCTTCACCATAAATCGTACACTAGCCCGATTTTAGTGATTTTGGTGTCGTTGGGTTCGTTTTGATGGGTACTACGTAATGGTAATACTGGTTCTCCATTTTGGTTAACCAAGTTAACAAATTAGATTAATTGTGAGTTAAACAGAATATTACGCTAACCCCTGAATTGGGTTCGTTCGATTTTATTAGGGTCTCATGTTAGGGTGGTGTTTATATTGGGCTATAACAACATGAAACGCCTTATAATATTCTATTTTTTTATCTAAACATTATTTACAAATTACTAACATGCTGAAATTATTACTAATAAGCTAATATCAATTCTAATATTAACAATAACTTAATTTTACTTAACATCAGATAATGACATGGTTAAAATTATATAATGACATGATTAAAATACATTAATAAGTTTACCTACCAAGTTGACTATTGGGTAACAAGTTACATGTTGAAACTTTAACATATTTAATAACCTTATCTATCTCACTCACTCTGTTTATTTCTCTCCCTCATCTTTAACTCTCTCTTCCCTCTTTCTCAGTCTGTCAACTGCTTTCTTCATTCTTTTTCTTTTTTTTGTTCTTTCTTTCATTAGATGCAGCAAGGAACTCAAAGGGGAGAGAGGAACTCACGGCGCTCGGCAGGCTTCCACGGCGGCGGCGCGCGCAGGAGCTCAGGCACGGCAGTGCGGGCTTCCAGGCGGGCGGGCGGGTTCACAGGTGGCCTGTGGCGGTTCCTGGAGGCGGCGCAGTGCTCCGGTCGGCGGCGACGCGCCCAGTTCCCGGCGACTGCGCGTGGGTGGAGGAGGGGTTGGCCTAGAGGAGAGAGGTGGAAGAAGATGAGGGAAGAAGAGGGTTTGTATGGGTTTGAATCTGGAATAATTTCAGATTTGATTGATTTCTTCCCCTTGTTTCGAATCTAAAATGGTTTTTAGATTTGATGTTATTTTGTTTGTGGTTTGGTGTGTGATGAGAATTTGGGTTGGAGAAGATGATGGATTTGGGAGCTAATTTGGTTTGGGAATTTGTTCTTGGCTATGAGAAATTGACGTGCGTTTATATTTCATATATTCGCGCATGTTTTCTTTTGTGTTTCTCCGTATTTTCCGCCGTCTTTTATTTGTTTTCTCGTATTTTCTCGTTTTCTTTCACTTTTCTTTGTTTCTCCATGTTTGCAGGAGATTGCCCGCGTAGGGGACGTTAAACGACGATATCTCAAGTCCCCGGAGCAACAGGAGGAGTCACGCATGATCCAGGGGGTCAAACGACGAAGATTACATCTTTCAGCCCCTCACCCGATCGGTTGGTCATCTCCAACCGATCGGGTGATGCATGCGTGCACCACCCGGTCTCTGTCGGAGTTCAAGTGAAAGTCACCCGACCGGTTCACAGGCCGGTTCAACGGGGGCCAACTCTCTGTCTTTTCAAGCCAAATTCCAACCGATCGGGTGACTCTCACCCGATCGGTTCATCTGTAGCTGATGCTCAGGAGTCGAAACACGGGCACCCAACCGATCCCTTCACCCGATGGCGCCAAGATCCAACTGGTCACTCTAAGAACTCAACCGACCGGTTCATATGACCGGGTGAAAGTCCGCCGTTTTCTGTTTATTATTTGTAACGGATCACCCGATCGGTTGACTTGTCAACCGATCGGGTGATACGATATCCTATAAATAGGACCCCTAGGGTTCCAGAAACGGGAGGAGCTGTTAGTTTTTACTGTTTTCTCCTATTTGTGACGGCTGTAATTACTTTTCTATTGTAAGTTTTCGGATCTTTCTTAAACTTTAGTATTATCTTAATTGATCTACTACCTTCACATTCCAATCGTCTGATTATGATTTCAACGGTTCATTTTCGTTTAGATCGCTTTTTAATGAATATTTGTAAGTAGTTCCCAAATCTGGGATTTTGGCGGAAACCCCTTCGGGGGCTCTTCCTGATGCATCCATAGGGTTAGGAAATCGATAGGGATTAGGAATCTAACGGTTACACGGGGTGTTTCATTGTCATCGGCGGGAAAAAGACCGCCTTTGACCGTTGGGCCAAGGGGGAATAAACTTGGCGGTTGACTCCCTAGCCATAGCTCACGCCCTTAGCGTAGACGCCGAATCCTAGCGCGCGGGAGCGGCAGGATGAGACGTTGGGAGTTATCGTTGCGAGCTTAGTGCTCCCGGAATCGATCAGTGTTAATGGACACGGGAGTGCCCACTGATCGAATCCAGGAAGTCCGGTGTATTATCCTAGGCACCGACCGGAATATCGGGCACATGGGATGCCGGTACCACTTTCAGAGGCAACGTCTCACCGTTAGACCCTAATTCCGATCACCATCCTACCCGTAGGCCGCATCGGCGAGAGTCGCTCGTTGGAGTGGAAACCAAAGTCCCGGGTTTATTTTCTTATTGTTCATCCCTTACATTCCTTTCTGTGACAACCCATCAACCGATTCGGGCTAGCTCGCCCACGGGGTGATTTTGGTCCTCCTTGACACAAGCACATCCTAGCCTCCCTGTGTTCGACCCCCAAGCCACACTACAACACCGTGCGCTTGCGGTTACAAATATCTAAACCCCCACGCGGGTCCCCCGGCCATTTGCGGCTAGCAAACCGGGGGCACACGTCAAGTTTATGGCGCCGTTGCCGGGGAGGCAACGTGCTTGTTATTTTAGGATATCTTGAACCCTAGTGTCTAGCTCTTATCCCTACCTCGCGATAATTTTCGCATTCTCCTTTTTCCTTTTTATTTTCTTCTTTTTATTTCTTATCTTATCTGTTTCTTTCCCACTTGTCGCTTCACGGGTGTTTGTTGTTTTTCATGCGCAGGAGTTCAAGAAGTCTCGACGACTTGATCCCCGTTGATCCAGAGATTAACGCCACCCTTAGGCGCTTGGCCGCTGAGAAGCGAAGAAGAGAGGATCCCGAATCCATGGAGGAGAACACCCCGCCTCGCAAGTCCCTGCTGGAGTACTCGATGCCATCTATCGAGTCCACTTCCGCCATCCGTCCTCCAGCTATTACGGCCCAAAGCTTTGAGCTAAAGCCGTCTTTGGTGACATGGATCCAGCAGGATCAGTTTTTGGGTGCACCCATGGAGAGCCCGATCGAGCATCTATACTCCTTGGAGAAATGTGACACCTTCCGGATTAATGGTGTCACGACTGAGGCGATCCGTCTGAAGCTGTTTCCCTTCTCGTTGCGAGACAAAGCCAAGCAATGGCTTAGGGGGAAGGACCCCAACACTTTCAATACCTGGGAGAAGCTCTCCAACGCTTTTCTGACGAAGTTATTTCCTCCGGGGAAGACCATGAAGTTGAGGAGTGAGATCTCCTCCTTCTCCCAGGCCAGCCACGAGTCCTTGCATGAAGCTTGGACGAGATACAAGGAGATGCAGAGAAGATGCCCTCACCATGAGCTTCCGAAGTGGCAGATTATTAATCTGTTCTACAATGGGCTGAGGGATGACCTAAAATCTTCTATGGACGCCGCGGCTGGGGGTTCCTTCATGTCAAGGAGCGAGGAAGATGTCGGACATATTCTGGAAAATATGGCATCCAACAATGAGCGGTGGTGTGACGAGAGAGCCACACCCAGGTCTGGGGGTATACACAGAGTCGAGGACGTCGACAAACTTTCAAGCAAGTTCGACTTGCTTTCGACCCAGATCTCCGCACTAATGGTAGGAGCTGGTGGGGCCGGTACACAACAGATTTCAGCGGTAGAATCCGAATTCTTTGGGGAATTCGACTGTGGTGACGTCTCACCACCGTTGGATCAGGCGAGCGCACTATTTTACAACCCCACGGGAAATGCGCCGTATCCACCAAGAACCAATTCCAACCCGGCCTACTCTCCAAACAACCGAAACCACCCTAACTTTGGTTACCGGGCACCATTCCAGCCCTCGCCGCCTCAGCAGCCGTAGCAACAAACATATCAGCCGACTAGGCCACAGCAGAGTCAGATTCAGCAGCAACAGTATCAGCAGCAGCCTCAGCAACAATTTTACGCCCCCAGGAATCAGCAGCCAATCCAGCAGCAGCAGCAGTATGGCCAACAGAGGGCCGTCTCTCCGGTTGAGTCTCTCTTGACTCAATATATAACCAACCATGAGAAGATCAATCAAAAGCTGGAAATGGGTCAGCGGGCCCTCACGGACCAAGTAACCCAGCTGGGGTTACAAGTGGCGACCCTTTCAAGGTCACAAAACCAATTGCCGCCACAACCCGAGGTGAACCCGAGGGGAGCAACCCAAACGTCGGCACTTGTGCACGAGCACGCAAATGTGTCCGCTATCGTTCTGAGAAGCGGGACACAAATCCCTACTAGAGTGCCCCCTAACAGACCGGAAGCATCGTTGGTCGTCGAGCGACCGATCGAAAAATCAAACGACGCCGGTGCTTCGTCATCAAATCCTACGACTCCGGAGGGAGTCTCTGAAGAAGAGAAGAAGAAGAACGAGGAAGGGAGCCCGAAAGTGTTCAAACCCGTTGTGCCTTTTCCACAACGGTTAGCTCAGGCCAAGATCGATGAGAAGTACGGTAAGTTCTTCGCCATGGTCAAGGATCTGAGCTTGCAAATCCCCTTCCTGGAAGCAATCGAAACAATCCCCTCCTACGTGAAATTCCTGAAGGATTTGGTGACGAGAGGGTCTAGAAAGGAGAAAGTAGTGTTGACGGCGGAGTGTAGCGCTATCATCCAGAGGGCAAATCCGCCGAAACTTAAAGACCCGGGGAGCTTCTCAATCCCTTGCACGATCGGGGCAGTAAAGATTCATCGTGCACTCGTCGATCTCGGAGCGAGTGTCAGTTTGATGCCCTTATCGATGTATAAGAGGATAGGAATGGGTGATTTGGAGCCCACCGGTATGACCCTACAACTTGCTGACCGGTCGGTCAAATATCCGATGGGGATTGTGGATGACCTCCCCGTTAATGTAAAAGGGGTGCATGTGCCAGTGGACTTCGTTGTCATGGACATGCCTGAAGACGCACACACCCCCATCATCCTGGGACGGCCTTTCATGGCCACTGCTGGCGTTTTGATTGATGTGAAGAATGGAAAACTTTCGCTAAACGTCAGCGGGGAAAAGGTTGAATTTGATCTGGAGTTGTCCATGAAGTACCCCGATCCCCCAGATGACCCTCGGTGTAATTTGCTGGAGGTGAAAGAAGATAAAGCTGCTGAAGAGAGCTCCTGGGAGATTCTCTTAAGAAACCCCCCCGATGACTTGGGGAATTCAGAAGACCAAGACGGCCCCAAGAACAATGATGCTGCTGGGAAAGCGAATGCAGCACGTACGACCCCTCCCGGGTTCCCCAAGGCTCCTCCTGCGAGGAAAACGGGGAAAGAACCCATGGACCTCACAAAAGACGAGGTCCGGATCCTTAAGAAGATGGCGATGAACGCCAATACGAAAGAGAAGCCCCCGGATCCCAAAACCAAGGAGAGGGTAGTCGAGCAAATCTTTCTCCAACCGCTGACTACTCCAAAGGCCTTAAGCTCCGATGAAGAAGAGATGCCGAACTTCGGGCATCACCCGTATCAACCACCGTGAACATCACTTGCGGGCGTCGAGCCAACGACGTTAAACAAGTGCGCTTCATGGGAGGCAACCCATGCTCTAAACTTTTGCCCCACTTTTTTAGTGTTATTTTTGACTTTATTCTATCTATTTTTATAAATAAAATCAGCCGCAAGAACATCCGTTCAGGGACTTAGACAATCTGTTGGTTTTTGCAGGAAGCAAGGCCCCAACCGATCGGTTGATAGCTCAACCGATCGGTTGGGATGTATCAGATACAAGCTGAAATCTGTCCCCAAGTGAACCGATCGGGTGAAGAATGGAGAGACCGGGTGACAGACCGGGTGAGCTGGGGAGAGTTCTCGGGAAAGTTTTGGGAAATATCAACCGATCGATTGAGTTAGAGCGCGATCGGTTGAGGCGACCGGGTGAGCAACCCTCAATTCTCGGGAAAATGAGTGGAGCGACCAACCGACCGGTTGACAAGTCAACCGATCGGTTCACCTGTAGCACTTATTCGGCAAGAGTTTTTGACCTAGCAGTCAACCGATCGGGTGACAAGTCACCCGATCGGTTCGACTTAAAACCCTATAAATACCCCCGACCACCCGTTCGTTCCGCCCTCGTCATTTTTGAATCCCAACCCGACGTTTCGCCTCCTCCTCTTGCGCCGGGCCGCAATCTTCCACAAAATCAACCCCAAATCGACTTCCCCCCATTTCCCTATCCATCCCACCATCAATTTCTCTCCATTCTCCTCTATTTCGAAACCCTAACTTTCACCCATTCTCCTAAATTTCGAAACTTACTGAAGAAATCACTGCGGCTTCACAACGTACTCCTATCGAGCAGCATCGGGACGTCTACGAGCAACGATCTTCATCTCATTTGGGTAAACTCGCTCCTTAGCTCAATTTTAATTTTGCCCCAAATATTCCATTTGCTCGTTGGTCGTGTTTCGTGTTTGTGTTGATTCATTGTATTTTGCATACTCACGCACACACACGACACCCGCACAATGCCTCCCCACCGTGTTAAGCCCACCGACACCAGCTCTTCGAACCCTAGGCCCACCCGTCGTACTCATCGCACACAGCCCCCCGCTCAACCCACCACCTCCAACCCATCTACCCCCGCTCAATTCCAAGCCGACGACCAAGCCGATCGATTCACGGCCATGATCCTCCTAGCTGGACAGGGTGGTCAGATAACCGAGGAGTCCATCGACCGAGACCTCCCCTTTCTTCAAAGCTTCATTCGCCACATCCGTGAAGACCCACCCGATGTCTCCGAGCTCCACATTCCACCCCCAGCGACTCCTGGTCCCCAGCGCAGGCCCCCATCACCACCCCCAGAGGGTGGTGCCCCTGCTTGATTTTTTCTTTCCCGCTTTTGCCCACCCCCCGTATTTGTGCCCATCTGTCTTTTAGGGGCCCTGCTTTTTCTCTGTCAAGGGGGGGACCCACTCACGTGTCGCATCACTTCCTTTTTATTTTTTATTTTTTTATTGCAGTTTGTTTGTTTTTGACTCCCCCTTGCATATCTCTGCATTTCACGATCACATTTTATTTGCTAGCACTGTCATGTCTAGCTTGGGGGATGTCTATTTTGGTGTGTTGTCGTGTTTTGTTGTTTTTCTCATTTTTGTGTGTGTGCTTGTTTTTCCCCTTTTGAGTGTCGTGTCGTGTGGTTTTATTTCTATTTTCATGTCATTTGATTTTGATTTTGATTTTTCTTTATTTTCAGTTTCCTCTCTGTGTTTTCCTCGTTCTCATTTCTTTTTGTGTCGGTGCGTATTCCCCCCCATCTTCATTGCCCTCCCGTACTCACTCATATTGCATTGAGGGCAATGCAAGCTTCAGCTTGGGGGAGTCGCACTGTGTGCGCCATTTGAGTCCTTCTTTTTCGTTTTTGTATCGTTTTCATCGTGTTTTTTATTTTTTTTCCTTTTTCTCTTCTCTTCTTTTTATCTCTTTCTCTTAGAGATGAACCCTATGATGAATCGCCACAAAATCACACACACCTAGCATGGCATCGATAATCACATTCACTAACCATAGGATTTCGAGTTCTCTTGCATTTCACGCATCGTGGGTCCACTTAGCTTTTTGTGAGTCGTGCGTCGTGCCTATCTGTTTGGTGTGCTTCTACTTTGTGATTTTACTTTATATACCTGTCCAGGAATGACCCCTAGATTATTATGCTTCGATTTGAATATGCGGTATTTATTTTCCCTGTCTGCTTCTGCATGCTATATATATATTTCGTGTACTTCATTTCGCATGTGTCGGGATTCCACAATTAAGGACTAGGATAACCCATTTAGCCTATGCTCTATTTAGCGAGAATAGTTTCCTTTGCCCAAGTGTTTAGATTTCGACTTCTTTTTTGTTTTACTTGGTGCAAATCCCCTCGTCGTGTACCGTTCTCCCACTTGGGAGAGTACACATGTGTATAGCCAAAAACCCAAAAATCCAAAAAAAGAGAAAAGAAAAGAAAAACCCGAAAAGAAAAGAAAAGAAAAATTTTGTATAGCCAAAAAGCCAAAAAAAAATACAAATACCCAAAACCCAAAAAAATTTCAATTGTGAATATTTTTCCTATCTACCGAGAATAAAGGGAAGGCGAGAATTTGCACCGAGTGTTCTACTCCACATCATCTCAACCCCCATCGTCTTCGAAAACACTTGGCTTAGGAACTTTTTAGCTAGTATCTAGGCTATAGTGGCGTGATTTCCTTAACCCTAGTTGTGGAATCCCCGATGCATGATACACTTCTATTCTTATACTCTTCTCATGCATGCTTGAACTAATATTCACCGCAATTTCAAATTTGAATCGGTATTTGGGTCGTTTCCTGGGTCTGTGTATATCGAGCTTTATTGCACATCGTAGATAGCGCACCGACTGCTAGTGCACGACCACACTCACTCGCGCTTCACCGCGTGGGCCCACGACACTTATTTGGACTCGTTTTCCTAGGTTTAGTGATGTGATTTGACGTTTGCTTGCTTGGTGTGTCGTTTTTGATTTTGTTGGCTCTGACGGACGATCTAGGATATAAAGTTTTCTTTTTCTCTCTTTCTCTCTATTTTTCCCCTCCGAGCTCCTACTCTCACTCGTCTTCCTCGAGGACGAGGAAGAGTTCAGCTTGGGGGATTTTGACGTGCGTTTATATTTCATATATTCGCGCACGTTTTCTTTTGTGTTTCTCCGTATTTTCAGCCGTCTTTTATTCGTTTTCTCGTATTTTCTCGTTTTCTTTCACTTTTCCTTGTTTCTCCATGTTTGCAGGAGATTGCCCGCGTAGGGGACGTTTAACGACGATATCTCAAGTCCCCGGAGCAACGGGAGGAGTCACGCATGATCCAGGGGGTTAAACGACGAAGATTACATCTTTCAGCCCCTCACCCGGTCGGTTGGTCATCTCCAACCGATCGGGTGATGCACGCGTGCACCACCCGGTCTCTGCCGGAGCTCAAGTGAAAGTCACCCGACCGGTTCACAGACCGGTTCAACGGGGGCCAACTCTCTGTCTTTTCAAGCCAAATTCCAACCGATCGGGTGACTCTCACCCGATCGGTTCATCTGTAGCTGATGCTGAGGAGTCGAGACACGGGCACCCAACCGATCCCTTCACCCGATGGCGCCAAGATCCAACCGGTCACTCCAAGAACTCAACCGACCGGTTCATATGACCGGGTGAAAGTCCGTCGTTTTCTGTTTATTATTTGTAACGGATTACCCGATCGGTTGACTTGTCAACCGATCGGGTGATACGAGATCCTATAAATAGGACCCCTAGGGTTCCAGAAACGGGAGGAGCTGTTAGTTTTTACTGTTTTCTCCTATTTGTGACGGATGTAATTACTTTTCTATTGTAAGTTTTCGGATTTTTCTTAAACTTTAGTATTATCTTAATTTCTCTACTACCTTCGCATTCCAATCGTCTGATTATGATTTCAACGGTTCATTTTCGTTTAGATCGCTTTTTAATGAATATTTGTGAGTAGTTCCCAAATCTGGGATTTTGGCGGAAACCCCTTCGGGGGCTCTTCCCGATGCATCCATAGGGTTAGGAAATCGATAGGGATTAGGAATCTAACGGTTACGCGGGGTGTTTCATTGTCATCGGCGGGAAAAAGACCGCCTTTGACCGTTGGGCCAAGGGGGAATAAACTTGGCGGTTGACTCCCTAGCCAAAGCTCACGCCCTTAGCATAGACGCCGAATCCTAGCGCGCGGGAGCTGCAGGATGAGACGTTGGGAGTTATCGTTGCGAGCTTAGTGCTCCTGGAATCGATCAGTGTTAATGGACACGGGAGTGCCCACTGATCGAATCCGGGAAGTCCGGTGTATCATCCTGGGCACCGACCGGAATATCGGGCCCATGGGATGCCGGGTACCACTTTCAGAGGCAACGTCTCACCATTAGACCCTAATTCCGATCGCCATCCTACCCGTAGGCCGCATCGGCGAGAGTAGATCGTTGGAGTGGAAACCAAAGTCCCGGGTTTATTTTCTTATTGTTCATCCCTTGCATTCCTTTCCGTGACAACCCATCAACCGATTCGGGCTAGCTCGCCCACGGGGTGATTTTGGTCCTCCTTGACACAAGCACATCCTAGCCTCCCTGTGTTCGACCCCCAAGCCACACTACAACACCGTGCGCTTGCGGTTACAAATATCTAAACCCTCACGCGGGTCCCCCGACCATTTGCGGCTAGCAAACCGGGGGCACACGTCAGAAATCTGATGGAATTTTGGATTGATGGAAACAGATTTTTGGAATATGTTTATGGGCTTCTTGCAGGAGATGAATACAGTGGGTTGATACGGTTGATGATTTGCAGGGTGGGTTTACAGAGAAGATGGGTTTCTGTAGATGAATTGTTGCCTTAAGAAGCTAATTAGTCGTAGACAACTTTAATGAGTTTAGGTTTGAGATTAGGATAGAATTAAATGATGTTTGTTGACTAACGAGGGAAGAGAATCGTGCTAAACTTCTCCTCTAAAACTTAAACGTGTTTGTTGAATAATGAGGGGTTAATTAATTTATAAATTAATTAAGTTTCTAACGAGATTAGTAAAAACAACAAAAGTAATTAGTAAATAATTAAATTAAAGTTTTTAATTAAACGTGATGATTAACCAATGACGATACGGTAAATACGGAAATACAGAGTCGCATACGCGCAACAAGAAACACGCGGACGAAAAATAATCCAGATGTTCGAAAGAAAATTACCGATACACATGACTAAAGCACGGCTAAAAATACCGGCCGTTACATTCTACCCACCTTAAGAAAATTCCGTCCTCGGAATTCCTATCAACTAAGGAGCTGGAAATAAATATGGATAACGCTCTCGCATCTCATCTTCCCGCTCCCAGGTAGATTCTCCTGGCGAGTCGCGACGCCACATCACTCTGACTAGATCAACAGTCTTGGTCCTGAAGACTTTTTGACGTCGATCTAAGATCTCCACTGGTTGCTGTTCGTACGTCAGATCTGGTCGAACTGTGATCTCTGAGTAGTCCACAACGTGTGAGGGATCGCTGATATAACGACGCAGCTGGGACACATGAAAGACATCATGTACTCCCACTAAAGACAGTGGTAGTGCTAAGCGATAAGCTACCTCTCCAACTCGCTCTAGCACATCGAAAGGTCCAATGTATCTCAGACTAAGCTTGCCTCTCTTCTCAAAGCGAATCACTCCTCGATTCGGGGAGATCTTCAGAAATACATGATCTCCTGGCTAAAACTCTATAGAACGCCATTTAGCATCTGTCCAATGCTTATAACGGTCCTGAGCAATCCGAAGCTTGTCTCTGATATCACGCACAACATCCACAGTCTCAACTATCATCTCTGGTCCTAGCAGCTCTCTATCACCAACGTCATCCCAACTCAGCGGGATCGACATTTCCTTCCATAGAGAGCAGCAAATGGCGCCATGCCAATGCTCGCCTGGTAGCTGTTGTTGTAGGAGAATTCCACTAGATGCAGATGATCTTCCCACGAACCCTTGAGATCCAACATGCAAGCTCTCAACATGTCCTCCAATATCTGGATGGTGCCCTCCGACTGTCCATCAGTCTGTGGGTGATACGCAGTACTGAATTTCAGACTGGTACCCAAATTTTTCTGCAAACTCTTCAAGAATTGAGACGTGAATCTCGTGTCCCGGTCGGAGACGATACTCATGGGAACTCCATGTAATCGCACAATCTTCTGCACGATTATCGATCAGATCACGACGTATACTAGAGAGATGCTATAAAGGTATAAGAAAGATATTTACCTCCATATACTTCTTCGCAAGTATCTCCGTAGCTTGTCCTACTCAAAAAGGTATGAAATACGCAGACTTGGTTAATCGGTCAACGATAACCCAAATCGTGTCATTTTGCTTGATGCTCCGAGGTAGTCCAGTTACGAAATCCATGGTGATGTGCTGCTACTTCCATTTCAGAATCGGTAGAGGTTGAAGTAATCCAGCAATGCGATGGTGTTCAGCCTTCACCTACTGACACACAAGGCATTTGGCGACGCTACGAGCTACACTCCTCTTCATACCGTACCACCAAAAATTCAGACGGAGATCCTTGTACATCTTGGTACCGCTAGGATGAATAGATTAGGGAGAGTTATGAGCTTCATTCATCAACTCATCTCTGATATCACCTGAAGGTACGCAGATCCTACTGCCGTATCTCAAGGAACTATCCTCATGAATGATAAAGTCCGTCCGAAGTCCAGCTTCAACTTGCTCTCGGATTCTCTGTAGTTTAGCATCTCCAGATTGTGTAGTTTTGATCCGATCCACAATCGTCGACTGAATCTGCATATTCATCAATGACGATGTGACTCCAGGTAACACAACCTCTGTGCTCATCTCACACAGATCTTGTTGTAACCTCCACTAAACTGTGAGAGTCATAACCGCTGGAAGTCTGCTCAAAGAGTCGGGTACAACATTAACCTTTCTTGGATGATACTGAAGGTCGATGTTGTAATCAGCCATCAGCTCTAACCATCTGCGCTGTCTCATATTCAATTCCTTCTGAGTGAAAATATATTTCAAACTTTTGTGATCAGTGAAAATCTTCACTTTCTCACTCAGTAAGAAATGTCTCTAAATCTTTAAAGCGAAGATAACAGCGGCTAACTCCAAGTCGTGAGTCGGGTAATTCTTCTCGTGAATCTTCAACTGCCGAGAAGCATACACGACTACATGACCGTGCTGATGCAGAACACATCCAAGACCCTTGCCCGAAGCATCACAAAAGATCTCGAATCCTCCAGTCCTATCTGGAATAGCTAGAACTGGTGCAGATGTCAGCTTTGCTTTCAAAGTCCCAAATGCTTGCTCGTAAGTGTCTGACCAAACATACTTGACGTCCTTCCTCGTCAGTCGAGCCATGGGCTCTGCTATCCTCGAGAAATCCTGAATGAATCGACGGTAATAGCCCGCCAATCCTAGGAAACTCCGGATGTCTGATGATGATCGAGGAGTAGGCCAATTCCTGACTGATGTAACATTCTCTGGGTCAACTGAGATACCTTCGCCTGATACCACATGTCCGAAAAATGCAATCCAGTCTAACCAGAACTCGCACTTGCTGTACTTGGCATACAACTGATGACGACAAAGCGTCTCCAAAACCATCCGTAGATGCTAGGCATGCTCCTCCTTGCTCTTTGAATAGACAAATATGTCATCAATGAATATCACTATGAATTTATCCAGAAAATCATAGAATATGATATTCATGAGATTCATGAATACTGCAGGAGCGTTGGTCACATCGAATGGCATGACAACAAACTCATAATGTCCATACTTGGTCCGAAAAGCTGTCTTGTAGACATCCTCATTCTTGACCTTCACTTGATGATATCCACTCCTGAGGTCCAACTTCGAGAAAACCCGTGATCCACCGAGTTGATCGAAGATATCATCTATGCGAGGTAACGGGTACTTATTCTTCACAGTGACATTGTTCAGCTCCCGATAATCCACGCACATCCTTCTCGATCCATCCTTCTTCTTGACCAATAGTACATGTGCACCCCAGGGAGACACGCTGGGATGGATGAATCCTTTCTGCAACAGATCATCCAACTGTTTTTGTAGATCTTCGAGTTCTGCTGGAGCCATACGGTAAGGTGCATTCGAGATTGGTTGAGTATTTGGCATCAGATCAATACTGAACTCCAAAGCTCGGTCAGGCGGCAATCCAGAAATGTTTTTTGGAAATACATCTTCGAAGTCTCGAACCACTGCAGGCTTCTCCGGTTTGACTTGCGTATATCAGAGGATCACTTCGTTCGGCTGAGCCCGAAATCTGATAGGCTCGAGCGAACGACTACCGCTGATAAATTCGAACACAGGATGGTCGGGAATTTCGAATACTTCTTGTGACAGTCGATAGTAGCATAGAAAGTCCCTAACCAGTCCATGCCGAGAATAGCATCAAAGTTGGGTGTATCCAGGACCATGAAGTCTGCATAAAGTTCATGTCCGCAAATCACTAAGGGACATGATTTGCATCCCAAGGTAACACTCACTACGCCACCTCCGGTTGTGATATTCCACCTCTTGGGAAGTGGGTAGGTAGGGATCGAGTGTTTAACTACAAACTTCTGGCATATAACACATAGGGAAGCTCCGGAATCAAATAAAGTAAGAGCCGGGTGGGAGGCCACTAAGATAATACCTAAGACAAAAATAATAAACTCAGTAAAGGAAACCTAACTAGCAAGCATGGATATAAATGAGAAATGATAAATGCTAGGTATAAAAGTTACATGTGATCGCATCCTCCTCAGTCTCAGCTTCTGCAGTTGTCATTGTGAATGCCTGACGCTTCGGCTGATGAGCCTGCTGATAGGCCCGGTCCTGAGTGATCAGATGTGGTCCACGCTGAGCAGGTCCCGGTGCTCCTCGCTGAACAGGTGCAGGCACTGCATGCTGAACAGGTGCAGGCACTACATGCTGAACAGGTGCAGGCACTCCAGCAGGTGCTCGACGGCTCTTGTCGTGAAGGCAGTCTCTCGCAGCGTGTGTAGGTGATCCGCAAATCAGACACTGGTTCAGCATCCTCCTGCAATCTTTCTTCTGGTGTCCAGTCCTGTCGCAGAAGTAGCAAGTCAGATGCGATCGATCGGCAGAAGTGGATGGCCTCTTGAACGGTGTAATCTGCGGAGGTCGGAAGTTTCCTCTGGGCACCATCCTAGGCGGCTCCATGGGACGCTTGCCTCCTCCAGCTAAAGGTCCCTCGGGGAGTTTCTCTACAAGCTCATGTTCACGTGCACAATCCAGAACGTCCTGAAGTGTCGTCGGTCTCGCCGAGGTCATCGAGGCTTGGACCTTGCGATTCAGGCCCTTGCAAAACTGAAACGCATAATCTTCAGGGTCTTCAACCATGTGAGGTGCAAATCAGCTACGCATGGCAAACGCAGCCTCATACTCATCCATGGTCATATTTCCTTGGACCAGATTAGCGAAACACTGCTGAAGCTCTCTCTTGGCTGCCTTGGGAAAGTATTTAGCATCGAACCTTTCCCTAAACATGCCCCAAGAGATCGGTCTAACCAGACGTTTCTCTTCCAGTTGCCACCAGCTCCTAGCATTGTCGGTCAGCTGTAGTTTTGCTACATCAACCCATCCAGCCTGTGGGATACGTGCAGCACTCAGCTTATCTTCAGTCACTTGAACCCATTCATCAGCTCCAAGAGGCCCGTCTTTTCCAGAGAGGCTCTTGGGATGCAATTCATGGAACTGTCTGACTCCTGGTTCAGCTCGAGGGGGCGGCGGCGGCGCAATCTGAGCAGGTTGCTGCCCTTGCTGAATCAGATGTTGCTGAACTTCCAGCATTCCCCTGATAACTCCGAGGTCTACATTGATATCAGCACTTCCGTTAGCCGCATTATCGTTCCCATTTCCATTCCTGGTGTGGTGTCCTCCTGCCATGCTGAGATAAGAAACTTGGTTAAATTGTGTACGAGGTAAATCTAGACGTTTTTGGCCATTAATAGTATTTTCCATTGTCCTGAAGTTTTGCTAATGCATGACCTGCATGGGCCACCACAAAAACCTGTCACGCCCCGCTTCCCATTATACTTGGGGCGAGGATGCGAGTGGGCCCGCTTAGGTTGTAGCGGTGAAGCTCTAACCCAATAAGCATCTGTGAAAACACCTTTCACAGGAACTTGCATGCAACTCAGAACAACAGAAATATTAAAGCCAACATCCAGATAAAGTACACAATAATAAAAGGGCCCCAAGCATGGCCTAGACAATAGTGATACAGATAAAGTGGGTACACACCCTACAAACAACAGCGGTGAAAAGTAAATAGCTGCAGCGGTGATGATCAGCTCTAGTCCACGGTAGGGTGGACTTCAGGATCAGCAGAATCCTGGTCTATTGGATCACTCTGATCCAGCAACTCGTCCTCCAGATAACCTGTCTCGTAACCTGACATACATTCAAATAACATAAATGTATATCAGAAGGGTCTGCAAGTAGATGTCAGATGACCCAAGGCAAGATATATAACAAGTTATATATGGCAGTTTTACATCAGTTAAAGGAATTTGCACTAGCATGTATTTCAATGAACTGAAGTAGTTCAAACAATTATAAAAAAATTACACTGGCATGGTAGTTAAAGCAACAAGTTACATTAGCATGACAGTTCTGTTATAAAGATTAACATGGCAGTTGGGTAATGTAATAGCAGTCTGTAAGTTAACTTTATTTTTCATTTGTTTAAATGTGTGTGCAAGTCCGTGACTAAGACTCCCGCCGTTAGACGAATAATAAATAAATACACCTTCAAGTGTCCCTGAAGGCGACTCGTTTACTACCGGCTAGTGCCCGGGAACCAACCCCACCCACGTGTAATTCCTGAACCACGAGCCAGGATGCTAACCGTCATATACTGGAACACGAGTCCAGACTAGTCACAGTGACCGACGAGAATAGCCAGCGAGAGCCAACGGCATGTAACTACGAGAGCCAACGGCATGTAACTACGAGAGCCAACGGCATGTGACAACGAGAGCCAACGGCATGTAACCACGAGAGCCAACGGCATGTGACAACGAGAGCCAACGGCATGTAACCACGAGAGCTAATGGCATGTGACAACAAGAGCCAACGGCAACTGATAGCCAACGGCATGTAACATTCTATGAGTATCAACAGTTCTAAAATTAACCATATATGTCTAGAAACGTTACTATTCACACTGTGTGTTCATTTTAATCATTAAGGGGTCCACACACACACGCACACGAGTTTAAGTCTAGCATTTCTAAAAAGTGTGTTTGTGTCAACAATTATGTGTACAACATCAGATATCACAAAAACATAAAATAAATGCACGCTTGCCTGACTGGGACAGTTTAGGTTGTCCGAGTAACGGTAGGAAAGTTCGCGTTGTATCTGCGTTATTAAATAATAACATTTATTATAATTAGTAAAAGTGCTGAATTGGGAATTAACGAATTTGATCAGAAAGTTAATTATTCTTATTATTGTTCTAAAATGAGGTATATCGAATTATATGTCGTTGGGTCACATTTTTAGTCAAGAATGCGGTGGAAGTAGTTTCTCGCGTCATTTCACGTGTAGATTTTTAGTTATACAACTTTACGTGAAAATGGCCTAATGATCGCCTAACTTCAAATCTTCACCATAAATCGTACACTAGCCCGATTTTAGTGATTTTGGTGTCGTTGGGTTCGTTTTGATGGGTACTACGTAATGGTAATACTGGTTCTCCATTTTGGTTAACCAAGTTAACAAATTAGATTAATTGTGAGTTAAGCAGAATATTACGCTAACCCCTGAATTGGGTTCGTTCGATTTTATTGGGGTCTCAGGTTAGGGTGGTGTTTATATTGGGCTATAACAACATGATACGCCTTATAATATTCTATTTTTTATCTAAACATTATTTACAAATTACTAACATGCTGAAATTATTACTAATAAGTTAATATCAATTCTAATATTAACAATAACTTAATTTTACTTAACATCAGATAATGACATGGTTAAAATTATATAATGACATGATTAAAATACATTAATAAGTTTACCTACCAAGTTGACTATTGGGTAACAAGTTACATGTTGAAACTTTAACAGTATCTACTAACCTTATCTATCTCACTCACTTTCTTTATTTCTCTCCCTCATCTTTAACTCTCTCTTCCCTCTTTCTCAGTCTGTCAACTGCTTTCTTCATTCTTTTTCTTTTTTTTGTTCTTTCTTTCATTAGATGCAGCAGTGAACTCAAAGGGGAGAGAGGAACTCACGACGCTCGGCAGGCTTCCACGGCGGCGGCACGCGTAGGAACTCAGGCACGACGATGCGGGCTTCCAGGCGAGCGGGCAGGTTCACAGGTGGCCGGTGGCGGTTCCTGGAGGCGGCGCGGTGCTCCGGTCGGCAGCGACGCGCCCAGTTCCCGGCGACTGCGCGTGGGTGGAGGAGGAGGGGTTGGCCTAGAGGAGAGAGGAGGAAGAAGATGAGGGAAGAAGAGGGTTTGTTTGGGTTTGAATCTGAAATAATTTCAGATTTGATTGATTTCTTCCCCTTGTTTCGAATCTAAAATGGTTTTCAGATTTGATGTTATTTTGGTTGTGGTTTGGTGTGTGATGAGAATTTGGGTTGGGGAAGATGATGGATTTGGGAGCTAATTTGGTTTGGGAATTTGTTCTTGGCTTTCAGAAATCTGATGGAATTTTGGATTGATGGAAACAGATTTTTGGAATATGTTTATGGGCTTCTTGCAGGAGATTAATACAGTGGGTTGATACGGTTGATGATTTGCAGGGTGGGTTTGCAGAGAAGATGGGTTTCTGTAGATGAAATGTTGCCTTAAGAAGCTAATTAGCCGTAGACAACTTTAATGAGTTTAGGTTTGAGATTAGGATAGAATTAAATGATGTTTGTTGACTAACGAGGGAAGAGAATCGTGTTAAACTTCTCCTCTAAAACTTAAACGTGTTTGTTGAATAATGAGGGGTTAATTAATTTATAAATTAATTAAGTTTCAAACGTGATTAGTAAAAACAACAAAAGTAAATAGTAAATAATTAAATTAAAGTTTTTAATTAAACGTGATGATTAATCAACGACGATACGGTAAATACGGAAATACAGAGTCGCATACGCGCAACAAGAAACGCGCGGACGAAAAATAATCCAGATGTTCGAAAGAAAATTACCGATACACATGACTAAAGCACGACTAAAAATACCGGCCGTTACAACCTTCGCCGAGGACAGCCTTCACCTTAGGACGCCTTTTCGGGGGCATAGCTCCGAATCCCGCCCTGGGTCTCTGACAGGAAAGTGTCAAGTTACACAGCATGTCCCAAGCCCTTGGCGAGCTTTCGGGGGCACATCTCGGAAGCCTACCCCGGATCTTTGCTACGAGGTAGCTCACTCTCTTCTTCGGTTTGGATAGCGAAGTCTGGCACGCTATGGGTAGCTGCACCACGACCTACCCTGGAGGGCTTCGCGAGGGTGAGTCGGGGCCGTAGCCCTTCCAGCACCCCTGGGGGGTCATATGCCACGGGCGCCTTTCGGGGGCGTAGCACGTGGCCTGCCCCAGATCTTTGGTAGGGAAGGGTCGAGGTGCATAGCCCATCCCAAGCCCTTGAGACCTTTTGGGCACGCAGCTCGGAAGCCTGCCCCGGATCTTTGCTGCGAGGTAGCTCGTTCTCTTCTCCGATTTGGGTAGCGAGGCCCGACCTGCTATGGGTAGTCAGGCCGCGACCTGCCCCAGAATTTTGGTTTGTGGCAAGTCAGCTCGCCTCCAAGGATCTCTTGACCTGTGATTTTCTTATACACAAGAGAAAACTCGAAGAGTGTGTAAGTCGAAACATATCGACATAGGTCAGAGATAGAATAAAACCTAGGGTGCATAGTCAACACGATCTCGGCCTGTTTGGGTGAGGGTACAGTCTGAAAACCTTCCCTGGACCAATGAGCGACCTGCCGGTGGAGGATGACCTTTGCCAAGGACAGCCTTCACCTGAGGACGCCCTTTCAGGGGCGCAGCTCCGAAGCCCGCTCTGGGTCTCTGACAGGGAAGGGTCGAGTTACATAGCGTATCCCAAGCCCTTGGCAACCTTTCGGGGGTGCAGCTTGGAAGCCTGCACTGGATCTTTTCTACGAGGTAGCTCGCTCTCTTCTCTGGTTTGCGTAGCTAAGTTCAGCACGCTATGGGTAGCTGCACTGCGACCTGCCCCGGAGGGCTTCACGCGGGTGATTCAGGGCCATAGCCCTTCCAGCACCCCTGGGGGGTCCTATGCCCCGGGCGCCTTCCGAAGGCGCAACACGTGGCCTGCCCCGGATCTTTGGTAGGGAAGGGTCGAGATGCGTAGCCCGTCCCAAACCCTTAGAGACCTTTCAGGCGTGCAGCTTGGAAGCCTGCCCCGGATCTTTGCTGCAAGGTAGCTCGCTCTCTTCTCCAGTTTGGATAGCGAGGCCCGACCTGCTATGGGTAGTAGGCCGTGACCTGTCCCAGAATTTTGGTTTGTGGCAAGTCTACTCTCCTCCAAGGATCGGGCCGATCTTGACCTGTGATTTTCTCACACACAAGAGAAAACTCGAAGAGTGTGTAAGTCGAAACATATCGACATAGGTAGGAGATAGAATAACACCTGGGGTGTATAGTCGACCCGATCTCGACCGGTGATTTCTCACACACAAGAGAAAACTTGAAGAGTGTGTAAGTCGAAACATATCAACATAGGTCAGGGATAGAATAAAACCTGGGGCGCATAGTCGACCCGATCTCGACCTGTGATTTCTCGCACACATGAGAAAACTCGAAGAGTGTGTAAGTTGAAACATATAGACATAGGTCGGAGATAGAATAAAACATGGGGTGCATAGTCGACCTGATCTCGACCTGTTTGGATAGGGGCGTAGTCTGGAAACCTGCCCCAGACCCATGGGCGACCCGTCGGGGCGCGGTCCATACATCGGCCCCTGATCTTTGTTCGTCCCTGCTTCAGGTAGCCTGTATTTCGCATCCCAGATCGTCCTACGAGAGCTCGAGCCCTAGGGTGCGTAGTCGACCTACTCGGAAGAGCTTCGATTTTGGGTTGGAGCTTTATGGAAGTGCTTGTTGAACAGCAGCTTCTTCATTGAGCCGCCTATGTCGAACGGCCTTGATGTCCGCATCGAGACGTCTTTGTTGGGCCGCCACCTCTTCCTTGGGCTCCTTTTTCCAGGCGACCGCCTCCTCTTCGATCTGGGGGTGAAGGCTGCACCTCACACTCTGGGAATATGGGGGATGGTGGATGCCCGGCCCCACCCGCATCCCAATCATTCTTCATTTTTGTAAGGGCGTCAAAGCCTTGGTGGATGGCACTGGTCGAGGCATGAATAGCCTCTGACGTCCCCTCAAGGGACACATCCATCAGGGGATTCCCTCCGAGAGGGCGTGGATCGTCTTCCATGGAATGTTTGCCACGGTTGGAAAAGTGTTTTGAGTGTATAGGATTAGACATAGGTGTGACCCTAAGTTCCCATAGACGGCACCAATTATTGCGGGTTAGATCTGCACACAATGAGATTTATATTGAAGTGGGAAATCAAGGGCACAATGATTACAAGATTTGGGGTGCGGACGATTGGTAGATGAGAATCTCAAGGTCGCACGTCAACCGCAGTATGTTGCCCGTCTATTGGAGTAGTTCGCTAGGGGTTGCTTGGTGGTCGACCCGGAACTAACACTTGTAACGATGTCGTTTAACCGCAAGCCCACGGTATAGTGGCAAGCGGGTATCGAACACGGGAAAGCAGTGCTATACTGCCTATCTACTCCTAGGTTGAGTTAGACTTGCGGATTTATTGGTGGATATGGAATATGGAATGTCGTAATTATGATGGATGCGAAAGTCATGTCACTCGATATCGCAAACAAAGGACTCCACACAAAGAAAAGAATAAAATATAAAAGACTAGGGCTTTAGGACTCACCACTAGGACCGTCGGATGTCGACGCTAGGCTAGGACTCTTACGTTGCATTGGTTTTATTGGGGATTGTAGCATCTAGGAAGTGAATTCATGCGTCTAGGCATCATGAATCTAACATACCGTATTAACCCCGCTCTCGCGATAGGCGATGTGATACGTGCATTAAGGATCTACAATAATCTCACCACTCTCGTGGTTCGAATGCTCTCAACTCATACCACTCTCGTGGGTTATGGCTTCGAGGTATTTTGGTGGCTCAAATTGACGCAATGGCGGTAGCCGTCAATTAGGGATATAGTTCGCCGGTGGATCCCATCAAGACACGAGCCGGGCATAGTCATGTGCCTCAGTTGAATCCACTAACTCCCTATTTAAATACGTAGGATACTCCTTAAGCTAATCGATTCCACCGACCGTGGGCACGAGCTCAGTACGAGTTCTCCTAGGGATTTTGCAAGATCAACCAAAATACAACCCCTTTTATATCCAACGCATCATAAAAATCCTCTTTTTGCATCTAGATCCTAAAATCCTAGTGTAACGCCCCGTTCCCCAGAATACCTGGAATTTTGTTTTTTCCACGTATCCTGAAGAGTGAGGGTGATGAGAGAGAAAAAGAAAGAGAGAAAGAAAAAACTGAATAAGCAGGCCACTGCGCACATGCTAGGATAGTACAAGTGAAGCTCCACTATAATATCAAACAACTTATAGTGACATAGAACAACAACAACACATTTTATATAACAACTTTCATTTATATACATAACCCAGTTACATCATTTCACATACACCAACACTCTCCACCTCCCAAGACAACCAAGTCACACTAAAAGCTATAGCTCACACCGAGTACTACCCTTGAAACCCAACTCAAAGTCACCTCCAACCATGCTGACCCTGCTACCTGAAAAATGGGGTGGAGCACGTCAATGCGTGCACCACTAGGAAACAACTTGGATTTGGAACACCGTTCTAAGGTTATCAAACCACAAGGCAAGGCAAGAGAAATAGGGCATGTAACTAAGTAACATAATGAAATTAAATAGCTAAACAAAAGGATCATACCTGCGGTCCAATGTCGAGTTATTGCAAGAAAAGGGTTAGCACGAATAATAATAGTACTTACACAAGTGTTCAAGCAACCATTATCTAATAAGATAAGTGCAGGTGCCTGAGGCATGACACAGAATCACCAAGAAACAGGCAAAGGGAAGGGGAAGTGCTGCCAGCAGAAGGAGTAACACGCAAATTCTTATTTTATTATTTTATAATTAAATTAATTGGAAATTTGGATAAACTGTGTGATACCAAGACCATGACATCACCCCATATTTGGGGTGAATATAGCACACGGCGCAGTGGACACAGGCACTGTCGACACCGGGCCTCTCAGCTCCCCCATCCCTGGCAGGAGTGAGGCTCTCCCATAATAACACAACCTCCGTATGTCCCCTCCACTCCCGGTAAAAGCGAGTGGGTATAAATATCATATATCACATAATCATTTCCCCCAACTTCTCAGTCCAGGCCTCATATCCACAATTTACTCAAATCCCACCTAAAACCCGGGTTTTGCTAACTCACCCTCATTAGAGAGGATTGAGACATTCTAAAACTTCATTTAACATTATATATAGCACTGAAGGGGACACATTGCATGGTTTCACATTCCACACTCATATCAACACGGGTCATGCACCGAAGTGACATGCCCTTCATCGTAATCAAATCATATATCAAATGTGTCATGCACCCAAGTGTCATGCCCTTCAACATAGCCATTTCAATTCATCACTCATAACATATGATACCATGCTTCACATGATCCCATCATTGCTATTTCACAACATATTTCATAGCACAAATGTTTAAAGCTCATTTCTCATATTATTCAACTTTCACTTCATTGTGGCATTTCACGAACACGAAGTGAACGTGACGTGTATGTCCGTAAGAACATTAGCAAATCCATTGGTAAAACATATCATGAATCTATATTCCATGCAACAACAATGATCATGCACTATAGAGGGTGAAATAGCAATAGAGCACAATTTATAACACCACTTTAGTACTTCATATTGCTGGAATTTGCAGAAGTTGGCAATACATGGGCATATATCATCAGGTCTTATTGCGAATTGGACAAAATGTCCCAAATAAAAGTTATAGATATACTAGTCCTAGATTCACAGATAAAATTTCAGGTAAAAATATTAAGTATATGATTTATAGTGAAATATTTGGTAAAGTGTGTCAAATTTGTTTTTCAGACAGATTTCAGGGTCTGTATTGAAAGCCAATTTTGGGCATATTGCAGCCAGACATTCGACATATAAGCACGGTGATGAATTTTTAGGAAAACTTGTTAACTTTTCAACAAGACCAAGAACATAAAATTCCATTGTGTGTGCAGGTGTTTAAGTCAATTGTTCTAAACTGTGTCAATTCTGAAGATCAAACAGACATGTTGTAAAGATAGAATTTTTTCTCCTAAATTCTGAATTGAATATATATCAAACTTTATATGATTTTGGGGTAGAACTTCAAGATCTACAAGAACATATTTTTTGCGAAACCTAATTCGAGCTACAGTAACCATAATTCAAGTGATAACACACAACAGACTTTCAGATCTTTCAAGAGAGTAGTTATACTTGGAATTTCAAGGGGTTATTCATGAGAAATTGAATCATGGCACCCTAATTTGATTACCACTACTTTATATGTGCTAAAACATGATATAAAAACATGATGGAAAGAAATCCTAATTTGATTTCCAAAACCAAGTTGGATTCCTACCTCAAAACTTTGATTTTTCTCCTCTCCTCCTCTTTCGTTCTTCTCCAACTTCTTCCCACTTGCAACCACTTGTGCTACTTGATTTTTTGGGAGAAATAATTAGGGTTTTGAGTTGAAGAGAATGGAGAAAATGGGAGAGGAGTGTCCGGCCATGTAGGTGGGAGAGAAAGAAAAGAAAATGAAAAGGGAAAAAGAAAAGAAAGCTAAAGAAGAAAGAAGAATTCTCCTTCAAAATATCTCCACCTAGAACCCTCTTAGGATAAACATGAAACATGTTAAATGACCAAAATATCATCCCAATACCACTCAACTTTTAGGTATTTACAAGTTTGCCATTACTTTACACACACAACTTTAGTATGTACGCACAGCAGCTTTAGTCCAAATGACCGTTTTGCCCCTAACCTTTCTAAAAATTTACGAAGGTTGCCATTGACCCCTAACCCTTTTCACACTAGCATGGCTCTTCCTACATACAACCACACATATCCATGCATGCATACATGCTTCACACACACACGTCTAACACATTCCTGTTGTTTTACACCCACGACGTCATTTGCACTTCTCTCGCATTCACATTTCGCATTCTCTTCCCTTAGCCACGTATTACGGCCTAATCTCCCTTGCACTACGTCGCATACATCGATATCTACGCTTATATCATGCCCACGTATGCATCGTAGGTAGAAATACCACGTGTGTTCAGTAGAATACACGTATAGTGCAAAATAGGGCATGACATCCTATCCACCTTAAAATAAAGTCTGTCCTCGGAATTTCTAGGGTGTGAACTCTGCCCAAGGTCAGGTCGGTATGATGGTCTTTCTACACATGAAGTACAAACAAGAATACATATCTACCCCACACTTACATACACTATATGCTTCACTGTCATCCATACACACCCACATGGCACAGATATCACAGATACACCCTAATATTCATCGAGTAGTACATCCACATCACTATGTGCACTCACTACATACACATACATATATGTTTTTCACATAAACATCTAGGTACTTGTGTTCACACACTAACATACACACCACACGCCATAAATAAATCTCTACACATATTATTATACGCATTTAGATTACTACTCATATCTATGTGATATGACAGTACATCATATCCATATCATGATCCATAAGGCACTCACGCATGGTACGCTTTCATATACACCATAATACATTCAGGTATACACGACTTACATCCTACCTGTTTATATATATTAACATATATGTCTATATCCATTCACAGACACACAACAATACACATTAATCTACGCACCATGACTTGGCAAACATGATTACTATCACGGTGTCGCACCGTATGTACACCTGATCCATATACACCCAATACTTAGTCATATGGGCTCACTTCCATGTATAGGCACATAAATATCTATATACACACATTATTTAGTCACATACATACATACATTCACGTGCACGTACTAACACATGCATGATCGAGTCACATAAGGTTCACAATCATACTATAAATAAATATACACATAACCTCACATCCATAGCAGTGCACCTACTGCCTCACATAGATAGGCACATATACCACACACAATACACACAATAGTGCACAAACATAACACATCCCCTACCATATGCTATATATATGTATATATATATATATATGTATATATATGTATATATATATATATATATATGTATATATATGTATATATATGTATGTATATATATATATATGAGAATAATGGGTATCATACGCCATGTGAGAGGGTGTCTCATATGCCCTCTCAAATAAAGGGGGCAAGTACAAGCCCACATGGACTTGTACTTGTTGTACTTGACCCCCTTTATGTGAGAGGGCATATGAGACACCCTCTCATATGGCGTATGATACCCATTAATCCCTGTGTGTGTGTGTGTGTGTGTGTGTGTGTGTGTGTATACTAGTCATTACCCGTGCCCATGGGGCACTGTTTATTTAATGGCTGAGTTTCCCCCCCCCCCCCCACAAATTTCAAGTTCCCCCAAATATCAAGTTTTCCCACAAAGTTTCAAGTTTCCCTCCAAATTTAAGTTTTTTCCCAAAATTTAAGTCCCCCCAAAATTGTCATTGCCACCTAGGACAAACTTGCCACGTAGGACAAAGCTTTGTCTTAGTAGGATAAGATTCAACATCTTCAAATGACTGTGAAACAATGGTCGGAAGGGGGAGAGTAAAAGGTGTGGGTGGGTGTGTGGGGAGGGTCCAGGGGCAAAAATGTAAAAACCGGGGTGGTATATGCAAAATTTCACACCTCCTCTCTTATCCCTCAAAATATCATCTCTTATATTTTCTCTTATCCAATTTCCCTGTTTTATATAATAGATATCCAAATTCTCTTATCCAATTTCTTATGTCCAAATTCTCTTATCCAATTTCTCTTGATAACATCCCTCTTTTATATAATAGATATCCAAATTCTCTTATCCAATTTCGCATGTCCAAATTCTCTTATCCAATTTCTCTTGATAACATCCCTCTTTTATAATATAGATATCTCTTGTCCAATTTCTCTTGTCCAATATCTCTTGTCTAATTTCTCTTGATAACATCCCTCTTTTATAATATAGATATATAGATATATGTGTGTGTGTGTGTGTGTGTGTGTGTGTGTGTGTGTATGTACTATTAATAACACCTCACGTGATCCACCACCTTGTATTATCTTGTATCATATTCTATAAGAAACTAGCTTATCTTTCAAAATATATATATATGTATGTATGTATGTATGTATGTATGTATGTATGTATAGGAAAATTTTCAAATGAGAACATTTCGCACCGTGTGAAAATGTTTTTAGTTTTTTTTGAAATTTTTTTCCAAAAATTCTTTTTTCCACCCTCATTATATGTTGTAATACCCACCTCAAAAAATAATCGTTGAGAAATAATGTCATTTGGCCTTCGATCAAGGCATTTCATCAAATTCGCACGTTTTGAGACCGTTAAATTTGTAACAGGTGGATGGGTGCTCTATTCCCCAACGGGTTCACCCATTATTTTCCCTCGGGTATATAATTGTATGGATTAAACATCAAAAAAAAATTTTGAAAAAAAATTTCAAAAAAAGATAAAAAACTTTTCGCACGGTGCGAAAAGCCTCTTTTTCGCAACCGAATATCACTCTATATTTGTAACTATTTTTGCACATCCTACGCACATACTGCCATGATAGTCAAATAATTATAAATATTCATATACACATCACACATGCGTATACATATGCAACCAATCACACACATCTCAATACCTACATACCAAACAGTTTCATTCACTTATATTCATCAAAAATATATATATACACCTATATTTCATACTCATCACATTCATGCCCACACTGCATATGACTATACATACACACATGTTCTAGTACAGACCTACACATACATGCATACACACAGGGATACGCTTCTTCCAGATACACATAGATAGGCAACAGATTCACAGATAAACAAACAAGGATATATATATATATATATATATATATATATATATATATATATATTACAATTGAGGACAGATTTTGAATTTGTCCTATGTGGCAATGTCACATCAAGTTTTTGAGGGAAATTTTTCGGTTGAAGAGAAATTTGTTGGGAATACACAAAAACATTGAAATTATGGATAGCCTTTTAATATTAGTTATGAAAAAAATGTTGTGCACATACACAATCTTATCTTGGGAATGAACGCGAGCTGTGGGAGAATAAACGTGGGAGATGCTGCCAACTCATTGATCCGCGTTGCAAAACCCTGTAAAATTTCGATCCCATCTACTGATATTTTAGGGGAAACTAATAATTATTGATGTTTGTTTAAAATTAGTGGGTCCAAGATTTTTAAATGAACAGTGTCCCCACGGGCACGGGTTATATGTATATGAAGCCCGCGCCGAAGGCGCCCGCGCAATATTTTTACGCTGATTTGTTGTTCCGCGCCTAAGGCACCCGCCCGCGTCGAAATTGTTGTTTTACGTTGAATTTGTTGTTCTACGCCGAAGGCACCCACGTCGAAGGCACCTGTGCCGCTAAGTATTGTAAGTTAATTTGTTTTTCTTTTAAATTTTGGCTTTGAAAAAAAATTCGGGGAACAAAGATTTCGCAAGGGAAAATCTTAAATGAACCGTGCCCGCGGGCACGGGTTATGACTATATATATATGTGTATATGTATATATATATATATATATATACATACATACAACCAATATACACACAACCATGTATTGCCTCTACTGCACACTACACATGCATGAACGCATCCCTACACTCCATTGTAACACGTATAATAGAAATCCATACAACCATAATATATATTCACATATACACATCAACCAATACACCACACGAATACTCTATATAACCCAATTATATGTACGTACGCATTATGTACACGAAAAGATATACATATCAATTCCATATATAGATATCTAAGCCTACACATAGCCAAATACATGTTTGCTCATACAGACCAGATTATTATTCTAATAGTAGGTATGCACACAAACATGCATATATATACGTACTAGGACCAAAACAACATGCACACACATTACCATATATGAGAGCACACACCCATTCACACTTAGTATACATATCCTGCTATTACACACCTATACAGTCAAGCTACTCAAACTATACTAGCAAATAGTCGGTAGCTACCCATTCCACTATATACCTAACATTCAATATGTCCACACTCTTACTATCATACTAGTATACACACAAATAAGTGTATTTCAACATTCGTACACATTCAGTAGATAGTCACACTCCATATACGTATACATTCATATACCGATACATGCATATCAGAATAAGGATCATTCACATACATATACATATAACCACTCATAAGACATACACCAATACATATTCACTAATAACAACACATATACACAATCACACCATGCTTGCTACAACACACCTACATACATACAAGTATCTCATATACCAATACACAGTCCTCCCTCATGCCACCATATGTAGAAGAATACATACACTACATATACATCCAAATGGTCTTATAAACACCATTCTACGGGGTAAGCGTATATACACATATATAAACCATAACTCCACTTAACTGCGCAAACCCATAGCCACCCCACTTATACATGCATTGTATAATCCCAAATCCTTACATTCATCACATTCTACATAAGATACACGTCACACTTATATCCATATCCCATGTTAGGCACGGTATAGAGCTAAGGGCCTAAACTTAGGTGGATGGGTCTAAAGCATCCCTACCCTCCTTAGGATACATCTACTCCAAACACCCTGGAGCATTACTCATACTATCCATACGTCCCTTACTTATCTATTTCGCTACATACACACTATATATGGCCATACACAACACTTATCTTCACGTAATAGTACAACCCACAACCGTGTACCAAATTAAGACAATATATCGGTTCATATAGGCACATAGGCAGCATATACACACACTCATAGTTATTCAAATTTAACACATGAGGAATTCATACACTAGCAATGCAACACTAGCGATATATATACACCAATATCCCAACCTATATCTACACCACCTAACCATACAAGCACACCTATACACACATGCATGCACTTTCCCACATATGTCCAAAGACAATGTGGACATCCCACTACTTTATCTATACAAGGGTAGATGTACTCACATTGGTGTACTCCCCACATGAAGCATAACAATAATTTAGGAGATAGTGAACTGCGTACATGCACTCACATCACATACGTACACACCCTCGCCCACGTCTCTACAAACATATAATATCCCCGCTAGCTGATATGTATCCACCAGTACACATCCACTAATAAACATATACTTATCACCTATACCTTAGAGTCACACAAGTATAACACATACCTACTCACATACCAGTATCATGTATTTATATAGAGACAATATATGTATACGCTCAAGTATTCACCCACCTAGTATAAACGCCCACACATATCCATATACCACCATAACCATCCAAGATACATGCAACTTCATGCCCTTCAAATACACATATTAAACACAAGTATACCACAACATATATATAATTCAAATCTCTAAGCACAACATTGCACTTATACACACTGGTTCACACCGTTACATATACACGCGTATACCTACAATATACATATATGGTATAATATATAGCAGAAAGTTCATCTCCGGACTCCCTAAAGCTAGGGGTTCAAGGGTGGATCACTTAAAGCTCTAAGGTCACTAAGGTCACTACCCACCTTAGGGCTAACATATCCCAATCACCTACTGAAGCATTACATGTACTATTCTTACGCACATCGTAGTGCGGTGACCTGCATGGGCCGCCAAAAACTGTAACACCCCGTTCCCTAGAATACCCGGAACTTTTTTTCCACGTTTCCTGAATAGTAAGGGTGATGAGAGAGAAAAAGAAAGAGAGAAAGAAGAAACTGAATAAGCATGCCACTGCGCACATGCTGGGATAGAACAAGTGAAGCTCCACTATAATATCAAACAACTCATAGTGACATAGAACAACAACAACACATTTTATATAGCAACTTTCATTTATATACATAACCCAGTTACATCATTTCATATACACCAACACTCTCCACCTCCCAAGACAACCAAGTCACACTACAAGCTACAGCTCACTCCAAGTACTACCCCTGAAACCTAACTCCAAGTCACCTCCAACCATGCTGACCCTGCTACCTGTAAAATGGGGAGGAGCACGTCAATACATGCCCCAGTGGGAACCAACTTGGATTTGGAACACCGTTCTAAGGTTATCAAACCACAAGGCAAGACAAAAGAAATAGGGCATGTAACTAAGTAACATAATGAAATTAAATAGCTAAACAAAAGGATCATACCTGCGGTCCAATGTCTAGGGATGGCAGTAATGGCCTGACCCGCCCGGCCCGACCTGGCCCGACCCAGTTTTGACCAGGCCCGACCTGGCTCGCATCCGGGTCGCGCCCCGCCCCGCAATATTCCTACCAATGTCGAGTTATTGCAAGAAAAGGGTTAGCACGAATAATAATAGTAATAACACAAGTGTTCAAGCAACCATTATCTAATAAGATAAGTGCAGGTGCCTGAGGCATGACACAGAGTCACCAAGAAACAGGCAAAGGGAATGGGAAGTGCTGCCAGCAGAAGGAGTAACACGCAAATTCTTATTTTATTATTTTATAATTAAATTAATTGGAAATTTGGGTAAACTATGTGATACCTGGACCTGGACATCATCCCAAATTTGGGGTGAATATAGCACATGGCGCAGTGGACACGGGCACTATACGACACCGGGACTCTCAGCTCCCCCGACCCTGTCAGGAGTGAGGCTCTCCCACAATAACACAACCTCCGTATGTCCCCTCCACTCCCGGTAAAGGTGAGTGGGTATAAATATCACATATCACATAATCATTTTCCCAACTTCTAAGTCCAGGCCTCATATCCACAATTTACTCAAATCCCACCTAAAATCTGGGTTTTGCTAACTCACCCTCATTCGATAGGATTGAGACATTCTAAAACTTTATTTAACATTATATATAGCACTGAAGGGGACACATTGCATGGTTTCACATTCCACACTCATCAACACGGGTCATGCACCGAAGTGTCATGCCCTTCATCGTAATCAAATCATATATCAAATGTGTCTTGCACCCAAGTGTCATGCCCTTCAACATAGCCATTTCAATTCATCACTCATAACATATGATACCATACTTCATATGACCCCATCATTGCTATTTCAGAACATATTTCATAGCACAAATGTTTACAAGCTCATTTCTCATATTATTCAACTTTCACTTCATTGTGGCATTTTCACGAACATGTAGTGAACGTGACGTGTATGTCCGGAAGAACATTAGCAAATCCATTGGAAAAACATATCATGAACCTATCTTCCATGCAACAACAATGATCATGCACTATAGAGGGTGAAATAGCAATAGAGAACGATTTATAACACCACTTTAGTACTTCATATTGCTGGAATTTGCAGAAGTTGACAAAACATGGGCATATATCATCAGGTCTTATTGAGAATTGGACAAAATGTCCCAAATGAAAGTTATAGATATACTAGTCCTGGATTCACAGATAAAATTTCAGGCAAATATATTAATTATATGATTTATAGTGAAATATTTGGTAAAGTGTGTCAAATCTGTTTTTCAGACAGATTTCAGGGTCTGTATTGAAAGCCAATTTTGGTCATGTTGCAGCCAAACATTCGACATATAAGCACTGTGATGAATTTTTAGGAAAACTTGTTAAATTTCCAACAAGACCAAGAACATAAAATTCCATTGTGTGTGCAGGTGTTTAAGTCAAGTTTTCTAAACTGTGTCAATTCTGAAGATCAAACAGACATGTTGTAAAGATGGAATTTTCTCTCCTAATTTCTGAATTGAACATATATCAAATTTTTTATGATTTTGGGATATAACTTCAAGATCTACACGAACATATTTTTTCGAAACCTAATTCGAGCTACAGTAACCATAATTCAAGTGATAAGACACAACAGACTTTCAGATCTTTCAAGAGAGTAGTTATACTTGGACTTTCAAGGGGTTATTCATGAAAAATTGAAATCATGGCACCCGAATTTGATTACCACTACTTTATATTTGCTAAAACATGATATAAAAACATGATGGAAAGAAACCCTAATTTGATTTCCAAATCCAAGTTGGATTCCTACCTCAGAACTTTGATTTTTCTCCTCTCCTCCTCTTTCTTTCTTCTCCAACTTCTTCCCACTTGCAACCACGTGTGCTACTTGATTTTTGGGAGAAATAATTAGGGTTTTGAGTTGAAGAGGATGGATAAAATGGGAGAGGGGTGGACGGCCATGTAGGTGGGAGAGAAAGAAAAGAAAATGAAGAGCGAAAAAGAAAAGAAAGCTAAAGAAGAAAGAAGAATTCTCCTTCAAAATATCTCCACCTAGAACCCTCTTAGGATAAACATGAAACATGTTAAATGACCAAAATACCCTCCCAAACATACCTCTCAACTTTTAGGTATTTACAAGTTTGTCATTACTTTACACACACACAACTTTAGTATGTACGCACAGCAGCTTTAGTCCAAATGACCGTTTTGCCCCTAACCTTTCTAAAAATTTACGGGGGTTGCCATTGACCCCTAACCCCTTTCATACTAGCATGGCTCTTCCTACACACAACCACACACATCCATGCATGCATACATGCTTCACACACACACGTCTAACACATTCCTGTTGTTTTACACCCACGACGTCATTTGCACTTCTCCCGCATTCACATTTCGCATTCTCTTCCCTTAGACACGTATTACGGCCTAATCTCCCTTGCACTACGTCACATACATCGATATCTACGCTTATTTCATGCCCACGTATGCATCGTAGGTAGAAATACCACGTGTGTTCAGTAGAATACACGTATAGTGCAAAATAGGGCATGACACCTAGGGCTAATCCATTAGCCCTAGAAAAGATTATTCAAGTATGGCAAACATTATGAAAACAATAGAGATCATTGCTAGCATCATAGAAAAAACAATAAGAAGAACTAAAATAAAATTAAGGAGATAAAATACTTAGCTTGATACAAGAGGAGGAGCCTATGGCATAGCTTAACTCCTAAAAGTTCGTCTCCCAAAACTTCTTAAGAACTCTCTAAAAACTCTTCAAAAATATCCTCCCTCTAATGACGGCTACAATTTATATATATAGTCCCCTCAAAACCCTAGAAAATAACCCAAGAACCCCTCTCCAATTCGGACCAAATCTGTTTCTGACCGCAACTTATTGGTGGACCCCGGCAGCACTCGGACCGAGTAGGAACAGCACTCGGACGAGTGCAAATTTCAGCACAGCAGTACCATCTTGCAGAAATTTCTCAGATTTCATCTGACCTCTGATTGACGCGTTCTTGGCGGAGTTGGAACCGTCATGAAGTCTACTATCCATAAAAAATATGATAAAAAATACTTTACTTGCTAGATTGATAGCATATTTCAAAAGAGTGAGAGGCTGTCTGAAAATCTGGACGTTCACCTTACTCGACCGAGTAGTCTTCGTGCTCGGTCGAGTAGCCCGCCTACTTGATCGAGTCGTCAGTAGGTTGAAACTCCTCTTTACAATGTCGCTCTGCCTACTCGAGTCAAGTAGGCCCTGCTCAGTCGAGTAGTCAGAAGATCAAATATTCTTCTCCAAAACGTCACTCTGCCTGCTCGGGTCGAGTAGGGTCTGCTCGGTCGAGTAGGAATTTTGTGGGAGGAAGCTCGGAATTAAGTGTGACTCGGGTCAAGTCTGATCTCTGCTCGGCGAGTAGGGTGTATCTATTTCCTCTGCGAGAATTGTATGTTAGCTCGACCGAGCAGCTGATGCTGCTCGGTCGAGTCCCCTGGGAAACTGAAGTTGGTTGCTTCTTGGCTGCTCCTTTCTCTTTCTCTCCCTCTAGTCTTCTTCTTTGGCACCTCAATCATGTCATCATGAGTATCCTTGGTGCTCTCATGTCGTCGATCGTCTTTTTGACTCCAAATTGATCCAATATCGCTCCAAATACCTGAAATGGACATAAACGCTTCGAAAGTCATATTGTTCCAAATAATAGCGTAAAAGCGCATAAAATGGGAGTTTGGAGGGTGAAATGCGTCATGAAAATATGCGATAAATCATGTAAAATAAGAGCATATCAAAATCCCCCAAGCTTACCTCTTACTCGTCCTCGAGGAAGACGAATACGAACCTCACCGGGAGGTAAAAATAAGAAAACGAAAGGAATACAAAATGGAATGGGCCGCTAGATTATTCTCTCAGATCTCACGACATTCACCACATGACACGACGACTCAGAAAGTAAATCACACACTACCACAGAGATTTCAATTCTTATATAAACGAAGTACTTGATAGTTAAGAATGAATGAAAGGGGTCTCTCTAGTACTCATACATTTAGTCTATATCAACATCATATGTTTCATAGCATCGAATATGCATAACATTGGCGACACACTTTTCAATCAGAAGATATAACTGAAGCGTGGAAATTCACACAAGGCATGCAATAAAGAATAGAATAAAAATCAAGACATACACATCATCATATCAAATTATAAGAAATCCTCATAACTAAATTGTTTCGTTAAGTTTCTGCATTATCAAACTTTTCCGTTTGTGCACAACTCCACTCTAATGTCATGCTCACTCATGTGGTCAAAAGATTTTTCCCCAAGATTGAATTGAGGCGTCACATCCAAAGAAGTATTTGTAGATTTGGAATTTTGTTTTAGTTCTCCCAATAGTATATGTATTGCTCCAAGTAATGAAAATTAAGCTCTTCTTTGAATTTTGAGCTTTGTTTCCTTTTTTTTCTTTTTTGGATTTTTGTAGGAGCAATAGTATTTGTATTTTTGGTTTTTTGGCCCCCTTTTTGGCTTTTTGGACTTTTTGGAGCAAGCTTTTCTTTTGTTGGGAATTTTTGTGAATGGATGCGGTAGAAATAGCTTTGAGAAGTGAAATCGAGTGACATGTAGAGAATATAAGATATATGTGGAGAAGGAATAGATATAACGCTCGGTTCACTCAAAAGTGTGCACAAACGGTTCTGTAAAATAATACATCAACCAAACTCGTATAATAGCACGTGTATCCTTGATCATATCAATGAGTAGTGAAGTCAAGCAGTAATATTTCAATTATATCAAGCATGCAATAAGAATGCGAATAAGAGATGAAAGCAAGGCTTCAGATATACTAGTGATGCTTGAATCTTGGTGTATCTCCAATGAAAGCATACTAAATACTACTCTACATATTCAGTTTCAAAAAACTTCATGCATTCGCACTAGAGAGATCATCGAAAGAATATTTTCAAGTACTTATATGTATTAGGATTATGAAATTCTCTAAGTAGCATGGCATGGAAAATAAGCGTTGTGAGAGAGGTGAAAGCATAAGATAAAACATCACAGGGAATTCGACTAGCAAAAGAAAGAAAAGAAAATAGAGAAATAAAAATAGAAGAAAGGAATAAAATAAAAACAAGCACACAATATGATGCATGAACACACATAAAAGGAAAATAAGATGGAAAAATTGAAAAGATGATGCAAAACTTTAAAAAAATTTAAGAATTCCCTAAAATAAAAGTAAAATATGCAACTAATACAACTAAATGGCATGGAAATACACTCCCCCAAGCTTAAACTTCACATTGTCCTCAATGTGATCATAAAAGGAAAAATATGAGGACCAACGATAAATATGAGGGGGTGAATGAAAAATGATGACATAAATGACATGAAATCCTAATGCAAATACATGCACATGCAATGATGCATGAGAGCACCTTCCCCCAAGCTTATACCAAACAATCCTATTCAAATGACGTGATCAAAAATGTCACGGCTTCGCTAAGCGAGATCAAGTCAAACGAATGAGAGAGTAAGATTTCACTTGAAAGAAATGCTCGATGGGTGGTGGCAAAATGGCGGGACAGATCAAAATGTGAAGAGGGCAATTAATGTATATAATGGGTTCGGGGTGTAAAAGATTATTGTTGTTGTCATATGAGGTGATATTTATTCTAAACAAACTAATCAAGAAAATATATACGGTCCCCTCGCTGTCAAGAGGATTCATGTTTATTTAAAGCATAAAATACTACAATACTGGATTGATATCACCTATAGCAAAAGGCCGATCCAGTATCTTGTTGAGTATTGATTCCCCGGATTTGGTTTTGATGATGAACAAACATAAATATCGTGAACTAACTCTTTGTGAGCGCATTTATGGAGATCGTCGCCAAAATTCTATGAACATCAAAAGCGATGTCTCAAACTTCTCATAGCACGTGATCGTGTGCCTGAAGCTTCGTTGAAGCTCTAGGAGCATTATTGAAGTCAAGAGATTTGGATTGAAGCTTTGAAGACGGTTCGTCTAACTTCTTTTTATAGTCTTCTAGCTTCTTTTCGTAGAATGTTAAGCCTTGAGTAGGACTTACATTATAATCTTCGTAACGCTCATTTCTTAGGGCTAGGATTATCTTAGAAGCCCATAGAAACTTTCCCGAAGCTTCACGCTTCATTTCACGGCTTCTGGTGCATCTTAGTTGGTTCAAGAATAAGAACCAACCGACTAGATTGTCATCTAGTCGGTCTGTAATCCTTCTTGAACCGACTAGATCTCCTTGCTCAATTCAGCCTCTTCACTGTTGACAAATTAGTCGGTCCAAGAAGGTTCACGGACCGACTAGTTGTCAAACTAGTCGGTTAGGAATCCTTCTTAGACCGACTAGTTATGCTTTCACTTTTTAGCCTGAGCTACTGTTTACAGTTAGTCGGTCCAAGAACATCCATCGACCGACTAGTTGTGAAACTAGTCGGTTGGAATTTGTTCTTAGACCGACTAGCTCTCTTTGAATTCAGCCTATAGTATTTCAACTCTTAGTCGGCCAAAGAACACTCACCGACCGACTAGTTGTCAAACTAGTCGGTTGGCAAGTCTTCTTAGACCGACTAGTTCTATATCTCCTGAACTATGTTTATTGGCTGTGAACTAGTTTGTCGGTCCAAGAAGAATCACCGACCGACTAGTTGCCAAACTAGTCGGTCAGTGATCCTTCTTAAACCGATTAGACTGCTTCAGAAATAGATCCATTGGAGCATTAAATGCACGAATTTTCCCTCTCTCTCTCCTCTCTATCCTATATAATCTTGAGATGCTTCTTCATTGCATTCAAGGCTGCCATTATTGAGTTTTAGAGATCAAAGAGAAGAGCATTTAATTCTCATTTCCAAGATCCCTCTCTTCACAAGAATCTCTCCCTCACTCTTATTCCTCAAGAGAGATTCTCATTGATTGTGAGCCACTCAAGCTAGGAGCTTGAATCCAAGTCACCAACTTCTCCCTAGCCACCTATTGCTGATCATTTTGGTGGAGCTAGGGTTTGGTGCTTGCTTCTTCCCCGAAATCACTCTTGCCCTAAAATCGTAAGTTTACTCAAGGCATAGGATTTTGTTGGTAAGTATTTCATTGTTTAATTTACTTTGTTATTTCAGCTTTTCTCTCGGTTTGTGAGAGAAGTTTGTGATCCCGGTTTGAGGGAGTCACATTTTCATTTGTGTATGATTTGATCTTGTAGAGGTTTTCTACAAGAATTTCATAGTGCAAATTTGAGTTAGAGGTTTCTAACTCAAGTAGCCAGAGGGGATCTGGGTGTTTGGGACGTAGGATCACCGGGAAAAAGTCGGGGAGACTTGGGTGGATTCGAACCCGTTATATCGATTGTTTGCGCTTGTCTTTTATTGTTGTCAATTTTCATTTCTGCATTGTTGGTTGAGTTTGCACAATAATTAGGAATTATACTCTTGATTATTTTAAAGTACTATTCACCCCCCCTCTAGTACTTGTGCAGTAGCTATCAGGGCATTACATTTGGTATCAGAGCCAAGTTCATAGCTATGTCTACCAACGACAACAAGAACGTTCGTCCACCTTCAGACTATAGCACCTTCAGGAACCTGAAGGAGCTTCTTCGGTAATGGAAGGACACTCCTCAACTAGGTCTCCTTATTTCAACGGTGCCAATTATGGGTACTGGAAATGCCGGATGGAAACGTTCCTCCGGAGCACTTCACTATGGAGAGCTACGATGACGGAGTATGTCGAGCCCGTCGAAGAAGATTTCGCGAAGTGGACTACCGCGGAGGTCGCCGCGGAGGTAACCAATGCCAAGGCAATGAATGCCTTGCAATGTGCATTAGAGCCCAAAGACTTCAACAAGATATGCACATGTAAGAGTGCATATCAAATCTGGAACTCACTCCTCGTCTTGCATGAAGGAACGAGTATGGTAAGAGACTCCAAACTCACTGTTGTAAATAAAGATTACGAATTATTTCACATGCAACAGGGTGAGAAGATGAAGGAGTACTATGCTCGCTTCGTTGACATTACAAATGAATTGGAAGCTCTTGGAAAGACCTACACCCAAAAGGAGAAAGTCTCAAAGATTATTGACGGACTTCCTTCTTGTTGGCAAAATCATACATTCGCCATCGAGGAAGGTAATGATATGAATAAATATACTGTCGTTCAACTAATGGGTACCTTGATGTCTTATGGGGTGTGCAAGGACAGTAAAATAAAGATGTAAGACAAGATGAAGTCGTACTTGAAGCAAGACGAGCCAAAGAAAAAGGCGATTGCGTTCAAGGCCGCTCCATCTACATCTACCGATGATGAAGAATCGGAAGACGAGTTGGACTTGGAATACATTGCCCTCTTGGCAAAGAAGTTCAATCGATTCTTCCGAAAAGGTAACTTCAAGAACACATCTAAGTTTAGTTCTACTAACGCCTCCGCTCCTGTGTGTTTTAAATGCAACAAGCCAGGCCACATAAAAGCGGATTTTCCTCAAAACAAACAAAAGGAGAAATGGAAGGCGCCAAAGTTCGACAAGTCTCGAAAGTACAAGAAAGGGTACAAGAAAGGACTTGTCGGGAGATTCACCGACTCCGACAAGGACTCCTCAAGTGGAGAGTAGGATGATGAACAAGTGGAGCAAGCACACATGTGCTTCATGGCTAGAGAGGAACATGATCAAGTGTCCTCCTCCGATGAAAGCGGGGATGAAGGCGATGAGGTAACTATGGATGACCTTAGATTAGCTAACGAGCAAATTTAGTCTAAATATTCTAAACTAGTAAATAGATATATTAAGACTAAAGATGAGCTAACTAGTCTACAAACCTCACCTAAGCCTATCATCATCAACAACGACACCGTTGTTGAGGGTTTGAGAAATGAGATTGTAAATCTCAAATCTCAACTTGAGCATGTTCATATTGAGGAATCAGATGAACACGAGATAGCGGATTGGATTTCTCGAAACTCAACTTTGAGTATTGAGAATGAGAATCTCAAGTCTCTTGTTTGTGAACTCACTACACAAGTGTCCACTTTGGATGCTTCTATACTTTCTCTCACCAAGAAGTATGAGTCCACATTAGGCCGAATTAATAAATTCAATAAAGGTAAGGACCATTTGGATAATATCATAAATGACTTACTTCCGGCCAATCATCGTATTTGCTTGGGGTATAAGATGGGAAATTCATCCAAATCGTCCACCACCTTTGTTAGGCCATCTTCCGAAGCCTCAACTAGTGGGATTAAACACCCCATGGGTAGTTCATCTACCAATGGTGCTTCCACTAGATACACACCCTCGTTTGGAAAGAAACCCACTTTGGGTGGACCTCCAAAGAAGGGTCATGCATTTATGTACACCAATACTATGCCACGTAGGAACACGCATCCTACTCCACCGGTTCACAATTATGATGATTTCTATGCTCCTCGTCCACGGGCACGTGCACACCAAGTGAGACACCCTCACGCACGTGTTCCCCCACATGCATATGTTCATCCACATTATTATATGAATGATTACCATCATGCACCATATCATATGTCGCCACCACCATTTCATCATGTGTCATATGCTTATCCACGACATGCATCACGTAGAAATCAACAACGTATGCATGCTCCCAATAGGAATAGGGCTCCCAAAATATTCACTATTTGGGGCCCGAAGAACACTAACATGCATGAAAAACAAGCATACATGAATTCCTATTTTATGAATGTCGTGCACAATGATGATTATGTTGGGAAGTCAAAGTCCAATTGGACTTGGCTTCCAAAGGTCTAATCTTTTAGGACCCAATGACCTTGGGTACCATGGAATGATATTTCTATCTATAGGTACTCAAGAAAAAGAAACGGAGCAACAAATCCAAATTTAGCTCCAAGGATGGGTGGATACTCGATAGCGGGTGTTCAAAACACATGACGGGTGAAGCTCAATTGCTCTCCGGAGTGGTGCCCATTGTGAATGGGAACCGAGTAGTCTTTGGAGGCAACGAGAGCGGAACCATCATTGGTGTTGGTAAAATTGGTAACCCATCTAAACCTCTAATAAGTGATGTTTACATTGTTAAAGGATTAAATCACAATCTTATTTCAATAAGCCAACTTTGTGACAAAGGTTACAAAGTTAGCTTTGCGAAAGGAATGTGCCATATTTTTAGTAAGGATAATAATAATTTGTTATTTTCTGGCACACGCCATAAAGATATATATATCCTAGATATCCCCAAGTCACATGAACAATGTCTCATTACCAACACAAGTGAACAACACTTATGGCATCGACGTTTTGGTCATGTGAACTTTGGAACACTTTTTAAGCTATCCAAGTTAAATTCTATTAAAGGATTTCCTAAGCTTACTTTTCAAAAGAAAAGCTTTTGTGACTCGTGTCAACGAGGCAAACTTCCAAAATTGTCATTTAAACCTAAGAAAAGCATTTCCTCTAAACGGCATCTAGAGCTTTTACATCTAGATCTTTTTGGGCCAACTAGAGTTGCTTCATTAGGGAATGCTCGATATGGACTTGTCATCGTTGATGACTTTTCTATATTTACTTGGGTATTTTCTTTAAGTAATAAAAATGATGCTTTTGAAAACTTCACAATATTTGTTAAGAAAGTATAAAATCTCATTGGAACCACCATTGTCACTATTCGTAGTGATCATGGAGGGGAATTTGAGAATGAGTATTTCTCAAATTTTTGAGATGAACTTGGTATTACTCACACCTTTTCTTTCCCTCGTGCACCCCCTCAAAATGGTGTTGTTGAGAGAAAGAAAAGGACGCTAGTGGAATGTGCTCGCACTATGCTTGATGATAGCCAACTTGGCCATCAATTTTGGGCGGAAGCGGTACATACCGCTTGCTATGTGTTTAATAGGATACTTTTGAGGCCCGGCACCAAACAAACTTGTTATGAATTGTTGTTTGGTAGATTTCCTCAAGTTAAACATTTTAGAATTTTTGGCACAAAATGTTTTATTAAAAACACGTATGGAAGTTTAGACAAATTTGATCCAAGGTCCGATGAGGGGATATTTGTTGGATATTCCTCACGTCGCAAAGCCTACCATGTTGAGTATTGATTTCCCGGATTTGGTTTTGATGATGAGCAAACATAAATATCGTGAACTAACTCTTTGTGAGCGCATTTATGGAGATCGTCGCCAAAATACTACGTACATCAAAAGCGACGTCTCAAGACTTCTCTAAACGCGTGATCGTGTGCCTGAAGCTTCGTTGAAGCTCAAGGAGATTTATTGAAGTCAAAAGTGAAGATTGAATCTTTGAAGATGGTTCGTCATGTTTAATTCAATGTCTTCTAGCTTCATAGAATAAAATGTTAAGCCTTGAGTAGGACTTACATTATAATCTTCTTATCGCTCATATCTTAGAGCTAGGATTATCATAGAAGCCATTAGAAACTTTCCCAAAACCTATCGCTTCTTCCCTCGGCTTCTAGTGTATCTTAGTTGGTTCAAGTAGAAGAACCAACCGACTAGATGACGATCTAGTCGGTCGACAATTCCTCTTGAACTGACTAGATGTCCTTGCTCAATTCAACCTAGACATTGTTGATCAATTAGTCGGTCAAAGAAGGCTCATCGACCGACTAGATGACGATCTAGTCGGTTAGGAATCCCTCTCAGACCGACTAGTTATCATTGCCTCATTTCAGCCTGAGCTACTGTTTACAGTTAGTCGGTCAAAGCACATCGACCGACCGACTAGTTGAGAAACTAGTCGGTTGGAATTTGTTCTTAAACCGACTAGCTATCTTTGATTTCAGCCTATACTATTTCAACTCTTAGTCGGTCAAAGAACACTCCTCGACCGACTAGTTGTGAAACTAGTCGGTTGGCAAGTCTTCTTAGACCGACTAGTTCATATCACCTGGAATCCCTTTATTAGCTGTCATCCTCTTAGTCGGTTCATGAAGAATCACCGACCGACTAGTTGAGAAACTAATCGGTCAATGATCCTTCTTTGACCGACTAGTCTGCTTCAGAATAGAGCCGTTGGAGCATTAATTGCCACGATTTTCCCTCTCTCTTCTCTCTATCCTATATATACTTGAAGGGGTTCTTTGCTAGTATTCAAGGCTGCATATATTGGGTTTTAGAGAAATCAAAGAGAAGCAAATAAACTCCATTCTAAAGCTATCTCTTCTCACTAGAATCTCTCCCTCACTCTTATTCTTCAAGAGAGATTCATTGATTGTGAGCCATTCAAGCCAAGGGCTTTGAATCCAAGTCACCAACTTCTCCCTAGCCATCTATTGCTGTCCATCTTGGTGGAGCTAGGGTTTGGTGCTTGCTTCTTCCTCAAAATCCATTCTTGCCCTAAATTGGTAAGTATACTCAAGGCATAGGATTTTGTGGTAAGTGTTTCATTATTTCATCTCATTTGTTATTTGAGTTTGTCTCTCGGTTGTGAGAGAGTTTGTGATCCTGGGTTGTGGGAGTCACAATTCCATTGTGTATGATTTGGTCTTGTAGAGGTTTTTCTACAAGAATTTCATAGTGCAAAATCTTGGGTTAGTGGTTTCTAACTCAAGTATCCGGAGGGGATCCGGGTGGTTGGGACGTAGGATCACCGGGAACAAGTCGGGGAGACTTGGGTGGATCCGAATCCGTTACATCATTTGTTTGTGTTGTCTATTCTTGGTGTTTGTAGTCTATTCCGCATTGTTGTTTGTATGTTTGCACAATAATTAGGAATAACTCTCTTGATTATTTTAAAGTACTATTCACCCCCCTCTAGTACTTGTGCAGTAGCTACACATGGCATTACATTTGGTATCAGAGCCAAGGTTCATAGCTATGACAAACAACGACTACAACGTCTTCAAGAATCGTGAAGGAGCTTCTTCAGTTATGGAAGGACAATCCTCAGTTAGGCCTCCTCACTTCAATGGTACCAACTATGGGTACTGGAAATACCGGATGGAAACCTTCCTCCGGAGCGCTTCACTATGGAGAGCCACGTTGACGGAGTATGTCGAGCCCGAAGAAGATTTCACAAAGTGGACTACCGCGGAGGTTGCCGTGGAGGTAAACAATGGCAAGGCCATGAATGCCTTGCAATGTGCGTTGGAGCCCGAAGACTTCAACAAGATATGCACATGTAAGAGTGCATATCAAATATGGAACCAACTCCTCATCTTACACGAAGGAACGAGTACGGTAAAAGACTATAAACTTGTTATTGCTAACAAAGAATTCGAGTTGTTTCATATGGAACAGGGTGAAACTATGAAGGAGTACTATGCTCGCTTCGTGTATATATCCAACGAATTGGAAGCTCTTGGGAAGATTTACACCCAAAAGGAGAAAGTCGCGAAGATTATTGACGGACTTCCTTCTTGTTGGGAAAAGCATACTTTCGCCATCGAGGAAGGTAACGATATGAATAAGTATACTGTCGTACAACTAATGGGTACCTTGATGTCTTATGAGGTACGCAAGGACAATAATAAAGATGAAGGAAAAGATGAAGGCGTACTTGAAGCAAGACGAGCCAAAGAAAAAGGCGATTGCGTTCAAGACCGCTCCATCTACATCTACCGATGATGAAGAATCAGAAGACGAGTTGGACATAGAATCCATTGCCCGTATGGCAAAGGAATTCGACCGATTCTTCCGAAAAGGTAAGTTGAAGAATAAATAAAAATTTATTTCGACTAATGCCTCCGCTCCTGTGTGTTATAAATGCAACAAGCCAGGACACATCAAGCCGGATTGTCCTCTCAACAAACACAAGGAGAAGTGGAAGGCATCCAAGTACGACAAGTCGAGAAAGTACAAGAAAGGGTACAAGAAAGGGCTTGTCGGCTCATTCACCAACTCTGAAGAGGACTCCTCAAGTGGAGAGTCGGATGATGGACAAGTGGAGAAAGCACACATGTGCTTCATGGGAAGAGGAGAACATGATCAAGAGACCTCCTCCGATGAAAGCGAGGATGAAAGCGAGGATGAAGGCGAAGAGGTAACTATGGATGAACTTAGATTAGTCAACGAACAACTTTGGTATAAGTTTTCTAAATTGGCTAATAGATTTATTAAGACTAAAATGAGCTAACTAGTCTTCAAACCTCGCCTAAGCCTATCATCGTCAACAACGACACCGTTGTTGAAGGGTTGAGAAATGATATTGTAAATCTCAAATCTCAACTTGAGCATGTTCATGTTGAGGATTCGAATGAACATGTGATAGCGGATTTGACGTCTCAAAACTCAACCTTGAGTATTGAGAATAAGAATCTCAAGTCACGTGTTTGTGCACTCACATCGCAAATGTCCACCTTGGATGCTTCTATGCATTCTCTCACCGAGAAGTATGAGTGCACATTAGTCCGAATTCATGAATTCAATAAAGTTAAGGGCCATTTGGATAATATCCTAAATGACTTACTTCCGGCCAATCATCACATTGGCTTGGGGTATAAGATGTGAGACTCGTCCAAATCATCCGCCACCTTTGTTAGGCCAACTTCCGATGCCTCAACTAGTGGGAGTAAACACTTCATGGGTAGTTCTTCTACCAATGGTGCTTCCGCTAGGTACACACCCACATTTGGAAAGAAACCCACTTTGGGTGGACCTCCAAAGAAGGGTCATGCTTTCATGTATACCATGCCACGTAGGAACACACATCCTACTTCACATGTTCACACATATGATGATTTTTATGCCCCACATCCACGGGCACGTGCACACCATGTGAGACACACTCATGCACGTGTTCCTCCACATGCATATGTTCATCCACACTATCATATGAACACTTATCATCATGCACCATTTCATCATGTGCCATATGCTTATCCACGACATGCATCACGTACAAATCAACAACGTATGCATGCTCCCAATAGGAATAGGGCTCCCAAAATCTTCACTATTTGGAGCCCGAAGGACACAAGCATGCATGAAAAACAAGCTTACATGAATTCCTATTTTATGAATGTCGTGCATAATGATGATTTCATTGGGAAGTCTAAGTCCAATTGGACTTGGCTTCCAAAGGTCTAATCTCTTAGGACCCAATGTCCTTGGGTACCATGGAATGATATTTTATCTTCAGGTACTCAAGAATAAGAGAAGGAGTAACAAATCTAAATTTAGCTCCAAGAATTGTGTTTTCTAGGTTCAATCCACCATGGGATACCAACCCTACCAACTCCTTGATTTGCAAAGGACTTTCATTCAAATGGAGTTGATGGTGCTTAAGTGATGCACCAAAGTAGGGGGAACTTAATGTTGTAATTATATTCTTACATTTGATATTCATTTGGTATCCATGTGTGTTGAATGCATTTAGATGTCATTTTGTACTAGAATTTTGTATGCCATAAGTTTTTATGAAGTTATTTTTTTGGCATAACACTTTTTGCATACTATATCTGTTTTCATACTACATTTGGTATTCACATTGTATTTATGTCTCTGATGTTGACTTCGTCGCTCGACGATTTTATTGGTTAAATAGATTTACTTTTATGAAAACATAGAATTGTTTTCCATGCACTAAATTAACCAAGAATGTTGATATTAGAGAGTATGTTCCATAACTCAATTGCTTTGAGTTTTGATGATTTCATTTTTCGATTTTCGACTATGGTCTCGTTGGCACGCCTTGGTTTTCTTCGGTATTTTATATTTGGTATTTTCCATTGGTGTCATTTGGACCATGGTCATATTCTTAGACTCTCGTGCTTTCATTTTTTAACCATTGTTGTTGTCTTTGATCTCCTCCCGCTTTTTTTGCTAATGCCAAAGGGGGAGAGAATTAATAATGACGATGTGCTTAATGATAATTCAAAGCATTTTACCGTGAATCTAATTTGATATGTTAGATTCCGGGGGAGTCAAGATATAAAAATGGATTTAGATCCTAAATCTCAATATTTGAGTTCACTTTTTTATACTTTCCTCGTTTGCTTGATGCGTATGATCATTATTGAATACGGAACTAACGTGTCATCAATGCAGGGGGAGTAAGTAAATTTCATTTGAATCATTATTATTGATTATTATTTATGTTGGTTTGTCATCACTAAAAAGGGGGAGAATGTTGAGTATTGATTCCCCGGATTTGGTTTTGATGATGAGCAAACATAAATATCGTGAACTAACTCTTTGTGAGCGCAGTTATGGATATCGTCGCCAAAATACTACGTACATCAAAAGCGACGTCTCAAGACTTCTCTAAACATGTGATCGTGTGCCTGAAGCTTCGTTGAAGCTCAAGGAGCTTTATTGAAGTCAAAAGTGAAGATTGAAGCTTTGAAGACGGTTCGTCATGTTTAATTCAATGTCTTCTAGCTTCATAGAATAGAATGTTAAGCATTGAGTAGGAATTACATTATAATCTTCTTATCGCTCATATCTTAGAGCTAGGATTATCTTAGAAGCAATTAGAAACTTTTCCGAAGCCTATCGCTTCTTCCCTCTTCTTCTAGTGCATCTTAGTTGGTTCAAGTAGAAGAACCAACCGACTAGATGACGATCTAGTCGGTCGGCAATTCCTCTTAAACCGACTAGATGTCCTTGCTCAATTTAGCCTAGGCACTGTTGATCAATTAGTAGGTCAAAGAAGGTTCACCGACCGACTAGATGACGATCTATTCGGTTAGGAATCCCTCTCAGACCGACTAGTTATCATTGCATCATTTCAGCCTGAGCTACTGTTTACAGTTAGTCGGTCAAAGCACATCGACCGACCGACTAGTTGAGAAACTAGTCGGTTGGAATTTGTTCTTAAACCGACTAGCTATCTTTGATTTCAGCCTATACTATTTCAACTCTTAGTCGGTCAAAGAACACTCCCCGACCGACTAGTTGTGAAACTAGTTGGTTGACAAGTCTTCTTAGACCGACTAGTTCATATCACCTGGAATCCCTTTATTAGCTGTCATCCTCTTAGTCGGTTCATGAAGAATCACCGACCGACTAGTTGAGAAACTAATCTATCAGTGATCCTTCTTTGACCGACTAGTCTGCTTCAGAATAGAGCCGTTGGAGCATTAATTGCCACGATTTTCCCTCTCTCTTCTCTCTATCCTATATATACTTGAAGGGGTTCTTTGCTAGTATTCAAGGCTGCATATATTGGGTTTTAGAGAAATCAAAGAGAAGCAAATAAACTCCATTCTAAAGCTATCTCTTCTCACTAGAATCTCTCCCTCACTCTTATTCTTCAAGAGAGATTCATTGATTGTGAGCCATTCAAGCCAAGGGCTTTGAATTCAAGTCACCAACTTCTCCCTAGCCATCTATTGTTGTCCATCTTGGTGGAGCTAGGGTTTGGTGCTTGCTTCTTCCTCAAAATCCATTATTGCCCTAAATTGGTAAGTATACTCAAGGCATAGGATTTTGTGGTAAGTGTTTCATTATTTCATCTCATTTGTTATTTGAGTTTGTCTCTTGGTTGTGAGAGAGTTTGTGATCCCGGGTTGTGGGAGTCACAATTCCATTGTGTATGATTTGGTCTTGTAGAGGTTTCTCTACAAGAATTTCATAGTGCAAAATCTTGGGTTAGTGGTTTCTAACTCAAGTATCCGGAGGGGATCCGGGTGGTTGGGACGTAGGATCACCGGGAACAAGTCGGGGAGACTTGGGTGGATCCGAACCCGTTACATCATTTGTTTGCGTTGTCTATTCTTGTTGTTTGTAGTTTATTCCGCATTGTTGTTTGTATGTTTGCATAATAATTAGGAATAACTCTCTTGATTATTTTAAAGTACTATTCACCCCCCCCCCTCTAGAACTTGTGCAGTAGCTACACAGGGCATTACATACCGGATATACAACAAAAGAACCTCAACGATCAAGGAATCACTTCATGTTTCATTCAATGAAAATTTTGTCCAGTCTAGAATTACCAATGATGATGACTCCATGGAAGTTATATGTGATTCTATTGGTAATCCTAATTCTATTGATTCTATTGATACTAACCCTACTGATGAATATTTTGAGAATGTTCCTAGTGATCAGGGAGTTCCCAAACGGCTTCATACAGTTCGTGACCATCCCCATGAGCAATTCATTGGCAACATACTTGATAGTGTCAAGACGAGATCTCAAGTCAACTACTTCGCTCATTGTGCCTTTGCCTCCTCAATAGAGCCAAAGAATATTAACGAAGCGTGCGAAGATAGTGCTTGGATCCTAGCCATGGAGGACGAGCTCATTCAATTTGAGAGAAATGAGGTTTGGGATCTTGTTCCATTGCCTTCGAAGAACCACACCGTTATAGGAACGAAGTGGATTTTCAAGAACAAGACCGACGAGAACCAAAACATCGTCCGGAACAAAGCTCGATTAGTAGCTCAAGGCTACCGGCAAGAGGAAGGTATAGATTTCGAAGAATCTTTTGCTCCGGTAGCTAGATTAGAATCTATTAGGTTGTTGTTATCTTTTGCATGCCATAAAGATTTTAAACTCTTTCAAATAGATGTAAAAAGTGCGTTTTTAAACGAAGATGTTGTTGAGAAAGTTTATGTTTCTCAACCTCCGGGTTTTATAAATGAAAAATTTCCAAATCACGTTTTCAAACTTAAGAAAGCTCTTTATGGTTTGAGACAAGCTCCAAGAGCTTGGTATGACCGTCTAAAGAACTTTCTTTTGGATTTGGGTTTTAAAATGGGTGAATTTGATTCAACACTTTTTGTTAAGTATTCGAATCATGATATTATTTTAGTTCAAATTTATGTTGATGATATCATTTTCGGTGCTACTAACTTCACTCTTTGCGAAGATTTTTCTAATGTCATGAAGGACCAATTTGAGATGAGCCACATGGGTGAGCTCAAATATTTCTTAGGTCTCCAAATTCGCCAAATGCACGATGGAATCTTCATCCACCAAACCAAGTACACTGTGGAGTTGCTAAAGCGATTTGAAATGGAGAATGCCTCAGGCAAGAAGACTCCAATGAGCACTACTACACATCTTGATAAAGATACGGGCGGCAAAGATGTAGACATTCGTCTATATCGAGGTATGATAGGTAGTTTATTATATCTTACTGCTAGTCGGCCCGATATTATGTTTGTTGTATGTATGTGCTCGTTATCAGTCTCAACCTAAGGAATTTCACTTAGTAGCGGTAAAACGTATTTTCCGTTATTTAAGTTACACACTCGACTACGGATTATATTATCCAAAGTCTAGCACATATGAGTTAATCTCATATAGTGACGCAGATTATGCTGGATGCAAATCCGACAGGAAAAGTACTAGTGGCACTTGCCATTTTATAGGAAATTCTCGTGTCTGTTGGTTTTTCAAGAAGTAGAATTCCATCTCACTTTCAACCACCGAGGCGGAATATATTACCGCCGGTGCTGCGTGTGCTCAGGTTCTTTGGATGAGACACACTCTTAAAGACTTCGGTATAAACTGTGATACTTGCCCTATCATGGTGGACAACCAAAGTGCAATATGTCTCTCTAAGAATCCGGTACACCATTCCCGTTCTAAACACATAGATGTCTGTCACCATTTCCTTGATGATCATGTTGCGAGAAAGGACATCATTTTAGTGTACGTTGAAACCCAGAAGCAAATCGCCGATATTTTCACAAAACCACTCAAGGAAGACTCCTTTGTGTGGTTACGTCGAGAATTGGGGATTATGGGTGAATCCGAGATTTAGGATTCATACTTTCATTAATCTTGTATGATAATAATTTTTGTTTATTTTCTCATGCTAGATTTGTTGAGATTTTCTGGATTTGTGATCGGATTTTCGATTTGCACATCGTATTTAAGATTTTCGATGTTTTATGGGGTAGATTAATGATGTATAAGAGTATTTCGATGTTTCATCCAAGTGCGCTTAGGAGAGAACTCAAAATTTCGATATTTCAAATTTTTGGACTCTTTTAGTCGGTCCTAGTTCATTAGCCGACCGACTAGTTTGAGTTCTAGTCGGTCCGCTATTGAACTCAGACCGACTAACTCATGCCTTATTTTTGACTTCAGTTAATGTTTGCTGTTAGTCGGTCCAAGCTCATTAGCCGACCGACTAGATTGCATTCTAGTCGGTCGGCACTTGAACTTAGACCGACTAGTTGCACAGGGGCAGCTGTGTCTTTTGGCATTCCGAGTCAACTTTTAACTTGCCCGCACCGATTAGAACTCATTCTAATCGGTGCGTTATCTCTCCTCAGCCCTAAACCCCCTCGTCTCCTCTCCTCCCTCCGCCGTGTGTCGCCGTTTCCGGCCGCCGTACGCCGTCGCCGACCATCTCTCCTCCATCCTAGGGCATCCAGGGTATATCTCCTCTCTTAATCTTTCAGTTCTAGGGTTCGTTTCGTTCTATTTCGATTTCGTTCAACTTAGGGTTTCACTTCTAGGTTTATTTCGTTCGATTTCTCGTCTGATCTCGTACGTTGGTTTGAGTTGTCTCGTCTCGATCATGGTGAAGACACGTATCCCTATCTGTCCCTCTAGTCCGTCTCCTATGACCGTCGAGTCTCCTCCTACCGACCCTCCTCAACCCAAACGTCGAGCCAAAACCACTCCCTCCTCTTCCTTGCATCCGCTCAAGAAGAAGAGGACTTCCAAGCCAAAGCCCAAACCCTAATCCCAATCTCAATCCAAGCCCCGATACTTTTTGATGTATCATGTTATATTAATATATATACATCGTGTTGCCATTTACTTCAGTGTGCACATTATATTTTTGTCTCTGATGTTGTTTTCGTCGCTCGACGATTATATTTGATTAAATAGAATTCTTTCTATGAAAACATAGAATTGTTTTCCATGCACTAAATTCACTAAGAATGTTGATATTGGAGAGTATGTTCCATAACTCAATACGTGAAATTGATTTGAGTTTTGATGATATCATTTTTTCGATTTTCGACTATGGTCTCATTGGCACGCTTTGATTTTCTTCGTGATTTTAGTTTGGTGTCATTTGGACCGTGGTCGTATTCTTTGACTATCATGCTTTTATTTTTTAGCCATTGTTGTTGTCGTTGATCTCCTCCCGCTCTTTTTGCTAATGCCAAAGGGGGAGAGAATTAATAATGACGATATGCTTAAAGCAATTTACCGTGAATCTAATTTGATATGTTAGATTCAGGGGAAGTTAAGATATAAAAATGGATTTCAAATCCGATATTTCAATAATTGGATTCACTTTTTATACTTTCCTCGTCTGCTTGATGCTTATGATTATTATTTAATATGGAATTAACGTGTCATCAATGCAGGGGGAGTAGGTAAATTTCATTTGAATCATTATTATTGATTATTATTTATGTTGGTTTGTCATCACCAAAAAGGGGGAGAATGTTGATTATTGATTCCCCGGATTTGGTTTTGATGATGAACAAACATAAATATCGTGAACTAACTCTTTATGAGCGCAGTTATGGAGATCGTCGCCAAAATTCTATGAACATCAAAAGCGACGTCTCAAGACTTCTCAAAGCACGTGATCATGTGCCTGAAGCTTCGTTGAAGCTCTAGGAGCATTATTGAAGTCAAGAGATTCGGATTGAAGCTTTGAAGACGGTTCGTCTAGCTTATTTTTATAGTCTTCTAGCTTCTTTTCGTAGAATGTTAAGCCTTGAGTAGGACTTACACTATAATCTTCATAACGCTCATTTCTTAGAGCTAGGATTATCTTAGAAGCCCATAGAAACTTTCCTGAAGCTTCACGCTTCATTTCGCGGCTTCTGGTGCATCTTAGTTGGTTCAAGAAGAAGAACCAACCGACTAGATTGTCATCTAGTCGGTCTGTAATCCTTCTTGAACCGACTAGATCTCATTGCTCAATTCAGCCTCTTCACTGTTGACCAATTAGTCGGTCCAAGAAGGTTCACCGACCGACTAGTTGTCAAACTAGTCGGTTAGGAATCCTTCTTAGACCAACTAGTTATGCTTTCACTTTTTAGCCTGAGCTACTGTTTACAGTTAGTCGGTCCAAGAACATCCATCGACCAACTAGTTGTGAAACTAGTCGGTTGGAATTTGTTCTTAGACCGACTAGCTCTCTTTGAATTTAGCCTATAATATTTCAACTCTTAGTCGGTCAAAGAACATTCACCGACCGACTAGTTGTCAAACTAGTCGGTTGGCAAGTCTTCTTAGACCGACTAGTTCTGTATCTCCTGAACTATGTTTATTGGCTGTGAACTAGTTAGTCGGTCCAAGAAGAATCACCGACCGACTAGTTGCCAAACTAATCGGTCAGTGATCCTTCTTAGACCGATTAGACTGCTTCAGAAATAGATCCGTTGGAGCATTAAATGCACGAATTTTCCCTCTCTCTCCTCTCTATCCTATATAATCTTGAGATGCTTGATTCGGGCTCAATATTACATATTTAACCCCCCATTTAGCCCTATTTTGTGCTTATGAGATGCTAGATTTATCTCTAATTCATACGTATTTTCTACACATTTATTTATTAGAGAAAACACACTATTTGAGCACAAAACAGCATTTAACGACGTATTTCTGCACATTATATATTTTTCCTAGCACCGTCTCGATCTCACGATTCCAACGACTATTTATTTGTATTTTTCTGAGCTATGTGCTAATTACTATGAATTTTTGAATGCAGAATACCAATTAAATGGGGAAATACGCAAGAAAATACGCGAAATACGGTCGACAGCCAATCACAGGCCGACACGTGGCGAGATATGGGCTTTTCCCGCTCAATCGAACGGATCGCGATTTTCGCCGCTTGGGAAATCTCTCAGCCGTTGGATTCTAATCCAACGGCCATCAACTGCGAACTAAACTTAGCAAATGGGCGGGGTGACGTGGCAATTCGAGAGCCGTAGATCGGAGATCCAACGGGCCAGATCCTAGATGATTCGAATTCGAATTCGAATTCGCTTACGGGCCACGTGGCTGCATCCCCACCGCAGATACAAGATCTAACGGCTGCGAACCAATCCGCATGAATTCTCTCAGCGACGAGCGCTGGGTCCACGTGGCGCTTCGAGACCCGCGCGATCGGCATCCAACGGTCAGCCTTCATCCCACGACCAAACGCGAAGCGGAAGCGGGCGCGATTCGAAAGGGACGCGTGGCGCTTCGGGGTTCAATCCCGCCCATTGAACGGACGGCTCGGATTCGCGCTGATGAGCGAACGAAGAACGAAATCAGCCAGTGACATGGCCTCATCCACGTCGTTGATCATCAATCCAACGGCTACGACTAATTCCGCCTGTGCACAAAAGCGGGCGACGTGGCGAGCTCACATCCATCCGATCTTGATCCTACGGTCGGGAGAACTCCGAGTTTGATACGAATTCGAAAGCAAAGCGTGGATCCGACCCGCTAGGACACGTGGCAGCCCCACGTCGCATCCCGCTTTGATCGTGCGGCCGTGGATTGATCCGCTCGAGATGAGCGGTTTGGATGCATTCGGGTGCGGGTTTTAAACCCAATAAGCTTCTAAAACCCGCAATGCCTATTATATAAGCGTATTTAGGGTTTTTTTGGGCGTATTCAAGCAGTTTGGGGCGTATTTTGGGCGTATTGGAGGCTCTAGAAGCCGTATTTTCCCCCTGAAAAATTCTGTAAAATTCCAGAGGCTTGTTTCTAATTTCCAGAGAGTTTTGAAGACTTTTCAGAGAGATTTGGTGATATTCTCTTCAACTTTAGCTTGTATTTGGGTGTTTTAGCTTGTATTTTGCTTCTAAACTTCCGTATTTTGCTATTAAACCTATGAATTCTGATCTGAAAATTGTTTATTCTGATATTATGAGTAGCTAAATTGTTATTGTGCATGGTTTGGAGTAGTTAGGGGCTATGATTTGTGTTAGTTTGGTTGTATTCCTTTTGCTAAATCGTTAAACGTCGCTAAAATTGTAATCGTTGTTCGTAAATCGACTTTGTTAGATTCCAAAAGAATTAATTAAGTTGATGATCGCCCCAAAAGGGTGAGCTTTGATCTCCCCAAAAGGGAGTTTCATACTGTAGTATTGATCTCTCCAAAAGAGAGTTTCATATCATATTATAGCTTTAGCGACGATCGTTTTGAATATTTTGTTTGAACCCCCAAAAGGGCATCTTCCGATGAATTGCTCCCAAAAGGAGAATTCATTGAGTTATATTGGATATTTTTTCCCGGTGAATTGCTCTCAAAAAGAGAATTCATTGTGATATATTCATCAACCAAATTAATACGAATCGTTGACCCTAGCGAACCCACACCATGTGCAAACTCTTTATAAGTGTTTTCTTACACGTATTTCTATGTTTATTTTGTTCACGTGATCACATCACCATCACCGTCATCATTTGTGAAGTGTTTAGTTTCTTTCCGATAGATTTCTATTTGATTTGAACTGTGGTTGCAACAGATTTCTTCCCGTGGATTCGACACCTGGACTCCCAGGTTTTACTACTTGTACGGACTCTTGCACTTGAGAGAGAGCACCTTTCCGGTCCCACCAAGTTTTTGGCGCCGTTGCCGGGGAGGAATGGTTTGTGACTACTGTTTATTTCATTTAGAGGACCTTCGGTGAGATCTTTCCACTTTACTGTACATAAACTTTTTTTTATTATTTTATTTTTATTTTATTTCAAAATGGAATACATGAACTTCTATTGCACGAACAACCTGTATGATGCACGATATGCAAATGCACATAAACATAGAATGGAGAAGCTCAAAATTGTTAATTTTAATCAACCTGACTGTGAAACTTTCTTTCAGGCCTGGAGGAGGTTCACAGACCTAATATCGAGCTATCCGCAGCATGGGTACACAAAGAACGAGCTTATGGAGTTCTTCCTAGATGGACTACAACCCCAGCTGCAGGAATTTTTGGGAGTCATGACGCCGACAGAGGCGTGGGAATACATGGAGTCTCTGCAAGAAAACGAAGAAACCGTGGAAGAGACTTCAGAAAGCGATTCAACGGAGCCTTCGTGCCTCGATCAAGAAGAGCAAAGCGTAGACGTACCTTTGCAATCCTTGAAAGAGGAAGCTTATCAGACTATTCAGACACAGGAGGCCACATCCCATCAATTCCAAGAGAATTTCCTTGCTCGGAGTCGGCAGATTCAAAATTCCATTGAAGACCTTAATTTGATCGCCGCTTGCTTAGAAGAAAATAATTATTTTGAAACTCAATTTAAAGAAACTAATACGAGTTTATCTTCTATTGCAGGTATACCGAGCGAGGACACGACTATAAATATACACATGGCAGAAAGTGTGTGCAAAAGAGAGGGTGAGCTAGCAATTTTGGATGAACGAGAGGAGGAGACAGCTAGGGACAAAGGTTTTGAGATTATCGCCATGGAGTCAGAACCATGCCCTCCTCCAGTTTTGTCCCAAAATCATTTACCCCTCTCCACAACCATCGAGCATCGTACAGAGAGTAGTGCAAATCTTTCAGGGAGTAGTCGTCAACTTGCTTTAATTCATTTTACTTATTTTGATGACTACGTTTGGAATAATTTTATTGAAAGGAATTTTAAAATAATTTGGACTGACATAACTCATCTCTCGCAGGACATTGGCAAACAGCTTATAGAGATGCTTGGAGTTGTGCTGCTGGGGTCCAAATTAGTTTTTGGAGGAAGAATAATCGCCGAGGAGCGCAAGGAGCAAATTGAACAACTTCCTCCACCATCAAAGATTCGGGATCCGCCATTTGATCACGGTGTGTTCTTTCCAGTAGTGTAGATTTTTATATGCTTTCTAGGTTGCTTGATTTGAATAAACTCGTACCTCTTCCGACATTGAGGACAATGTCCATCTTTAGTTGGGGGGTGTGTATGAGACCTTAGGATTTTTTTTTTTGAGAAGAATAAATCACCGAATCTCATCATTTTAAAACTCATTCATATGCCTCTAATGCGGATGATTATACATTAATTGTGTTCTAAAAATTGTTTATGGCTTGATTAATTATTTTTCCTTCATGGAATTGCCGTTAATATGCTATTCATGAAAATTTTCAATTTCCATGATTAATATCTCAAAATAGTTTGAATTAATTTCATGCATGCTAATGTGATGGAAAAAGCTTAAGTATACACGATTTTTAAGAATAGTTTTCAAAGTTGAAGAGGAATTTGGCCATGGTCGTTAATGTTTATGTTCGAAAGAATGGGTTTTGAGTTGCTTACAAGAAAAGAAAGAAAAGAAAGAAAGAAAATGAAAAGAAAAATGAATGATGAAAAATGAATGAATAAGTATGTCACTAATAAATAACTTGGTTGGCTCGAGTAGTACAGTCCGAGGGGTCCTTTTTGGCCTAATGCCCTATTATCGTCTGATTTGGGAGCCATTGACCGGAACCTCACTCATTTGATGGAGCGATCCAAGTTATACTTTTTTCTGCGAATGTTGCTTGATGCGCGTTACGCGGAACGACTAAAAGAAAAGAAATAGTGAATATACTAAGCAACTTCAATACCCATGTCTTGAATAATTCTTTTTGATAGGCCAATTCCTTGGAAACAAGAAAACTAGGTTATAACGACGTGTTATACTTTCGCTTGCGCAAAACGATGCTTGCATGTTATTTATTCATATTAAATTAGAGAAAATATCGTGTGATTGATTTTGTTCATGGATGTGTATATTGATGGCCAAGACCATGTTGGAATGCGTATTATTGAGCCAGGCCATAAGCAATTCGAAAGAACTTATTGTTTTATTGATCGTCCGTATTTATCGCTATTTTTGCTAGAGACTAGCAAATCGCTAGTTGGGGGGTGTGATTCGGGCTCAATATTACATATTTAACCCCCCATTTAGCCCTATTTTGTGCTTATGAGATGCTAGATTTATCTCTAATTCATACGTATTTTCTACACATTTATTTATTAGAGAAAACACACTATTTGAGCACAAAACAGCATTTAACGACGTATTTCTGCACATTATATATTTTTCCTAGCACCGTCTCGATCTCACGATTCCAACGACTATTTATTTGTATTTTTCTGAGCTATGTGCTAATTACTATGAATTTTTGAATGCAGAATACCAATTAAATGGGGAAATACGCAAGAAAATACGCGAAATACGGTCGACAGCCAATCACAGGCCGACACGTGGCGAGATCTGGGCTTTTCCCGCTCAATCGAATGGATCGCGATTTTCGCCGCTTGGGAAATCTCTCAGCCGTTGGATTCTAATCCAACGGCCATCAGCTGCGAACTAAACTTAGCAAATGGGCGGGGTGACGTGACAATTCGAGAGCCGTAGATCGGAGATCCAACGGGCCAGATCCTGGATGATTCGAATTCGAATTCGAATTCGCTTACGGGCCACGTGGCTGCATCCCCACCGCAGATACAAGATCTAACGGCTGCGAACCAATCCGCATGAATTCTCTCAGCGACGAGCGCTGGGTCCACGTGGCGCTTCGAGACCCGCGCGATCGGCATCCAACGGTCAGCCTTCATCCCACGACCAAACGCGAAGCGGAAGCGGGCGCGATTCGAAAGGGACGCGTGGCGCTTCGGGGTTCAATCCCGCCCATTGAACGGACGGCTCGGATTCGCGCTGATGAGCGAACGAAGAACGAAATCAGCCAGCGACGTGGCCTCATCCACGTCGTTGATCATCAATCCAACGGCTACGACTAATTCCGCATGTGCACAAAAGCGGGCGACGTGGCGAGCTCACATCCATCCGATCTTGATCCTACGGTCGGGAGAACTCCGAGTTTGATACGAATTCGAAAGCAAAGCGTGGATCCGACCCGCTAGGACACGTGGCAGCCCCACGTCGCATCCCGCTTTGATCGTGCGGCCGTGGATTGATCCGCTCGAGATGAGCGGTTTGGATGCATTCGGGTGCGGGTTTTAAACCCAATAAGCTTCTAAAACCCGCAATGCCTATTATATAAGCGTATTTAGGGTTTTTTTGGGCGTATTCAAGCAGTTTGGGGCGTATTTTGAGCGTATTGGAGGCTCTAGAAGCCGTATTTTCCCCCTGAAAAATTCTGTAAAATTCCAGAGGCTTGTTTCTAATTTCCAGAGAGTTTTGAAGACTTTTCAGAGAGATTTGGTGATATTCTCTTCAACTTTAGCTTGTATTTGGGTGTTTTAGCTTGTATTTTGCCTCTAAACTTCCGTATTTTGCTATTAAACCTATGAATTCTGATCTGAAAATTGTTTATTCTGATATTATGAGTAGCTAAATTGTTATTGTGCATGGTTTGGAGTAGTTAGGGGCTATGATTTGTGTTAGTTTGGTTGTATTCCTTTTGCTAAATCGTTAAACGTCGCTAAAATTGTAATCGTTGTTCGTAAATCGACTTTGTTAGATTCCAAAAGAATTAATTAAGTTGATGATCGCCCCAAAAGGGTGAGCTTTGATCTCCCCAAAAGGGAGTTTCATACTGTAGTATTGATCTCTCCAAAAGAGAGTTTCATATCGTATTATAGCTTTAGCGACGATTGTTTTGAATATTTTGTTTGAACCCCCAAAAGGGCATCTTCCGATGAATTGCTCCCAAAAGGAGAATTCATTGAGTTATATTGGATATTTTTTCCCGGTGAATTGCTCTCAAAAAGAGAATTCATTGTGATATATTCATCAACCAAATTAATACGAATCGTTGACCCTAGCGAACCCACACCATGTGCAAACTCTTTATAAGTGTTTTCTTACACGTATTTCTATGTTTATTTTGTTCACGTGATCACATCACCATCACCGTCATCATTTGTGAAGTGTTTAGTTTCTTTCCGATAGATTTCTATTTGATTTGAACTGTGGTTGCAACAGATTTCTTCCCGTGGATTCGACACCTGGACTCCCAGGTTTTACTACTTGTACGGACTCTTGCACTTGAGAGAGAGCACCTTTCCGGTCCCACCAATGCTTCTTCATTGCATTCAAGGCTGCCATTATTGAGTTTTAGAGATCAAAGAGAAGAGCATTTAATTCTCATTTCCAAGCTCCCTCTCTTCACAAGAATCTCTCCCTCACTCTTATTCCTCAAGAGAGATTCTCATTGATTGTGAGCCACTCAAGCTAGGAGCTTGAATCCAAGTCACCAACTTCTCCCTAGCCACCTATTGCTGATCATTTTGGTGGAGCTAGGGTTTGGTGCTTGCTTCTTCCCCAAAATCCTTCTTGCCCTAAAATCGTAAGTTTACTCAAGGCATATGATTTTGTTGGTAAGTATTTCATTGTTTAATTTACTTTATTATTTCAGTTTTTCTCTCGGTTTGTGAGAGAAGTTTCTGATCCCGGTTTGTGGGAGTCACATTTTCATTTGTGTATGATTTGATCTTGTCGAGGTTTTCTACAAGAATTTCATAGTGCAAATTTGAGTTAGAGGTTTCTAACTCAAGTAGCTGGAGGGGATCCGGGTGTTTGGGACATAGGATCACCGGAAACAAGTCGGGGAGACTTGGGTGGATCCGAACCCGTTATATCGATTGTTTGCGCTTGTCTTTTATTATTGTCAATTTTCATTTCCGCATTGTTGGTTGAGTTTGCACAATAATCAGGAATTATACTCTTGATTATTTTAAAGTATTATTCACCCCCCTCTAGTACTTGTGCAGTAGCTATCAAGGCATTACATATCTTTTTCGGTACAGACAACTGCTCCAACTGCTCCTTCCGTGGCTCTGTCAGACGCGTGTGTCCACGGGCTCCATCAATTTCAAGCAATGCGGCTCCCAGCATCTCTCCAAGGACTCCACTTGTACCCTGCAAAAGATAAGCCACATCAATCTGATGTGGATAATTATTCCCCAAAATAAATGTATTCCAAAGAAGGTCATTAAAAGAAATATTTAAAATTAAGGATGGTTGACAACACTTCCCTGGAAATGTATCTTCACTTTCATGCACCACGACAGGTAACTCCCCGTCGTTCGCCTCAGGCTTTTTAGGTAACTCTAGCGTATTAGCATGTGCCTTATCAGGCAATTCCTCATCATCGTCAGACTCATCCCAGTGCACCACCTGATAGTATTCGTATGCGTCCATGGGTGCTAACTCCTCGCTCTCCTCCTCGTATACGTCTCATCGTGCCTTTTGATCATATGTATGTGTATCGTGCAAAAGGCGTAATGAGTCATCAGAATATAAATCATGGTAAACATCATACACGGGAGGGGAATCAAATGCAAAGGGCGAGGGAGTAAAGAGAGCTCCCTGAAGGGGGCCAAAAGCTCTGTGGGATAGTCCTCGGCATCAGTGAAAGGATGAGGTGGCTGCGGGATCTCTGAAGGAGGAGGGTGATGCTCGGGATCCTCATGAATGGCTATGTCCTCGTCCTGATACGTGACCTCCTGGGTGGAAGTCTCTGGCTCCGCGTGTAATATGTAAAATAAATATAGCTCTGCCTCCTCGCGATGCAATGCTTCGGCCTCCTCCTCGGGTTCCTCTGGTATAGTAAGCAAAGTGAATTTCATCTTCTCCATTTTACGCCTATGTCTTTGTTTCCGTCCTGGAACTCGAGGCACCCGATTGCTTAGCTTGACCTTCTCAATAGTAGGTGCAGGTGGCGCTATGAGCTCAGGTATCTGGTCGGGAGATAAGCAGGATGCTAAAATATCCTCAGGCTCTCTAGGTATGGAAGTGAATGTGTCGCCCTTGGATGCATCATATATGTCAGCCGGTGCGAGGTAGATAACATCAATGTCTTCTCCATCTGAATCGTCCATCCACTCTTCATATGAACTAGCTGTATCGGTGTGTAGGGGAGCGATGGCTGCATAAACTGGATCTGCAGTAAAACCTTCCAAGTGTCTCATCACAGATCTCTCATCAGAAGTGGCTGCATCCGTGCCTGGTACCGTTGTCTCCTCAGAGGTGGAAGTATCAATGTCCTCAGTCTCTCCCTCGAGCTCATAATATGAAAGGTACTTGTTGATTTCGTCCATATCTTTCTGCCATCGATCATGTGACTCATTCAGTATAGTGCTGATAGCCGTGCTCTCCTCTACCTGTGCCATAAACGCATTGAGTGTCAAATTGAGAGGATGGTCAGGACTCGAGAGATAGACGCGGCTTTCGTAGGGCATGTGTCCCTCCTTGTCACAAGACTCACAGTATGCATAGCACTCTGAATATTAATCATATCCTTCCATCTGATAGTATGGGTCCTGTGAATAATATCTGCATTCTTCCATTGGAGCCTCATACTGTGCCGAATAACCATTGCCTGACTAATGCCAAGATTGACCCAGTGTACCTGATTAGTCAAAAACAAACAACCTGGAAAAGATATCGGGGGTACAATAAGATTGAAATAATGATAAAGCAGGTGGTGGGAAAAATTTCTCTCTCTGTTTTTTTGTGTTTTTTTGTTTTTTTTTGTGTTTTTTGTTTTGTTTTTATTTTGTTTTTTTACGCAATCTAATCAACCTAATTGTGGTAAATAGATAATATGGCGGAACGCCTCCCCGGCCACGGCACCATAAACTTGGTCGACCCAAAACTAACTCCGAAACGATGTCGTTTAACCGCAAACGCACGGTATAGTGGCAAGCGGGTATCGAACACGTGAAAGCGGTGATATACTGCCTATCTACTCCTAGGTTGAGTTAGACTTGCGGATTTATTGGTGGATGTGGAATATGGAATGTCGTAATGGTGATGGATATAAAGGTCGTGTCACTCGATATCGCAAACAAAGGACTCCACACAAAGAAAATAATAAACTATAAAAGACTAGGGCTTTAGGACTCACCACTAGGTTCGTCGGATGTCGACGCTAGGCTAGGACTCTTACGTTGCATTGGTTTTATTGGGGATTGTAGCATCTAGGAAGTGAATTCATGCGTCTAGGCATCATGAATCTAACATACCGTATTAACCCCGCTCTCGCGATAGGCGCATGCAATACGTGCATTAATGATCTACAATAATCTCACCACTCTCGTGGTTCGAATGCTTTCAACTCATATCACTCTCGTGGGTTAGAGCTTTGAGGTATTTTGGTGGCTCTCATTGATGCAATGACGGTAGCCGTCAATTAGGGATATAGTTCGTCGGTGGATCCCATCAATACACGAGCCGGGCATAGTCACATGCCTCGGTTGAATCCACTAACTCCCTATTTAAATCCGTAGGATACACCTTAAGCTAATCGATTCCACCGACCGTGGGCACGATCGAGTTCTCCTAGGGATTTTGCAAGATCAACCAAAATACAACCCCTTTTATATCCAACGCATCATAAAAATCCTATCTTTGCATCTAGATCCTAAAATCCTAGGGCTAATCTATTAGCCCTAGAAAAGATTATTCAAGCATAGCAAATATTATGAAAACAATAGAGATCATTGCTAGCATCATAGAAAAACAATAAGAAGAACTAAAATAAAATTAAGGAGATAAAATACTTAACTTGATACAAGAGGAGGGGCCTATGGCGTAGCCTAACTCCCAAAAGATCGTCTTCCAAAACTTCTTAGAACTCTCTAAAAACTCTCCAAAAATATCCTCCCTCTAATGACGGCTACAATTTATATATATAGTCCCCTCAAAACCCTAGTAAATAACCCAAGAAACCCTCTCCAATTCGGCCCAAATCTGTTTCTGGCCGCAACTTATTGGTGGACCCCGGCAGCACTCGGACCAAGTAGGAACAGCACTCGGTCGAGTGCAGATTTCAGCACTGCAGCACCATCTTGCAGAAATTTTTCAGATTTCATCTGACCTTCGATTGACATGTTCTTAGTGGCGTTAGAACCTTCATGAAGTCTACTATCCATAAAAAATATGAGAAAAATACTTTGCTCGCTGGAATGATAGCAGATTTCAAAAGAGTGAGAGGCTGTCTAAAAATCTGGGCGTTCTCCTTACTCGACCGAGTAGCCTTCGTACTCGGTCAAGTAACCCGCCTACTCGACCGAGTCGTCAGTAGGTTGGAACTCCTCTCCAAAATGTCGCTCTGCCTACTCGGGTCGAGTAGGCCCTGCTCAGTCGTGTAGTCAGAAGATCAAATATTCTTCTCCAAAACGTCACTCTGCCTGCTCGGATCGAGTAGGGTCTGCTCGATCGAGTAGGAATTTCGTGGGAGGAAGCTCGAAATTAAGTGTGACTCAGGTCGAGCCTGATCTCTGCTCGGTCGAGTAGGGTGTATCTATTTCCTCTGCGAGAATTGCGTGTTAGCTCGACCGAGCAGCTGATGCTGCTCGGTCGAGTCCCCTGGGAAACTGAAGCTGGTTGCTTCTTGGCTGCTCCTTTCTCTTTATGTCCCTCTAGTCTTCTTCTTTGGCACCTCAATCATGTCATCATGAGTCTTCTTGGTGCTCTCACGTCGCCAATCGTCTTATTGACTCCAAATTGCTCCAATATTGCTCCAAATCCCTGAAATAGACATAAACGCTCCGAAAGTCACATTGTTCCAAATAATAGCGTAAAAGCGCATAAAATGAGAGTTTGGAGGGTGAAATACGTCATGAAAATATGCGATAAATCATATAAAATAAGAGCATATCACTTGGACCGTCGGCGAGTGGGGTGAGCTACCTGCAAGGAGAACAACTCGTCAAAAAGCATGGGCCGGCTGTCAGCCCATAGCCCATCCGATGCTTAAGTCAGTTGATGATTGCTGGGAGAATATCGGACACGCAGGGCGATCTTAGAGGCAGGTCAGCGTTGGCATGGTGGACTAGTGTGGAAGGCGCGAATATGTAGAGGATATTCGACCTTGAATGTAAGTAGATGTGTTGCTGGTTTTAGCTGACCAACCCCCTCTACGGAGGCATGATGGAGGTATTTATAGGGCTGAGAGGTGGTTGCTTGCCATCTTGTCAGCAGTCGAATCAACCCAGCTGGCACTCGAGTGGTGAAGCAATAGGTTGGCGAGCTGTGTCAGAGATATTTTCCGGATTAATGGTGTCAGGTGGTGTCAGGTGCATTTTTTTTCAAGCTATCAGATCCGTAAATGTCAGGCGCGCTCTCAACAGGCTGTCAGGCAGTGAAGCGGCCAGGTGTGCTTTTGTCAGACTTTGTCTGTAGTAAAACTGGTGGTGATGTTAGTGGCGGGTTGCCTTCCTCCTTGGGTGGACTGCTTCAGGGCGGAGAGGTAGGCGAGCTGCCTCTGGACGAGCTAGCATAAAACGTGTACGATCTACCAGAGGACTCTTCTCTTTGGTTCGGATGACGAGCTTGTCGCTCTACTCGGGCGAGGTTCTCTAAGACTCGGCGATCTTCTCGTCAGAGCTTGTTCTTACTAGGGAGATTCGGGGGGCATTTACGTGGGCTTGGTTTACGAGCTTGGCGGTCTGCAAGGGCGCACTACTCTGAGCCTCGACGAGCTCTTCTCATCCTTGGCGAACTGGTCCTCATTGATGAGGATTGTTGATGGGTCATTTGAGTGGGCATTTATCAACTAGGCCGGCCTAGGGCGTAACACATAACATATCCAACACACACAAAAATTCCAATGCAGCTCCAGCAAAGACACCATAGTAAGCAAGCCACAATATGCATGAAACAGTGAGAAAGCAGCCAAGACAAGCATGAAACAGAAAGCCAAACTCCATATCATTTCCAACAAAAAAATTCATGATGTTTCATGCATGGTGTTAGAGCTTTAATATTTATAACCGCAAGTACACGGATGTCATCGTAGCACTATACGGGTCGTCTGCGAAGAGGTTGGGTAGTCGAATACTAGCTCGATCCTAGGTTGTTGTTAGCTACGTGAGATGGTTTTACGGATTACGGAAATACGGAGATTAACACAACATACGATATGGAAACATATAGAAACGAAGACAATCACGAAGAAGAGCAATTAGAGGGACATAAAACACAATGAATAATATCAAAACAAATAGAAAACGCAATTAAACAAAGCAATAAACACTTATCTCAATCGTTGCATACAAGCAGTCGTCAATTCCATGGCTACATCAATGAGAAAAGCGATTTAAACTAATCTAAATCTAATCCTACTCCTAAAACTAAGAAAATACATGAAAAATTGGACAAAACGAAACTAAAGGTCCATCTCCCTCATCTGGCAGTGCTCATGTGCTTTTATAAGTCACCAAAACCCTAGCGGGTTTGCTGCAGAACCCGAGCCAACGCGGTCGTGTGAATGGCCACACAGTCTCATCGTCAAAATCCGAAGTTACGGCCATTAGTTCGCTCCAGAAAACATGGATCGATGTGGTCGTGTGGATGACCACACGACCGCGTCGCTGCTATGCATAAGTTGAGCAGGCTTGACACATCTCCTTTTGTAACGATCTATATATTAGGCGTGTTTGATTGCGTGTGTGCCTGTATGTTACTTCAATCGTCCGAGTGTTTTTCGTCCGAGTGTTCATTTCTTCTACACGTCGACGCGAGCACGCCTCTGGTTTCGGAATTTTTCACCCTAGCTTAACTAATTACTATTAACCCTAACCATATCCACCTACCCTAATTAATCCCTAACCCCACACCATTAACCCACCGTTACAGTTGGGTGAGATCCAACATCTCAACCCACACACAACTCACCCTCTGCAATCGTTTAACCCCACAACCAACCCCCCATTAACAATACTATTTTATAAACCCCATTTCATCATCTCTTCCATGTTGGGAGTAGGGAGCCAAAGCCTGAGCAAACAACTCCCCCTCTTCCTTTGGGCAATATTTCACAAATCTATCTAGCTGCAAACCCACCATTTCATCCCACGACATAGCTCCCCTGCCATGCGGATGCCGCTGCCCTGCATGCGCCGCTGCCCCGCCTGGCTGCCCCATGCCCCTCCCCCTACTCCTAGCCGTGCCACCCAGATCTGTGCGCGCCACCCGACACCAGGCCGCCCCGCTGCCCAGAAACCCTACCCTGACTGCTTGGCCATCGCCCTAACCCCCTCGTGTGCCTTCGCCCTACTAGAACCGCGCACACCGTCGCCACTCAAATCCACGTCATCGCCACCCGGAATCTACGCGCCTGGTCTCCCTCCGCCTGCCGTGCCACGCCCTTTGATCTCCCCTCTCTGCATCAAAAAAAAGAATAGGAAGAAAGAAAAGAACATGGAATAGGAAGAGGGAGACAGAAGGTGAGAAAGAGTGAGTTATAAAGTTGTAGTTAAGTTATGAATTATTAGTTTAGTTAATATATATTAGTTTAAATTATTGTATATAAAGTTAGTTTTATTTTTATTTTAAATTATTGTATATAAGGTTTCTTTTTATATATAAGTTTGTGTAGCTAACTCGCCTTGTAACACATGTGAACATAGGTATCGCTACCGCGGATTGAACCGTGCCTTTCAGGACACGTCGTATCGATAACTCATCGTACCTTAACTATGGGTTGTAAAAACTTCAAAGATGCATGCTAAAACTAGTTTCATTTTGGTTAGCAAAGTGTCTCATTTGAACAGGTAGATAAGCTTGATAAAATGCACAGTATCATAAAAGACTCGATCGGACTACGTGTCATACTTGATTGTAAAATGTGTCAATCTAAAAAATGACTCCTAAATTACAAATATGGTATCATCACAGACCCTTGAGGTTTTGGGGTAACTTATAATAGCAAGTGTACGGGAGCGACCAGTTCAGGCTTTGTTGTCCCGACCGGGTCCTAGCAACCCCTTCAAAGTTCGTCGGTGAAAAATTCACAGAATTGGATCACAGATTATTGAACAGTATTATATCGTATTCACAGTTTTGTTTAGCCCAGGTACGTCCACCTGAGGTAAGAGATGAACTCTTGGTTGCTCACTGTACTTCGCATTATAAGTCACGATCTAGGCTCGACACAATTATACTTCTGTAACCTGGTCATCTTAATTAATGTTTCATTTTCTTGCTGATAAATTGTGAATGTCGTAAATCTGCAAAACTAGGTTTCTGCTCTATTTCTATACCATTATTATATGCACTTTTACTTCTAGTCTCTGCTATATTGTTATGCTTGTATATTGTTTTAATTCATGTATGATATGGCCCTCCCAGGACGGGCCTGGACCGAACGGCACAGGCCCGCATTGCAAACCCATAGGCCTGGGGAGAACGAGGCCACCACGAAGAATCAGAGTTGGGCCGGCCTCGGACCGAAGCGGACGCAACCGCTGACCCGCACTGGCAGGAGTTAACCGCTCCCCTTAAAGTGCACCCCCTTAATCACCATTAAGGGGCCACATTACGTCCACCTTCATGACCCATGAAGGCGCCATTAATGGGTGGATGATCGGGTCGAGATGGGAGGACGTGGCCGGGGAAGACTCCTACAAAGCGACTCGGGGAACAAAGTGCAAAGGATCACTTCCTGGATACCAAAAAACACTGAGGTATTCCTCTTACTCGACCTTGTCTTCCACCTTATAATTCTCCTTCACATCTCGGCTGGAGGACTCGCGTATCGGCCCCCATGAGCCATACCGATCCCACCGAGCATCCTTCAGATCCGTTCTGACTTAGACATCGGAGGGGACTTGGTCGAAACCAAGGTCCAACCACCCCTGACGAGCTTTCTCGTCCGTTCAAGTCAAGCACATCCAGCCACGCCGAGGCTACCCTTCGGTGCCCAACCAGTCCGGAGTCGAACGCGATCGTCCCGAGCTCGTTCATCTCCACCCCCTACGGAGGCCATTACCCTGCCGAGGATCCCCTTCGGCACGTCGACGCTCGGACCCACACGCTCTTCGTCGAAGTTGAATGAGCTGCACCCATCTCCCGGAGGCCACGTGCGCCCCGCGTGATCGCGTTGACCTCCAGCCCTCCAGTCAACCAATCCGTGGTGAGAAAACACCCTGAAACATCTGGCACCGTCTGTAGGAAATGAAGAAGCATCCACGTCAAACAACCGCATCACCGAAATGGAATCAGCCTGCATTGGAGTAGGACGCATGCCTCCCATCCATGAGGAGGGCGACTACATCCCGCCCAGAAATAGGCACAGCCACACCACCGAGGGCACCAGTGACTCACGCTCGGTGACACAAGAACAACTCCGTCTCTTTGCCCAATAGACGAACGCCCACTTCCAAACGCTGGCAGTAGCCATCCAACAACTTGCAGGCAACCCGCGCCTCCCGGAGAGGGGCTCGACGACCATTCCCGGCCGATAGGAACACTGCCCCCCACTGCGCTCGGCCATGGTCACCGATCACGGCGGCGAGGGCGCCAACCCGGAGCGATGGTTCACCATGCCGAACTTCGTCCCGGTGCGATCCCTTACCCACACTTCACTCCAGGATGAGGCAGACGAAAGGCCCAAATGGACCAGAGGTGAGTCGACCACTGCCTCATCCGGGCGACCACGCTCAGTGCATCAACAATTACCCAGCCATCGGGCCGTCGAGGATCGGCGGGGTCGAAGCAGGAGCCCCGTCAAAGGAGGCATAGAGGTCGGGAAGATCGCAACAAGAGGAGAAACACTCGGCGACCAACACCTATCCCCAGTTGAGATGGAAATCGAGCAAATTTCCCCCCGAACCCCCGTCAGCCTACCGGAGCAACCTGGCCCTCGCATCGAAGCAGCAGCAGGCCAGAGAGACCTGGGAGGCCCCAAGGACGACCGCTGCCCGTTAGCAAGGATCATTACCGATGCACGTGTACCGTCCAGGTTCAAGGTGCCTACCTTGGAGAAATATGACGTCACGGGGGACCCGGAGGACCACGTGATGGACTACGAGGGAGTCATGGCATTCCGGGGGCCGACAATGCCCTGCTCTGTCTTGGCTTCTACTCTATACTACGAAAGTCTGCCAGGAGTTTGTACTACAGCCTCCCCAACCGCTCCATCAGCAACTTCCAGGACCTCTCCCAGAAATTCTGCAAGCAATTTATGGCCGGTTGAAAAATAAAGCCAGACTCGAAGCTTCTGTTCAATGTGATGCAGAGGCCGAGCGAATCCCTAAGGAGCAACATGTGATGCTTCAACACCGAGAGGCTGAATGTGCAGAGCTGCCCCGAGATGGTCATGAAAACGACCCTGAAGAAAGGGCTCCGACACAGGGGCCTAAAGAATTCGCTGCACAACGAACCTGCGAGGAACATCGCTGATTTAATAGCCCAGACAGAGCGCTACATGCTGATGGAAGAGGCGTTGGCAGTGGAGGAAGGAGGTCTCCCCACAGGAGCCAAGCGGGGTGCCAAATGGGATGAAAGTGAGCGTCGTGAGCCGGAAGACTACAAGCGGTAGAAGAAGGCAAGGAGAAAGCAGCGTAATGAGGAAGCACGACTCCCCAGGCTGAATGCTACTCAAGGCACTGTCCTAACAAAGGCTAAGAAAGAGGGCCACATCGGCAAGCCGCCCCCGAAGATGAAAGGTGGCAGAAGGGACGAGGAAAAATACTGCAGGTACCACAAAGACAATGGCCACGACACCGACGAATGCTGGCACCTGAAGAAAGACATAGACAAGCTGATCAGTCATGGGCACCTTAAGAACTTTGTCGACGACCCAAAGACAACCCATGTAGAGGGGATGTCCAAACAGATGGACAACGAAAAAAAGGTGTACGTCGTCCAGACCGCTTTGCACATTATCGAGTGAGAAGGTGAGAAAATCAGCCGCAGCTCCTCCCTCCAGGCGAGACTAGCTCGCCATTATCTTCCCTGCTTTTTTCCTTTTAAATGTATTCCATGTTTAGAGGATGAAATGCAAGTTTGCACTGAAGCAATCGTGTTTCTTCCCGCTCCACCACACCAGACCTCACGATCGACTGTAAGGCTGGGGGCAGCTCCCCCAATAGGCCGATCACTTCGATCTCCCATAAGGCTGGGGCAACTCCCCCAGCAGGAAGATCATTCCAATCGCCTGTAAGGCTGAGGGTAACTCCCCCAGCAGGCCGATCGATCGCTCCGATTGCCCATAAGGCTAGGGGCAACTTCCCCAGCTGGACGATCACTCCGATTGCCCGTAAGGCTGAGGGTAACCCCCAGGACGATCATAACGATCGACCATAAGGCTAGGGGAAAGTCCCCTAGTGGGCCGATCAATCCGATCGTCCGTAAGACTGGGGCAACTCCCCTAGCAGGCCGATCGCTCCAATCGACCATAAGGCTGTGGCAACTCCCCCGGCAGGCCGATCGCTCCGATCGCCCGTAAGGCTGGGGGAAACTCCCCGAGTGGGCTGATCGCTTCGATCATTCGTAAGGCTGGGGGCAACTCCCCCAGCAAGCCGATCACAATGATCGACCATAAGGCTGAGGCAACTCCCCCAGCGGGCCGATCGATCGCTCTGATCTTTCGTAAGGCTGGGGGCAACTTTCCAAGCGGGCCAATCACTATGATCACCAGTAAGGCTGGGGGCAATCCCCTCAGGACGGTCACGACGATCGACCATAAGGCTGGGGCAACTCCTCCAACAGGTCGATCACTCCGATCGTCCGTAAGACTTGGGGAAACTCCCTCAACAGGCCGATCGCTCCGATCGACCATAAGGCTGGGGGCAACTCCCCCAGCGGGCTGATTGCTCCGATCGTCCGTAAGGCTGGGGGAACTCCCCCTGCAAGCCGATCACAACGATTGACCATAAGACTGGGGGCAACTCCCCCAGCAGGCCGATCACTCCGATCGACCATAAGGCTAGGGGCAACTCCCCCAGCAGGCCGGTCACTCCGATCGCCTGTAAGGCTGGGGCAACTCCCCCAGCGGGCCGATCGCTCCGATCGTCCATAAGGCGGGAGCAATTTCCCCAGCACGTCGATCCCAACGATCGACCATAAGGCTGGGGGCAACTCCCCCAGCAGGCCGATCACAACGATCGACCATAAGGCTGGGGGCAACTCCCCCAGCAGGCCAATCACTCCAATCACCCGTAAGGCTGGGGTAACTCCCCCTGCAGTCCGATCACTCCAATCACTTGTAAGGCTGGGGGCAACTCCCCCAGTAGGCCGAACGCTCTGATCGCCCGTAAGGCTGGGGACAACTGTCCTAGCAGGCCGATCACAACGATCGACCATAAGGCTGGGGGCAACTCCCCCAGCAGTCCGATCACAACAATTGCCCGTAAGGCTGGAGGCAACTCCCCTAGCAGGCTAATCGCTCCGATCGACCATAAGGCTGGGGGCAACTCCCCCAGCAGGCCGATCACAACGATCGACCATAAGGCTGGGGGCAACTCTCCCAGCAGGCCGATCACAACGATCGACCAAAAGGCTTGGGGCAACTCCCCCAGCAGGCCGATCACAAAGATCGCCCGTAAGGCTGGGGGCAACTCTCCCAGTAGGCCGATCACTCCGATCATCTGTAAGGCTGGGGGCGACTCCCCCAGCAGGCCGATTACAACGATCGACCACAAGGATAGGCCAATTACCAATACTTGCACTATTCCGTAATTCAAGGAAATCAATAAATATTCATAACATAAAGGATGTTTTTAAAAAATGATCTATTAAAGCGGGAAAAATTGCCAATACATGCACTATTTCTTAAGAGAATAATGGTTATCATACGCCATATGAGAGCCTCTCTCATACGCCCTCTCACATAAAGCAAACAAGTACAACCAAGTACAAGCACATATGGTCTTGTACTTGGGTGCTTTATGTGAGAGGGCGGATGAAAGAGGCTCTCATATGGCGTATGATAGCCATTATTCTCATTCCTTAATTCAAGTGAATCAATAAATATTCATTTTCCTAATCAAGTTATCAACATTATTTCCGTATCTACTCTCCAAAGAAAGCAAGCTACACAAATGATTTTGTACGCAATTACACATGATTCTGAAGATTTTGTTTGCTTATGTTTCCTAATTATACTTTAAAATTTATAAGAGACATAAATTTCGACCCATATGATAAGTTCCAAGTGAAAACACATTCAAAATCAAAAACCCAACAGCAAATTGGACCATACGCGCCTGCAGAGAAATGTCTGCATACATCGTATCACAAGATACTCGCGTGAGAGAGAAGATTAATTGAAAATTAAAAGACCAACGTTTATTCTTTTGGTGCTGCAGGAACAAATTAGACGCGTTGTCAATCACGACAGCGCTTACTACTTTCCCACCGTGGCAGCCCAAATTTCAACCACATCCCACCTGCCCAAAATAGCAATCTGCTGCTGCTTCTTCTTCTTCTTCAAATAAGCAACCCCCAATCCATGCATGCCTGTTAACTAGCTAGATCCCAACATGCCCCTCAGCCGCCTCTGCTTCATCCTGCCGGCCGACGCCGACGATGCCGACCAGCCCGCGCCGAGGCCCTCCAAGCGCGACAAGGTCCAGAACGTTGGCCGGAGGGTTTCTGCCTCCGTCCGCCGCTCCCTCCACTGGTTCTGCAACCGGCGGTGGCACCACGTGTGCCGGTGCCTCTCCAACGACGACGACGGCTCCTCCGTCCACCGCCTGGACTCCTCGCGCTTCGAGGACATCCAGGGCACCGAGGAGGCCCGCGGCGAGGGGGTTGCCGGCACCTGCAACCCCAGGATCTTCAGCTACGCCGAGCTCTACATAGGGACCAACGGCTTCGGCGACTCCGAGGTCCTCGGCAGCGGCGGGTTCGGCCGCGTTTACCGCGCCGTCCTCCCCAGCGATGGCACCGTCGTGGCCGTCAAGTGCGTGGCCAACGGAGGGGACCAATTTGAGAAGACGTTCGCGGCGGAGCTGGTGGCGGTCGCCCAGCTCCGGCACCGCAACCTCGTCCGGCTCAGGGGGTGGTGCGTGTACGACAACCAGCTGCTGCTCGTTTACGATTACATGCCCAACCGCAGCCTCGACCGCCATCTCTTCGCTCCGGCCTCGTCGCCCGCCCCGCCTCTCGGGTGGCAGCGGAGGAGGAAGATCGTATCGGGGCTCGCGGCCGCCCTCTTCTACCTGCACGAGCAGCTCGACACCCAGATCATCCACCGCGACGTCAAGGCCAGCAACGTCATGCTTGACTCCGGGTACAACGCCAGGCTCGGCGACTTCGGCCTCGCCCGCTGGCTCGAACACGACCAGCTGGGCATCTCGATGCGGTCGTCCAAGTCGGTGAACGAGAGCCACTACCAATTCCGGCTGACCGACACCAGCCGAATCGGTGGCACGATCGGGTACCTGCCCCCCGAGAGTTTCCAGAAGAAGGGGTCATCCACCGCGAAATCGGACGTCTTCAGCTTCGGAGTGGTGGTCCTTGAAATCGCCACGGGGCGGCGGGCGGTGGACCTGACGTACCCGGACGATCGGATCATCATGCTCGATTGGGTCCGGCGGCTGTCCGACGAGGGGAAGATCCTTAATGCCGCGGACGGCAGATTGCCTGACGGGTCCTACCCGCTGTCTGAGATGACCGGGCTGATCCACATCGGCCTCCTCTGCACCCTCCACGATCCCCCGTCTCGGCCGACGATGAAATGGGTGATGGAGGCCTTGTCGGACGGCGGCGGCGGCAAGCTCCCGAGCCTGCCATCATTTCAATCCCACCCCCTCTACATCTCGTTGTCATCCTCCTCCTCCAGTGCCACCACCACAAACGCGTCCACGGACACTGCCTCAAACTTCCTCAGCGCCGCCGGCAGCACGATATTCCTCACCGCCGACGGTGGCGGCGGCTCCTCGAACAATGGCAATGGCAGGCCATCATTCAAATCATTCCCAAACGTAGACACGCCCAGAGAAATCCCATACAAGGAGATCATCGCCATCACCAACAACTTCTCGGAGTCTCAGATGGTGGCGGAGATGGACTTTGGCACCGGCTACCGCGGCTACCTGGACAACCGCATTCACGTCCTGGTGAAGCGACTGGGGATGAAGACGTGCCCGGCGCTGCGGGTCCGGTTCTCAAACGAGCTCAAGAACCTCGGGAGGCTCCGCCACCGCCACCTGGTGCAGCTCCGCGGGTGGTGCACCGAGCAGGGGGAGATGCTCGTCGTGTCCGATTACTCGTCCAGCGGCCTGCTCAGCCACCACCTCTTCCACCACAGGGACCGCGTGCTCGCCTGGCACCATCGCTACCAGATAGTCAAGTCCCTCGCGACCGCCGTTCTCTACCTCCACGAAGAATGGGACGAGCAGGTGATACACCGGAACATAACGTCGTCCGCCGTCTTCCTGGACCCGGACATGAGCCCCCGGCTCGGCAGCTTTGCGCTCGCCGAGTTTCTGGCCAGGAACGAGCACGGCATCCACGTGGCCAGCCTGAAATCCTCCGGCGCCCGGGGGATCTTCGGCTACATGTCGCCAGAGTACATGGAGTCTGGGGAGGCGACCACGATGGCAGATGTTTACAGCTTCGGGGTGGTGGTGCTCGAGGTCGTGACTGGAACGATGGCGGTGGATTTCCGGTGGCCGGAAGTGCTACTGGTGAAGAAGGTGAGAAGCCTACGATCGATGAAGAGGTCGCTGGAGGAGCTTGCGGATCCAAGATTGGACGGCGGGTTCGACCGTGAGGAGATGGAGAGGCTGGCGGGCCTCGGGATGGCATGCACTCGGTCGGACCCTGAATCGAGGCCAAGCATGAGGCAAATCGTCAGCATATTGGATGGCAACGACGAGCTGCTGAAAATGATGTGGCACAAGGAGGAGCCGAGAGAGGAATGGGCCGAAAAGAACGCCGCCTCCCTGTCGTTGGCCCGGAGAATCAAAGCTCTCGGCATACAGTGATGGAGTTGTTGCATGAATGTGTTCTGATTGTAAACAGCATGAAAAATTCCTAATGTTCAGGGCTTGATGCTAGCTGTTTCTATGTTCATGTTTGATATTTGCAAGCAATATTTGTAGCAATGTCTTTATGAAACTTGGTAATGGATGGATCGAGCATGGCAGAATTTTGTTTATAGATTATGGATGAAGGAAGTTTACCTGTAACCGAGCTTTGACATTCTGGAAAATTTCTGCAAACTGAACGAACATCTGGGAAGCAAAAACAACAGAAGATTAATTAACTGCTTATGCACGAAAGGATCGATCTAAATTCCAGAAGCTATCGAACTTTGTCTCACAATGCAGCCATACACACTTCTGAGAAGATTCGATCAATATTATGCACTATATTATGCACTGGTATGAAACTCGACACACATCTTAAGCGACTGCAACCAAGCTAGAACACAGTTCTATGTTACTTCTGCTTATTAACAACATAGAAATATGCTCACAATTCCAGGTTCACTCGCAAATTCACACACACTTTCATACAGAAAAATCATGCGTTTCACCGTGAACATAAACGTATGGGCACTCAAATCGACTAGGGTTCTCATGCGTCGTCGCCATCAAATCCAACCCATTTTGTCAAGGCAAAAAGGAACTCCTTAAAATTCACCTTTCCATCCTTGTTCCAGTCCATTTCTTCTGCGTGCATTTGGAAAATAAACGAAAATAAAAGAGTTGGAGTTCAAAATTAATTTAAAAATATAATCGCGTATGTGATCATGATCAGATTGATGTCAGTGAGAAGAAAATACTGAATCGTTGTGTGTTAATGCGGCTGGGGGACTTCTCTCTTGGAGAGGCTCTGCTCAATGCCAGCATCACCTCCTTCCTATTCAGTTTGCCATCGCCGTTCTTGTCCAGAAATGAAAATGCTTCGACGATTGCATCAAACGTGGCCTCAAGCTTTGGCGATCCAATCCTTGAGACCTGGAAAGAACTGATGTCAGTATATATATGAGAAAAGGTCTATAGTCATCAACACTGCACGCGGTATGAGAAAAGTTGATGAATGTCAGTTATAATCGTTACGGATACATTCTGGTCAGTGGAGGCAGGCTCCGTCAGAAGGTAGATGAGGCAGAGGAGAACGATGAATTCGTTAAATTGAATCCCTTCATTTCCATCCACGTCACAGTACCGGTAAAGAGCATCTATTTCCATCTCGGGAACATGCACTTGCATATCACTCAAACACTTCTTTAGCTCTTCATGATCAATCGTTTCATTCGAGTCCTTGTCTGCGAAAGATACAGCAACGCGATAACAGGCATGGTAAAGTAAATGCATGGATAAGATAGAATTTAAGGGTAATGTTTGTAAGCATGTTAGGCAGGTCAAATGGTAGCTAACCCTCGGACTAATTTGCCATTATGGGGTCTGGAACAAGGTTAACCAGACCCAAGCTCAGCCCTTGGTATAAAATATTTTGACAAGGAGTGATCAAACAAAAGATGATTGAAAAAAACTTACCATACTGTTCAAAAATGCCCTTAATGTGTCTCAACCCTTCTCTAAATTGAGGAAACTTCATGATGATGCTATTGACTGATTTGAAACTCTGCTGTCCTGACACGGCTCTCTGCCTAATGGATTCAACCAGTTTCTTCTCAATATCAAGAAGTTGCTTCCTGTGTTTGCCTTGCGTGTTGCAACCGCAGAGCGCACCACCTCCTTTGTTTGAAAAGAACGACTTAAACGAGGGGCATGGGTGGAACAACCCTAAAGAAATATATTAGCGATCCATAAATAACATGATTGAAAAAAAAATCTAAAAAGAAAAATGGCATGGCAGTGTCTTGAAAGCTTAGGATTGCATGAATAAATGATCAACACATCATTCAACATTATGAAAGGTCCTCCCAAAAAACAACATAATCTGAACTATTGTCAACTGTATTTTATTGCACAAGAAGAAAACAAGTAGTTGAGAAATTTACAAGCTAGAAAAATCTAATATTCATAACTTTGACCACAATAATATAGAGACGTTCCAGCTTAGGGAGACAATCAATCTAAACGACATTATGACCTACGAAAGTAATCTCAGCTTGATAGTTGCTCGCACAGGGACGCTTAAGGGCATTTCTAGAAAATGACGGCAGTTTTCATGGCTATCTGTGAAGTTTTGAGAATAAACTGTTGGATATAGTTCCACGTGTTTCATTAAAGTACCTAATGAAACACACATAAACATAACATAGTACATATAAAGATACATATAGAACTACAAATGGCAAACGACACATCCAAAATCAAGACACAAGCAAAAGAGGGGAAAGAACCAGGCCAGGGTGGTGCACATGCCAGCACATCCACGTGACAGCACATGGAGACAAGTGTCACTATGCCTCAAGCCAAACACCAAACTCGAGCCACACAACCATCACCATTAGCTATACGCAAAGACCAACTCGATCTAGGGATGAGAATGGGCAAGCCCAAAGCCCAACTGGATATGCCACATTCCCATCTCTGCTAATTCTTCATCAATTCTCAGAGATGTGAATGTGGCATGCCCAATTGGGCGCCCAATTGGGCTTTGGGCATGCCCGTTCTCATCCCTACCTCGATCCATGCACAACAACCATACCAGCCGCAGGCCAAAAGACCGCAACATCAACTACTACCGTAACTCCGATGGCCACCCCTAACAACAAAACCCACATGTCATGCCCATTGCCAGGCCCAAGAGGGTCAGCAGCAATTCAATGAGAGGGAGAGATACAGGATGGAACTCACAGCAGAGTTGGGGAGGGAGGGAGGGAGGGAGGGCCAAAGACAACTAGGCTAGCCAAAACAAGCATCACTGTTGAATATGCCCATAACAACTGCCAAGCTGAACCTTTTAGCCAGACCAAACCATAGATAGATGGGGGAAGGGAGGGAGCTCGACTGATTTGGTAAAGAACATAGTTTGGAATGCCGACAAGGATGATCCAATAAACACATGATAGAAATCAACCCCGGCGCCATGGATCTAGCCCAATAGAAGGGAAGATCTCGGTAGGAAAAAAAAAAGAAAAGTCTCATCCGCCGGTAAACGCGAAGGTCTTGTCTGCCAAACAAGACAAATCATGGTAAAGGGAGAGCTATGCCTAAAGAGAGTAAAAAGGAGCTCAAATGTAGACACACAGAACGAACTCGAAGGAGATAATGTGTTCATTAACTGGCAAACACGGCTAGCCTGTTATGAAGACAATCTTAAGAAAGAAATAGGTAGATGATATGAACTCAAGGAAAGATAAGGCAAAAGAAAAGGGAACAAACTTATGGAGAAAGAGAGTGAAATGATCATTAAGATGGAGATGAGGGACATAGAGATCTCAACGACCAACCATGAGTAGATCTAGATCTGAAGTCACCAAATATAGTTTTTGGACATTGCAAGGAGAAAGAGACCCCAAGGATGGTATCTTTGAAGTCGACGAAAACTTCTCATGGTTAGGTCAGTGACAGCCATCATGGATCCCGACAGTCATGGCTAAATCCAGCCAAATACATCATGGATCTGGCACCTTTTAACCGGAAAACCCCAAATATGCTACATTTGCTGATATCGAGATCAAATTATGATCAAATCAATGATAACCACCATGAAGAAAGAAACCCAAGAATGGATCACATCAACCCCAACCGGTGTACCAAGAATCACCAACAATAGCCTTAAACACCTTAGATTTGGTTATTGAAAAGGGAAAAAGGAAAAAAGGAATGAGACAATGTGAATAATGGGAAAAGGAAATTGAGTAGCCGCCAGAGGCGAATACTACTTGTATCAACCAGGAGGCCTATTCCTTTAATGATTTATTTTCAAAGACAGATTGTAATAAGTTAGTAATTTTTACTTTCTTTCTGAGATGATCATTTCAATATATGCACCTAAGATCCGATATTAATACGTTGCTTGACAACGATGCTTCGCGTATTCAGGATCAGGATAAAAGGATAAGTGGAAAAATTAAACTCTTCTTTTGGCTTAAATATGTCGCAAGCACGTCATGTGTCCGCCTTTCAAAGTATTATAGGAAGCGGAGCGTGACACCCTTTATCATGTGTATGACATCAACAATTCTCTTGACGTATAGTTTCTGCTCTTATGTGATTGCACTCCTTACCATATTTTGGAGTAGCTGGAGTACTCTCAACACATACTTATTTGACAATGTGTTGGGAATGAGGGGTTATGGTCACCTAGGGGCAATTTTGTAATTTTGGACCCGAGTGTCAAACTTATAATTTTGGGGTTGATGTCATTTTTGTAATATTGGGTCAACCATTTATATTGAAAGGGAGAGTTAGGCTAGGGGATGAAGAGAATTGAAGAAGTAAACTATAGAGTAGACGATTACGGCTTAGGAGTCGGCTAGCTTTAGATCCTGAGAGATTTAGCGCTTTATCTCGAATCAATTGCAGAAAGGAATGATACTTCCTTTAGAAAATTTTTATTAAAACAGAGAAATTGTTGTAAATAGATAATGATGTGTGAGTGGATAAAATTGTATCTATTTGAGAGATTGTATCTCATCCATGTATGTACTCTTCCATACACTATAAATAAAGGCCTGAGGTCTCCCCCGGATGCTACGCTTTATAACACGTTATCAACATGTTCTCCCTCAGTTCTGTAGATCCGTTCGTTGCGAAAGCTAGGAGAAGACGGTAGACCCATCGCGCGCGAGCTTCATCAACCTTCAGGCGTTCGTCTCCATCGATTTTTGAGGTACATCAAAAATGATTTATTCTTTTTTATCATGATCATAATGCATATAACATCGATCTCACATCATCGGACAAGAAAAATCGATTTTTATTCTCCCTAGATCAAAGAAAACGGCTTTCCACCGTCGATCATAAAAGAGGAAAAAAACCTACAAAACAACCTATGGCACCCCGCCGCTGTGGCCACCCACCCAACCCCACGGAGGAGGCATGCCTCTGCCTTGAGCTGCGGCCATACCCTATTAGGGTTTTACAATTTTTCGGAAAAACAAACAAACAACCCCACGCCGCCGGCAGCTCCCACGTCGCTGCCGGCATCTACCCCACGGGGCCTATATGTGCCCTCGTCACTACCCGGCGGCGGCGGAAAACCTATGATATGGATTTAAAAAATAAAAAACATAGAAATTTTAATTTTAATTTACCCCCACCGGCAGCTCCCTCCTTGTCGTCGACACCACCGCTGCCCCACGGCAGTGCGGCACCTACGACCCCGACGGTAACCACTACCAGGGGAGGGGGAGTGGCGGCGGCTAATCTTGTCGTTCCCCCCAAATCAAAATAATTGGGCTTCGGCCCAACTAACAAAAAAATTCTTTCTCCTAGTGTGCGGGCTCGGCCCTTCACGATTTTAAAAAAGCTGTGGGCCTGAAGCCCACGGCGGTCCGTGGGCCTAGGCCCACAGGCTGTGAGAAAGAAGAAAAAAAGGAAAGGGGGATTTTGCTGCGGGCCTCAAACCTGCATGTCAACATTTTAAAAAAATAAAAATAAAACGATGCGGGCCTGCTGCATGTCATCATTTTTCTTTAAAAACTCAAAGGGGGGCTCGGCTGTGGGCCTAAAGCCCACGGACCTCAAATATTTCAATGGATGAAGGGGCTTTAGGGTCTAAAATAAAAGAAAAATATGGTGTATATTTATATGCCTTGCATCACATCTTTTCTGCATGCGTTTGGATCATATTTATATGCATTGCATCACATCTTTTCTGCCACATATACTGGGATAAATTTTATGCTTTATTATGCGAGCTCTATCTTAATAATTATGAAGATCATGTTACCGCTATGTCGTTAGTTATCTAACATAATGGTGTATGACATCGTCCCGCGGTCTAAATAATTATTAAGCCTTAAAATTGAAGTATTTATCCTATTATGAATCTGTGATGCCTGTGATGCATTAAAACATATTTTATGAGCATAAATTTTGCATAAATGGCTAAATTGTGGTTTTGGAATGGTTGTTTAGTCCCACATTTTACTTTTCCTGCACTTTTCTTTTTCTTTTGAGAGAAATTGTAGCGAGAAAAGATATGCAATGCCCAAGACTGATCATTTTATAGATATAACGAACAAGTGTATATAGATTATTTGATAGATATGACGAACAAAGCCATTGTAAAGCAAATTGAAAAACATAGAGCCACGATCAAGAAAGCTACAAACTGAAGTATATGAAGGCCTTGAATCATGAATCAAATGAAGATTTGAGAACAAGATAAGTTAGCTCATGATAAAGAATGAAGAATGAAGAGATAAAGTTATGTTTGTGTGAGAAATTACTTAGAAATGTAAAGCTACAGTATATCTCTCTCTTATGTAAAATGCTTTGAAAATGATTTTAAAATATATTACTTAATATATTTCTCTAATATAATTTTTATAAATTATTTTTGAAGTATTTTTAAGTATAAAAATTGATGTATCCCAAAATAGCCGATTATTATAGTCTGATAGCCGACTACTTTTGTTTCTCCAAACTCTCTGTCAAAATAATAGCCGACTATTTGAGAAAATAGTCAACTATCTGGGAGAGATAGCCAACTATCTCGAGAGATAGTCGACTATCTCGAGAGATAGCCGGCTATCTCGGTCAACTAAAAACAGATTTGAACCTTGATTTTTGCTAGCCGTTAGCTAGCTAGCCATTGTAGTTGACTTTTGGAGCTGATTTTAAGCTATTTTAAGCAGATTTTTATGCTACTATTTCTCTATAAATAGCTGGGATTTCAGAAGTTTTATACACAATAATTCTTATTCTCTTGTGCTAAAAAGTTCTCAAAAGCTTTATTTTCTGTTCTTTGTTAAAGGCTATTGATTTAAATTCTTTTGTGCAAATTTCTTAAGATCATTTTCAGTTTCATTTTAGCCTTTCAATATTACTTGTTCTGTTTGATCTCTAAGCTAAATAGCTTTCTTCTTTGAGATTCAAATCATAAGACTATTGTTTTTAATCCGTGTTTTAAATTCATATTCTTCTTCAAAGATTACAATCTTGAATATTTGATCTCTAAAGGCCCAAGTGCTCAGTTTTTCTATATCAATTTTCAAGACAACTTTTTGATCAAATTGTGCTTTACTTATATCATTCATTTGATCAAGAGTTTCAGATATTCTTAAGCCATGTTTCACACGTATATCCTATTGGCTTATAGGAAATCTTGTACTCTTTTTTATATCTTTTGTGAAAGTCTTTGGAGAAGGCTTGAGTTTGGTAATTCCCGAGTTATATGGGAAATTGGTGTTGGAAATCATAGTTAGTTGTAACTAGGTATGTACGTGAAAATGTCTAGCGAGGGAATCTAGGTCATTGTATTCCGTGTTGCAATAGTGGATTAAATCTCGAAGGTGGTCGGAGACTGGACGTATCCAGGGTGGGAAACCAGGATAAAATCTATGTGTCTGCGTTGTGATCATTTCTCTTTGACTCCTTAGTTATTGTTGCTTGAACTATTTTATTATCGCTGCAAACTTATATTCAAGCATATTATATTGTTGATTAAGTACAAATTGAGGCAACTCAATTTGAGACTTAAGCAACTTGTAGAAGGATTTTTTTTATTACGCTAAAAAGCTTATTTTTGTTGACAACCCTATTCAAACTCCCTTTATAGTGTTGTCTGCCATCCACATGATCACACAGACACGTCATTCATTACGAAGCGTATGTGCTTCATATGGTACCATTGACCATGTTTTAGCATATAAGACTCTAAATTATCTTTGAAGTGATGTTTCCTATGAAGTATAGACACTGGTACAGTATGGGTAAGCATACAGATATGTGCATAGACAAAACAAAAGGTAAGATATAAAGACATCTATATATGATATTATATCACTACATTATATGCACATATACACATAACAAACAAAACATAATAAGTGATATCAAATAATATAATCTTTAAATGTATAATTTAGATATGTTCTAAGAAGCAATTTCTTAAACTGTTGGACATGTGGAGATGGCAAAAGGACACTAAAATATGTGCAAACATGAATGTGTGTGTGTGTGCACGCGTGCGCACCCATCTAAACTTGTATATGCATCAATAAGTACGAACACATTCTAATCATAAAATATGGGCAATGATTACAACTTTTCATGCATTTTCATGACTTTGGAAAAGGAATAGTTCTCGGTTCTTCAACTTCCTATATAGTAGATTATTGTACCTCGAGTTTAATATCGAAATAAATGTAAACTAGTCATAGTTTTAGACGCTTTTCTAGTCTTTCCCATTATTGTATAGCTATTCATATATAAGTAAAATTAAATAAGTATTTCAAATATATAAAAACATGCTATATGAATAAAAAAAGTGCACAAATCATGTAAAACTATCTCCAGTGTTTCCACAAAACGTTCTAAACTACAAAATATGGTATACAACTATAAACATGTTTGAAAAGTATCAGACACACATGTACGAAGAGTGTCCAAGGCCATGTTTGCGTTCGATGCGGGTATTGGTGTTAGATACATGCACAGCTTTGTAATAGAAGTACATGTGCTACATATGTTGTCTTTGATTTTTAGCTGTCATGTCTGAGTGAACCTTGTCTTGGAAAAGACACAAGTTCTTAATTCATAATTGACGATGCTTAGCATATTATCTCTGCTTAATTCATAATTGACTATGCTTAGCATATTATCTCTTATCACATCAGTATGATCAACTTGAAAGCGAAGCTTCTCACTTTAGGCAATTGTTCTGGGATAAAAAAATACAATTTTGATGCAAGGTAAACACATGCCATCATGAAAATCAATTTCTATTATATCACACCTGATCTTGTCAGGCTTGCTCCTTGAAAGCAATGAGATGAACCAATTTCCCTCCGCCTGATTCAAATTGGTTCATTATGACATTACCACCTCTGGCATTGAAATTATAGATGTGTGTTTCTTTGTCTTGCCAAAAGAAAAGAAAAAAACCGGAAAAAAGGGAAGCATAAATTTCCAACTAACCGTTGGGCTTTGAGATCCTCCCTCTGACACCAAATGGGTGCATATAGAGCAGGAATAGAAGCGTGGAAGTGTATGATTATATCATGTTCTCCCTATGGACTATGATATAATTATTGCAGAAAGCTTCGAAATCATTCAAGCAAAAGGACAACAAATAATGGAGATCGTCACACCCACCTTCTGAGCATGCAAAACGGAACATAAAAACAAGAAGATAAACATCATGATTTAAGTAATTCAGTTGTCTAACCTCAGCTTACATCCATGAGACACAACATGAACCTTTATGATCAGAGAATATACAATGCTTACATGAGAATCACTCATTTCGCTTTCAATCACTCTCCTCCTCTCAAACTCTTATCTTGTGTCTACTCTCTCGCTCTCTCGAGAAAGGCTGGGGCCAAAGCCCCCAAATCCCACACCCACTTTCTCCTTCCCAGTGAGAGAATTAAATAGTACAAAAGGGAACCCACCCTAGCACCATGCTATATTATTTAGCTATAACCCCAACAACTAAACAATCCTAACCCGAAGGCTCCAAGTCCAATTAGCTAGACTCCTGCAGTCCCACCAATAACACCGAGATATAAACCCCCCCTACGATGCTAAACTGGATGCACCCCTACGATGCTAAACTGGATGCAAGACACGCCCAACAACAAAAAATAGGAAGAGTCCCATGGGGGAAATGAGCTTTCTGCAAGGTATTTGAGCCTCTAGGTTCAAAACCCCAAACCAATTCTGTGTACGGGTGTTTTCTCACCATGTACTTTGTTACAAGAGAGTACCGTAGCAGTAGATGTTAGAAGACGTTGGTAGTTGACTGGGTCCTGGTCGAGCTATCCTCGGCCTAGTAGGCTTCAATCCGAGCTACTTGTGGCTAATTGGGCCCTAGGCGAGCTAACCTCGGGTCGAGCTGGTCCTGATCCGTCAATGGATGGTGGTTACCCGAGCAAGGCTGATGTGCAATGGCTCGGCGGGTGATTGTGCAGACTTCAGACAGAGTGCTAGGCAAGCTGGCCCCAAACTGAATGGGCCTTGTTCTGAGCTGATGGAACCACGTCAAAGCTATGTACGCCAGGTCCGAGCTACTCCGGACCGCCTTCAGCCTCATGTGTACTGGGGGAATCGATCTCTGGCTGAGTGATCCTCGGTCTGAGCTGTTGGAACCAAGCCCGAGCTATCTTCGTCACGTTTGAACGTTGGCGTTCTGGTTCGAGCTCTGTCGGCCGAGTCCAAGATGCTCATGCTCTAATCCGAGCTTTGCATGTGTTTATTTGGCTTGTTGCACCACAGAGCTCGTTGGAGAGGGTCGGATCTGGGATCCAACCTAATTCCCTCTGATGCTTTAAGTTAGTTAATGACTCGAAGGAGGCTCGGGATAACTAGGACCAATCTGTCAGGAGACCAGCCGATAGTTATCGCGCCAAGCTATGGTGGAGATGTAGGAAGCTAGGTCGGAGCAGATCATGAGTTTAGGAGTACCTGACTTGTGTGAGTAAGAATTATCTCCTGAAGATTGTATCCGAGAGTGTGTGTTGGGAATGGAGATTGTAGCCACAATGATGGTAATTTGGTAGTTATGTGGCCCGAGGGGTAATTTTGTAATTTGGCACGTGGCCCAATGGTCAATTTTGTAATTTGGCGCCAATTTACAAAATTGCCCCTCAGGCCACATAACTACCAAATTACCACCTTGTGACTACAATCCACATTCCCAACAAAGAGCCCTCTTGCCTTCGTCCGAGAGGCTACATATAGGCGGAACGTTCAGAGGGCAACGTCCGGTCCTTTATGGTGTGTAATTTGCTGAGTTTTCGTCATTCATGACGAGCGTAACGGCCGATCATTAAAGGCCTTCTCGAAGACGAGCTTAATAGTTGTTATTGATGAGGAAGTCTAACGGTCAGCTCGCATGGTGCCTTTAATAGACAGGTGACCGGCCTCACGTGCAGACTTCTGTCGTTGGGCTGCAGCTGAGGGCCATATCAAGCTTATCCGCTCAAATAATCAATCGAATGATCATTAAAGGTCGGCTCGGTGCAGTATCGTTGGTCCTAATCTTTCGAGCTTAACTTCAGTTAGGTTGAGGTCAGGTGATGTGACACACATTAACTGTGCACAGCAGTCAAGACAGCACATTTAATTAGGGCCATCAGAGCACGCGAAACCCTAAAAATCTCTCGCCAAGAGAGCACGAAACACGGAGCGTCGGTGACCCGAGATGTTGACACGCGTCCGAGATCGGACGGCTGAGCTCGCCTCGGGGGAGTGCAGTTCTGTATAAAGAGAGAAAGAGGGTTGGAGAGAATCACTCATCTACTTTCTGAAGAGTTCTTTCTTGCCTTTACCTTCTTCTTCTCCGTTTAGCTCCGTCATCGCCGGAGTAAAGCAGTCACATCATCTGTTCATGTGCCCTTCTTCTTCCTCGGATTTCGAAGTAGATAAATTGTGGACTGAGATGGAACGGACCTATCGGTGAACATAGATTTTCTGTTATCATAAGCTGGTGTTAATCTCTAGGTTAATCACAACATCGTAGTGATGGAGATCGCAAGAAAGTTTCCCAACTCAGGGGCGTCTTCGAATAGCTCGAAATGGTCTCTACGCAGAGCTCCAGCGCAAGACGTCGGCCACGCTATTACTACGAAACCACAGCTGTTGCGCCAAAGACCGCCGAAGCAGTGTCTTCTGAAGCCTCAACTCCCGATGCGTTGGTCACGTGATTGTATCTTTTCTGTTGTATGGGCTATGCCCATTTCATATGTACTAGTTGTGCTCCCTTTTCATTAATAAAATTTCTTTTATTAAAAAGAAGTCTTAACGTGTCTTAGAGGACATACGAGCTAGGGTAGAAGACTCTCGAACGCTCCAAGTCTTAGGTCGGAACTTGGATAAGAAGGGTCGAGATTAACTCGTCTGAAATCATATGGGTCGGAGCTCAGCCCCGGTGCCATCTTTGTGCCCCTTGACAGCTCGGGCTCGCGCACTGTGATGTGGGAGAGCATTCATCATGTTCATAGCTAAGTCGGATATAGAGAAAAATCGACCTTGGCCGCACAGTTAGGTTGACCAGAGAGGTCTGATGAGAGTGTCCCCGATCGTATAACTAGGTCGGTCCACGAGGGAGTGGCCACGACCATCTAACCAGACCAACGGGTGAGGTCTTTTGAGAGAATAATCCCCGATCATATAGTTAGATCGACTCACGAGGGAGTGGCCCTCAATCGTATAGCCGGATCAACCAGCGAGGTCTTCGAAAAATGATCCATGATGAACTAAAAACATGCACACTTTAGATAGAGTAAAATGGGAGAAGCCGTTTATGATCTTCTCGTTAATGTTCTTTTGGAATGATTAACTCGACATGATATATTTTTAAAAAGAGACCGAAAAGGAATAGCACAGTGGTTTGTTAGATCGACATATGATCGTATGGCTAGATCGACCCGCGAGGGAGTGGCCTCCGATCGTATAGTCAACCAGCTCGTAAAGTCATTGAGAGTAATCCCAGATCGTATAGCTAGATCGGCCCACGAGAGAGTGGCCCCCGATCGTATAGCTGACCAATCCGCATGGCCTTCTGACATTATCTGATCATATAGCTAGGTCAGCATGAGTGAGAGTGACTCCCGATCGTATAGCTAACCAGCACACGAGGCATTCTGACATTCTCCAACGTATAGCTAAGTCGGCCACGATGAAGTGGCCCCCGATCATATAACCGACCAGTCAGCAAGGTCTTCTAACATCCCCGATCGTATAGTTAAGTCAACCCACGAGTGAGCGATCCCCAATCATATAGCCGATCAACCTGCGAGGTCTTAAGAATAATCCCTGGTCGTATAGCTAGATCAGCCCGCGAGGGTGTCCACTCGATCATATAGCCGATCAGCCTGCGAGGTCTTCTGACATATCATGCACACTCCTGAGAAAGTGAGAAATGAGAGAAGCCGTTTATGGTCGTCTCTTTAGCACTCTCTGGAGTTATTAGCTCGACAGGATATAAATTTCTTTGGAATGATAAAGAAACAGAGAAACCAAAATGAAAAACAACATAAGTGTTTGCTTGATTTACTTGTTTTGTATTTAATAATACCTCGCATTCCGAGGGTGGACAAGAATATCATTGTGAGTTCTACTGGCCAGAGTAACCTTGATAGCTATTATATATCGTCTTGTACAACAGAGTATCTCTGGGAGCTCGTCTGAACAACGACTTCTCTGTCATCATGTACCGCTCTGATCTAGCGAGGAGCTAATCCAAGTTGCAAGGTGGTCTATGGTGCAGCAGGTCTTCATACCGAACTCCCTTCTTGAGTGTAGCGATGGTCACCTCGTCGTCGCAGCTATTGACGTTCAGCCTTTCTGAGTTGAAGCGCCTCATGAAGCTTTTTAGTGTCTCTCACTCTTTCTACACCAAGGTGAAGAGGTGGTCCGAGCTCCGCTTCCTTCTTCTTCCCGCCATGAATTGTTGGCATAAGGCTTACGACATGCTCTTCAATGATCCAATAGAGCGATTAGACAGCCCGTTGTACCACTCCTTTGCAGCCTTTCCCAGAGTTCTTTGGAAAGTCCGACAAAGGAGAGATTATCAGCTATTTGTAGCTTTATCATTCTTTTGTAGCTCTGGACGTATTCGTGCGAATCACCTGAGCCATCATACTTGTCCAGGTCAGGCATCTTGAACTGGTCGGGATTCTCTTCTTCAGTGGGTCTGTTCCTTATCTGAGCTATTGGGAGAGCTCGAATGCTGGAGGTTGTCTCTCTGAGCCTTCCTCTTGAGGCTTGTGTAAGTCCCATGGTGAAGGCTATGATTTTGCACACGATGGATCTCTCTCTGTCGATCATCAACCGAGGTAGTGCGGTAGTCCTCAGCTCTAATGTGAGAGGGCAGCGAACCCTTTAGACCTGCTGTGGTTGAGACGATTGGTGGGCATGTGCTTGGCTGGGACTTCTGTCCAGTCAGTCGTTCTATCACGGCAGTCAGCGCCTGAATATTGATGCTTACATCTCGTGAGAATGCATAGCACTACTCCAAAGTCACAAATTGTGGCTCGGGCATTTCATGATGGAAAGAATTAGGATCTACGGTGGGCGACGTAACGTTGCAGTTCCCGTGTGGTTGGCCTTTCTGGCCCTTGGTTGATGGATCGAGGCATCGTCGGTGTGGTTGAAGACATGGATGTCAACTCGTTTCTCATAAACGACGGTAATTTTTTACTAGTGTTTTCTTACCACGTACTTTGTTACAAGAGAGTACAGTAGCCGTAGATGTTAGAAGGCGTCGGTAGTTGACTGGGTACCGAATGAGCTATCATCAAGCTAGTAGGCTTCAATCCGAGCTATTAACTGGTTGATTGGACCCTAAGCGAGCTGACCCCGGGCTGAGCTGGTCTTGATCCGTCAATGGATGGTTGTACCCGTAGCGGTGCTAATGTGCATGGCTTGACGGGGAATTGTGCAAACTTCAGACAGAGTGCCTGGCGAGTTGGCCATGGGCTTAAGCCTTGATGCGAGGTGATGGAACTATGTCCAAGCTATGTTCGCCAGGTTCGAGCTCCTCTAGACCGCCTTCAGCCTCCTGGATACAGGGAGAGTCGATCTCTAGCTGAGTGGTCCTTGGTCTTGAGTTATTGGAGCCAAGTCTGAGCTATCTCTGTCACGTCTGAACTGTTGACATTCTGGTCCGAGCTTGTCGGCCGAATCCGAGCTGCTCGTGCTCTACTCTGAGCTTTTTCTGGGTTTCTTTCGGCTTCCTGCACCACAGAGCTCTACAGAGCTCATTAGGGATGGTCGGATCTGGGGTCTGACCTAATCCCCTCAGATGCTTAAGTCAGTTGGCGATTTGAATGAGACTTGGAGTAAATATGGATGATCTGTCGGGAGACCAGGTAGTAGTTATTGCACTGAGCTATAAGGGGGATGAACGAAGCTAGGTCGGAGCAAATCCCGAGTTTAGGAGAACCTGACTTGTGTGAGTATGAATTATCTCCTGAAGAGTGTATCCGTGCGAGAGAGAGAGAGAGAGAGAGAGAGAGAGAGAGAGAGAGAGAGAGAGAGAGAGAGAGAGCCCTCTTGCCTTCGTCCAAGAGGCTATATATATGTGAGATGTTCAGAGGGTAACGCCCGGGCCTTTATGGTGCTTGATTTGCTGAGTTGTCGTCATTAATGGCGAGCGAAATGCCCGGTCATTGAAGGCCTTCATGAAGACCAGCTTAACGGTTGATGATGGAGCCCAACAGTCAGCTCGGCTGGTGCCTTTAATGTAGAGGTGGCCGGCCTTACGTGTGGACTTCTAAGTCGTTGGGCAGCATCTTATGGCCTTACCAGCTTGTCCGCTCAAATAATCAGTCGAATGATCATTGAAGGTCGGCCCAGTGCAGTGTCCCTGCACACCAAGCCGATTTTCGGCTGTCCTCGCAATTTAAAAATACCGACTCTTCATTCATTCCAAAAATTTTATTTCAAAAAAAAAACCATTACAAACTGGAGATGAAACACTCAATTTCACCAAGTTTCTTGTTTGTTTCTGGTGGAATTTGGAGCAAGCCATTAAGATCATTTAACGACGGACAACAATTAATCTATTCTTTAGAGCAACATCTGTTGTTGGCAAACTGAGAAATTAAGCTTAAAAAATACAAGTACAAATCTACGCACCCCTCACTGCTATTTCACCAAAAAAAAATGCGGAGGATCCAAATACATTAAAAGGGGGGGAAAGGTTGAATAAATTACCTGGGTTCTCTTTCATGGCGAGGGTGGAAAACAAAGGATGCAGATTGAATACAATGATGATTAAAAATGATTGTATTGAATTGTTCCATGAAATTCGAATTCGGCAGCCAAAATGCCAAAAGCTAGTTGGAGGAATCTGATGCTCGGAGAGAGCCAACTCAAAAGGCAGAGACTATGGAGGAGATGATGAAAGATCCTCCGAGTTTTTCCAGGTTCATAACTCCAAAATTTAACGGTGGGGTCACTTACCCCCAAATTGGAAAAATGCGCTTAACAAACCCAAAATTCTTTTTTTCTCTCTCTACGATTCCAACCTATCTCTACTATTCACAACTTTCACAAAATCTCACTTTCTAAAAATAGAACAGGTCCTTGATGGAAAGTGTATGGAAAAGTTGTTTTGAGAAAGTTTTGTGAGTCCAACACAACTTTTTTGTGTTATTTTTGTTGAAAGTTCGTTGGGAAGTTGGATGAAGAAAATTTGACGTGGGGTCCACATGTTATAATAATTATTAAACTAAACTATATAATTAAACTAATCATTATACTAAAATATTAAATTATAATAATTAAAAGAAAAAGTATTAAAAAATCGAATTTTCCGCTGGATGTGACCGCTCAAAACGATAAGTTTGATGCGGGGTTCCACCATCGAGGTTTTCTCACGTTTGTGGTGGGCCGGTCCGAATTAAAAAAACGAAAAGAAACCCGTATTGATTGTGTTTTGAGCGTGAGGACAGCGAAAGTGGGCCCCACCACCACTTTCTCGCCCGGAGTTCGCGCAAATAGCATGGATTTGCTGCCCAATTTTTTTGCTCTAACACGGAGCCAAGTCCGCCATTTTCTGCGTTTGCTTTCTCAACGAAAAAAACACAACGGTGGAAAATGCTAGTTGAGAATGGTGAATAGTGTGTAAACAGTATAATGAACATTAGAAAAGAACCACTTTCTTGACCATTCTGAATAAATAGAACAAGACCTATTGTTGGAAAATGGGTTGGAAAGTTGTGTTATGAAAGTTGTGTGGGGCCCACAACTTTATTGTGTTTGTTTTGCTGAGAATGAATTTTGGAAAGCTGGATGAAAAAAGTGGTGAGGATGAAGAGGTGAACATAGGAGAACAATGACCCCCCAAAAGAAAATGTAAAAATTAACAATTGAAGCATGAGAAAAAAATCCCACTGCACGATTGGAATAGTTCTCGTCTTCCTTCATGTATCCAACACACAATACATAAGCACAATGAAAATACAGCAAAGACAAAATAGTTTCCAAAATCCCAATGACCAGCTTCCAACAAAATGTCGTATTCCATCAAATATCCATCACAACATACAAAAGACAAAAGAATTTAAAAAATCCCAAAGATTGCATGCAACTGCCCAAATTCAATTACAAATCCACCACAGATTCACAAAAGCCCAATGTAGATTAACCATATATTACAACAAAATAGTGTCCACAACCCATCCACCTCATTATACAACATCGCACAAGACACAAAGTTATATCTCCACATCAATCGATATTGTTATACATCAACAACAACAATAATAAAATAAGACCTAAGAGAGAAAACAAGGCCAACTTACTGGAGCGGTAATCGTTTATGATGCTCTCAACTTTCACATTGTTTCTCTCTATAAGTCCTACAACCTGATCCATATGAGCCTTTATATCTATCATCCTCCTCTCAGACAATGGTGTCGTAGCACCGTCAGTCTTGGGCCGTCGTTCACTCTCATCTAGTAAATGGAGTATCACTTGTTTGAACCACTCAGGGTGTGGGGGACCCTTCCATTGAAAGAATGAGCACGGACGCTCGCGAGCTGTATGACTCCAAAAACGTCGGCCTAGGTTTAATCGGGTCCATGACGTCCTCCTCGGCAAACGCATCCCACATTGGCATATCTTGAAGTCATTTGCATCGGCAGCCAACTCCCCTCCGATCTCATCTTTAGGTCGAGATCGACTAGAAGAGCTCGATATGTAACTCATGTGTACCTGTCAAGATTAAAAAACCCCATTAACATATAACATATTACATATAAGAGTGATAAGTGGAAAAGAGTGAGTGAAAAGCATATCTACGAAAAGTATTGAACATTGGCATGGTAATGTTGGCGGTAGCGTTCAAAACTCAGAACAGTCACATAAAAAAGAGCATATAATAACAGAAGCAGATTGCCAATGGAAACAGTAATCATATGTACAAACTTAAAATAACTTCAAACCCCAAAAACCCAACTAAAGGCAAAAACTTTAAAAACTTGTATGAAGCATATATGGGAAATTCATATAGGTTTTCAATCATAAGCTCTCAGAAAAAAAAATTGCCATATCCCCATCAGGTTGCTTCGAATTAAGCGGTGAATATATAGTTCAAGCATGCATGAGAATAGAGAGAGAATCGAAACATATCATGCGTCAGGGACTCCACAACTAGGGTTAAGGAAATCACCACACTATAGCCTAGATAATAGCTAAAAAGTTCCTAAGCCAAGTGTTTTCGAAAACGATGGCGGTTGAGATGATGTGGAGTAGAACACTCGGTGCAAATTCTCGCCTTCCCTTTATTCTCGGTAAGTAGGAAAATATTCACACGGGAATTTTTTTTGGGTTTTGGTTATTTGTAATTTTTTTTGGATTTTTGGCTATACAATATTTCTTCTTTTCTTTTTTTTTTGTGTTTTTCTTTTCTTTTCTCTTTTTTTTCTGGATTTTTGGTTTTTTGGCTATACATATGTGTACTCTCCCAAGTGGGAGAACGGTACACGACGAGGGGATTTGCACCAAGTAAAACAAAAAAGAAATCGGATTCTAAACACTTGGGCAAAGGAAACTATTCTCGCTAATTAGAGCATGAGCTAAATGGGTTATCCTAGTCCTTAATTGTGGAATCCCGACACATGCGAAATGAAGTATACGATATATATAAAGCATGCAAAAGAAGCAGAAAGTAGAAACAAATACCGCATATTCAAATCGAAGCATGATAGTCTAGGGGTCATTCCTGGACAGGTATATAAAGTAAAATCACAAAGTAGAAGCACACCAAACAGCTAGGCACGACGCACGACTCACAAAAAGCTAAGTGGATCCACGATGCATGAAGTGCAAGAGGACTCGATATCCTAGGGTTAGTGAATGTGATTATCGATGCCATGCTATGTGTGTGTGATTTTGTGGCAATTCATCATAGGGTTCATCTCTAGGAGAAAGAGATAAAAAGAAGAAAAGAAAAAGAAAAAGAAAAAGATGGAGAAAAACGGCTCAAATAACGAAGAAAAAGAAACAAATGACGCACGAAGTGCGACTCCCCCAAGCTGAAACTTGCATTGCCCTCAATGCAATAGAATTAAATACGGGAGGGCAATGAATATGGGGGGGAATACGCACAGACACAAAAAGACACAAAAAACAAGAAAGTCACATAAACGAGACTGAAAATACGAATAAAAATAAAAAGCACACCACATGACATATAAACAGGAAATAAAATAAAATAAAAATAAAAGAAAGGAAAATCACACAACATGACAAATAAACAAACACACAAAGAAAAACAAAACACGACAGCACACCCAAAAATTTGACTTCCCCCAAGCTAGACATGACAATGCTAGCAAGACGATGTGATCGTGAAAATGCAGAGATATGCAAGGGGGAGGTCAGAAAACAAAATGAAATCAAAAAGCAAGAGATGGGGAGTCCTCGCCCTCCTCGGAAGAGGGTGTGGATGGGTGGTCGGGGGAGGCAGGGGGTGTGCGGAGAAGTGGGGAATGAGGTGGAGGAATAGGTGTAGTGGGGGTGTGAATGATGGGTGAAGTGTCGGTGGAGGTGGGTGGTGGTGGAAGTACAACGATCAAGGCGGTGGTAAAAGGGATAGAAATGGGGGGAGAAGGTGTGATGGTGACGGTAGTGGGTGGCGGTGGTAGAGATTTGGAGCGCACCTACAATTTCTTGCGGTGCACATAGGCAGTGACGGAGGAGGAGGGAGGAGGTGGTGTTGAGGCGACAGAAGTGGTTATGAGAGTAGTCGTGGATACGGGGATGGGAATAGACATGGGAGGGGGGATGATCGCCTAGGTGGGGGTGAAGGATGTGGGGATGGGTGGGATGGTGGAGGAGAAGAGTGTGATGGGGGAGGTGACGATCGTCGAGGTGGTGAAGGTGGTGGTGAGGGGTGTGGTGTGGGTGGTGGTGGTCTGTGGAGGTGAGTGAGAAGGCGGAGGATGGCGGCTGATTCTGAGAGAATATTACATTTTTTACCCCTCATTTAGACCGTATTTTGCGTATATATATTATATAATTTATCTCTAATAAGTGTGTATTTGTAATATCATTTAATAATAGAGTATTTCGCTTGTTTATACGCAAAATACAATTATATGGCTTAATTTTGTCTCAAATTTATTTTTCAGGAGAAGCTTGCAATTTTCCGAATCCAACGGCTATTTTTCCACATTTTTCGGAGATCGGAGCAAATTTCTGCGAATTAAAAGGCCCAGTAAAGCTATGTAAAAGAGAGATGTAAAAAAAAACGCTGACGTCAGCTGACGTCAGCAATCGGCTGACGTCAGCCGCCAGCGCTGCGGGCGGAAGTCGCCGCCCGCAACGCGGGCGAAAGATATAATAAAAAAAAAAGGTGCGCTGGCGTCAGCGCTGACGCCAGCGCACGTGCGCGCGCTGCAGGAGGAAAACGAGTGGGCGTTGCCCGCTCGTTAAATAAAGCGGGCCCGCCCGCTGTTCTTTTTGCGGGCAGAGCCCGCGTTCACATTGCGGGTTAACCCGCATTAAATACACGGGCCCGCGCCCGTGTCGACTGGGCGGTGCCCGTCAGAGCTGAATTTGACCCGCAACCCACTTTGACCACATGGGCTGCGCCCGCCTGCGCTTTTTGACCGCCCGCCTATGTGGAAATTCTGGGCGGGTTGCGGTTCTGCAACCCGCAAGCCCGATATGCCTTTTTCTTATAAATAGAAGAGTATTTGGAGCATAACTCAAGCAATTCAACTCCAAATTGAGTGATTTTCGTCTCATTTCGAAGCTAAGGAGTTCTTCTATCCATTCCAGAGGAGTTTGCTCAGATCAGGAAGAGATTTGTGGGTGTTTGGGCTTCAAAAGTGGTGAAAAATTCCCTTTCTTTACCCGTTTTCATTAGTTTTGTATTACGGTTTGTAATAAAACGATGTTTGTAGTAATGAAATTTGCCGTTTTTGTTACCATGTTTGGCTAAAGTATTGTGGGTGTGTTGTGTGGAAGTTAGTGTTGCTAGGGTATTGCTTTTATATCTCCATATATTGTGCAAAAATCAAAACCGTTTAAAAACGTCGATTTCCTTATTTTTTCAAATACGCACAATCCGTAGAGGAATCCGCTTAGGATGACGTGCCGCGAGGCATAGTCTAAGTGCATCAATCCGTAGAGGAACCCAAGGAGGGTGATGAACCGCGAGGTTCATCTTTTATAATTTATAATTCAAAGAAATCGTCTCTTTTTTACGCTATCTTTTTAATTGAAAAAAAAATCATTTTTAAAGTTTTATCTTCCGATTCACATACCTTGGCATGATGCGGGATCGAGAAATCATGGAGAATGAATAGCATAACCTACTCAACACTAACGGAAACACAACACACACACGTCTTTTTATAAATTGTATTTTCACGTTCACGTTTTAAACTTTTGTATTTCTTAAAACGACTTTTACCTCACGCTAAATCCAAATCCAAAATCGCCTTCGAAGGGTGGTTCATCTCTCATCAATTAATTTTTCTAGCTTAATTCTAAACTTTGAAATTTGCAGGTTGCGTTGTCCCTGAGGAATACGATCCTGGTCTCACCAGGTTTACTACTTGACCGACGTCCTATACTTGGGATTATCAGTACAACGTTTTGGAACAGTCAAGTTTTTGGCGCCGTTGCCGGGGACAACAGTCTACATATTTTACGGTTTCCAATTAACTTGGAAAATTCGGTGAGATCGTTCCACTCTTTTGTGTATAAAAACTTTGTATATCCATTCTTTTTTTAATTTTGTTTTGTTTTGTTTGCTTTAATTTCGTTTTAAATATTTTCAAAACCCAAAAAAATTAGCTTGAGATAAAACAAAAACAACAAAAATATCATCTTTACTGTTCTTATTTGTTTATGTGGCTTAGAACCCCTAGGACACATAGATTAGTTCGACACGTGAATATGGCACACAACGCAAATGACACCAGTGGAAATGAAAATGACGACCATTCTCAAACTTTTGGAGATAGGTCACTTAGAGATGTGCTCAGACCTACAAGGTCTGCTTCTGGATCATGCATCGTGCTTCCAGCCGATGCCAATTCCTTTAGTCTTAAACCAGGAATGGTTCAACTTCTCCATACTTATCATGGTATGGAGAGGGAGAATCCATATTTACATATAAAGGAATTTGAGGATGTTTGCTTAACCTGTGTAGATGGAAAAACGAGCAATGAAACTATTTACCTTAAACTTTTTCCATTTTCACTTAAGGATAAAGCAAAGAATTGGCTTAACGCTTTACCTTCGCACTCTATTACTTCTTGGGTAAATTTACAAGCAGAGTTTCTAAAAAAGTTTTTTCCTTTGCACAGGACCCAGGGGCTAAAGAAGCAAATTGTGAACTTCTCGCAGAAAGGAAATGAATCATTTGATGCTGCTTGGGAGAGATTCAAAGACTTGCTACTTGCGTGCCCCCACCATGGATTCGATGAGTACCGCCTCATCGGCTTCTTCTACGATGGGCTTCCCCCTTCCATGAAGCAATTTGTAGAAATGATGTGCAACGGAGAGTTCTTCGACAAAAAGCCAGCTGACGCATGGGATTACTTGGAGTCCATCGCTGAGAGTGCACAGACGTGGGAAGCAACTCCTGACTACGATCGGACAGACTAGCCTCAATTTTCATCCCGTGGAGGCCAGTTTACATTGAAACCCGAGGAGGCGTTAGAAGCAAAGATGGAAGCACTCATCACTAGGAAGCTCCAAAACCTAGAGATGAAAGGAGTAAAAGCGGTGACTATTGAAGAGAAGTGTGCTCTTTGCGACAGTCTGGAGCACAATACATCGGGGTGTCCAACCATTCCAACACTTAAAGATGTGCTCAAGGATCCTAGTCAGGTAAATAACATTTCAAATTCTTATCCAGGTCCAGGATTCAACCCGAACACATACAATTCCAATTGGCGCAACCACCCCAATCTCAGTTGGCAAAACAAGCCACAAGCTTCTCAACCATACAGGCCACCACCTCAAAACAACTATCAAGGTGGAAATCAGAGAAAGAAGGAAGAGTCTGGAGCAGATCCACATTTTCAGACACTTAGCGACACGCTCCAACAGTTCATGCAGCTGCAGCAGAACCAAAATCAACAACTTCAACAACAGCAGCAAGCTCAGTTTCAACAGATGCAACAACTTCAGCATCAGCAACAAACGCAGCAGACTCAGTTTCAACAAATGAATGATGGCATCACAAAGCTTATGGCAAGTCTGGAGAAGGGCAAGCTCCCTGCTCAAACACTCCCAAATCCCAACACGAGTTCATCATCGGCAATCAGCAACATCAAACCATGTCAAGCGGTGACTACTTTGAGGAGTGGAAAAGAAGTTCAAAAGCCTGAGCCACCGAAGGACACTTCTGAGATGGTGGTAGATGAAGAGGATCGTGAACCGCAAGGAGTACCAGAGGAGAGCGTAAGCAAGGACACAGACGCTTCAAAGACGAGAGTTCCAGAACCAGAGCCTTACTCTCCTCCCGCACCATATCCACAGAGACTCTTGCATCCAAAGAAAGATAAGTATCAATCTGAAATTCGTGAAATTTTTCAAAGATGTCAGATTAATATTCCTTTATTAGATGCCATCAATCAAATCCCTGCATATGCCAAATTTCTTAAAGACCTCTGCATTATCAAGCGAAATCTTAATGTTAAGAAAAAGGCATTTTTAACTCAACAGGTCACCTCTATTTTTCAACATAACACGCCACCCAAATTCAAGGACCCTGGATCCCCTACCATTTCTTGCACCATAGGCACCAAACAGATAGGACAGGCTCTTCTTGACTTAGGGTCCAGTGTTAATATTTTGCCATATCCTGTGTTTACACAATTGGGACTTGGGGAATTGAAATCCACACCTGTTATTCTCCAGTTAGCTGATAGATCTGTGAAAATCCCGAGGGGATGTGTTGAGGATGTACTTGTCCAAGTGGATAAGTTTTATTACCCCGTGGACTTTATTGTATTAGATCTTCAGGGACCCCAGTCTGCCACTCCAACCCCGATTATTTTAGGTCGACCCTTCCTAGCTACTAGTAATGCTATTATTAACTGCAGGAATGGCCAACTTAAACTTACTTTTGGCAACATGTCTTTGGATCTAAATATTTTTAATGCTTGCAAAATGCCAACAGGGGTAGAGGAGTATGAGGAAGTAAGCATGATTGACGCTCTTGTTGTTGATCATTTTGATGAAGAATTCGTTTCTGCTATTGATTTTGTTGATCAACTATGCGACGGTATTGACGATAAATCTTTTTTGCAGGAAGCTGGAGAGGTGTCTCGCACCACCTGGGTGCCACGTTTTGAGCCACTACCATTGGAGACACCGTGCCAAATGCCATCCAACCTTGAGCATCCACAGCTGGAGCTCAAACCATTGCCATCGTATTTGAAATACGCTTATCTTGGAGAAGACAGTACATTTCCTGTGGTAATATCTTCCAAACTCTCTTTAGAACAGGAAAATGAATTGTTAAATGTTTTGAAGAAACATAAGGGGGCAATAGGATGGACAATTGCTGATATCAAAGGTATTAGCCCTCTTATATGTGCACATCATATATATTTAGAAGATGATACCAAACCTACCCGTGAACCACAACGAAGGTTGAACCCAACCTTAAAAGAAGTAGTTAAGGGTGAGGTTTTAAAACTGCTTGATGCGGGTATCATATACCCCATTTCTGATAGTAGATGGGTTAGTCCGACCCAAGTTGTACCAAAAAAATCTGGGTTGACTGTTATAAAAAATGAAAACAATGAATTAGTACCCATGAGAACCGCCACTGGATGGCGTATGTGCATAGACTTTAGGAAGCTAAACTCCAAGACAAGAAAAGACCACTTCCCTCTTCCCTTCTTAGACCAAATTTTAGAGAGAGTGGCTGGACACGAGTTTTATTGCTTTCTAGATGGATACTCCGGTTACTACCAAATAGAAATAGCCCCAGAGGACCAGGAGAAGACCACCTTCACTTGTCCCTTCGGCACTTTTGCTTTTCGGAGAATGCCATTTGGTTTGTGCAACGCCCCTGCAACTTTTCAACGGTGCATGTTAAGTATATTTGGTGATATGGTTGAAAAGATTGTAGAAGTTTTTATGGATGATTTTTCCGTATATGGTAACTCCTTTTCTGATTGTTTGACTAACTTGGCTAGTGTGCTGCATAGATGCATCGAAAAGAACCTGCTCCTTAACTGGGAAAAATGTCACTTCATGACCACTGAGGGCATTGTCCTTGGTCACATAGTCTCCAGGGAAGGAATACAGGTAGACAAAGCCAATGTAGAAGTCATCGAGAAGTTACCCACTCCGAAATGTGTTAAGGACATTCGGTCCTTCCTTGGTCATGCTGGATTCTACAGGCGGTTCATAAAGGATTTTAGTTTGATTTCACGTCCTTTATGCACACTTCTTATGCATGACATTGAATTCATTTGGACAGAAGAGCGTAAAAACTCTTTTAATACTTTAAAACAAGCACTTATATCTTCTCCTATTTTGCAGGTACCAGATTGGACACTGCCATTTGAGATCATGTGTGACGCCAGCAATTTTGCAGTTGGTGCAGTTCTTGGACAACGGAAAGACAAATATCCAGTTGTCATTTACTATGCAAGCAAGAGTTTGAATGAAGCTCAGAGAAACTACACCACCACGGAGAAGGAGCTGCTTGCCGTAGTTTTTGCTTTGGAAAAATTTAGGAGCTACATTTTGGGATTTCCCATTATTATTTTTACAGATCATTCCGCTCTTAAATACCTTTTGTCCAAGAAAGATGCAAAGCCAAGACTTATACGTTGGATTTTACTTTTACATGAGTTTCAGGTGCAGATAAAAGATAAGAAAGGAGTTGAGAATCATGTGGCGGACCATCTTTCACGACTAACCATTGGTACAGAATCCGCCTCCATTCCAATTCAAGACTCCTTCCCAGATGAACACCTATTTTCCGTCTCCACACTTCCATGGTATGCAGATATTGTCAATTATTTGGTAACTGGTAAGACCCCTTCAACTTGGTCAATTCAGGATAAGAAAAGGTTCAATCACGAGGTAAAATCATTTTTCTTTGATGATCCATACCTTTATAAATATTGCAATGATCAAATAGTGAGGAGATGTATACCAAACCAGGAAATAGATAGTGTCTTGCAGTTTTGTCACGAGAGTGCATGTGGGGGACATTTTTCGGCTCATAAAACTGTGGCAAAAATTTTACAATGCGGATTTTATTGGCCAAGCATGTTTAAAGATACTTTTTCATTTTGTAAGTCATGCTTGCCTTGCCAACAGTTGGGGGGAATCACTAGGAGGAATATGATGCCATTAAACCCTATATTGGAAATTGAAATTTTTGATTGTTGGGGTATTGATTTTATGGGGCCATTTCCCTCTTCTTTTGGACATACTTTTATTTTACTTGCTATTGATTATGTGTCTAAATGGGTTGAAGCTATCCCTTGCAGAACAAATGATGCATCTGTCGTACTCAAGTTCATGAAGGAACATATCTTTGCACGCTTTGGGGTGCCCAAGGCAATGATTAGTGATGGAGGCTCCCATTTCTGCAACCGTCTTTTTGCAAGTTTAATGACAAAGTTTGGGGTGAAGCACAAAGTCTCTACACCTTACCACCCCCAAACTAATGGCCAGGCGGAGTTGGCAAACAGGGAGATAAAGAATATTCTCCAAAAGACGGTGAATCCTACTAGAAAGGATTGGAGCATCCGACTTCCTGAAGCATTGTGGGCATACCGTACCGCCTACAAAACAGTATTAGGGATGTCTCCTTACCGTATTGTCTACGGAAAGCATTGTCATTTGCCCGTCGAAATTGAACATAAATCTTTTTGGGCGGTGAAGAAATTAAATTTTGATGCTGATTCTTCTTCTTCTTTACGCAGGTTGCAATTGGTTGAACTTGAGGAGCTGAGGAGAGAAGCATACGACAATGCAAAATTGGCAAAAGAAAGATTGAAAGTTGCACATGATCGCACCATACTGAGGAGAGAATTTGTTCCAGGTCAAAAAGTGCTCTTGTACAATTCACGCTTGCATCTTTTCCCAGGAAAGCTACGCTCCAAGTGGAATGGACCCTATATTGTAAAAATGAGTTATCCACATGGAGCAGTGACCTTCGTTAACCCGAAAGATGGCAATGAGTTCAAGGTCAACGGCCAGCGCTTGAAGCACTATCACGAGCCATGGCCACAGGAGGACGACACCATGCTACTTACAGACCCACCTTCGGGTGGTAACTAAATAGGTGTGTTCTTTCCATAACTCTTTAGTTTTAGTTTATATATTACTAAATAAATGTGCATCTTACCCTTCAAACATCGAGGACTATGTTTACTTTTAGTTGGGGGGAGGACGTGTTTGCAAAAAAAAAGGGTTTGCATATATAGTTTGCTTATATACACCAAAAAAAAAGAATGTTGAGTTTTTCATCAAGAACCATTTATATGCCCATTTGAAGTGAAAATTCCATCAAAATTTAATTGAACACCTATATTCATTATTATCAAAATAGATTAAGAATGTTTTACCCCTGCGTAGAATTTTACATTATCATGACTTTCATGTAAACTGGTGCATGTATCTATAATTGTACTCTCATGAAACTATTATTTGGTTCACGCAATTTCATGTCACGAATTGGTAATTATATGAAAAAGGTTATAAATTCTAAGGATAATAGCCAATCACATACACCGACTTACTAATGACTAAGTGATGGAGAATATTACTCAAACATGTCTCATGTCAAAAAAAAATATATATTAAAAAATAAAACAATGAATAAAATGCAACGTTCTTCCAGCTTCTTTTAGTAGCCGGGTCCTCGTGCCTCAGGAAGCATGGGGCTTCGCGCCGAAAAATGAAGTATGGGGGAGTGCATAATAAATCTTTAGACATTCCGAGTTATTAAGTCTGAGGGGTTTTTCAAAGCCTAATGCCCTAAAACCATCTGGTTTGGGAGTCATTGACCTAACGCTCGTTACATGGATTGTTCTAAAAGGTTAAAAAAAAGAGAAAAGAAAAAAAAAGAAAAGAAGAAAAAAAAAGATATGAGATAGTTTGAGTAGATTCAAAATCATGATCTTATGATTTGGATGATGTGATGGCCTATTCCTATGAAATTTACAGCCTAGGACATGTGATTACCTATTTCATTAAACAAATTGTGCGATACTGAATATGTGTGGATTGAGATAAAATTGTGATTCTTTGCATTAGTCCATGAAAACATGATAGGTATTGAACTTTGTTGGGTAATATTATTCTTAATTCATTTTAAGCTTATTGAAGTGAATATGAGGTGCATGACATATTGTTGGAATATTCGCTTATTTTGCTAAGAGACTAGCAAAAAGCTAGTTGGGGGGTGTGATTCTGAGAGAATATTACATTTTTTTACCCCTCATTTAGACCGTATTTTGCGTATATATATTATATAATTTATCTCTAATAAGTGTGTATTTGTAATATCATTTAATAATAGAGTATTTCGCTTGTTTATACGCAAAATACAATTATATGGCTTAATTTTGTCTCAAATTTATTTTTCAGGAGAAGCTTGCAATTTTCCGAATCCAACGGCTATTTTTCCACATTTTTCGGAGATCGGAGCAAATTTCTGTGAATTAAAAGGCCCAGTAAAGCTATGTAAAAGAGAGATGTAAAAAAAAAAACGTCAGCTGACGTCAGCCGCCAGCGCTGTGGGCGGAAGTCGCCGCCCGCAACGCGGGCGAAAGATATAAAAAAAAAAAGGTGCGCTGGCGTCAGCGCTGACGCCAGCGCACGTGCGCGCGCTGCAGGAGGAAAACGAGTGGGCGTTGCCCGCTCGTTAAATAAAGCGGGCCCGCCCGCTGTTCTTTTTGCGGGCAGAGCCCGCGATCACATTGCGGGTTAACCTGCATTAAATACACGGGCCCGCGCCCGTGTCGACTGGGCGGTGCCCGTCAGAGCTGAATTTGACCCGCAACCCACTTTGACCACATGGGCTGCGCCCGCCTGCGCTTTTTGACCGCCCGCCTCTGTGGAAATTCTGGGCGGGTTGCGGTTCTGCAACCCGCAAGCCCGATATGCCTTTTTCTTATAAATAGAAGAGTATTTGGAGCATAACTCAAGCAATTCAACTCCAAATTGAGTGATTTTCGTCTCATTTCGAAGCTAAGGAGTTCTTCTATCCATTCCAGAGGAGTTTGCTCAGATCAGGAAGAGATTTGTGGGTGTTTGGGCTTCAAAAGTGGTGAAAAATTCCCTTTCTTTACCCGTTTTCATTAGTTTTGTATTACGGTTTGTAATAAAACGATGTTTGTAGTAATGAAATTTGCCGTTTTTGTTACCATGTTTGGCTAAAGTATTGTGGGTGTGTTGTGTGGAAGTTAGTGTTGCTAGGGTATTGCTTTTATATCTCCATATATTGTGCAAAAATCAAAACCGTTTAAAAACGTCGATTTCCTTATTTTTTCAAATACGCACAATCCGTAGAGGAATCTGCTTAGGATGACGTGCCGCGAGGCATAGTCTAAGTGCATCAATCCGTAGAGGAACCCAAGGAGGGTGATGAACCGCGAGGTTCATCTTTTATAATTTATAATTCAAAGAAATCGTCTCTTTTTTACGCTATCTTTTTAATTGAAAAAAAAATCATTTTTAAAGTTTTATCTTCCGATTCACATACCTTGGCATGGATGCGGGATCGAGAAATCATGGAGAATGAATAGCATAACCTACTCAACACTAACGGAAACACAACACACACACGTCTTTTTATAAATTGTATTTTCACGTTCACGTTTTAAACTTTTGTATTTCTTAAAACGACTTTTACCTCACGCTAAATCCAAATCCAAAATCGCCTTCGAAGGGTGGTTCATCTCTCATCAATTAATTTTTCTAGCTTAATTCTAAACTTTGAAATTTGCAGGTTGTGTTGTCCCTGAGGAATACGATCCTGGTCTCACCAGGTTTACTACTTGACCGACGTCATATACTTGGGATTATCAGTACAACGTTTTGGAACAGTCAGCGGCCACGTTCCTCTCAAGCGCGAGAAAACGTGGGTGAGTGAGAAAGGAGGATGGTGATGGGTCCGAGGGGACAGAGGACCTGGCAAGATCACGGAGAGCAGCGACCTCGGCCTCGAGAGCAAGGCGAGCTGAGGCCCGGCGGTGACCAAAAGAAGTAGACTAACGTGAAGTGGAAGTGGTGCCAGGAAGTGATGTGGAAGTAGTGCCGGTGGCAGTGGTCATGCCGGCACTGGACACAAGGCCGGAGATGGCGGCAGAAAGATCCTCAGCAGTGATAGGGCCAGGAGCACGGGTGGTGTAACTCGGGTCAGCCCCGATATCTCCCCGGGACGCAGGAATATCCTGCTCGCCTAAGTGGGCGGCAGGGGAAGGTGGTCTGCGTGCGTCTGGGGGAAGGAAAGGAAGGTGCAACCCCGCTAGAAACTCGGGATCAAACGGAAAAGTCCAATCCGCCACTACAGCAACAGTCATGCGAGCGGGGTTGGGGAGAATGGTGTAGGGGCGAGGGGGGTGGCCGTAGTTGAATTCGAAACGACGATCAAGATGGGGCTTAATCATATGAATATGCCGCAGGACATCAAGATCTAGACGTGAGGGTCCTGCGGCGACGGGAAGATCACGGGGGATGTGGATATTAAATTGGGGGTAAGAAGCAATGACGATGATTATTCCCCCACAACAAATCTTGCCCTTGCCGGCCCGACTAATCTCTAGGAGCTTATAAATAAGCCAGTCGCCGGCATGGACGGGGACAGTAGGGGCCCTAAAGCTAATCCCATAATCATCACGAACGAAGGGGAAAGTCATGGCCCATAGAATGAAAAGATCAGGGATGGTCACGGTGCCTGACTCATCCCTGGAGAAAAATGCGGAGGATATGATCCGATGGGCCAGACGGAATATAGGATGGATGATTGAGGAGGCCTTGGCCTTACCTCGGGGATAGCGAGGGAGTATGGTAAGGCAGAACCAAAAGTTATCGACGTCAAATTCGGGCGGGTATCTGTAGTGTCGGATAGCGTTGTCCCCAAGGATGGGGAAAACAAATATATCATTAATCGTGTTCAGGTGAGTGCAGATGGTTTTGTTACGCACCTGGAAAATGATGGTCGACCCCGACTCACAAACGAGTGAGAAAAGAAATTCAAATGTGAGGGACGGGTAGGACACCGCGGTGGTGTTCAGGAAGGCTAACCAACCTAAGTTCGTGAAAAGAGTCTCGACCTCGGTGAATACATCGAGATCGACAAGTGATCGGGTGTGGGCAAACTTGGTCGACAGATGCCCCCGAGCATCCAGCCTATGGTAGAAGTCTTTGTGCTCTTGGTTCCTAAATCGATACCCATGCGGGCCTAACATCGGGTCCTCAGGGGGGATAACAGGTGGGGGAGGGGCCAATCGTAATCGTGCAGCTAGAAAGAATTTTTGCTGTCGTCGAGTACTTGTTGTTGAATATTGGATTCCCCGAATATTGTTTTGATGATAAACAAACATAATCAATTGTGACTGATCCCCATATTTTGTAGTTAAAAAAAGCATCGTCAATATAGATAAAGTCAAATCAAATGAAGATGATGACTCGGGACATTGATGCAAGGACATCAATCAATGAAACATGGAAATCAAGGAATGATAGCAAGAAAGTCAACATGTTGAACTCCACAAGCTCAATGCAAGTTCCAAACCTTAAATACACTCAATAGAATATCACTCATAGCACTCACAGCACTTTAGATCATATATCATTGAGTGGCATATGGTTAGAACTTGCATAAACTCGAAGAAGAGTTTTTCAGCCTACCCAGACGCCTGGTGCTTGGTCTCCAGATGCCTGGTGCTTGGTCTCCAGATGTCTGCTCATGTGCATCTAATTCTCCAAAGCCCTACCCTACAGACGCCTGAAGTTCTAATTCTAGACGTCTGCACAATGAGTTAGACGACTGGATGATGAACTCAAGACGTCTGATTAATTCTAGCTGAAACTCCAGTAACTCGGCTTATGCTGACTGACGAAAAACAGGCGCCTGAATGATATACATCAGACGCCTGGTGAATTAAGTGCAAATATTTTCAGTAACTCAAACTTTGTAGTCAGTCAAGATCAGGTGTCATAAGTTGAATTCCCAGACGTCTGGATGATGAACATCAGACGCCTAGATATTCAAACCAAGTAATTCCAGTAACCTAGTTTCTCTCTGTCTGTATAGTCAGACGTTGATGCCATTGAGCCAGATGACTGCACAGTGGACCAGACGTCTGGGAAGTCTTCTTCAGATGTCTGCTAAGTGTCTGTTAGACTGCTTTTATTTCCCAATAAGAACAGTACAACAGCCGCCTGGCCGTTCTACTTCAGGCGACTGGTGACTATGATTTCTACCCGTTAATAGCCGTTTCCAGCATTTAATGCTTAGGATTTTTATCTGATTTTGAGCAGATTTCGGTGGTTTATTTATAGGGCTTTATTGTCTTGACTTGAGAGGTTAGCTAAAACATCTAAGACTTCATTCAATACACTCTCAAATGATCTCAAGCCACTAATTTCTTTACTAGAGAATTCAAGAGCATTTAAAGCATTTCAAGCTCAAGCTCTAAAAGTTCAACTTGTCTCCAAAGCTTTCAAGACCACCTTCTAGCATTCATTACTACACATCTTGAGACAAGTTAGCAAGTGCTCTTACTCATATCATTTAGAGCACATCACACACACCTCATGGCCTCATTCTTAAGAGTATTATTCAAGGCATATGTAATGGAAAGTGATTCATATTTTGTTCTATCTTTCTCTTTGATATTTGGAAGTTCCTCTCGGTTGTGGGAAGTGAAATAAAAGGTGTATTGGTTTTTTACTTGTCAGGTTTTGGCAAGTGTGTATTAGTGGATCACTAATCACCAGCGGGTCTGCTAGTGGGTAACTGGAGTAGGATTCAAAGGAGTCAGGGAGACTCAGAGTCGGGGAGACTCGGTGGTAAATCCTTTATTTGCGTTTGCCTTTCTGTGTTTTTTGCTCTCTCTTTCTATTCCGCACTAAGATTGCATAAGGGATCATTAATTTGGTGTAATTTCCATATTATTGTTATAAAGCACTATTCACCCCCCTCTAGCCAATAATTTCAGCTCATATAATTAGTATCAGAGCAAGATTTTCAAATTATGGCAACCATCAGTAATAACAACAATCATGATGGTGCATCCTCTATCATGGGCAGTCAATCCACAGTTCGACCTCCACACTTAAACGGGTCAAATTATGGGTATTGGAAAGCGAAGATGGTCATCTTTCGTAAGAGTGCTTCACTTTGGCGTGCTGTGGAAAATGAGTATGTTGACACGCTTAAGGAAGACTACTCGAAATGGACACCGGTTCAAGTGCTCGCGGAAACAAACAATGCAAAAGCGATGAACTCGCTTATATTTGCATTGAATTCAACCGAATTCAACAAAGTGTCGAATTGCACAACCGCACACCAAATTTGGAAACATCTCCAAGTTGTTGGATCTCCTGGCACAACAAATACACTAGAGGGGGGTGAATAGTATATATCACAACAAAATTGTAAAATTAAAAGTAACTAAAAATTGCAATAAGAGTGCAAAAGTAAATGAACACAATCTAGAAAATATCAAACACAAACACAAAGATTATCCTGGTTCGGATCCTTGGGATCCTACGTCAAGTCCTTTACCCCGTAGAAAATTCAATCCACTATAAACACTTGCTTCCTGCAAGCAATCAACATACAAAGATGCCAACAACCCGTGTCGCAAACTTGTACAATCTCTTCAATAAGAGATTCACCAAATAAAGAGAAAAAAGAGTTGAAACAATATCACATATAACCTTGATAATGTGAGAATTAAAACGCAAGGAATGTGATGGAATCTCCAAGGTTCTAGATGAGAATTTGTGGTAGAATGCACTTGGAAATTGGACTTTCAAAGGGGGAAATTTCTGCAGAGGTTTCCCAATGAAAATCTGACAATCACTCACTTTCTAGAGAAAGTAAACTTAAGACAAGAGATAAAGAGTGAATTTTTGTGTATTTTAGACAAGGGTCTTGGGGTCTATTTATAAGCCAAAAGTTATTTTTCGAACGTTTAGCAACTGTCTAAATTTTCTAAAAATTCTGAGTAGTTTTTGCTCAAAATTAGACGACTAATGGTTAGGACTGGCCGACTAATCCTGCTAGTCGGATTTTGACTGTTGAGTCAACCTTTGATGAAAGGACACTAGAAACTGCCAAAAAGTGATAAATAGTCAGATTTTTATCCGTTTTTGGTAGTTTTAACTACCCTTGGGTGGATATAGAAGTTGGATTTAAAATTGAAAAATAGCTATTAGAATAATTAATTAAATAACTCACTGGTAGCCTAACAACTTTCATTGGTCGACTAAAATTTTGAAACTTAGAAATTTGCGAAATAATGATCCTAGTGACCTAAAAATAGGTTTGAGAAATTTTTCAGATTTTTCAGAATATTTTAATATTTAAACTAGTCGACTAGGAGTAGAGACTAGTCGACTAATTTGGTCTGTGACTTGATTTTTTGAACTAAATGACTAAGATATATCATCATCAAGGCTTTTACATTCTAAGTATAAGAAGGAGTACAAATAGGAGATACATCTCTTTTTACAAGGTACACGGATTCATTGTTATGCTTAGTCTTGTGTAGTAGGCTTCTTGTAAAATGTAGTCTTCATGATTGTCTTATCTAAGTTTGCAAAGTTTGAGCTTATAAAATCTACATAGATAAAGTTAGTACATATAGAATAATATGTTTGTATCATCAAAACCTTATGAGGAGTTGTGAATTTCCAACACAAGTTACTCATGAAGGGACAACCCAGGTAAAGTTATCAAAGCTTATGTATTTATACAACGATTTGAGATGTTTCAAATGCAGGAAAAGGAAACCATCTCAAGCATGTAAGCAAGATTCACAGATATTGTGAATGAGCTTGAAGCTCTTGGGAAAGAATACACCCAAGTTGAAAAGTTGAACTCATTTTTGTCCAAAGCGCAGAATAATGCAATCATAGCCTTTGTGTTGCGGGATGCAGCAGTTTTGTCATTTGCAGTCCATTGGGCGTACGGAGTGGTAGGCTTCTCGTATTGAATTTCCACTATGTTCTAAATTTCGTAGTCAATAATCTGAAGAAAGGTCGTCATCCTATTCTTCCAATAGGAGTAGTTGGAACCATTGAATAGTGGAGGTCTTGTTGTGGAGTGCCCTTCTAGATATTGTGATGAAGAAGTTGAGTTGTTCGTCGGATAGTTGTATGCCATCTTGACCATGTGGCTCTGATACCAAATGTTAGCCTCCTGGCAGAACAAATACAGTAGGGGGGTGAATAGTGTATATCACGACGAAATTGCAAAATTAAAAGTAACTAAAAATTGCAATAAGAGTGCAAAAGTAAATGAACATAATCTAGAAAATATCAAATGTATACTCAAAGATTTATCCTAGTTCGGATCCTTATGATCATATGTCCAGTCCTCTGCCCCGTAGAGATTTCAATCCAATATAAATACTTGGTCCCTGCAATCAATCAACATACAAAGATGCCAAACTTGTGCAATCTCTTCAATAAGAAATTCACCAAATAAAGAGAAAAAGAGTTGAAACAATATCACCTATAGCCTTGATAATGTGAGATTTATAACGTAAGGAAGGTGATGTAATCTCCAAGGTTCTGGATGATAATTTGTGGTAGAACGCACTTGGAATTGGACTTTCTAAAGGGAAAAATTTTCTGCAGAGGTTTTCCTATGAAAATTTGAAAATCATTCACTTTCTAGAGAGGGAAAGTAAACTTAAGACAAGAGAGAAAGAGTGAATTTTCGTGTATTTTAAACGGGTGTCTTGGGGTCTATTTATAGGCCAAAAAGTTGGGTTTTGAACGTTTAACAACTATCTAAATTTTCAAAAAAATTTGAGCAGTTTTTGTCAAAATTAGTGTACTAATGGTAAGGACTGGTCGACTAATTATGATGCTGGTCAGGATTTTGACTGTTGAGTCAACCTTTGATGAACGGACACTAGAAACTGCGAGAAACTGATAAAAGGTCAGATTTTTGTCCATTTTTGGTAGTTTTAACTACCCTTGGGTGGTTATAGAAGTTAGATTTAAAATTGAAAAAATAGTTGTTAGAATAACTAATTAAATAACTGACTAGTAGCCTAAAAACTTTCATTGGTCGACTAAAATTCTGAAACTAAGAAATTTGTGAATAATGATCCAAGTGACCGAAAAATAGATTTGAGAAATTTTTTAGAATTTTATTAATATTTTAATATTTAAACTGGTCGACTAGGAGTTGAGACTGGTCGATTAATTTGGTCTGTGACTTGATTTTTTGAAGACGGATCCTAAACGACTATGATAGAGCATCATCAAGGCTTTTACATTATAAGTATAAGAAAAAGTAAAAATTGGAGATACATCTCTTTTTACAAGATACAAGAAATCATCGTTATGCTTCGTCTTGTGTAGTAGGCTTCTTGCAATATGTAGTCTTGATGATTGTCTTATCTGAGTGTGCAAAGTTTGAGCTTATAAAATCCGCATAGATACAGTTAGTACATATAGAATAATATGTTTGTATCATCAAAACCTTATGAGAAGTTGTGAATTTCCAACATTCTCCACGTTTTTGATGATTTTACAAACATTGAATATAATATGAGAAATTATGAAAAGATGTCATTACTCCCCCTAAATATATGGATTGTGTGTGTGTGTGTGTGTGAAAGGTAAGTGTGTATGTATATAAATGTATAAACAAGCATCTACATCAGGGAATGCACCATCTAGTAGGGCAGGCAAGGGAGAGGCTGGGGAGTAGTCACCTTGCACCAGGATTACCAGGCACAAGCCAAGAAAGGAGAAAAACTAAACAGGGGGGGTGGCGCACAAAAAAGGCCTATGAGATCCCCCAGTTCTAAAAAATAGAGCGATCTACAAAATCAACTTCCACAAGGTCACAGGCGACCATAACATCAAAAACATCAGTGGAAATCCTAGCCAGCATAACATCCATGGTAGACTCCTTAGAGCAGAAAATGCAAGTGTTCCTCTCCCTCCAGATGTGCCAATCGCAGCGGCGAAGATCAACATGGTAAGCTTACCCCAGGCGGTGGTTTTCTCCCTTGCTCCAAACTTTCATCTAAGCATGTGAGCATCGACGAAAATGGATTTGGAGCAAGAGGGAAAACCAAGACGGAGCTTGCATACCGTCCAAATAAAAGCACTGTAGTCACAGCGGAAGAAAATGTGGCGAGTCGTCTCAGGATGGGAGCCACAGAGGACGCATGGAGCCAGAGAACGGATGCCACACCTGGCAAGCTGGTAGGTGGTAGGGAGTCTATCGGTGAGGGCTCGAAGCAGGGTGAGGGAAAACTTGGGGATGTGCCCAAGGAACCAGATCAACGGTGCAAGACGAGATGGGGAACCACAACGATGGATACTGGACCACGCAGCACGAAGAGAGCAGCCTCCAGGTGACGTCCAAGCCCAAGAATCAGGACCACCCAGTAAGGAAGTGGATGCGAGGTGTGGAGGAAGGTGTGCGATTCTACCGAGAAGAAGCCAGGACTTGCCGTCCCAGAAATCAGCAACCCGCCTGTATCTCAAAGAGTACGGGGCATGCAAAGCCTAGCCAGGGGACCACAATGGAGCCAAGGGTCGAACCATAAGGACGAGGATCTTCCATCCCCCACAACCCTATGAAAGCAGGAAACTGCAGAATCACGACAACGAAGGACCGGCTTCCAGGAGCCCGAGTCAAATCGACGCCTCACACTGAAATAGAGGAGTATGCTTCAGATACTTGGACCGCATATAGGAGGCCCAAGGAGAGGGGGAGTGGAGAAGATGCCATGGCAACTTTGCACCTGACGCCACGACAATCTCCCTTAAGGAGCGCAGGCCAACCACACCCCCCTCACGCTTAGGAAGACAGACGTCCTCCCATCTCCAGAGATGGAGTCTGGATCCCCAGTTGAAATCACAGCTCATACGATCAATCTCCCGCAGAACTGATGAAGGGATATGGAAAGACTGGATCCAGTAAGTGACAAACCCGTGGATGACGGTGCGCACAAGCTCGATGTGCCCAATAGTGGATAGGAGCCTGTAGGACCAGCAAGAGATATTGGCCTTGCATTTAACAATGAGCCCAGAAAAGAGCCTCGCCGTAGGATAGGTAGACGACAAGGGGAGACCCAGGTACTTCACAGGGGGAGGGCAACATCGATACCCAGAATGGAGGAGAGCTCTGCCGTGTTGCTGCACCCTTTACTCAACATCAACTTGCTCTTTCCCTTATTCATCTCGAGCCCGTCAGGAGGTGGAAAGAGCCAAGAAGCCTCCCAAGCTCCACAAAAGAGGCAGCCTCAGCCTTATAGAAGACAAGCATATCATCTGCGAAAAGAAGATGGGAGGGAATCTCCAGACCCCCCTCTTAGGGGGCCTGATGGCGCCAGAAGAAGAAGCCAGGTCTATGAGAAGAGTGAAAACCTCCATAACAATGACGAAGATGAAGGGTAAGATGGGGTCGCCCTGAGGACACCACGACTACTCCCAAAGAAACCTACAGGGGACCCATTCACAAGGACCGAGAAGGAGGCTGAATCCACACAAACCTTTATCCAGCTGACGAAAGAGGGGGGAAAACCAAGGGGAAGGAGGAAGAAGTAGAGGAACTCTCGGTTGATACTGTCAAAGGCATTCCTCAGGTCAAGCTGGATACAAGCTTTCACCCCCAAAGAGACAGAGAAGTCACGGATGAGCTCGTGGGTAAGGAGAGAGGAATCCGAAATGAGACGATCCTTAATGAAGGCGGACTGATTCCAGGAGATCAGACCCAAAATCACCTGGGCTATCCTGTGACTGAGTACCTTAGAGATGATTTTGTAGATCACATTGCAGCAAGAGATGTGTTGATAATCACTAAGGGAGGAGGCCACATGGGACTTAGGGACCAATGTGAGAAAGGTATTGTTGATCTGCCGTAGGATACTGCCAGAGTTAAAGAAGGAGTGCACTGCTCGAAGGACGTCGCCACCCACCACCCCCCAGAGCTCCTGGAAGAAGAACAGCGGGAATCCATCCGGGCCAGGAGACTTGTCCTTGTCCAGGGAGAAAAGATCCTCTCTGATCTCAATATCCGAGATCACAAGCACCGGGGACAAGATACGCTTGGGAATAACCGCATGGAAGGGAAGATGGGTGGGTCCCCTAGCAGAAGAGAGAGGAGAAGAAGTCAACTACCTCAGACCGAATGTAAGAGATCTTGGAGGAGGGCTCCCCCGCTCCGCGCCAACCAAATGCATGAGACTATTGCTGGCCGCTCGAGCCTTGGTTACCGTATAGAAGAAGTGAGTGTTTATGTCCCCCTGAGTAAGCCACGTCTGGTGGCTCTTCTGCCTAGCCTGTCCCTCCTCACAGTCTATGCTAGAGGCGAGAGAGAGTCTGAGAGAATGGTCCTGCCTAATAAGGTCTGGAGAGGAGTGGAAATCGGGAGCATTCCGCAGCCGGCGGATTTCGTCCCTTATATTCTCAGACGGGGCAAAGTGGTGACGGGCCGAGGCCCAAGCCCTAATATGCTTTGAGCTTAGACACAAGCCTGAACATAGGGGAACCAGAGAACTGCCCATGCCAAATCTGAAGAAGAAGAGCATAAAAACCAGGAATCTGAAGGAGATGTCTGAAGAACCTGAAAGGTTTGGGCCCAGAATTGGGGGGAGGGATAATCTGAACCCGAAACGGTGAATGGTCACTAGTCCCCGGTGGAAGATAGGTGGCGAAGGCGTCTGGCAGAATATCAATCCATCCGACACTCACAAGAGCCATGTCCAGTCTACAAGAGATACGCGAATTGATCGATGAATTATTACTCCAACTCAGGGGGTCCCCCACACAGCGCATGTCGTCATGTCTACATCCCTCAATACAGTTATTAAACTCCTCCAGAAGGCCCGCTGAGAGGGGGCTTCCTCCAATCTTCTCATCAATAAAGCGGATGACATTAAAATCTCCCACACCGCCCAAGGGTTCCCCCAACAATAGCATGATCACTATATATGGACTCCCATAACCTCCCACGCTCGGACGCAATGTTAAAGGCATAGACAAAAGAGAGATAACCCGATAGGCCACCACAATTCTTGCAAATGAGGGTGATGTGCTGAGCCGAGGAGGAGAAGAAAGAGGCGGGTTGACTAATACCCAACTACGACCCTTCGCAACATAATCATAGTTATGGTAGGATACCCACCCCTTAGGGCAGCATGAAGTAACCACATCCCCCAAGGGGTCCCGCACTTTCGTCTCCAAAAGCCCAACCAAACTAGCATTATTCTTTCTGATGTGGTGCCTAACATCGCTACAACGAGCTTTAGAATTCAGGCCGGGGACATTCCAGACGAGGATAGACATAATCAACAACGGGGGGTTTAGCTCCTAGTACTCACACGGGAGAGGGCCAGATCTCCAGTGTTGGTAGCTTTCTTAGTTTTGTGGGTTTTGGGTGGGATTGTATAGGCGATATTTGGTATAGAGGTAGGAAGGGGCCAATTGGCGCTTGGGGCTGGTGTAGGGGGATGGTGTTTGGAGCGGGGGGAGGCAATGCCATGGGGCCTAAGGGGCTGATCCCCATCGATCCCGGCACATGGGGCTTTCTGCACAGAACATCAACATTTGCCATTTCCTGGCCACCCAGGTTCAGAACAACAGCCCTCCAGCTCAATACAGGTTCAGAACTACACACAGGTTTAGAGCTACACCCAGGTCCAGAAGAGACTTCCTAGAGATCGGCCACATTGCTTGGCAGCAAGCCTTCGGGCTCAATGACAGGGCGCAATACATGCCTAGCATCAACATATTGGGAGAGGGGGGAGAGCTCGCCTTACCTGACTCCAGCGTGATCGGTGATCGGATGGGGGAAGGAGCCATTGGCATCGCCGAGTCTTGCAGCCTAGGCTGAGTCCTCTCGTCCACGACGAGAATCGACTCCAGTTCATCGTCAGAGTCAGTGAGGCCAACAGCATCGGCAAAGACATCAACAATAGCGAGGGGATGTTGGATGGCAGGAGAGGCCACAGAACTTCCGCCAACAGCATCATCCACAGGGTGCGAAGAGGAGGGGGAAGGCTCAGGGTTCAATGGCACACAAGGCTGCTGGGGGCGTCCATCATCCTGGGGCGTCGGTGGGCGACTTGGGGATCCACATTGAGCCAGGGTTTGGCCGAAACATCGGCAGTGTGAGCACAGGGGAGGAATTTGTTCGTACTCAACCGCAACAGGCACAAGCTCTCCATCTGGGAGACGGGCCAAGATGGAGGTAGGAAAGTCCAATTTAGAGTTGACTTCAACGAAGCACCTACCATAGGAGAGCCTAGAGGACGATGTTGTAGCAGAGTCGGAGAAGAGTGGACGACCAATAAGGCTCGCCAATTTCCCCAGAATAGTTTGGGACCAAAACTGGATAGAGAGTTGGGGAAATCAAATCCACATCGGCACCTCAGATAACAAATCTCTCACTAGCCCGATATTAGGCACCCATCTCCGAAGTACCATCAGATTTCCCTCAATTAACCAGGGGTCACCATGAAGGATTTCGTCACAGTCGGTGCCCAATTCAAATTTGAAAAATAAAAAGCCGTTTTCACGAGTGTGGATGTGAACAGCAGCCTTAGGCTTCCAAGTTCGTGATACCCATGCCTTCAGGTGCCCGTAGTATGGCCATGAGCCCATAACATACCCCACAAGAGTATGCGACAAATAACCCGCAGCCTCAACAATGTCCGCCTCTAGAATATCAGCCACGACACCATCAGGGGTAGGGGAGGGGGGAGAGAAATTCAAAGCACACTGGGAGGAGGACTTCTTTGGACCACAGATCTCACTGTAGGTGGGTGTAGCCGAGTATGATGCAACATGAATGGGGGAGCTGACTGGGGTATTTGACCAAACACCTAGGGGGGCATGCTGACATCGCGGAGGAGGAACATGGGGAGGCCGCCCTCCAGTTCTGCCAAGTAGCGATGGGGGTCTAGAGAGGGTCGTGGGGGCTCCCAGCACGCCTCCAGAGGCCGCCGGCAGCTTGCCATCGCCGACAGTCCTGACATTGCCAGTCATATGGGTGGGGCCAAGAACGGTAGAAGGCCTTCTCTGATGCTGCTGCCTCTCCACCTGGACCCAATTTCTGCCCACTGCATCACCGCCACTACCAGAAGGGACGCCGACAGCCTCGCCTGAGCATGCCTGCAGAACAATGTCAACATCGCCATGGTTTAGGTCAAGGACCTCAGAGACTGGGGGAGGTGGGGGAGGGGGAGAAGGAGGGAGGGATGAACGGCCAGGCGGGGCTCCGGCCATCGCTGGAGCGAGAGGGATTTTCAGGGGGCTCAGATCGCCGCAAAAATTACCAATGTGGTGGAGCTCAGATCTTGCTATTAGGGCCTGTTCTTTTCCTGGAATATGAAATTTGGAATAGGGGGAATTGATGTATTCCTAAGAGAGAGAAAATGTAGTTATGTGTTCTTTTGGGTGGAATAGAGTATGGAATGAGGGGTTGGGAATAGAGAGTGGGGTCCACTTTCTAGTTGTGTGTTCTTTTGGCTTGTGAGGAGTTGGAATGAGAAAGTGGGAAAGTTGGAGTGTGGGGTTATATGGTGAGAATAGGGTAATGGTAACCCCCCTACCAATATAGGTATAAAATGTAAAATGAAATAAAAATGAATATGGATGTAAAAAAACCCCATTGATTATCAATCATGGAAACGCCACAGAGTAGCAAATGTGCATGACAGAATGAAATTTTTGGTCGGTCCGTTTAAGGCATTCAATATAAATAGTTACTGTACTGTGAAAGACAAACGGAAATAAAAACCAAGCTTCGTCTCAGGCACGGAACAACAATAATGGTCCAATAATGTGTGTCACGTAGTACAAAAAACGCCGACAGTCTCAGATAATCAACAGGTATAAATTCACAACTGGGAAACTCATGATGAAATAACACCACACGGCAGCCCAACCGCAACGACATCAACAAATCGACAAATGATATTAACCCCTGAGGAATTACAGGTGCCAACTGATCCAAGCATGCATATAAGTAAAAAAAAACAGGCTGTAACATTACGCCAAAACTACCCCCAATACAAGGAGATTACAAAAATTCCAAAAGATACATAAAAACACAAGTTCAAACAAGGATTTTAGTCCGACCATACAACACGATCCCCTTCCAAGTCAATGAAGATTGTTATACATAAGAAAACTGATAAAACATAGGCCTAAGAGGGAATACAGAACAAACTTCAGGGAGTTATAATCTTTATGCACCCTATCTAAGGTCAGCCTGTATGTCTCTAATTGGCCAACGACCATAGCCAACCGATCGTCTATAGAATCCAACCTCCTCCCTGTCTGTGCCCAAGCAGATATATCACCTGTTCCCCCTCTTTCAGCTGCTTCCAGTAAATGCAGGATAATAAACTTTGACCAGTCACTGTGCGGGGGGTCCTTCCATACGAAGAACTCACAGATGTCACAGCTCCAAAACCTCCTGCACGGGTTTAACTGGGTCCATGAAGTCTTCCGAGGTACACGCAGACCACAACGACATCTCTTGTAGTCTGAATCATCCGTCTCCAAAGCAGGTACTCGGGTCACTTCCCGAAGGCGGGAGCGAATAGACGTGGATAAGCCTTCACTCATTTAGACCTGGTCAGACATAGAAATAAACAAAATAGAAGGTATGAGATGAGCATAGAAACGGAACAATTTAATGAAGTGAGAACGGGACGAGGAAGGCGTACCTATGAAAAGTACATATCGCTTTATGTCAACGTACCCGTCTTTTGCAGAAAAGAGCAAGGCAAATGCGAAGGAAAAAACAAAAATAATATACAAAACCAATCGCCTATAAATTAGATGTAAAATTTAAAATTATATAGCCCTCAGGTTGCCATATGTATCAGCTACCCAACTAGGTTGCTTGCGGTTGTCCCTTAATAATATAAACATGATACGCAAATAACATGTGTTTTATTCCCGATTCGCATGCACATTTGTGTATCTGTCATGAAATTCAGTCGTAGTCACATGGACAAAGCTATGCAACATTCACAGTCACATGCATAAAATTACAGCCTTCAGAAATGTATTTGGGATGTGATTGAAACATCAGAAGTCTCCCATAGCTCCCAGAAAAATTCACAGAGTACACAATTGACAGTAATTACACAGATTGTACTTCATGCATAGTCCCAGACAGTAATTACACAGAGTACACAAGAACACTCACATATCAATAGTCCCAGATTGTACTTCATGCATGCCCAACATACACAGATGATAGTAAACCAAAGATGAAAGCATGACAAGCAAAGGCAATCCAAATTGAAATTCATTTAAACATTTTAATTGCATGTGATTTGGTGCTAATATCTTGCTGTGATTTGGTGCTAATATCCTGACTTTCTATCGACCCCAATGCTAATATCTTGCTGTGATTTGGTGCTTTGATGGTGGAGTGTCAATGTTGAAATGCCCAAGAAGCAAAATGCATCAATAACTGTAACCCAGGCTATGCTTTATTGCAATTCGGTAAACCATCTCTTGACAACTGTGCAGTTAAAAATAAGCAGAAAAAAATAATTGAAAGGGCCAAAGATGAACATGATAATTATTTTGGATGCTATCCAAAAACAGTGCTAGACAGTAAAGAAAGGGGGGCTAATTATGATGCCACTTGTGTTCTTGATGCCTCACCTATATGTTCATATCAATAGAGCCAGCTTTACAGCTGAGAGCCAGCTTTACAGCTGAGACTAATCAATCACAAACTTAGACAATGAAGCTGCTTAAAGCTATGTTGGTGTTTAAGACTTGTTGGATACAAAGATAATCACAGATATACTGCTACTGTTCTGCATAAATAAACAAATGAACTATTTGTATCCGAATCTGACTAGTAACAAGATAATCACAGATATACAGCATGGTGTGACTGATAAAACATGTGTCTAACAATATATGTGATGAAAAGATGCCACCAAAAAACCTGGATGTTCACCTAGTAACAACAACAAGTGTCCACACAACACATTCCAGATAGGGGTAACAATAGGTCACCAACAACAACAACTAAACCGTGAAAACCAAGTATGAAATTGGAAACTTGCATATGTGCATCATGATAAGTGCATCAGCCTTCAGGTTATACATTCAAAATGCAGAAATTGGAAACTTGCTTCTGTGCAAGGCAGTAAAAAACATAAAGTTAACTGCTGTTAGAACAAGGACCCAACTCAGGTGTATATCATAGGAATAGCCTTAAAAAAACAGTCAATCCCCCCTACATCATATGCTACCATGCTCCAGCTGATTGTGAAATCGATACAACAAGCAAAAAAAAAATGTTTCCAGATCCAACATGATAAATGTGTGCAGCTCCATCATAGAATATATGTGCTATGTGCTGATTGTGATATATGTTTGCAGCTCCACGGTAACTGAGTCTAAAAAGTTCCTGAGAATGTTAGTCACAGGTCATGAGTAAAGTGGGTGAAGGGCAAGAGTAAAACAGACACACAACAGGAAATATGGGAATTTGGGCATGAAATATAAACCTGGAAATTGTGATGTTGTGCTGTTGTGTCCCTTGCTATGTGGTGATACAAAACTAGGTATGGGGTGATACAAAACTAAATTGTAAAACAGGCACCCAGATACACAACAGCACATAGTAAAATAGATGCACAACAGATACACAACTGGTACAAAACAGATACACAATTCAAAATGTGGTGATACAACAGCACATAGTAAAACAGATAGACAACAGATACACAACAGCACCCAGATACACAACAGCACATAATATGACTAAAACAGAATTTGATGTGAATGAGAATTTGACAGATACACATATGTGCTGCTCAATAGGAAATAAAACCCAACCCATGTTTCTATTATTGGAACCTTCCAGCATGCCTTACTCATAATTGGGTTAGTATCAAAGAATTCTGGAGAAATCATGTGTGTCATCATTGGGCTTGTAAAGGAAAAATTTCAAATACAAAAAATATCCCAATTTATAGCATGTCCCAAAAATAGGAAAAAAAATTTCAACTCCTGAATTACACCCAAAGTGAAAGCAGCTGGAGGCCCCCCCTTTATTGATGAATGAGGGCAAGGACAGTATGAAAGTAAACCCAACCACAAGCCAATATGTTCACATACTACATGGTGAAAATGTGCAAATACTACAAGCAAGTGCAGATTGAGGGCAAGTACAGAATGAGGGCAAATACTACATGTTCAAAATGATAACAAACCAATATGTTCAAATACCAACATGAGTATGGCTTATATTAATGTATGCACATAACAAGAGCAAAAACCAAACCACAAGATGGAAAATAGCAAATAAATCTAGTTGCATTCACCCAAACCACAAGCTGGAAAAGAGTAAAAATATATTTAGATCCAAAAAATATAATTCACCCAACCCACATGTCTGCCATATATGAATGTATTTCAGGCCCAGGGGCATGGATAAAATCAAAAGATCAAAATAATGCATTGACATAAATACACAAACCACAAGAAGGAAATAATGCAAGAAGGAAATAATTTTGAAATTCATGCTTCCACCGTGAAAACCATAGTAGGAAATATAAACAAATGAGACACATAAATGCAAGGACATGACGCTATATAAATTACATACCCACATATTCCCAAGCAACCAAGCACTACAGTCAGTCAGTCATTCAGACATTCAACGTACAGCCACATAATAGCAGCCTAAAATCACGTAGTCATATTACATACATACATACGCCATATTTAATAATCCCCGCAACGTGCTCCCCCCATTGTGCATGCAAGACATATTACAAAATGTTGTTCGGAAATTACAAGCTTCATATATTACTCCCATCGTCGTCTTCCTCATCCTCACGGTCGAACTCCTCCATTTTCTTCTTTATGTACCTATTCCTTGCAACCTCAGGCATCCCCACATACTTTCTCCCCTCGAGATCTACCTCAATAAGGTGGCTATACACCCTATCCAACTTCTCTCCAGGATACTCCGTGTGTGAATAGACACTCTTACCAATCTCCACAGTCCAGGGTAGGTTTGAGATCCTCAAGGCTTCGGCTACCTCGGTGAGTTTCTCCACAAACACACCTTGCAATGCATCGTTGGTAGCATTCACCCGTGGTCTACGTCTTACCTGTTTAACAGAAGGTTGAGGGCCTACATTGCTAGTAGCCGCTGACCCAGGACTGCGCGAGGGTGCCTGCGGGGTGTACGGTGATGGTGTCTCATATGTTTCATGCCCAAGCAGGGAAGGATTTCCCTGCTCACCTTCACCTTCAGTGAATGGGCCGCCAAAAGGTGTAAACACCCCCTTAAGAAAATCTCCAGTCACTCCGTCATCACCTATAATCACTTTCAGATCATCAAGCCATGGTAAGGGCTGATTAATGAAGTCCTTTGTTTTAGGATGGGCCTGCACGTATACACAATGTGATAATATAGAGTAAAAAGGAAATGACATAGACGCGTATGTATTTGTGCGGGAAGGGTGAAATTATTACCGAGGCCCACGTGGCATACGTTTCCGGCTCCATTAAAATCATCTGCCTCTCGGGACACCACCCAACGCCACTTAAACTGCGGCACTTCTCCACATCGGCTAGTTTCTTTCGCAATCCTTTCATATGATTGCGTACATTTTGGCTTGAGTACGACGTGCCAAATGTCTCATTGATGTGGGCCGCAGCAGCATTGAATGCACAAGATTTGAACGTCTTATCTGATTTCATCCCTTCCCTGGCCTGCTCCGCAAGGAAGGGGATGAGGACCAAGTCATGTTCCCAAGTCCATATTTTGTGCCCCATCCCCTTTTCTGCATTGTGCTTCATTTTCTTGCTTGGGCTAGACACTGAAGCGTCACCTGACTCATCCCGCCTCCCCGACTTCCTGGAAGAATCGCTACCAAATACGGGGTCATTGCCGCTGTGTGATGCCGCCCGGGTGAATGCACTTGGGTGAGGGGGGCTAACATACTGCTGTTGTCCACCAAAACCTCCCAAACCCGGCACTTGGTAGCCCCCGCCTACATGTTGCATCCCTCCCCCAGGGACCATCCCACCCCCCTGGTAGCTCCCAACCCCCTGGCCCATGCCACCCCCTTGAAGCAATTGCATATAGCCAGCTTGACTTGGCATATATCCGGGGTGACCACCCATTTGCAACGGCATGCTATACTGGGCATATTGGGCATAAGGCACACTTGTGCCACCTCCATAGTTGCCGCCACCATAGTTGCCCTGCCCAGGGTACTGCATATCTCCCACCCTACGTGCCATAGGTCGACGGGGAGAACTCTCATTACGTGTATCGTCGTCTACCCATTGATTATCTGATGGTGGGTCAGAGATTGGGTCCATCGGATCACGACCTTGACCTCGTTGAGATGACCCTGCCATGCCTACACAAAGAATACGATACTATTTCAAATCATTTAATGAAAATATTCAAACAACAAGAAACACACATTTCTTAGCAGAAGCATTAGTTCAGAACCTTGTTCTCAGTTGCAAGATGAAAAATCTACAATAATAGTTCATAACAAAGAAGACAATGTCAAACTTATATCTACCACATAGACCCCAACCCAAATTTCAAAGACCTTGTTCATGCGTGTTACCCTGATTATGTATGTTACAATAGTCGACCCACATATCCCACGCTATTTGGTCTCTTCGAAGTTTCCAATTGTCCCTCTGTTGTGTTTGGTCACGCAAGGACATCTGTTGGGACATATCCAAAATCGAGTCATCGTGAACATCTCCATCTTCCGCAATCACATCCACAGCATCCTCCCTAAGTTGAGGGTCATGTGGATCTGCAACTTGGATGTAATTATGCAACACAGTGCATGCTAGGACGGTATCAACCTGACATGGGAATGGATAGTGGGGCTTGGAAGTCAATATCTTAAACTTGTTCTTTAGGATACCAAAAGTCGACTCGATCTTAGTTCGTAAAGACGAGTGACGTAGGTTGAAGAGCTCCTTGTGATTTCGAGGAGCTCGATCAGTATGGTCCTTCAGATGATATCTAACGCCCCTGTATGGAGATATGAATCCTGGCATGGTAGTATATCCAGCATCGCATAGGTAATATTTACCTACAATCATAACCGTTGTAAATTAGTATAATTTATTCACAAGATTTATTAAGTGCTACGAATTAAAAATTTGGTTAAAATCAACCTCTAACCTTCGTACACTCGAAGACCGTTTGGGGGGGGGTAATGCCAACGCAGATTTAAGGACGGTGAAATCATTTGCTGACCCTTCCCAACCTGCCATTACATACGTGAATCTTTTATTCGGCGTTGCAGCTGCGAGAACATTTTGTGTCACCCCCTTTCGGCCTCTAAACCGGGGTACAAGATGTGCAGGTAGCATGGCATCGACATGTGTCCCATCAATGAGACCAATGCAATCCTACATCGTAATGGTGGGTCAATAGGTTAGAAAAGAGTAAAATAATACTACTCTAACTACTTCATGTCACTCCATCAAATTTATATGACACGTACGTACCTTGAAATAAGGGTACCAGTTAGGATTATTGACGATCTCAGTAGGGGTCTCATTTGGAGCTTGCTTCAAGTACATATCCCGAATGCCACATACTGCTTGCATTACTTGGCCAAAGTATCGGCTAACTGTTGAACCGGAGCGTATAAAATCAACTTGCATGACTCTGTTCTTTGACTTGTGCCCTACGATATGTAGAAACATGGCCAACTGCTCCTCTACGGACACATGTATAGTGTCTTTAAGTAAATCCAGTTGTCTCATTAATCCGGCCAAATTCATGAATGCATGGCTCCTCATTCTCAAGTAGTGTAAACAACTACTTTCACCCCCATAGAGAATTCTACGCATGTGGGAGTTCCTATGTAGATCCCGCATAGCCGATGGCTCTCTAGGTATACGGTTTGGCCTACCCTCTAGGTTACGCATGCAGTGTATGATGACAAGAATGACTGCCGCCGCTGCCGCGGCACGTGGGTTACCCCCGATCATGCCCCCGTTGTTATCCATCTAAAGCATTTAGGAATCAACTAAATAATTATGCTTAAAATGATATAACCAACAATCATACATGAATTATCATCAACTAAAAACCGTGTCAGAAAATTACAAATAATTGGAAACTAAATTAATTTGTAATAGTAGCCCTCAGGATTACATTTATTTTCATTTTCCCCCTTGGTGGCATGGCGGTTGCTCCTCATATTTAAATATTTCCATACACTGAATTTAATCATATCCATAAGCCAATTTCATATATAGGAACCTTCCTGCCAGCCTATCATAATTTTTCCTTTGCATATGCTTCATCACTGGGCTCACATATCTAGCAAAACTTATTATTTGAAAATATGTGAAAAATTTATAAGTACGGCACTTTGGGAAAAATAACATGGAATCAATATCAATTTTAGCTGTTGCATGCCAGTGTGCTTGCCACTTCAAATTCTCTACAGCATGGCATGTAGGGTTACATGAACCCTTTATTTATGCCTCACCTTTCATTTCATACAACTGGATGCCGCCACCAACACCTTTACACGCCATGCATGAAAATACTTGAAATTGCCCTCAGAATGTATTCCAAATCATTTAAGCAGTTCGATTTTATTGGTCTATATCACGCATACCCCCTTCACGTACTTATGATTCCTCATAGGGCAATGTTTCCTTGGCCGTCATTATCAAATGTTTTCAGCTTGCATGTATTGCGTTGGATGGCAAAAACATCTAATATATGAAATGTAGCATACTTGGTGGGCAATGATCTGTTTAAATTTTTTGATAAAGCCTTCATAAAACAATCCCAAATATATTCAAAATTCAAGGAATGCGGAGGCGGGGTTTATGAAACCCGAGCATGTGCACACAGCATCACAATATCAAACCACACCCATGTCCATCAAAGAAACCACAGATGACAAAAATTCAGTATTTCGACCCGCAATGAACATCCAAACCACACACAAATGATATCCGGAGATATACCTGTCAGGTGATCAGAAGAGAAGAATGGAGATGAAGCTTGCGTTACAGAGATCACACTGCCTTGGGCACACCCGCAGATCCCCGACGTCAGGGATAACAAACGGCAACCCTTACGGCGCAATCTACTGTCCGAAGCTAGTGTCCACATAAATTCGTGGGGATCAGTTCTTTGGACAAGAAATCATGCATAAACGTAAACTATTTCTAAGTAAAAATGCCAACTTTACCGTTTTTTTTCGTTTCAATCGCTCGGATCCAACTTCTTTTTAGTTCATCGCCTCCTTCAATCAACCATGGTCAGATCCGACGAAGCTGCCATTCTCAGTCGGCGGCGACAACCCAAAAATATACTGGCTTGGGGTCGAAGCCACCCAGATCCGGCGCCTATTTTTAGGGTTTCGCCTGCTGCTGTTGCGAGAAGAGGGATACGAAGGTGGAATGGCAGATTCGAGGCAGGGGGGTGATCACAAGCGGGGAGAGAGAGCAAAAGCGAGCGTGGGACCCAGCTTGAAGACGGATTCCAGCCAATTCCAACCAAAAAACGATAACTCCTGACAAGCCCGTGGTATTCCAAAACCCCCCTCCACGCAAGCTTTCTGCCTCCTCCTTCAACAAGGGCAAAAGAACAGGTCACCGGATTCCCAACGTGGAATCTCGAGTGTCAGAGGTGAACAGTGCAAAAAACCCTATTCCCTGGCCTATTCTCGCGAAAAGAACAGGCCCTTAGTTGTATTATATATTTTTTTGAACAGTAAGTGTAATCTTTATTAAGGTATAAACAATAGGTATACTGAACATACACAAGAGATTGGAAAGGAGAGACATGATTTAATAGAGGGAGGATAGGGCACAAGCGCCGTCACTCTCTACTATCATCTCCCGTTTCCGAACCAACCCCATCACTAAAAAAACACTAATACAAACGCACAGGATGGGTGTTAACCCGTATCTCTGAAACCCCAATTTGCAAGTGCCTCAGCCGCATCCACGTCATCAAGGTCTTGGTCATTAGTTGTATGATATATATATATATATATATATATATATATATATATATATATATATATATAGGAAAATTTTCAAATGAGAACATTTCGCACCGTGCGAAAATGTTTTTATCTTTTTTTTTGAAATTTTTTTTTTCAAAAATTCTTTTTTCCACCCTCATTATATGTGGTTATACCCCCCTCAAAAAATAATGGTTGAGAAATAATGTCATTTGGCCTTCGATCAAGCCATTTCATCAAATTCGCATGTTTTGAGACCGTTAAATTTGTAACGGGTGGATGGGTGCTCTAATGCCCAACGGGTTCACCCATTATTTTCCCTGGGGTATATAATTGTATGGATTAAACATCAAAAAAAGAATTTTTGAAAAAAAAAATTTCAAAAAAATAAAAAAAAGTTTTCGCATGGCTTTCGCACGGGATTTTTCGCACCCGAAGATTGCCATATATATATATATTGAAAGATAAGTAAAGTCTATATTAATAGGGTACATAAAATACATCGTGGTGACCATAGAGCACCGGTCCCAATAGAAAGAGGATAGGACACAGGCGTCGTCACTCTCTACTATCAGTTCCAAAGTCCAGGATCTACCACTACACTGAGAAATCCTCAACATCTCACCAAAAGCAACGGACCAGAAAATAAACAACTATAGATACAGTAGTTAACCGTTATCTAAAATTTCCCAATTTTCAAGAGCAATTGCTGCTTCTGAATCAGATCCATCCTCATTACGCAGCACCAATCTTACGTCCGCCGCTATGTCATCGAACAGGGTAGTCTTTGGTTTCTCAATATGCTGAAACACCCTATTGTTGCGCTCTCTCCATAGGTGCCAAACCACAGCCGAGAGAACAGTTTTTGCAAGCCGGTCCAGGACTCCCTTCTTTCCAAACTTAGACAGGTAAAATTTCCCAACTTCTTCCAAAGTGAGGTTCGGCGGCCCAAAAAATCCAAGCTTCAGCAGCGCACGCCTCATGACATAGTTTGAATATGGGCAGGAGAAAAATAAGTGTTCGCAAGTCTCAGGGGAGTTGCCGGCGCACAAAACACACTCCCTAGAGCATTGTAAACCCCAGCTTTCCAACTTGTCTTTGGTGAGCAATTTGTTCTTGAAAGCACGGAGGAGGGTTAAGGACATTTTCGGTACATGGCTACCAAACCATATCAGCTTGAAGAAGGGAAAGGGAGGTGATTTTGTACGGATATTGTCCCACACCTCCCTGAAGCTGCATTCCGGCCTAAGCTTCCACGCCCAGGTGTCCGCACCTGAAGACAGGGTTATGCTGCGAAGTAAGGGCTTGATACTCACTATTGCCGCATCATCATTCCAGTCACATTCACACCAATAGTCTCGAACCCGCTTCCTGCTGGCTTCAATCGGCATAGAGAAGATATTATAAAACAGGGATGTTATCAAGAGATTTTGGATAAGAGTTTTTGGATAAGAGAAATTGGTTATGTGTAATGTTGTATGTGGATATGTGTATTGTTGTATAAGAGATTTTGGTTAAGAGATATTGGTTATGTTGGGTGTGTTGTTTATATGTATTTGTATATGGGGTATGAGAAATTGAGATAAGAGAAATTGAAATCAGTTTAAATTTGAAATCAAAATTTCAACATTTCCTTTTACATTGCACGCAATGGGAGGGGGAAAAAATTTGATCACATCAACTTTGAGGGGGGAAAAAATTTGATAACATCAACATTTCCTTTTACATTTCTTTTTTTTCTCCGTCTTATCTTTGCGTGCCAAGAGCAAGCAGCTCAAGGGAGAGCACCCTTACCGCCATCATCGCCATCATCATCTACCTCCTCCAGCACCCTCTTCTACCTCCAGCACCCTCTTCTACCTCAGAATCAACGGAGAGCAAGCAGATAAAGGAAGAACATCAAGCAAGCACAGCTGTTTGAGCTTCATCACGGGAGAGCTCAAGCACCCTCTTCTACCTCCAGCACCCTCTTCTACCTCAGATCAACGGAGAGCAAGGAGATCACGGAAAAACATCAATGCAAGCACATCAAGAACTCATCTTTTCTTTTAATTTATTTCGCACTCACATTTTTTCTTTTAATTTACCCTCACATTGCAGCTGTTTGAGCTTCATCACGGCCTCAGTAACTCAACTCTTGGTGAGCTTTGTGGGTTTGAGGTCTTCATCCATGTCCTCTGCACCTCAACCGTTGGTGAGTTAATTGTTGAGCTTTGTGAATCATTTATATTGCGTAAGAATGAGCTTGCTGCAAAATGAGATAATTGCAATGTTATGAATCATTTATATTGCGTACAAATCACATTGTACAGCTTGACATGAGTGGATAGAGATGTTTGCAATGTTATGAATCATTTTGCAAAAAAAACTTTGCCTTTTTTCAGTCCATTGAAACTCTCATTCATTTCAAAACTCAACTCACCTCTTCAAAATCAAGAACTAATCTGAAATTTGGATTGAACTTGAATTTTTGCATACATCTCTATGCAGTAGATAGCAAAAATTCAAGTTCAAAAGTAAATTCAAATTCAAATTATCTCACCCATATGCAGAAATTCAATTTGATGGGTGAGAAGCTATCACTTGAGCAAAAATTCAATTTCTCACCCATATGCAGAAATTGATGGGTGAGAAATTTGTTATATGAATATTTGACATACTGTGAATATAAAGTATGTTCAAAAAATTTATTCTGAATATATGTATGTCAAATTTCTGTGAATATTCAAATTCACATATAATGTATTGGTTATATGTGAATATTCAAATTCAAATTTCTAACCAATATGTATGTCAAATTTGTTATATTCAAATTCAAAACCCAATACTTTATATTTGTTATATTTGTCAAATTCTGTTAATAGTTGTTAAATTCAGAAATCATTTCAGTTATGTCAAATTCTGTGAATGGACATTTTTTTGTAATGTCTATACATATAATTTCTAACTGTATTGGACATTGGACATATTTCAAAATGTGGATAAATGCCAGCAATTTTGTATTGGACATGTTTTTGGTTAGCAATGTGTAGTCTTCTACACAGTTATCCCAAATTCTGTGAAATTCTGTGAATGGACTGAAAAACCAATACTTTATAATGTCAAATTTGTTATATGAATATTTGACAAATATTCCCAATACTTTACATACTGTGAATATAAAGTATGTCAAATTTGTTATATTCAAATTCAAAAACTTTATTCTGAATGTATGTATGTTAAATTCAAAATGGATAGGCCCTTCAGTCAAATTCATTTTTATGGTGTTCTTCATTTTGAATTTCCTGGATATTTGCAACTGGAAATTCAGCAAATATTGGCAGTATTTATTCCCATATCACTATTTTGAATATTAGATTTATGAATTTATTGACTCCTGCTGAATTTATTGGATATTGGCTTGCACTTTGGCATATATCTTCATAAATTTTTACTGAATATTTGCTGAATAAATATTTGCCCAATATTCAAAATATTTTAATTTTCACTTTAGCAAATACAATAAGAAATTTGAAGGAATTTGATATTCAAGATGATGTCAAGACACTTGGGCAATATTCCTGTAAAAATATTGAATGTCAAATACTTGGGTGAGAGTATTTTAGCTAAATATTTTATTCAAGACACTAATTGAATGTCAAATACTTGGCTAAAATATTTTATTCAAATACTTGGCTACTTGAATGTCAAATACTTGGCCAATATTTAGCTAAATACATACTTGAATGTCAAATACTTGGGCAATATTCCTGTATTTTTATTGAACAAAGACACTTGAATAAAGACACTTTAGCTAAAGTATTTGATATACAATAAAAATATTTTAGCTTGCCCAATATTTTGCTGAGTATTTGAACGTATAAATATTCAAAATTATAGCTTGCACTTTAGCTTCCAATATTTCTCACCCATATATCACTTGGGCAAATATCAGCAAATATTTTTCACTTTGGCATATATTACTTTAGCTTGTATTTATTCACATATCACTTTAGCTTCCAATATTTTTTCTTTAGCTTGCACTTTGGCAGTATTTAGCTTGCACTTTAGTATTTAGCTTATCAAAATGAAGATATTTAGCTTGCACTTTAGCTTCCAATAGCTTTGGACTTCCAATATTGGCAGTATTTATTCCCCATATCATCAAATTCCAAAGTGCAAGCTAAAGAAAAAACAGCTATTGGAAGTGCAAGCTATTGAAAGTCCAACAGCTTGCACTTTAAACAGGACACTTTATCCAATTCTCTTCATTTTGATAAGCTCTTCACAGGACACTTGCAAGCTATTGGACATTTTGATAAGCTATTGCATGAAATTTTGATAAGCTCCTCACAGGACATTTTGCTATATCATCAAATTCCAATTTGCACTTCCAATAGCTATTGGACATTTTGATAGCTTGCAGATAATGATATGGGGAAACTGATATGAAATTTTTTTCTGATATGGGGAAACTGATATGAGGATTTTTGATATGAGGATTTTTGATAGCTTGCAGAATTACTTTATCATGATTTTCAAACTAAACCAAAGACTCAAAGAACTAAGATGCTGAATTCATTTACTTTATCATGAGCAATTGTTAATATAAACTGGTTTTCAATTGAGCTTGCAAATTGTTACTATAAACAGGTTTTTTTGCCACTCCCAAATTGGATATGGGATATCTACATTTGGATATGGATAGCAATTGGATAGCAATTTGGATATGGGATATGGGATATCCCAAACCAAAGACCCAATTTGGATATGGGATATCCCAAACTGAATTCATATCTACAAACATGATATGGGATATCTACAAGTTTGGGATATCCTGTTTGGGATATGGGATAGCAATTGTTAATAAAAATTAGATATCCAATTAATTTTGCAAGTTTGGGATAGCAACTGGTTTTTTTTTCATAAGTTAAATGAGCTCAGTTTTGTCAATATATCAATTTGCACTCTCAAGCTTAGTTTTTTGCTTGTTGGATTTATCAATTACATCAAGTGAATGTGTGTTGGATATCTCAGTTTTTTTCATTTCTGATGTTCTGTGAATAATGAATAACTCTGTTAATGATATATTTGCATTTGGCATCAAATATTATTGCTAGCCATTTTGCATTTTGAATATGTTCACATAAGAAATGGCTATCCATCAAACATTTGGCATCAAATATTATTGATTCATTTTTGAATCAATAATATCAATCAAATAACTCTGTGAATCAAATATCAAACATTTGGCATTCACAGAACTTCATTGTTCCATAATTTATATCTCATATATTTGGCTATAAATCAATCCAATATCAAGTTCCAATATCAAGTTCTGTGAATGCATTTTTGAATCAATTTTGAGTTGATATCCTGTGAATGAGTGAATGAGTGAATGATAACAATTGATATAACTCTGTGAATGATTATCTTTGAATAAGTGAAAATTTTCCATATGTGTTAAATTATTCTATTCACATATATTGATTCACATATCTGCATTCACAAATCTAATATTTGAGTACTCAATTCACATATTTGCATTTGATATTTGAGTGATATTTGAGTACTCATATATGTTAAATATTACATTTGATATATATTAAATATCCCAGATATATGTGCATTTGATGCCACATAATATTTGAATGTGCTATAACCCAAATATCAAATGCAATTATGTGGCATCAAATTCTGTGATATTTGGGTATCCTGGATATATGTGCTATAATGCAAATATTATATCTCATAATATTTGCTACAGAAGTTCTGTGATATATGTTAAATATACCAGATCATTCACATATTTGCATATATTAGAGTTGTGAATGCCAATATTATGAGATATATATTTGATGCCATATATGTTAAATATGTGAATTGAGTGATATTTGAATTGATATATGTTAAATTTGAGTACTCAATTCACATCGACATGCCATAATATTTGAGTGATATTTGAGTACTCAATTCACATATTTGCATTTGATATATGTTAAATATCCCAGATCATTCACATATCATTCACATATATGATATCCCAGATCATTCAAATATCCCAGATCATTTACAAATCTGTGAATATGTTAAATATGGGAATATTTAACATCAAATGTTATTCCCATATCATTCACAAGCTTGATGTACTGAAATCCTATGTTATTCACATATATGATTTCAGTACATCAAGCTTCCTAACTGAGATATCCTGATTGGGTATCAAATTTTTTGTTTGAAAGGTGATTGATATTTCAGGATCAAAAGGTGAATGATATTTGTAAATGAGTTCAAAGTGAATGAAGTGTCAAAAGTTTCAATTTCTGTAATGTGAATGAATATCAACTGAAAATGAATGAAGTATCAAATCAATCAAGTGAATGAAGTGAATGAAGTATCAACTCAATCTGGATATCTCAAACTGATAAATTTTTGAGATATCATTCACCTTTTGAGATATCTCAGTTGATACTGTGAATACTTCATTGTTGATACTTCATTGTTGATATCTCAGCAGGATCACAGTGAATGAAGTGAATGAAGTATCAACTCAAAAGTGTCAAATGAGTTCACATTGTTGAGATATCAACTGAAAATGTGAATGAATTGTAAATGAAGTTCACATTGTTGAATGAATTTGTTACTTGAGTGCATATCCTGTCACATTGAGTGCATTTACAAATTCATTTACAAGTTCAAAAATGAATATCCTGCAAGTTTGGGATAGCAACTGGTTTTTTTCATAAGTTAAATGAGCTCAGTTTTGTCAATATATCAATTTGCACTCTCAAGCTCAGTTTTTTGCCTGTTGGGTTTATCAATTACACACACATTTACTTCATATGCAATGTTTGCAATTGAAAGATATTCTTGCTATTCTTGATATTTCAGTCAATATTAATTACACACACATGTACTTCATATGCATTGTCCTGTTTGTAATGCCCTACCAGCTACTGCACAAGTACTAAGGGGGGGGGGGGGGTGAATAGTACTTTAAAATAATAAGGCGTATTATTCCAAATTAAATTGCACACAACTACCAAGTCAATTTGCGGAAGCTTAAATTGAATGACAACAATGAAATTAACAATGCTAACAAATGAAGTTAATGGGTTCGGATCCACCCAAGTCTCCCCGACTTGTTCCCGGTGATCCTACGTCCCAACCACCCGGATCCCTTCCGGATACTTGAGTTAGAAACCCTAACTCAAGATTTCCACTATGAATATCTTGTGAAAAACCTTCACAAGATCAAATCATACATGCAATGGCAAAGTGAATCCCACAACCCGGGATCACAAACTTCTCTCACAACCGAGAGAGCCAATAAGCAATATAAAAGAGTTTAATATGAAATAAATACTCTTACCACAAAATCCTATACCTTGAGTTTTTCTTACCCAAAAGGTGGAATGAAGGATTTGAGGAAGATGAAGTTACCAAACCCTAGCACCAAGGAAATGAGCAGCAATGGGTGCCTAGGGAAGATTTGGAAACTTGAATCAAGCAATAGCTTGAAGAGCTCACCAAGAACAAGCTTCTCTCTAGATCTAGAAATGAGAGAGAATGGGTTTCTTGTGAGGAAGAGAGCTTTAGATTTGAGGGAGAATAGCTATCTCTTTAGAACTCAATGAATCTCTTAATGGCAGCTCTATTGAAGATAGAAATGACCTAGGTTCGTATTTATAGGGTCCCATAAAAACAAGTTAGGTCAATCTCCAACGGAAAGAAATCTGTGAGATCTAGTCGGTCAAAGAACACTCACTGACCGACTAGTTCATCAACTAGTCGGTCAGTCACAAAGCATGGACCGACTAAGAGCGGATCTGAGAAGAGATAGAATTTCAGACCTAGAAAACTAGTCGGTCCAAGAACACTGTCTGACCGACTAGTTTCACAACTAGTCGGTCATCCAATGAACGTAGACCGACTAAGAGGCAAAACAACATAGTCTGAAGGCAAGTTGACTTAGACGGTCCAAGAACAAAAGTTGACCGACTAGATTGTCAACTAGTCGGTCATCAAACGTTCTTAGACCGACTAACGGTAAACAGTAGCTTAGGAGAATTTTAGAGTGAACAGTCAGTCTCAACTAGTCGGTCAAAGAAGCATCACTGACCGACTAGTTCACAAACTAGTCGGTTGGTGAGTCAACATAGACCGACTAACTGTAAACAGTAAAGAGCTAAGAATTAACTGACAGAAACTAGTCGGTCCAAGAACAGTAGCCGACCGACTAGATCACCATCTAGTCGGTCAGTACATGTTCTTGTACCAACTAACATGCACAACAAAGTCTGAATCGAAGCGCGACGCTTCGAGGAAGTTAGAGTGAACTTGTGCAAGAATCCTAGAGCTACGAAATGAGCGTAATGAAGATAGAAACGTAAGATATACTCAAGGCTTAACATTCTATCAATCGAAACTAAAAGACTATAAATAAAACCTTAATAAACGGTCTTTGAGAGCTTCGATTGAATCTTCATTACTTCCAAAGCGTCGCAAGAGCTTCAACGAAGCTTTAGGCTTGAATACGAGCTTTTGGAAGTGTTGAGATGTCGCTTTGAATATTCTCGTGAAATTGGCGACGATCTCCAATACTGCGCTCACAAATTGTTAGTTCATGAAGTATTTATGTTTGCTCATCATCCAAAACCAAATCCGGGGAGCCCAATATTCAACATTCTCCCCCTTTTTGGTGATGACAAACCAACATAAATAATAATCAAAGATAATAATTCAAATGTAAAATACTTACTCCCCCTGCATTGATGACACGTTAATTCCAAAATGAATATAAATGAATTGCATCAAGCAGACGAGTAAGATAAATAAAGTGAATTGATTTTTGAAATATCGGATTTTGAAAATCCTTATATGTATCTTAACTCCCCCTGAATCTAGCATATCAAACTAGATTCTTGGAAATTGAGTTAAATTTTCATTTGCGCTATTTATTATCATTATCTCTCCCCCTTTGGCATTATCCCAAAAATGGGGGGCATACAACGACAACAATTAGGAAATGTAAAATCCAACATCGGGAGTCGTAGACAAAGGCAATGGACCAACTTGACACCAAGAGAAAAATTGTGGAAATCAAAACAAGGTGTGCCAAATTTTCCATTATCAAAAAAATCAAAATCATCAAAAACACCAAATCATTATTCATTTCTTGAATAAAGAAACATACTCTTCAATATTCAATATTCTTGGTTAATTTTGTGCATGAAAAACAATTCTATAAAATTACAGAATTTAAATCCATTTAACCAACTTTTTATGCGTCGATTCGATATCACATTTCAAATATATTCAACGAATATTAAAATTTGCACGACGAATAAAAGATAAAGTGAACGATGATGAACATATATATATATATAGAGACAACATGAGTACATCCAAAAAATATCACATCGAATATATGAGATACATCATATCAAGCGCTACATATCATCAAAAAGAAATACATCATCATCATCATATCATAAAATCCAACACCGACAACCAGAAAGCACAAAAAAATACATCAAAGCATCTCTCAACCCCATCCTAACCCAAGACACTCTCACTAGAATATATCATCCAAAGCGTATATGGAGAGTCCTCGGAACAACGATCACGAGGAGGAGGCTGGATCTGCAGCGTCCGTGGGTCCAGTCGACGGAGTGGACTCAGGCTCTGCAGGGAGAAGAGGTGTCTCAACAGATGGAATCGTCGGGGCAGGAGTCGAGATCTCAGCAACAGGCTCAACAGCAGCATGAGTCTCGACAGAAGCAGCAGCAGCAGATACATGAGCAGGCTCGGAAACTGGGTCAGCAGCAGGCTCAGAAGGCTGAAGAGCTGCAGCAGATGGCTCTGGAACACCGGAAGAGGTGGCAACTCCAGGAGCAGAAGTGGAAGTACCAGCAGCAGCAGCAGCAGTGGCCTCATCGCCACGGGCAAAAGAAGTAGCAAGCTCGTCAAGCTCCTCATCGTCCATCTCCTCGGCCTCAGACACGGAAGGAGGAAGCTCAACACCCATCTGACGAGCCATACGGCAAACTACCTCCTCGGTACGAGCCAAGCGGGACTCGTGACGAAGAAGTATCCGGACGACATCATCAAGGGTGGCAACGGGAGTAGCATAGGCACTGGCAGAGGCAGGGACAGATGCTGAAGGTGTCGTCCTCTGAACGTGACGAAGCGCCGCAAGAGATTTCTTGACGGCCGTCGCATTCAGGGGAGGACCAAGGGGACGCTCATCGTCACGAGGCAATGTGACACGAAAATGACGAAACACGAGGGTCAACATGCAAGGAAATGGGATATGAGCCGATTTATTGGACTTTCGAATACACTCGAAAGAGTCAATCTTATCGAGTATAATTCGAGCCCAATTAATCGAGCTCCCCATGAAGATCGCATAGATAAGCTTCAAAAATGGCTGGGATGGTAAAGATGAGGAGCCGTACTTGGGAAGCAAGCACGACTTCAGAATCAGATTTAGGACCCATGCATTTGGCTTGAATGATTTAGATGGCACGCCAATCATGGCAGGAGGAATCTGATGGAAAATCTCTGAAAGGATGGTCTGATCAAGAGAAGAAATATCATCTACCGAGATATCAGAAGGAAGAAGGCCAGACGAAGAGATACCCAAAATCTCTCCTAAGATTTCCGCAGTGAGGACTATAGGAGTCCCCAAAACGGTCGTCTCAACAGAGTGGGTCTGATCGTACTGACCCCGGATCCTATTAGCATAGAAAAGCTTCACTAATCTAGGGTAGGGGTGAGGATTCGCCTTCGGGTCATATCGAAGGTAATCGAGAAGACCCGACGACGACAGAAGATCAGCTAACCCTATGAAGTCGCTAAACTGGACGAAATGCTCCAGAAGCAGAGGACAATGTTCGATACGGTTATACGCCGCGAGACACAAAGGGTCATCGCGACATAAGGAAATATCGACACCGCCCACCGGCATCGGACCCTTTCCCTTAGGCTTACGGGTAGACGTACGAGGGTGGGTGCTAGACTCGGGATGAATAGGAGGAGTGGGTTCCCTATGAGTCTCGGTCTCGGGGTTATACTCCGTATCGGAATCGGTAGGAGTATGGAACGAAGATTGAGAAGCAAGAATTTTGGCCTTTGGCTTAGGCTTGGGTTTGGGTTTCGGTTGACCTCTAGGTTGAGCGGTCGTCGTCCTCTTCTTCTTGAGAGGAGGCGAAGACGACGAAGGATGGGTGGTCTTGGCTCTACGCTTCGGAGGGGTTGGATGCTCGGGATCCGAAGAGATTGGATCAACGGTCATCGGAGAGGGGCTAGAGGGAGTGATCGGGATACGTGTTCGGGCCATAATCTCGGCACAACACGACACAATCAATCGGAAATGAAGAAACCCTAAATCGGAATTAGAAAAACCCTAATCGAAACCCTAGGAGATGAAATCAACTGAACAACCTAACCCTAGAGCTGAAACCGAACCCTAGATAGGAGAGGGAGGAAGAGGAGATACCCTAGGTCGAAGATCGGCGGACGGCGACGGCGGGAATGGTCGGAAAGTGGCCGGAAGACGAAGGGTCTCGAGGGAGGTCGGGGTTTTGAGCGGAGAGAGAAGAGATTTCGATCGATTAGAATGAAAATCGATCGACTAAACTGAGTTTAAGTCGGTCGATTTCTCAAATGACCAAACAGCCCCTGGCACAACTAGTCGGTCACAGTTCAAGCACTGACCGACTAGATCACGATCTAGTCGGTCGGTCAATGAGCTTGAACCGACTAGTTGCAAACAGTGGCTGAATCCAAGAATTACTGACAAGATTTAGTCGGTCTGCGTTCAAGTACTGACCGACTAGATCTCAATCTAGTCGGTCGGTCACTGAACATGAACCGACTAAAGAGTCAAAAACTTGAAAATCAAGTTCTCTCCATAATACGCTTGGACGATAAATCTCAAAACTCTCAATAAACATCTAAACTACCCCATTAATCATCGAAAAACAGAAATTTGACGATTACGCACAAATCGAACGAAAAATCAAGATATCACATAAAATTCCCGAAAAATCCAATAATTCTAGCATGAATGAGATATTGCCAAAAATAATAGCATGCAAAATTATTGAATGAAACATGAATCCTATATCTCGGATTCACCCATAATCCCCAATTCTCGACGCAACCGCACAAAAGAGTCCTCCTTTAGGGGTTTCGTGAAAATATCGGCGATTTGCTTTTGGGTTTCAACGTACATTAGAATGATGTCCTTTTTAGCAACATGATCATCTAAAAAGTGGTGTCGGACATCTATGTGTTTCGAACGGGAATGATGTACCGGGTTCTTGGAAAGACATATTGCACTTTGGTTGTCAACCATGATAGGGCAAGTATCACAATTTATACCAAAGTCTTTAAGTGTGTGTCTCATCCAAAGAACTTGAGCACACGCGGCACCGGCGGCAATATATTCCGCCTCGGTGGTTGAAAGTGATACGGAATTTTGCTTCTTGGAAAACCAAGAGACAAGAGAATTTCCTATAAAATGGCAAGTGCCACTAGTACTTTTCCTGTCGGATTTGCATCCCGCATAATCAGCGTCACTATATGAGACTAACTCATATGTGCTAGATCTCGGATAAAGTAATCCAAAATCTAATGTGTAACTTAGATAGCGAAAAATACGCTTTACCGCTACTAAGTGAGACTCCTTAGGTTGAGACTGATAACGAGCACATATACATACGGCAAACATAATATCGGGCCTACTTGCGGTAAGATAAAGCAAACTACCTATCATACCTCGATATAGACGAATGTCTACATCCTTACCGCCCGTATCCTTGTCAAGATGCATAGTCGTGCTCATTGGAGTCTTTTTCCCGGAGGCATTCTCCATTCCAAATCGCTTTAGCAACTCCACCGTGTACTTCGTTTGGTGGATGAAGATTGCATCGTTCATTTGGCGAATTTGGAGACCTAAGAAATATTTGAGTTCGCCCATGTGGCTCATCTCAAATTGTTCCTTCATCACATTAGAAAACTCTTCGCAAAGAGCGAAGTTAGTAGCACCGAAAATGATATCATCAAAATAAATTTGAACTAATAAAATATCATTATTCGCATGCTTAATAAAAAGTGTTGAATCGGCTTCGCCCATTTTAAAATTCAAATCCAAAAGAAAATTCTTTAGGCGATCATACCAAGCTCGAGGAGCTTGTCTCAAACCATAAAGAGCTCTCTTTAGTTTAAAAACGTGATTTGGAAATTTTTCATTTACGAAGCCCGGAGGTTGAGAAACGTAAACTTCCTCAACGACATCTCCGTTTAAAAATGCACTTTTAACATCCATTTGAAATAATTTAAAATTCTTATGGCATGCAAAAGACAAAAGTAATCTAATTGATTCTAATCTAGCTACCGGAGCGAAAGATTCTTCGAAATCGATACCTTCCTCTTGACGATAGCCTTGAGCTACTAACCGAGCTTTGTTCCGGACGACGACTTGGTTTTCGTCGGTTTTGTTCTTGAAGATCCACTTTGTCCCTATGACGGTGTGGTTCTTCGATGGCAATGGAACAAGCTCCCAAACTTCATTCCTCTCGAATTGAATGAGCTCCTCCTCCATGGCTAAGATCCAAGCGCTATCTTCGCATGCTTCATTAATATTCTTTGGCTCTATCGATGAGGCAAAGGCACAATTTGCGAAGCGGTGAACTTGGGATCTCGTCTTGACACTATCATAGATATTGCCAATGACTTGTTCATGGGGATGGTCACAAACCGAATGAAGCCGTTTGGGAATACCTTGATCACTTGGAACATTCTCAACAACTTCATTAGTTGGGTTAGTCTCAATAGAATCAATAGAATCATTAGACTTAGAATTTTCAAACGAATCACATAAAACATCCATAGAATCATTATCATTTGAAATTCTAGTTGGAACAAATCCTTCATTAAATGAGACATGAAGCGATTCCTCGATCGTTGAGGTTCGTTTGTTGAATATCCGGTAGGCTTTGCTACGCGTAGAATATCCAACAAAAATCCCCTCATCGGATCTCGGATCGAATTTGTCCAAACTACCATATGTGTTCTTATTAAAACATTTCGAACCAAAAACACGAAAATGTTTAACTTGAGGCAACCTACCAAACAACAATTCATAACAAGTTTGTTTAGTGCCGGGCCTCAAAAGTATTCTATTAAACACATAGCAAGCGGTGTGTACCGCTTCCGCCCAAAATTGATGGCCAAGTTGGCTATCATCAAGCATAGTGCGAGCACACTCCACTAGCGTCCTATTCTTTCTCTCAACTACACCATTTTGAGGAGGTGCACGAGGGAAAGAGAAGGTGTGAGTAATACCAACTTCATCACAAAATGTCTCAAAAGACTCATTCTCAAATTCACCTCCATGATCACTACGAATAGTGACAATGGTGGTTCCTAAGAGATTTTGTACTTTCTTAACAAAAATTGTGAAGTTTTCAAAAGCTTCATTTTTATTACACAATGAAAATACCCAAGTAAATCTTGAATAGTCATCTACGATGACAAGTCCGTACCTTGCATTTCCTAAGGAAGCTACTCTAGTTGGCCCAAATAAATCTAGATGTAATAGCTCTAGTGGCCGTTTAGTAGAGATGCTTTTCTTAGGTTTAAATGAAGATTTAGGAAGCTTGCCGCGTTGACAACAATCACAAAAACTTTTCTTTTCACAAACAAGCTTCGGAAAACCTTTAATAGAATTCAATTTTGAAAGCTTATATAGTGTTCCAAAGTTCACATGTCCAAAGCGTCGATGCCATAAGTGTTGTTCACTTGTGTTGGCAACGAGACATTGTTCATATGACTTAGGAAGATCCAAAATATAGATGTCTTTACGACGAGTTCCGGAAAATAATAATTTTTCATTATCCTTTCTTAAAATATGACACAATCCTTTCGCAAAGCTAACTTTGTAACCTTTGTCACAAAGTTGACTTATTGAAATAAGATTATGATTTAAACCACTAACAAGATAAACGTCACTAATTAATGGTTTAGAAGGGTTACCGACTTTACCAACACCTATGATGGTTCCGCTCTCGTTGCCTCCAAATACGACGCGGTTTCCATTCGCAATGGGAACCACTCCGGAGAGCAAACGAGCATCACCTGTCATGTGTTTGGAGCACCCGCTATCGAGTATCCAATTCCCTTTGGAGCTAAATTTAAATTTGATGCTCCTTTTCTTTTTCTTTTCCTTGAGTACCTAAAGATAGACACTTTCATATCATGGTACCCAAGGTCATTGGGTCCAAGGGATTAGACCTTTGGAAGCCAAGTCCAAGTGGACTTAGACTTCCCCACATAATTCTTACTATGCACAACATCCGAAAAATAAGCATTCATGTGCATTTGTTTTTCGTCCATGCTTGTGTCCTTTGGGCTCCAAATAGTGAAAATTTTGGGAGCCATCATCCTATTGGGTGCATGCATGCTACGTTGATTTCTACGTGATGCATGTTGTGGATAGGCATACGGGACATGATGGAGTGGTGCACGAAAAGAATTATTCATATGATGAGGTGGGTGTACATATGCATGTGTGGAAACACGTGCGTGAGGGTGTCTCACTTGGTGTGCACGTGCCCGGGAATGTGTTGCATAAAAATCATCATAAGTGTGAGACGGTGGAGTAGGACGTGTGTTCCTACGTGGCATGTTATTAGTGTACATGTAGGCATGCCCCTTCTTTGGAGGTCCACCCAAAGTGGGTTTCTTTCCGAAAGAGGGTGTGGACGAGGTGGAAGCACCATTGGTAGATGAACTACCAATAGAGTGTTTGCTCCCACTCGTTGAGGCTTCGGAAGTTGGCCTAACAAAAGTAGTGACCGACTTGGATGAATTTCCCATCATATACCCCAAGCCAATGTGGTGTTTGGCCGGAAGTAAATCTTTTAGGATATTATCCAAATGGCCCTTACCCTTGTTGAATTTGTTGATTCGGCCCAATGTGTCCTCATATTTCTCTTTGAGAGAACGCAAAGAAGTATCCAAAGCGGATATTTGCGATGTGAGCACATAAACACGAGATTTAAGATTCTCGTTCTCAATACTCAAAGTCGAGTTTTGAGAAGTTAAATCCGCTATCTCATGTTCTTCCGCATCCTCAATGCTAACATGTTCAAGTTTAGATTTAAGATTCACAATCTCATTTCTTAACTCTTCAACAACGGTGTCGTTGTTGGTGATGATATTCTTAGGCGATGTTTGAATGCTAGCTAGGTCATCTTTTACCTTAGTATATCTATTTACTAACTTAGTGTATTTTGACCAAAGTTGAGAGTTAGCATTTCTAAGATCATCCATCGTTACCTCATCGCTTTCGTCATTACTATCATCGGAAGAGGAGGATCCTTGATCGTTCTCCTCTCTTGCCATGAAGCACATATGTGCTTGCTCCACTTTCTCATCATCCGACTCTCCGCTTGAGGAATCCTCGGAGTCGGTGAATGTTGCTCCGACAAGTCCTTTCTTGTACCCCTTCTTGTATTTCTTGGACTTATCGAATTTTGGCGCCTTCCACTTCTCCTTTTGTTTGTTGAGAGGACACTCCGCTTTCATGTGTCCTGGCTTATTGCACTTGAAACACAAAGGAGAGGAAGAGGCGTTAGAAGAACCAAATTTACCTTTGGTCTTGAAGTTACCTTTCCGGAAGAAACGGTTGAACTTCTTGGCCATGAGTGCCATGGACTCCAAGTCCAACTCGTTTTCCGAGTCTTCATCATCGGAAGATGTGGATGAAGCCGCCTTGAATGCAATCGCCTTTTTCTTAGGCGCATCTAGGTTCAAATATGACTTCATCTTTTCTTGTAGCTTCACCTTGCTATCTTTGCGTACCTCGTATGACATCAAAGTACCCATTAGTTGAACTACGGTATATTTGTTCATGTCATTACCTTCCTCGATGGCGAAGGTACGTTTTTCCCAAGAAGAGGGAAGTCCTTCAATAAGCTTTAAGCACTTCTCCTTTTGAGTGTAGATCTTGCCGAGGGCCTCTAACTCGTTTATTATGTCAACGAAGCGAGCGTAATATTCTTTCATCTTCTCGCCCTGTTGCATGTGAAACATTTCGTAATCTTTGGTTACGACAACGAGTTTAGAGTCTCTTACCCGACTCGTCCCTTCATGTAGTATGAGGAGAGAGTTCCAAATTTGATATGCACTCTTACATGTGCATATCTTATTGAAATCCTCGGGCTCCAATGCGCATTGCAAGGTGTTCATTGCCTTGGCATTGCTTACCTCCGCGGCGACCTCCGCGGTAGTCCATTTCTCAAAATCTTCTTCTTCGGGCTCGTTGTACTCCTTCATTGTAGTCCTCCATAAAGATGCACTTCGGAGGAAGGTTTCCATCCGACATTTCCAGTACCAGTAGTTGGTACCGTTGAAGAATGGAGGCCTTGTAGAGGAATGTCCTTCCATCACCGATGACGCTCCTTCACGGTTCCTGAAGGTGTCGTAGTTGGAAGGTGGAGGCACGGTCTTGTTGTCGTTGGCAGACATAGCTGAGTATCTGGCTCTGATACCAAATGTAATGCCCTACCAGCTACTGCACAAGTACTAGAGGGGGGGTGAATAGTACTTTAAAATAATAAGGCGTATTATTCCAAATTAAATTGCACACAACTACCAAGTCAATTTGCGGAAGCTTAAATTGAATGACAACAATGAAATTAACAATGCTAACAAATGAAGTTAATGGGTTCGGATCCACCCAAGTCTCCCCGACTTGTTCCCGGTGATCCTACGTCCCAACCACCCGGATCCCTTCCGGATACTTGAGTTAGAAACCCTAACTCAAGATTTCCACTATGAATATCTTGTGAAAAACCTTCACAAGATCAAATCATACATGCAATGGCAAAGTGAATCCCACAACCCGGGATCACAAACTTCTCTCACAACCGAGAGAGCCAATAAGCAATATAAAAGAGTTTAATATGAAATAAATACTCTTACCACAAAATCCTATACCTTGAGTTTTTCTTACCCAAAAGGTGGAATGAAGGATTTGAGGAAGATGAAGTTACCAAACCCTAGCACCAAGGAAATGAGCAGCAATGGGTGCCTAGGGAAGATTTGGAAACTTGAATCAAGCAATAGCTTGAAGAGCTCACCAAGAACAAGCTTCTCTCTAGATCTAGAAATGAGAGAGAATGGGTTTCTTGTGAGGAAGAGAGCTTTAGATTTGAGGGAGAATAGCTATCTCTTTAGAACTTAATGAATCTCTTAATGGCAGCTCTATTGAAGATAGAAATGACCTAGGTTCGTATTTATAGGGTCCCATAAAAACAAGTTAGGTCAATCTCCAACGGAAAGAAATCTGTGAGATCTAGTCGGTCAAAGAACACTCACTGACCGACTAGTTCATCAACTAGTCGGTCAGTCACAAAGCATGGACCGACTAAGAGCGGATCTGAGAAGAGATAGAATTTCAGACCTAGAAAACTAGTCGGTCCAAGAACACTGTCTGACCGACTAGTTTCACAACTAGTCGGTCATCCAATGAACGTAGACCGACTAAGAGGCAAAACAACATAGTCTGAAGGCAAGTTGACTTAGACGGTCCAAGAACAAAAGTTGACCGACTAGATTGTCAACTAGTCGGTCATCAAACGTTCTTAGACCGACTAACGGTAAACAGTAGCTTAGGAGAATTTTAGAGTGAACAGTCAGTCTCAACTAGTCGGTCAAAGAAGCATCACTGACCGACTAGTTCACAAACTAGTCGGTTGGTGAGTCAACATAGACCGACTAACTGTAAACAGTAAAGAGCTAAGAATTAACTGACAGAAACTAGTCGGTCCAAGAACAGTAGCCGACCGACTAGATCACCATCTAGTCGGTCAGTACATGTTCTTGTACCAACTAACATGCACAACAAAGTCTGAATCGAAGCGCGACGCTTCGAGGAAGTTAGAGTGAACTTGTGCAAGAATCCTAGAGCTACGAAATGAGCGTAATGAAGATAGAAACGTAAGATATACTCAAGGCTTAACATTCTATCAATCGAAACTAAAAGACTATAAATAAAACCTTAATAAACGGTCTTTGAGAGCTTCGATTGAATCTTCATTACTTCCAAAGCGTCGCAAGAGCTTCAACGAAGCTTTAGGCTTGAATACGAGCTTTTGGAAGTGTTGAGATGTCGCTTTGAATATTCTCGTGAAATTGGCGACGATCTCCAATACTGCGCTCACAAATTGTTAGTTCATGAAGTATTTATGTTTGCTCATCATCCAAAACCAAATCCGGGGAGTCCAATATTCAACACTGTTAGCTATTCTAAATGATATTCTTGATATTCTTGATGTCCTGTTAGCTTCATAATGCTAATCTTCATATGCATTGCTAATAACAGGACAATTGGTGAGCTCTTCATATGCAACTTGGTAGCTCTTCATATTCAAATTGGTGGCTACTCTTCATAATGCTACTCTTCACAGATAACTCACTTCACTGATAGCTCTTCATATGCAAATTGGTGAGCTTTTATTCCAAGCTTATACTGAGTTCAAAATTGAGTTAATATGATATCAAAATTTGAGTTTAAAATTGAACTGTCAATTGAACAGGATATTGAGTTAATATGAGTTCATAATGAGTTCAAAATTGATATGCAAGCAACACTGAAAAATTTGAGTTCATTCTATATGTGCTTATTCTAAATTACCAATTGGGTGTGATTATTCAAAATTTCATTCTATATGTGTAATTTGGTTCAGTTTGCAGTTGCTCTGTAGTGCTCAATGCCATCCTTACAATGCCATACCAATTTAGCATTCAGTTTGTAAATGCAGTGTTCATCAAACTGAAATTATGTTCCTCCACTGTTCATCAAATGTTGAGGATTTTAGCATTCAATGTTTGTGTGTTTTGAGGATTGAGGATTGAGGATTTTAGAACTGTTAAATTTGTAATACATTTGAAAAGGGATTGACAATATAACAGTTATTTAACATTTGAAAATCCTAATACTCCAGTGTTGAGTAAAACAGCTATATCACACCAATCCTAAAACTGGAGCATTGAGGATTATAGAATGGCTAAATTGATATGCATTGTGTATATGGCATCATCAATGTGTATTTTGTAGAATTGGTATGCAAGCTCAATGATATGCATTGTGTATATGGCAATCCATTCCTATGATATGCAAGCCACAATACACATTGCTTACAGTCAATCTGGCTAAATTGATATGCATTGTGTATTTTATAGAATTGCAAATTTTATCCTGTTGAATTGCAAGCTCAATGATGTCCAATACACATTGAATACACATTGCTTACAGTCAATCTGAATACACATTGAATACAAATTGATATGTATTATCATGTACCCACACTCCCCTTGCAGATCAATCTCTCGGTGAGAGCTTCATCCCTTTGGTTAGCAACCTAAACCTCAACCCTAGGTTAGAGCTTCATCACAGCTTGGTGTTGTGAGTTTGGTTTTTCAGTTATGGAGAAAAATTGATTGAATGTGTCATTTTGTATTGGGCATGTTTTTGTTTTTGGTTAGAGATGTGATGAAATTTGAAGTTGCAATGAAATTTGAAGTTGCAATGAAGTTTGATCAACTTGCCACTCCGGTATTGCCACTTCAAATTAAAAAATTTCATTGCAATTTCTCATATGCCAAATTGTATCAAGAATTTCAAATTATATCAAGAATATCAAATTTAAAAGTAATATCAAATTATATCAAGAATTTCAAATTATATCAAGAATATCAAATTTCACCCTTGCGACAATGTCAACATAAAAGGAATCACAATGACAAAATTTTTGAACAAGATGATGAACCATCAGCCAGGTTATTATCCACTTGACTGTGCCAAACATCTAATATACGCTATTAATGTATTTTAATTGTACTTAGTTTGGGTTTAATTTGGATAGGGCTTCAGCTCAACACAGTAGGAGAGAACGAGAAGAAGAACAACGAAACATATCTCACGCTCTGACTTTTGACGGTGTACTTGATATACCTCAAATAACACCAGCAGTGACAACTTCTCCGGTTGAACAAGAAGATTCTGTCTCATCCTCGCGTCATGATATGATTTCCGGCCAAGATCCTGGACCATTTGTCAGGTCATTATCATTCCGCCTGTACATAAAATCTTTTCTCCTCCCATGTATTTTAGGTGTTTTTATTTTTGTGTTTAAATTTGGATAGGGCTTTAGCCCAACGCAAAAGGAGAGAACGAGAACAAGAACAACGTAACATATCTCACGCTCTGACTTCTGACGGTGTCCTTGATATACCTCAAATAACACCAGTCGTGACAACTTCTCCGGTTGAACACGAAGATGCTGTCTCAGCCTCGCGTAACGATATGATTTCCGGACAAGTTCCTGGACCATCTGTCAGGTCATTATCAACCCGCCTATACATAAAATCTTTTTCTCCTCCCATTTATTTTAGTTGTGTTTATTTTTGTGTTTAAATTTGGATAGGGCTTTAGCCCAATGCAAAAGGAGAGAACGAGAACAAGAACAACGAAACATATCTCACGCTCTGATTTCTGACGGTGTACTTGATATACCGAAAATAACACCATCAGTGATAACTTCTCCGGTTGAACAAGAAGATTCTGTCTTAGCCTCGCGTAATGATATGATTTCCGGACAAGTTCCTGGACCATCTGTCAGGTCATTATCAACCCGCCTGTACATAAAATCTTTTCTCCTCCCATTTATTTTAGTTGTGTTTACTTTTGTGTTTAAATTTGGATAGGGCTTTAGCCCAACGTAAAAGGAGAGAACGAGAACAAGAACAACGAAACATATCTCACGCTTTGACTTCTGACGGTGTACTTAATATACCTCAAATAACACCATCCGTGACAACTTCTCCGGTTGAACACGAAGATGCTGTCTCAGCCTCGTGTAACGATATGATTTTCGGACAAGTTCCTGGACCATCTGTCAGGTCATTATCAACCCGCCTGTACATAAAATATTTTCTCCTCCCATTTATTTTAGTTGTGTTTATTTTTGTGTTTAAATTTGGATAGGGCTTTAGTTCAACGCAAAAGGCGAGAACGAGAAGAAGAACAACGAAACATATCTTACGCTCTGACTTCTGACGGTGTACTTGATATATCTCAAATAACCACAGCCGTGACAACTTCTCCGGTTGAACAAGAAGATGCTGTCTCAGCCTTGCGTAACGATATGATTTCCGGACAAGTTCCTGGACCATCTGTCAGGTCATTATCAACCCGACTATACATAAAATATTTTCTCCTCCCATTTATTTTAGTTGTGTTTATTTTTGTGTTTAAATTTGGAAAGGGCTTTAGCTCAACACAAAAGGCGAGAACGAGAACAAATACAAGCAAACACATCTCGATATATGACTCCTACCAGTGTTCTCGATATGCCTCAAAGCACATATACAGTACCAACTTCTCCCGTTGAACATGAAGATGAGGTCTCAGCCTCGCACAATGATACGATATGTGCTGAAGATGATGAACCATCTGTCAGGTTATTATTCATAAAAGCTACTCTGCTTTAATGTAACTTAATTTTATTTAATTATTATTATGGTTTTATTTTGGCTGGCTAGGTGTTTAGCTCAATGTCAAAGGAGAGAACGAGAAAAAGATCAACGAAACATATCTCGATATATGACTCCTATCTGTATACCTCAAATAACACCTAGATTAATAACTTCTCCAGTTGAACAAGAAGACGCTGGCTCATCCTCGATCTTCCGATGTCGGTCAACTCAGCATGGCTCTGGTCCACCAACTCAGGTTTATTTTGGTCGGCACTATCTTGGATTAATGAACATTTCATGCCCTCATTGTTCAGCCTTACACTGGTTGGATGAACAGTTTGTTGGATATGGAAGACGTTTGTACACCCTTGTGGGGGATGTACGAGGGAATACGGACCTCGAACGTCGCGTACACGAAGTCGTGTGCAAAGGGAATATGTTCCCTTGCGGAGAGGATCTCTAGATTGATGGGAAAGTCGCATTATATGTGCATAAGTGCATGCGACATATGGCTAATAAAGGGGTAATATCTTAAGCTTATGTTGTACCATGCATATGGTACAACTTAAGCTTATAATATGCCATGTACGATGGTACACCTTAGTTAAATTGTTCCAAAGGAACAATTACTCCTAAAATAACTACATTGGGGGCTATAAATAAGACCCAAGGGTTAGCCATTTCCTTACACTTTTGCATGGTATTCTTGCCTTGCATTTCATTCTAGCGAAGCTCTGCCGAAATCCTTCTTCTCTCTTTATCCAAGTTCTTAATCTAAAAGTAGAGATTTAGATTGTGGATTTAGTAGCCTTACTCCGTTCGTGAGAAGACTCGATCCGTCGTGGTGAATCCGAAGGCGAAGTTCCTAGACTACCGTGTCGCATACGCAAGCGTAAGTCTCAACTTCATTTATCGATCCTAACTCTGTTTTGGCAGGATACAACATTGGTATCGGAGCCATCGAGGACTCATGATATCATCGTTTTATGTCCCCTATGCCAGTAAACTCCTGTAAAATACAAAAACACGGAAAAGTGAAAGAAAACAAGAAAACACGAGAAAACGAATATAAGACGGTGGTAAAATACGGAAAAACACGGAAGAAAACGTGCGCAAATATATGAAATATAAACGCACGTCAATAGCCACCTACTAACCCCTTCACACTAGTATGCCTTACCCTACACACTCTTCCTACACAAGCATGTACGTACATGTACACTACCACATTCATATGTGTCTATATAGCTAAGACATACACAAAGACAACCATATTATACAACCCTAGCCATATAGTTACACACTACACTTTCCCATACAACTATATACGCATAAAAATGTGCACACCCACATCCATTTAGGGATATACACACTAGTGCACACGTACAAACATAAGACGCACAACATATACACATATATCCTTAGTGTCTCAAACCCTCTACTGTCAAAACCCTCTACTACATATTCATGCATACACCGTACACACTATCCACACACATTCGTCTACTGGCCATACACTAAGGCACATCAACATGCACTACTAGATACACCAACACAATAAAATATCCATAGGGTACAACTTACTAAAATAACCAACCATATATCACCACACATCACACACTCACGATCCCATGCATACGTACATAACCAGAATATAAATACACCACATATACAGTAGGATACACATATATGTCAAAACAGGGCATGACAATGTTCACGTGGATTCAGACTGGCGTATACATAATAGGTACGAAAATTTTTGCCTATTACCTTCATACACATGCAGACCGTGGGGGGTGGTAATGACAACGCATCTTTCAGGACCGTGAAATCATTCGCTGATCCTTCCCACACGGCCATTACGTAGGTGAATATTTCATTTGGTGTTACAACTGCAAGAACATTTTCCGTCACCCCCTTACGTCCTCTAAATCGTGGTACGGGATTGGCAAGTAGCGTGGCATCGATACGTGTCCCATCAATTAGACCAATGCAATCCTACACCGTAATCAATAACAGACAAGTTGAAATCACCATCAATCAATTTACTATATTACTATCTATTCATATAAACACACTAACCTTGAAAAATGGGAACCAATTAGGATTATTGAATATATCGGGTGGTGTCTCATTTGGGGCTTGCTTCATGAACCTATCACGAAGGGTACAAACTGCATACATCACTTTGTTAAAGTATAAGCTAACTATCGCCCCGAACCTTATAAAATCAACCTGTATGACTCTGTTCTTTGACTTGTGCCCTACGATATAAAGAAACATTGCCAACTGCTCCTCGATGGACACATAATAAGTTTCTTTGAGAATATCACCTTGGCACATTAAAGTCGCAAGATTCATGAACGCATGTCTACGCATTCTTAAGTAGTGTAAACAACTATCAGAACCATATATAATTCTCCGCATGTGGGATTTTTTATGAATATTACGCATCTATGATAGCTCACGAGGTATTGTGGTATCTATATCGTCATCATATATCTGCATGAATATGATGGTAAAAATGATAGCCGCCACGGTCGATGTACACGATGAACACCCCGAAATTTTGCCATTTTGATCCATCTAAACCTTATTTGAATCAAACATAGCTTCAATCATACTTTGTAACTGACATTTGCTTATATCATAAAATCGTGCATTGAACATTAAAACATAACGACGATGAATGATATATGGCACAAATAAATTCAAAACATTTAAACGATTCATTAATATACACAAAAATCCTATACTGTCATAACACAACAATTATATGCCTTTGCGAATGGGAAAGAAAGTGACCCCAAAACACTGTTAGGCCTACTGATGATCTAATATTGAAACTTATACCTTCATTTTTAAAAAGCTATATTTCATGCCAACACATTTCAATGCCCACCACATGAAACAACAACCCAACAATCATGTCCAAGCCATTCATAACTCCATAACATGTTGCCCCTCAGATTTAACATTATAGTTATCATTGCTGGTTTCTTGAAATACTTCAAGCATACCATAGCAATGTACCATCGTAGCATCATAAATCCCAATCAGGCACACAAAATATCCACTTTCCGTGTCTCATCATTGGGCACAAATATGTAGGGGTCATATACGTTTGTACTCATTACTCCTCATTGGAGGTGTGTAAAATTCACCCTCCATATAGGCATGCCTATATTGTATCCTCATTCCACCATACATTGTCAAAAATTGTTTTCACCCCTACACAATAGCCCTCAAAAATTGCAAAATATAATAGGCATTTTTTATTTGCCAATCCATCAGAGTCACGATGTGTGTATCATCATGGGGCATTGATTGGAATGTACCTACATAATTACGGAGTCATGGGGCTTGAGAATTGATTGGCTTGCCGTTGCATTCAACCAATTCATTGAAATTAAAACAACATAAACAAATAATTACTTTGGTTTTTTTTGCGGTCTCTGCATTGGGCTATTGTAATGTCTGTTGGATTTAGGTTGGCTCTTGGCTATCTGTTGCATGCATGCCTTGGTAGTTTAGGAAACTATGGTAATTACCAATATCCCAATTTAGGTTTCAAGCCTTCCTATATGTGATGGTGAGGAACAACTCGACTACCTATAGGTTGCAAGAAACCATCATCTCGTTATACCCGCATAATATCGACACCCCCACATATATAAGAAAGAAATCTCACAAATTTCCTACTTGTAGGAATCGTAATAGGGCATAAAGTTTGCTGAAATGTAAACAAAAATTATACCTCAGGGAGCAAATAGAGTAGCAGTACCAACAGTCGAGAGCAGCTCAAGCAAAGTAACGAGATCAGCTCAAGCAAAGTAACGATGCTACCTCAGATCCAACAGCGATGCCAAGATATCGCAAAGGGACAACACAACCAACCCAGCAACGATCTGAACCCTAGTTGCAGATCCAACCGACGAGCACAGTGAAAGCAAGGAATCGATGCTACCCAACTGGCCAACAGCAGAGTCAGTCTTGCATAAAGATCCAAAGACCCCCAAAACAGCCAAGATCGGCACCCATGATGCAGATCCAACAGCAACGGCAAAGATCTCGTCTTGAATCCGCCTTCTAGGTTTTCAGAATCGCCCAAAATCGGAGCGTTGATGGTGCGAATGGTGTCGAATGGAAGAGAGGAGAAGGTAGCAGCAGCGTTGGGAGGTGATTAGAGGCGGTGGGGCCCACGAAGAGCAGATTCCACAGCAGAATCGCTGGAAAAAGCGGAGAAAATGCAGCAGCGAATCTCGATTGCCACGACTACTCTTTTCCCCCTAAAACCCAATCGCAGAAACGAACACGTAAATGTGGAAAGAGTGTGAAAGTTGGGGAATAGTGTGCCTACAGTAGGCCATTCAGTGCTTTGGGGACACTTTCATGACCCTTTTATTGAAAACAAACAATCCCCAAAAAAACACAAACCCCTAGTTTTCTCAACCCAAGATTCCAAACCCTAAACACTATTCACAACTTTCTCAAAAAACCATTTCCAACAAAAAGTACAGACCCTTAAATACTCCACTTGTTGGGATTAAATGATCTATGGTTTAATTCATACAGATTAATAATCTAATGTTTTAAAAAAATTCATTTGTTATGAATGGTATTATGTACGACCATCGTAGACCATGTATGGCCTATCCTATCTGGTATCATATTATGAGTTTATATCTTACATAAACTATGCATCTCACCATTGTATGAACTCTTCCCCTATAAATAAAGTCTTGCGGTCTCCCATAGAAAGCACTTCACAACACGTTATCAGCATGCTCTTCTCTGAGAAAGAGCGAGACCAGACGTTGCGAAAGCTTTGGCGAATGACGGAGGATCGATGAACATTTTTTTTGGACGTTGAAGAGTCAGATGTTGTTTACGCGCGGACGATCAATGAAATCAAGCATTCGTCTCAATCGATCTTGAGGTATATCTTTAAAACCCTCTAAATTTAATCATGATCATGATTCTTTGTGCATAGATACCCAAGATCTACATCAAATATACAATTAATTTTACTTTTAAAAAATTAGGGAATAGGAAAAAGGGCAGCGGCCACCGGCCACCGACCCTGGGGCGATAGTCAATCGGTCGCCAGCCCCATACACATGCTTTTGGGGAGAGGGCTGAGGCCACCGATCGCCGACCCCACACGGACTGTCGAAACCAAACAACCTTTTTCGATCGGCCGACGGACCCCTCCGGGAGGGCGTCGGCCTCCCGATCCCCCTGCCGCTACAGCGGCTGTGCGCCGCTGCCACTAGTAGTGCCCCCCTCAAAACCATTACTAGGGTTTGGACAAACATATAAAAAAAATTTCCCATCTGCGTGCCGAAACCCACAGCCCTTGCTACAGGCCTTGGCCCACATAAAAAAACTTTCCTCTCTGCGGGCCGAAGCTCGCAACCCTTGCTGCGATCCTCGACCCACATACAAAAACAAAGAGGAAATTTCTACTGACCGAAGCCCACAGCCCTTGTTATGGGCCTACGCCCACGACAAAAGAGAAAAAGTATATGATACTAACAGGCCGAAGCCCGCAACAAAGGCTGCGAGCCTCGGCCCACAACAAAAAACAAAAAAAAGTGGGATATCTGGTGGGCCGAATCCCACAGCCTTTGATGTGGGCCTCGACCCCCAAACAAAAAGAAGAAGAAGAAAGAGAGAAGAAGAAAAAGAAAGGGGGAGAGGATAGAAAAAATTTAAAATAAATAAAAATAGTTGGGTATTGCTCCGTTTTCAAATTTTTTTTTGAACCAGACCCTATTACCAATGCCTATTTTTTTCCTTTCTAGCATAATTCTTAACTTTGATGACTATTTTAGGACCAAGTTCATATGCTATATATCGCATATTATAAGACATGTTTCTGGAAATGTTTAGCTTATCTTTATGAGCTTTTTGCTTAATAATTATGCAGATCATGCGACCGCTCTACCGTTAGTTACCTAACCTAACGGTGTATGACGTTGCCTCATGGTCCAATTAATTATTAAGCTTGAAAATTTTAAATTTCTATATATGTGTCTAACATGTGATGCAAATATTATGAGCACAATTTTTGCATGAATGGCTATATTGTGAGTTTGGATCGGCCTTAAGTCCCACTTTTCTTTTCCTACACTTTTCTTTTTTGAGAGAAAAATATAGTGAGAAATATAATGTGATGCCCAAGACCGATGGCTACTTCCATGAAGGTGGAGGCCACCCTTGATGAAGAAGATTTTTATAGGACCCACGTGGTTTCCAAAGTTGCACTTTTCCTTTCATGCAAAAGGGGAGTGTATTATTTGGACCGTGGACATTATTTATATGTAGTAACTGGCAGATCCACACGATTAGCCTATTTGCTTTAAAATTGTTCCTGCATGAAAAATCACACAGTTTCATATATCAATTCATATTCATGCAATTGTGCTTTTCTAGATAAATGTCTAAAATCGCTAGCGTTTATTTAGAAATCTTGGACGTCTCTGGGAAGAACTACCTCAGTCGGTAATTAGATGTAAAATTACATTTGAAAGCCCAATCCATCAGTGCCACAATCACAAAAGAAAATAAAGCAACATATATAAATAAAGAGAAAGCAATAATCTATATTTGTCACCATGTGGACAAGACCCTAAAGGCTGAATACTTTACGATCGAAGATCCACTTGATCTGTGGGCTGCCCTTGAGGAACAATATAAACATACAAAAGATATTATTCTCCCAAGGGCTCATTATGAGTGGGAAACTCTGAGACTACATGATTTTAGATCCATAGCTGGGTACAACTCTGCACTGTTCAGCATTACCTCACGCCTGAAGTTGTGTGGTGAAGAAGTCTCAGATAATCGCATGCTAGAAAAGACTTACATCCTTTTCACGAAAAATATGCAATTCGTATGCAGCAATACCATGAATGAAAGTTCACTAAATATTTAGAGTTGCTTGCATGCCTCCTAATGGCTGAATAGAATAGAGAGCTTCTTTTAGCCACTCATAACATGCGCCCTCATGGCACACATACCCTCTCTCAGAAGCTCATAATTCATATTCCAAACAGAAGAATAAAATATAAGGGAAATACCAAAAGGGGGGACCAAATAAGAAGCAGGTCAGATGACACAATCATCAGAATAACAAAATTGCAGAGAAGAGGAAGTTCACTTGGCGGAGGAACGCAAATAACAAAAATCAAGCACCCCCACCTAAAAAGGAATGGAAAGACCGCTGCCATCGATGTGGCATGACTGGACATTGGTCTAAAGTGTGCAGAACCCCGCGGCACCTTCAAGATTTGTACCAAGAAAGCTTAAAGAAGAAAGGTGAGACAAATCTGGTAGACACCAATTACTCCCAATCCTCAGCATAGTTCACAACTGTAGATTTCGAAAACGACGACTTGTTCCATTGATTGCCTCTATTTATCATTAGTAGAATAAATATTGTTAAGGAGAACATTTTTTAGCACAACAAATGCATTAAAATAACCATGTATGGTTTTTCTTTCCATTAAATAAACTAGTTATGCTTTGCATTCACTGCTATGTTCTTATATGTTTCATCTTTGACTAGATGTCTTGTTCTCATGATTGTCTAGTAGACAGTATCTCTACACATACAATCCTTCAAAATAAATGCTAGTTCAATAGCATAATACCATATGATAGCCATGTGAATACTATAGCAGGGCCATCCAATAAAATTAAAGGATCAGGGAATGCAACTTTGTTGCTCCCAAATAATACACGTATAACTAAATGCTAAGGCAAATAAAGTCTACCGTTCACCGAAGATGGCTACTCATCGTATTCTCCTCGCTCAAGCCTTCCACTACCAGTCCTCGTTGGTGCTTGAGGAAGAGGGTGAAGCTTGAATAGATCGGATCAGTCCGGACACCGAAAGACCAAAGAACGATCGAGATTGGGGTCTCAAAGAAAATTTCAGAGGAAAACTGTGTTCGCACGAAGTTTTGCATAGAGAAGGAGAAGAAGATGTTATAGAGGCTGGAGTGCGCCGTCCGAGGGGATTGTGGCCATTAATGCGAAAGATCCTCGGTGGATGTCTCGTGTAATGATGTGTCCATATTTTACATCTTTTCATAGCATCATGCCATTGTATTTCATGCCATTTTCGCATCCAAATCCCATATTTTCCTACGATATTGCAATTCTAACGTTATATTCGAGTTTCATAGTGATTTATGATTTTTCAGGGATTTTGGAACGATTCGGGACCCATTTTGGATATGGACACATCTGACATGCCAGTGAGCCCATTGGCGAAGCACTACAGGAGTTCGTCGAGTTTTGGAAGCCATGGGAGGAGTGGAAGAGAGAGCAAGAGGAGAGGAGAAGATGCAAGAGCTTCAGCAAACATTTTCCCAGGTGACTCGATCGAGCAGAGCAGCTGCTTGGTCGAGCAGAGGCAAGGTGGAAGAGGAGAGCAGATACGCAGGCTGCTAGGACCGAGCACCCATGGTGCTCGATCGAGCAGCCCTTACTCTCGAAGCTCAGCCAACCTCTGACATAGCCTAAGTAGATCTTTTGGAGACCGAGTCAGCAGGCTGCTCAACCGAGCAGAGCTGACTCGGGCCGAGCGGACAGAGTGGAAATTTTTGGAGAAGCACACCCTGAAGTGCTCGACCAAGCAGAAGGCTCGCTCGGACCGAGCAGCCGACTGAGCAACATCCTGCTCGATCGAGTCACTGATTCGGTCGACGATGCTGAAGGCTAATTTTGGAAACTTTTCGTGGCCGTCTGTTGCGCGATTAGGGAGTGAAGTGTGGATCTGGTAGCTGCGTTTGGGAGGTTCTTTTCTTTTGTTAATTTTTGAATCACTTTTTTAGGGAGAGGAGATTAGAAAAGATTGTTAGATCTAAACCTGGTTTTTTCTGGAGATTATTGATTCTATTTCTAGGTGAATTGTTACTCCTACGTTCTGGAATCTTGGGCCTTCTTTGTAATTATTGTTCGATGTTTTCCTTCGTCTTCGGCACGTAAGCTTTTCAATCTTTATTCAATTAATCTGCTGCGATGTTTTCTCTTGCAAAAATCATATGTTTATTCGTTAAAATTGCCATGAGCGAGGAGTCTCTTCTAGGGTTGATGGGTTAGCCCGAAGATCTTAGGAGGGAGATGTAGATCTGGATCTCTAGGTTGAATTAGGAATAAAAGGGAGTATTTCGGTCGATCCTACCGGATCCCTAGGATAACCCGCACTGAGATCATGCCCACGGTCTGTGGAATTGATGAGCTTAAGGGGTATCCTAGGTATTTGAATAGGGAAATCGGGAGATCCAACCAAGGCTCGTGACCATGCCCGGCTCGTGCCTTGAGGGGATCCACCGGTGAACTATATCGCTACATTGACGGCTACCGCCATTGCGTCAATGAGAGCCACCGAAATACCTCGTAATTCTAACCCACGAGAGTGGTATGAATTGAGAGATTAATTCCCTAAACCTAATACAACGTAAGGATCCTATTCCAACATCAATCTCCAATAAACTTAGCGGTGATCCCCAATACCCTAGTCTCTTTTATTATTGAATCAACAACAATACCATAACCAATCCTTTCAACCTGACAGCTATCTCACTTCGAGATATAGAAATAATCTGAGAACCCAAATACACTGTCACCATCCCTGTGGGATCCGACATCTTTTATACTATAATTTAACACCGTCCGCTTGCGGATAGAGCCCGGAATGACACCTAGGGGCCATACCACACCTAGCGACCGTGACACCTCTAGGTGGAATTTAGGTGTAGGTTCCAGGTGCGTCAAGTTTTTAGCGACGTTGCCGGGGATGACAATAGTGTACCTCGATTTATTTTTATTTCGAAAAGTTTGCTAGCAAATCTTTCCATTTCTTATCTTACCACTCTTTCATTCGTTTAATTATTACCTTGCTACTAATGGTATTTGTCTGAGTTGTTTTGTTGCATGAACACTCGCTTCGGGGCATTTAATCGAAAATTATTATTCGACCCTGAGATCGAGAAAATGGCAAGGGCTTTGAGGGCCTCCAGTAGAAATCAATCTCCATCTGCTCAGATGGCAGATAATACCGCTGCTCCTCCTCGTACTGGGTCCATCAGGGACCACATGAAGCCTACTTTTGGGAATAATTCTTCTATCCTGAGACCGCAACTAGCGGTAGCTACCTTCGAGCTGAAGACGTGGCTTATAAATTTAATACAGCAGGATCCATTCCACGGACATCCTCATGAGAACCCCAACCACCACATCGACACTTTCCTGGCAAAGTATGACACTATTAAGGCGAAAGATGTGAGTGATGACGCCATCAAGCTACGACTTTTCCCATTCACCTTGAGGGATAAAGCATCGTACTGGCTACGGGCCCACCCACCCAGCCATTTTACCACATGGGAGAAGTTGGCGCTCGCCTTTGTGGATAATTTCTATCCACCCTTAAAGGCAGTGCGGATCCGGTGGGCCATTTCAAATTTTAAACAGCTCCCGCAAGAATCTCTTTATGAGGCTTGGAAGAGATTCAAGGACCTCCAACATCAATGCCCTCATCACGGGATCCAGCCCTGGGACTTGGTGCAGAGATTTTATAATAGGCTACAGCCCAGCACCAAAATGATAATTGATGCTGCCGCACAAGGTGCCTTGTTGGATAAATCTCCTGAAGAAGCTATAGACTTGCTTGAGCCTATGGCAGCTAATAATCAACAATGGAGTGAAGAGCAAACCGTTGTGACCCAGACTCCTGAGGTCAAAGCTGCCAGCCATCTTTATTCTCACATCGAGACCTTGTGCAAACAGGTGGCCAGAATTGAACAGTGCCTGGTTTCCATCCCTGCAACCACCAGCACCTCTGCTTATCATCCTGCAGAGGATTATGTAGAGCAGGGTTACATTCCTAGTGAGGCACATTATGATGGTGCTGAACTATCTGAGTCTGTGCAGTACATCCAAGGAGAGGGACGAAATCAATGGCAACACCCAGCCGCTAAGAGTCATGCGGGGTTTTCTTACGAAAACCCAAGTGGAGGGCTGCAACCTCCACAATTTTAGAGACCCCCACACCCTCCTCAGCAACAACAAGTGCAGCCACAGAATCAGCAGCAGAGCGAGTTTAGGCCAGTCGGGCCATATCGACCGCCAGGTTATTAGTTAAACCGCCCACCTCAGCTGGGCTATGCACCAAATCCGCCTCGATCCTATCTGGAGTCCACTTTGGAAACGTTTATGAGTGGGCAGGCCAGGTTCAACCCAGATACTTTTGCCCAGTTCAAGAATATAAACACACCGCTCGATGAACTGAGGGGCCAAATGTCCCAGCTGCTAAAGAACCAGAGCCAAATCCGAGGACCCAAAGAAACACCGTGGTTTTTGTTACCACACGTGGAGGACGGGCGACCGACCCCGTTATGATCCCGGTTGTGAACAAGGAGAATGTCATAACTGAAGAGACCATTATTGGCGGTGATAGAGAAGAGGCTACGGAAGAGCCTATAAAGAATGATGAGAAGGCAGATCCACCATCCATCACACATACACCAATGTCGTCTCCTGATGATGTTGCAAGGAACAAAGTAAGCCGACCTCCTCCGCCATCTCCACAGAGGTTGGATTTGGCCAAGGTGGAGAAGAAGTACTCCAAGTTCACAGAGCTTCTGAGGGGCATACAGCTGAACATTCCATTCATAGATGCAATCACGGAGATTTCCATTTATGCCAAGTTCCTAAAGGACCTTATTACGGGGAAGAGGAAGCACGAAGAGATAAAGCACATGGAGGACTCTACCTCCATTATAAAGAATCATCTCCCCTAGAAGCTACCGGATTGAGGAAGCTTCACGGTTCCATGCTCCATCGGAGGTACGCCCATTAATCGTGCCCTAATTGATTTGGGAGTGAGCATCAGCTTGATGCCTCTCTCCATATTTGAGAGACTGCAAACTGGGAGCGAGTTGGAGCCCACGAATTTGTCCATACAGCTAGCAGATCATTCGATCACATATCTGGTGGGAATTGCCAGGGACATTATTTTGCAGATACCTCCTGGGCTGTGCGTTCCTGTTGATTTCGTTATTATGAATATGCCTGAGGGAGAGAGCTCCCAGCTTATACTTGGATGCCCCTCCATGGCGATGGCCGGCGTCCTGATTGATGTCCGTGAAGGAACTCTCTCGTTGAACGTGGGCAACATTGAAGCCCAATTCAGGCTGCAGAAGCCTATGAGAGAGCATGTTCGTGAAGAAGGAGCTAGCTATTTGGAGCTCCTAGAAGATGAGGTTGTAGGAGATTTTACTTCTGAGGGGATCATGAAGGACCCGATAAGAATGAGTCTTGACGATGACGGTGACCCAACCTACCACAAAGTGGTCGCCGCCTATATCCTTGTTTTGGTTGAGGAGCTTTTGGACCATTCCTTGCATCAGGAAAGGCCGGAGGCCATCAGTTACGTCATGGAGAAGCCTGGATTAGAAGGGTGCCAAATACCACCACACGGTATCATTGGCAAGAATGATGTGTGTATCTCATGTGCACCAAACAACTATTGATGACGCAAAGGGAGTCGAGCTCATGACTCAAAACGAGCGCTTATTGGGAGGCAACCCAATCTCTTAGATCTCGGATTTTCTTTTTCACTTTCTTATTTTTACTTTATTTATTTGGGAAAACCAAACAAAAAAATTGTTTATTTCTCCTAAAAACACAAAACCATAAAAATTTGATGAGTTCTTCCTTTTTACAGGTTGAACATGAAGGGGGCAAGCAAATCGACATTTTAGATGGAAGAAAGATGGAGGAGAGCAGTAGATTTGAAGAAAAGACCAAAGGAGAAGAGCAAAAAGGGATACAGGCTGCTCGGTCGAGCAGCCACTCTACTCGGTTGAGCAGTGCATGCTCAAGAAAGAAGCTCAAAAACGCCGCTCTGTCTACGCGGCCTGAGCAGCCTTTGCTCGGCCCGAGCAGACACCGACTCGACCGAGCAGCCACTCTGCTCGGTCGAGTAGCGCAGGCTCGAGAAAGAAGCTCAAAAACATCGCTCTGTCTACGCGGCCCAAGCAGCATTTACTCGGCCCGAGCAGACACCAACTCGACCGAGCAGCCACTCTGCTCAGTCAAGCAGCGCAGGCTCGCCAAAATTTTGAAGAAACGACGTTCTGTCTACGCAGCCCGAGCATCCTCTGCTCGATCCGAGTAGCGATCTGCTCGACCGAGCAGAAGCAAGCTTGACCAAGCAGATGAGGGAGTGATCTAAACTCAATTTTTAATTTCTGTTTGACTCGATCGAGCAGCTACGTTGCTCGACCGAGTCATTTTATCCAACTTGCAGGTCCCACTTCCAAACAAGTTGGGTTTTAAACCCTACTCGTTTCAATTTTTTACCCAAAGCTATCATAATTACCCTAATCTCTCTAAATAACTGCCCGAGCTACCCCCCACCCTGCTCGATCTCCCCCGTCGCCGTTCACTCTCCGCCGCCCGCGCCGCCATCCGCGCCGCCCGTACCGTCGTCCCTCCTCCCTCTCCGGTCAGTCTCCTCGTCTCTCTCTCTCTCTCTCTCTCTCTCTCTCTCTCTCTCTCTCTCCCCCCCCATTTTTTCTGATCGACGACGACCGCAGCCGGCGCCACCCACACCGGCGGCACCGCCCACCTTAAACCCCATCGACTTCCCCACCACCCTCCTCCGTCTTCCCCCCTCTCATCACGCCTCACAAACCCAACCCCATCTCCCAGTCTCCCATGCGCTAGGGCATCCCCGCTGCTCGATCGAGCACCCATGGTGCTTGACCGAGCATCTCTTCTCCTCCCCACAATGCTCGATGACGCTGACCAAGCACACTGGCTGCTCGATCAGGATACCTCAGCCTAGCTGAACTGATCGATCGAGCAGTACAGCTGCTCGGCCCGAGCAACCCCAAACTCAGCATCTCGCAGCATTTTCACTGCTCGACCGAGCAGGGCTTGTGATCGGTCGAGCAGGTTGACATATCCCTTATTATAATTTTATTAAACTGACGTCTTATTTGTTTCTATTTCAGGTACGATTCACCTACGTCAGCGTACACGTCTGGGACTAGCTTGGGAGAAAATTTTGCTGCGCTCGCTCAGTCGGTACACTCTTTCCTCTTTTTACTTTTATACCGACACGATGGTTCGCACTAGAGGAGCCACCACACCCCCGGTCGTGGGAAGAGGAAGGCCACTGCCGCCTCCTCTTCTCGACCTGCACTCCGCTCTCGCCGCGACCCATCACCCTCCTCCAAGGAGGAGTATGCAGGCGATCCGTCGTCCGCTTTCGACTCCTCTCCCACACGCACATCCACCACCTCTGCACCTATCCCCACCACTTCTGTACATATCCCCACCACTGTACCCACCGCCCCTCCATCATCATCCCCACACCCTTCCCCCACCAAGGACGCTCTGCCGGCACGTCTACAGACTTACGGCATCACATTCCATGACGACGCACACCGCGAGCGCTTCGTCAGGCTCTTGTAGCGTCGTCTCGTCCCCACACTATTCATAGACGTCCCCACCTTCTGATCCCTTGGACTCTTGTAGGGAGTCCATTGGCACTACCACATGATTGGATTTGAGCGGCTCCTAGCCGTCCATGCCCCCATGTACTCTCACCTGACACTGGAGGCTCTGAGCTCCATCACCCGCACCCAGGAGGGTGATGGCATCACTTTCCGCCTTATGGATCACGACTTCACGATCACACACGCCATGATCCACGACCACTTCCACCTCCCAGCCATTCCTGAGCCCCGAGACGCCTTCTCCCCAGACTACGGCATTGGCACGTTCGATGCTTCAGCTTTTTGGCATCGCATTTCAGGTCTGGATCGCTACCCGCCATGTCCAGGCGAAGGCATTATGCATCATGTATCCCTGTCTTCACTACGTGCAGAGACCCCTTGCTACCACTATCTTTTGCAGGCCAGAGGTCGGGACCATGTCCCTACCCGAGCTTACCCATCTTATGGGCATGACCCGACTAATGCGCTTCCACCCAGACGGCTCCCTTCGCCCTTTCATGCTCTCAGATGCAGCCCACTGGTTGTGCCATCGCCTTCTGCAGACCGCCACCACCTACTTCTCCATCGACATCTTCTGCGGTAGATTCTTTACCACTTTTGCACGGATGTTAGATATCCACCTTCGTGATGACCTAGTGACTCCTGCTGGCCCTACTCTCTTGACTCTTAGCGTCCTTGAGCATATGCATATCATCGGACCTTTTTGGAGTCCGCCACTGGACATACCATGTTGGTACCCACCACACACCCCACCTCATACTTCCTGCCCCTTACCTCACCCACATTGCATCTATCCAGTAGAGCTGGATTATCCATAGGGTCGACCCACTTCCAGCACTCCACGTACTCGAGCCCCCATGATCTCCCGTCGAGGCAGTCACCGATGACCTGGTGCCACGCTCCGTCGAGTACGAGGAGCACGACCTCGCAGCCCTTGTGGCCGCCCTTCCAGCTCCGCCTTTTCACCCACCCCCACCAGGAGGCACGTCTTCTTCCACATCTGTCTCTACCACCTCCACTACCATAGAGACCTTGGGGACTGTCACTACCTCTTGCCATGAGACCACTGCTGTTGTCTCTTCTGTCTCCATGCCTGAGGGCACTGATATTTTGTCTGCTCTAGAGCCTACTACTCTGGACTTCCCTGAGCACGACCCAGCCACCACCCTTCCACCTCTTAGGGATCTCATTGCTTCACTGCCCATCTCTTTATTACCCCACATTCCCCTTACTGGCACCACTTCGTCACCAGCAGCGGCTATCCTTACAGAGAGCGTCTCGACGTCTGTCCACACTTCTGTGTCGATGACCTCTCTATCTTCAGCCACTGCTGAGATCCCTTTGATCTCACCCTCTCTGACTTTTCTTCCTAGGCATCGTGCATCATCTACACGAGACCGCTTTACGAGAGTGGTGTCTCACGGTTCGTGTCCTTCCCGGCTCCCGCACCACAGACTCCCGTCTCACAGCTTTGGAGGAGTCGACTTCTTTGCTTCGGTGAGATTTCGACGCCTTCATCCACTCGACAGCGACATATCATGAGTGAGTCAAGGCAGAACTAGCCTCCATTATTAACCTACTCAGGACACGCGGCCCACCTCCGGTGATCCTAGCTCCAGCTCCTCCCCCACGGCCACCCACTGTGACTACCGTCTCACCACTCAGTGCTCCACATTCTCAGGCTTCTGCAGAGCCTACTTCTCCCACACCTGAGTCGGTCACCACAGTCCAGTTCACTACTGCTCTTGTCCTATATTCACCACCCACATCATCTGGTCCACAGCAGCGGGACCCATCACCACCTCCAGAGGGTGGTGCACCTGCTTGATTCTGCACATACCCACTTTTTGCCTCCCTCACATTTTATCGTGCCCATTTGTCTGTTTGGGGCCCTAGTCTTACATAGCTTGGGGGAGGACCCACCATGCATCATTCCGTACATATGCATCATTTTTCTTCATCATTGCATCATATCATGTTTCTATTTCTTTTGCACAGTTTTTATTTTGTATTCCACACCCACCCACCCTATTTAGCATCATCTCCCGCCTACTAGCGTTTTTTCAGCAGTGAGGACACTGCTGGGTTTAGCTTGGGGGATGAGCGATATCGCTTTATTTTTATTTTTATTTTCCCTTTTATTTTTCTTCCTTTTTCAGCTTTTTAGTTTACTTTTCCACTCATTTTCCACCTTTTTATATTTTTTCTCATTCAGCACCACGTTTTTCTTTTCGCCATGCATGCATCCCTCTTTTCATTTTCCTATTTTCTCCGCCCTTTTTATTTTTATGCTAAGGATGTTCTGCATGATAATACTTCTCGTAGCCCCAGTAGTTACTCACGATGCTTATTACTTGATGACATGCTATTTAGGGTAGTTTCAGTTTACTTTCTATATGCGTGCATATTCTTTTGCTGATCTATCTGAATTGATGCCTGATATGAATTGAAAATCAAATGCATAAAATAGTATCTAGTATGCGCTATGTTGGGTAATGCACCGAGGTTCACACATCATTAGAACACTTGGAGCATCTGCTTTCTATCTCATTCACTTCTGTATGCATGTTTGATGTTATTGTGCTTATTACTGCATGCTTTTCAGTATTTATCCAGATGAATGAAAATATCCATGCTAGTTATGAGTTTAGTTAAAGTATTATCATATTGAACCGTTGTGCACCTCTGATGAGTGAACCGAGTGATTCATTACTTTCCTTCTCCACATATCTTTATGATTCTCTACATATCAGTTGGTTTCACCCCTACAGCTACCCTTACCGCATCTCACTTCTTAAAAAGAAATATATAGCTTCTAAATTAAAAAAAGTGAAAAGGAAAAGAAAAAGAAAGAAATAAAATCGTTTAGTATCCTTTTATTAGAAGCTATCACATATACATGGGAAAAGAAAAAAAATTCCATATCTTATTCCTAGATGCGACGCCTCGAGTTAAGCTTGGGAGGGTAAACCAATTGATCATATGAGTGAGTATGACATTAGAGTGGAGATGGTGCATAACGGGGAGATTAGATAATGCTTAAACTTTACGAAATACTTTAGTTTTTGGAGATTTTTCATAATTCGAAATAAGTACTTGAATAGCATGATTCCTTTCCATTCTTTATTGCATGCTGGTGTGACTTCTATATGCTCCATATGTATCTATTGATTGAAAAGTGCATTGCCAACTCTTTTTATACTAGACTCTATAGACTGCATGAGATTGATATGAGTTGATGGCATTATTTTAGGAGATCCCTATTTTTTGTCTATATTGCATGATATACATATGATATGTAAAACCTGAAAATATCAATAGCATGTGCTTTTACTATTCGGAGCATTGTGACATACTGCTGAGGATTAAGATCTGATTGAACAACCTTAGCGCCCTCCACCCATCTCCATTCTCTTTTATTTCTATTTCTTTTTGTTTATCTCCCAGCATACCTAGTATTCGTCTTCCTCGAGGACGAGTAAGAGGTTAACTTGGGGGATTTTGATGTGTCCATATTTTACATCTTTTCATAGCATCATGCCATTGCATTTCATGCCATTTTCGCATCCAAATCCCATATTTTCCAACGATATTGCAATTCTAACGTTATATTCGAGTTTCGTAGTGTTTTATGGATTTTCAGGGATTTTGGAGCGATTCGGGACCCATTTTGGATACGGACACATCTGACATGTCAGTGAGCATGTTGGCGAAGCTCTACAGGAGTTCGCCGAGTTTTGGGAGCCATGGGAGGCGTTGAGAAGAGAGCAAGAGGAGAGGAGAAGTTGCAGAAGCTTCAGGAAACATTTTCCCAGGTAACTCGACCGAGCAGCGCAGAGCAGCTGCTCGGTAGAGCAGAGGCAAGGTGGAAGAGGACTGCAGATACATTGGCCGCTCGGACCGAGCACCCATGGTGCTCGGTCGAGCAGCCTTTACTCTTGAAGCTCAGCCAACCTCCGACACGGCCCAAGCAGATCTTTTGGAGACCGAGTCAGCAGGCTGCTCAACCGAGCAGAGCTGACTCGGGCCGAGTGGATAGAGTGGAAATTTTTGGAGAAGCGCAACTCCCTGACGTGCTCGACCGAGCAAAAGGCTCGCTCGGACCGAGCAGCCGACCGAGCAACATCCTGCTCGACCGAGTCAATGACTCGGTCGACGACGCTGAAGGCTAATTTTGGAAACTTTTCGTGGCCATCTGTTGCGTGTTTGGGGAGTGAAGTTTGGATCTGGCAGCTGCGTTTGGGGGGTTCTTTTCTTTTGTTAATTTTTGAATCACTTTTTTAGGGAGAGGAGATTAGAAAAGATTGTTAGATCTAAACCTAGTTTTTTTCTAGAGATTATTGATTCTATTTCTTGGTGATTTATTACTCATGCGTTCTGGAATTCTTGGGCTTTCTTTGGAATTATTGTTCGCTGTTTTCCTTCATCTTCGGCACTTAAGCTTTTCAATCTTTATTCAATTAATCCGCCGCGATGTTTTCCCTAGCAAAAATCATATTTTTATTCGTTAAAATCGCCATGAGCGAGTAGTCTCTTCTAGGGTTGATGGGTTAGCCCTAAGATCTTAGGAGGGAGATGTAGATCTGGATCTCTAGGTTGAATTAGGAATAAAAGAGAGTATTTCGGTCGATCCTACCGGATCCCTAGGATAACCCGCACTTAGATCATGCACACGGTCTGTGGAATTGATGAGCTTAAGGGATATCCTAGGGATTTGAATAGGGAAATCGGGGGATCCAACCAAGGCTCGTGACCATGCCCGGCTATAACGGTCGATTTCCGATCTTATGGATTTCTATGTGCACATACTTTTTCGTGCACGTATTTTATTTGGCTCTTGGTTTTGATATATACGATGTGATATACCGTTGTGACCGTATGGAAGTGTAGAATTTTATAGTAATTTTTGGGAACATCATTTTGCGGCTCGTTTTCTCGCAAAACAGCTTTGAATATGGAAGGGCGCTTTGGTCTTTTGGCACCAATACGTGGTTCCCAATTTTACGATAATTTTGGTAGGTGTAGCACACGATCGGACCCCGTAGCCCCGTACTTCTCGTATCCACGATCGTCTCAGTATTTTCGGATTATTTTTCCGATGCCCGTAGTGGAAGATATCCCCTAATCAATTTGCAACCGTTGATTAGCCGCTAATCAATTTGAATTTCAAATCTACTCAAATCCCTAATTATTCTCCCACGTATCATGGCAATAACTTGCAGCCACTATTCACACCTCCCCTTTCCCCTATCTCCACTCTCCCTATCTCTATCTCTCTCACACATTTAGCCAAAAACCCAAACCTATATAGCAAAACCCTTCATCTTCTTAAAGGGAAAACATGGCCAGCCAACTTTCACCCTCACGCAAACCCATCCTCTGTGATTTTCCCCTTCTTCTCTGGACACCAAACCTCACCCCCGACCTGCCCTAGCCGTCGGCCACCTCTCACCTCCAGCCCCCTTTCTTTCTCCTCAATTTTCTCTCTCTAAAGTGCTCTCCAAGCCAAAGAATCACAGATCTGGCCGCCGGCACTCCTACTCACGGCCAGCCACCGGCCGTCGCCACCACCGGCGACCATCACCCCCACTTTGTTCCCCTTTGATACTCTCTGCTCTGCAACTTCCCTCACGCTCATAGCCCACCTGTAGCTCCGTGAAACCTCGTCGGAACACGCCGTATCAGCTGTTTTTGACAGATCTGGAAGCTGAACTTCGCCGCCAGCTCACGACCACCTCCGACCACCCACGGAGACAACTCCACTGCCGTTGGCTTCATCTTGAAGTCCTTTGCCTTCTGCAACTTCCCATTGTCTCTGATCATCGCTGGAATTCCGCTGAGACCCGCGACAACGAACGTTGCACGAATCTGTCCTCTCCGGCTTCTCACGGCCACCCACCACCGTACGCTCATGCCGTCGGCCACCCACCAGGCCGGACATCTTCCACTGGTCCTACTTCATCTACCGACATCCCCCTTGGACTCTAGGAGTTCACGTGCATTGCCGCACGCACGTGTTTTTAGCCGACGTCGCCGTTATCGGGAAGATCCATTGCGCTACTCGCAATGGGAGGGTGATCGCTGTTAGCTCACTGATTTCACGCCACCACCTCGCTATCCAGAGGTGCCTCGCTGTGCTACTCGTGGCTGAGGAGTTCCAGACGACGCCAACGCTTCGCCGTTCAGACCCGACTTCCACTTGTTGGACGACGTCACGAGGTTGGTTCCCCTAACGAGTAGTAAAACCCACACCGTAGTTCATCAAAACCTAATCTAAAATTGATCAACATGAGCTAAAGTTAATTTCAGCATCTGTAAAATGTTCCCCACCGTAGGAAAGATCGACGAACGGACTATTTTTCTGTGCACATAGGGAAGACGTCTATCTAGACTGAACAAACATCAAAAACGTGACTTTTTGACTGATAGGTTAGTCCCACAAAATTTAGAAACAAACCATAATAGGTTTGACCAAAAAGCACGATCTGACATCGTCGTGATACTGTTTCAGACGGACCATCACCGACGAGTCGTTTCGACGGGACGCTCCGGACAGACGACGCACCCGCCACCGCAGGCAAGTGTACTCACTTGTACTTTCGGCCGTGTTTAGGCCATAGTATTTTAGGACTGATAAAGTGTGAACAAAGAGAACCAGATGTGAAATGATAGAGTCCGGGACACCCCTTGACAGCTTAGACTTGACGACGAAGTCTAAGCACAACAATAACTTTTAACACCTTAGGGTTTTCCTGTGTGTGCGTGCGTGTGGACCCCCTAGAAGAACACTCCCTTACTTGTCATGTCATGTCTTGTTATACACAGCCTGCGGCAATAGGGCACTTACCGAGTGATCCCTTCTATGGATGCACAGCCTGCGGGCAATAGGGCACTCATCGAGTGATCCCTTGTACGGATGCACAGCCTGCGGGCAATAGGGCACTCATCGAGTGATCCCTTGTATGGATACACAGCCTGCGGGCAATAGGGCACTCACCGAGTGATCCCTTGTACGGATACACAGCCTGCGGGGAATAAGGCACTCACTCGACAGAGTGAGTGATCCCTTGTACGGGCTTGTCTTGTGCACTTGGGTTGGGGTAGGGTTGAGCGTGTGCGCGGGGAGAGGGTCTGATCCCCCTCGAATCGTAAGGCATGAACCCTTCGAGTCACACGTGTCTTATCGTGTCTTGCCTTGTCTTGTCTTGTCACGTCTTATCTTGACCCGTTTAGGTTAGTCCCGTAGTCGGTAGCACATGCTACGGCTACTGCTTGACGTGTTTACTTTCCCTGCTCCGTTTACTTTCTATACCTGCCATGTATAACCTCAGCATGTTAATCAACCAGTAAACTATTGCTTTAAATTAAAATACACTTGCAGTAGAGTCTAACATTTCTGTGTAGACTTTACATGGTGTACAGTTCCTTTTCTCTTGGGTGCTGTACGTCAGGTGTCGAGCCGGAGTACGTTGACGAGGTAGACTTGCCAGAGTACGTGGAGCCCGAGGACGTCGACCCAGAGTACGTGCCTGAGGAGGACCCGAGCTAGAGGCTCCTCGCTGTTGTTGTTCCTGAGTTTTCCTTCTTACTAGGTTGGGTGCGTAGCACCGTTTACTTCTTTCTGTCTAGGTTGGATGCTTGCACCAGTAGTTTACTTTCAGTTGTTGTAGCCGTGTCAGGCTTTTTGTTTAGACTCTTAGTACTCTCTGGATATTGGTTTGGAATAAAAATGAATGTTTCCTTTTCTGTACTTTTTGTTGTTCCGTACTTTTCTGCAGGGACCTGTTCCTTCGTCTTGGAGTACCACACAGACGCTTATTGGGTCCGAGCCTCACGACTCCGGCCTAAGCGGGCCTTAGTCACGCTTCGCCTCCATAGGTTTGGGAAGCGGGGCGTGACAGGTTTTAGTGGTGGCCCATACAGGTCCTTTTCTGCAAAAAAAGTTCGGAATGATAGAAGTATTAACATTCTTTTTATTATTATCCAGTAATGTGTGCGAGTCTAAATTGTGTATTTCCTGTCGTTAGGATGGTGGGAGGACGTGAAGCTCGAGATGGACCTTCAGCTGACAGGACCATGGATGGCCGAGGTGGCAAGTTTCGCCAATTACTGGACGTTATGAGAGAGATGTTAGATGTTCAGTATCGGTTGGTTGATCAGGCACATCAGATTGCCTGTACTGCCCAGGCTCCTCCGACTGCACCACCACCGCCACTGCAAGGGAACCGACCAGCAGAGCAGTTCAGGCCAGCAGCTAAGCATGCAGTGAGACCAGTTCAGACAGTGCCTTTCAAGAGGCCTAGAGCACCTGTGCAGAGTCAGAGCAAAGGCCCATGTCATTACTGTGGCAAGCTGGGACATCATTCGAGCACTTGCAGGAAGAAGCTGGGATTGTGTCTGGCATGTGGAGCTGCCACGCACGCGGTTAAAGATTGCTCGAGGTATCGCCATGTGGAGAGCAGAGCGCCAGTTCCCATTTAGAGTAGAGCGCCTGCCCCAGTTCAGAGAGGAGCTGCTATCCGTGGACCACCCTTGGTCCCACAGGAGCAGATGTTTCGATAGGCAGTACAACTCTGAAAGCTGGCGTACACCATGAAAGCCGTGGAGGTTGAAGATGTGAATGGAGTTATTGCAGGTATTTCTTCAGATCTAGTCTTTCATTTCATAGTTTAGACCTTATTGTTAGCTTTGTTTGTTTGCCTTATTTGTTAGAGTAGCTTTGTTTGACCTTAGTTCCTTTATATCTTAGGCACCATTCTAGTGTCCTCTCACCCGGCCTTGGCCTTGTTCGACTCCGGTGCATCCATGTGCATCTTATCCCGGAGGTTTGTAACAAGGCACTCTATTCCCACCCATACACTTCCTAATTGTTGGGATATCATCACAGGGAATGGAGTGGTGACAGTGAATCAGGGTTGTTGATCGACTCCCTTGGCGGTCAGTGGACATGAACTATTGCAGATTTCATTGTCCATGATCTGTCGTTTTTCGATGTCGTTCTTGGCATCGAATTGCTGGGGGACTTCCACGCTCTGTTTGAATGCCATAGTGAGAGGGTGATATTCAGGATTCCAGGCATTCTTAAGTTCGAGTTCGTGAAGAATGCAGAGCCGATGACGAAGCTGACGAGGAAGGACGTGGAATTTCTTTGGTCAGAAGCTTGTGAGGAGGCCTTCAGCATTTTGAAGGCGAGGTCGACCACGGCACCGGTTTTGGTGGTACCGGATCAGAACGGAGGCTTTGAGGTATATTGTGATGCATCAGGGAAGGGTCTAGGATGCGTCTTGCATCAGCATGGCCAGGTGGTCACGCACGCTTCTCGTCAATTGAGGACTCATGAGAAGAATTATCCAACACACGATCGGGAGTTGGCAGCGATGATTTTTGCACTGAATATCTGGAGGCACTTCTTGCTGAGTGAGAGCGTGAAGATTTTTACCGATCAAAAAAGCTTGAAGTACATCTTTATGCAGAAGGAGCTCAACATGCGTCAGAGATGATGGTTGGAGCTTATGGCCGACTACGATATAGACTTGCAGTATCATCCGAGGAAGGTGAATGTAGTGCCAGATGCCTTGAGTAGACTTCCTACTGCGATGATGCATACTGCCGACTATGAATTCACCTCCTAGATGCTACAACCACCAATTAAACCAAAGCAACGTAGAAGTCTCAACCAAGCATCAACGTCTGACGGTCCTAGCGACGAGTCCTAAATCCCTAATCTTTTATATTTTATTTATTTCTTTCTTTGTGTGGAATCTCTTGTTAGCGACGTTGAGTGACACAACCTTCGCATCCATCAGCATTACGCCCTCCATACTCTACATTCACCAATAAACCCGCAATTCTAACTCAACCTAGGAGTAGATAGGTAGTATAGCACCGCTTTCCCGTGTTCGATACCCGCTTGCCACTATATCGTGTCCTCAATTGACGAGAAGCGTCGGCTTTGTCTGGAACTCCTCAGCCGCGGGTAGTGCAGCGAGGCACCTCTGGATAGCGGGGTGGTGGTGTGAAATCAGTGAGCTAACAACGATCACCCTCCCATTGCGAGTAGTGTAACGACTGGTTTTCATGTATCTGGATTTATTATATTATATTATATGTTTTGGTGGATTTTCTCCTTAAGCGTGGTTTTCTTCTCCGTAGCTTTCCTTTTCGATCGTTTCGTCGTGTTTTCTTGGCTTCTTCCTTAGAATCGTCGATTTTGGAGTAAGTCATTCGTGACGGGCTTTATATCGGTCATATCTTATTGTTAGATCAAGCCTAGGAGTCTTAGGAATCGATCCCGGAGCTTCGCGCTCCATTTCGGAACTTTTGGTTCTCATTAGCCGGTATAAGAAGGGGCACCGACCGACTAGATGACGATCCAGTCGGTCGGAAAACCTTCTTGAACCGACTAGTTGGCTTTGTAAATTTCTCAGGAGTTACTGTTTATCGTTAGTCGGTCTAATAACGTTGGTTGACCGACTAGGTTGCAAACTAGTCGGTCGGCAATGCTTCTTTAACCGACTAACTCATTAACTTTTTTGGTACCAATTACTGTTCCTTCTTAGTCGGTCTAAGTTCATATTTCGACCGACTAGTTGTTAAACTAGTCGGTTAAGTTTTGTACTCAGACCGACTAATTCTTAGTTCTTCTGTACAGTCGAGTACTGTTCACTTTTAGTCGGTCTAAGAACGCCCATCGACCGACTAGATGCCAAACTAGTCGGTCAGTAGTTGTTCTTTAACCGACTAACTCTTAGTTCAGGTTTTCGTCAGGGGTTACTGTTTACACTTAGTCGGTCTGCGTTGGTCAACCGACCGACTAGTTCCCAAACTAGTCGGTCAGTGGTTGCTCTTTGACCGACTAAACAGTACAGGAAACCCTAGTTTTGCCCTAGCCGCCACCAAACTCTATAAATACCCCTCCAAACGTTTTCTTCTTCTTCTTCTTCAACTCTAAACCTAATTTCTCCCCCATTGAGCCCCCTACTACCTCAAACCCTTATTCCTTCATCCCAAGCCTAAAATCCATCATCCAAACCCTCACTTAACACATTCTACCTCTCATCTACCTTAAAATCTCATCAAACCCCCAAAATCCACATCAAACCCCATTTCTCCAGATTTTCCCCATCCTTTCCAGATCTGAACCCTAGGTTCCCCGGAGCGTTTCTTCCGTTGCCGTGCTTGCTCGGCATCATTCTTCCGCTTCCGATACGGTAATAATCGATCTCTTAATGTTTTCATAACCCGTTGTGTTTTTGTGAAACCCTAATGAAATGAATGTTGTTTTGATGATTGTTTCTCCATAACAGCGAATTCCCCGTAGATTAGCGTCCGTGGGACGAACCCTCGTTGATCGTCATCCTCGGTGCTAGGCAAGTGAAACTTGCCACTTAGGGTTTTGGGCCATGTCTTAGGCCATTTGCTTGTTGTAGGCGTAAAAGAGACTAGGCGACGAAATGATACTCGCCTAGGCGCAAATTTAGGAACTATCTTGACAACGAAGCTAGATCCGACATTTACCATGTTGCACAACTACTGTTACGACCTAAAGATCGTAGGAGTCCGACTCCCGCCCGGATCCGCTAACATACCCCATTAACTCACCTTTTCACAAAAAGGCCGCCACCCCGGAAATCCGAATCCACATGGGACGGGCGCTCCCCGAGCGCACCGCCCCGAGTGGGTCGAACAACTGCAGTTGTACGCCTAGGCCAGGGGTGCGGAGGCGCGCCCGGACGGCACCGATAGGCCAGCTGACTTAGGCGCGGGTGTCTATCTGCGCCGGCGAACCATAGTCCGCGACCGACCGGGAGGCGCGGCCGGGCCGGATAACTCCCGGTCCGGACGACCCGTCTGATTCTCGTGCGACCCGACGCCAGGGATAGCATAGCCCGACCTTTAGTTCGCCACCAACGACAAACAACCTAGGATAAGGACACGACTGACACATACGTCACCCGACCGCCAGACAAAGCACCCCCTGGCGGCTGACCCATCTGACAGTTAATGCTTTCGGCTCTAACACCCCGACAAAAGCACCCCCTGGCCGTCGCGCCGCCTGACGAAAGCAGGTCAGGAACTCCTGTTCCCGACGTCCTTGTCCGAAGCTTCCGCTGACAACCGAGCCAGCTCAGCACGCCTAGTCATCACCCGTCAGGTATAAATACCCCCTCTCCTCTTACGGAGAGGGGGTTGGAAAAATTATCTCTTAATCTACAATTCACACACGAGAACAAGGGTCATCCATATCTTTGTTCTCCCACCCATAGCTCGCCACGTGCGGCCGACACACCGTTAGTCCGGCCGGCGTGTCTAGCCCCCCATTTTAAGCCCTATTACTGACTTAGGCATCGGAGGGGCTAAGGGTTGAACCCCAACCCTGCCCTTCTGACGAGTTGTTCGTGTTGCAGGAGAGCTCGCCCCTTGACCAAAGTCAGCGTCAGCTCCTTGCCGTCCAACCCTCCTCAGCTGCGTCCGGCGAGATTCGACCCCGTGTGCGCCACCGGCAGCGGATCCAACTTCTTCACCCCACTACTCACTTGTAAAACAGCCTACCTAAACCTTCTTCTCCATATAACCATCGTGCCCTTGGTTCCCCATAATACAAATTCATTGTACGCGAGTTCCACCTCGTAACAATTGGCGCCGTCTGTGGGAACGAAGGGTCACACCCATGTTAGACTCCATGCCGATCTCGCGGAACCCTGACCACGGCAAAGATCTCGTGGGTCAGGAACCGCTCTCCCTACAAATCACCCTGGCGTCCGACCCCCTTCTGGGGACGGGCACCGAAACTGAACCTACTTCGGCCCACGCCGTCCTGAAGAGCTTCGAGGCCGTCACTCAGGCCAGGGGAGGCTATCAGACGGCTGGAACGGAGCCTCCGCCCGGCCCATCAGAGCCCCAGAACGTGAGGCGGAACCTCCACCTTCCGTTCGAGGAGGAGGGGGAGAACAGGGGGCTCGCGGAGGAGGTTGCGGCCCAGCAAAGGCTCCTGGAAGAGGAGATGGAAGTTGCGCGGCGGTGGAGGCACCTGGGGGAGGCAGCCGCCGCGCAAAGGCGTTTGGATGAAGCGGCAGAGACCGCCCGAAGGGCCTACCAGGACGAAGAGGCCGCTCGCCGCCAACTCCGCCTCATCGTCGCGGAGCGCGAGAGGCTAAGGAGAGAAAACAGGAGCAACCGAGAAATCCTGGACGAGACGGCGACGGGTCGGCGGCTCGGGGACGGACGGGACCCGTTGCTGACCAGGTCCCCACCAGGAGGAGGCAGCCCGCCTCGCCTGCACCACCACTCCGATTCCCAGCACGAGGAAGCCGTTTGTCGACAACTACGCTTCCTCACCGCCGAGCGCGAAAGGCTCCTTCGGGAGAATCAAGAACGGATGGAGGCCCGAGGAGAGCTGGCCGGGAGGCGCTGGCGTTGGGAGAACCGTAGCCCGCAACCCGTCGAATCCTCGGCCCAAGGAAGGAAACCCACCAGAAGACCGTCGGGCTACTCCCCGGGGACGGAGGACCGTCGGCGGCCGAGGCGCGACCGAAGCCAGACCCCCGAATGGCGGAGAGGGGATGCGCCGGATCGCCCAACCTACCCGGAGGAGGCCACGCCACTTGCACGGTGGATCACGTCCGCCCCAAGGCCCATAAGGTTCAAACCCCCTCACTTGGCCACGTACAATGGGAGAGGCGACCCCCTCACGCACGTCCAGCAATATCGGGGGGCGATGGAGGCGCAGGACGTGGATGAGGCGTTCCTATGCCGACATTTCTCCCAAAGCCTGAGGGACACCGCGTTGGACTGGTACTTTGGCTTGCCCGCGAGGTCCGTCGGGAGCTTTAGCGAACTATCCCACAAGTTCTGCCAAGAGTTTCGGGCCGGGCGGACGAAAAAGAAGCCCTTAGACTATCTCAGCACGATAATCCAAGGGGAGGGAGAGACAACGGGAAGATACCTCCGCCGATTTCAGGAGGAAAGACAGGCGGTGGTGACATGCGACGATGAGGTGCTTATGCTGGCCTTCAAAACGGGGTTGCGGACTCGGAGCCTCCACAAATCCCTGCTCCGGGATCCGCCAACCGACTATGAGGCACTGGTTGCTATGGCGGAGAGGCACGCGTTGGCCGAGGAGACTCTCGGTGCCAAGGCCTTATTCCCCCCAGTGAAACCCTCCCAAGGCGAACCCCGGTCACACCCACGGCCGAGGCAGGAAGAGGGGCATCGTGGTCGCGACCAGCTGGCCCGGCCAAGGCGGGAACCGCTCGGGCCTCGCCCGCAAGATCGACCTGGCCCGGCGCGCGAGTTCGCTCCGGCCCAAGGGCTCCCTTGAGTCGTCCCGAGACAAGAAGGCCCCCTACGGGCGCATTACACGCAACTCAATACCCCCCTGATCGAGGTGATGGCCACGACTACACGAGCCAGACTGCTGCCGGAGCCGCCCCGAGAAATGAAGTCGGACCCAGCTCGGAGAGATTTTAAGAAATACTGCCGATACCACCGGGACCACGGCCACGACACCGACGACTGTTTCACCCTCAAAAGGGAAATTGAGCAGCTGATCCAGGCGGGCCACCTGGGGGACTTCGTCGGAGGCCGGAGACCGGATCGAGAAGATGGAAACCACCGAAGGGCACGGAGGGCGGACCCTCCTGCAAACGGCGAGCGGGAAGAGCCTCACCCCCCGAAACCCATCATGCGCATAAACGCGATATGCGGCGGGCCATCTTCAGGAGGGGCATCGTCGTCAAGCAAAAAGGCGTATGCGAGGCAAGTGATGACGGCTGGTCTTGGAGGGGACCGGAGAGGGAGAAGGATGGCCTACCCTCCCATCACTTTCAGCGACGAGGATCTGGAGGGGGTCAAGCAGCCCCACGACGACGCCATCGTCATCGAGGCCCAGATTAGGACGGCCATCGTCAGCCGCCTCCTGATCGACACAATGAGCTCCTGCGACATCCTGTTCATGTCCACCATCGAAAAGATGGGGTTAAGGCCGGTGGACCTGAGACCCTGTACCGGACCCCTCGTCGGATTCACCGGTCACTCGACCCCCATCATGGGAGTGATCACGTTGTCGATAACCCTCGGAGAAGAGCCACAAGTCGTCACTCGAATGACGCTGTTCGTTATGGTCGAAATTACGTCGGCATACAACGGGATCATAGGACGACCTTACATGGCGGCCATCGGAGTGCTCCCCAGCCTTCTCCACCAGATGGTCAAGTTCCAAACCCCCCGGGGGGTAGGGATCGTACGGGGAAGCCAGAAGCTGTCTAGGAGCTGCTACGTGGGGTCGACCAAGCACAAGGGACCGGAGAGGAACCTGAAGATCGACTCACCCGGGCGGAGTTATGACCCCTGCCATCCAGAGTTAGCTCCAGCCGATGCCGCCGCAAAGAGGAACAGGACCGGCTAATCGCTCCAAGGGACGTGGAGCACCGATTGTGGTATAGCCGGGAACTGTAAGTCATGAATGAAATATCTTGTTCCATTTCTTATCTTCGAATTTCGCTTCTTCTGCATGAAAATTTCAGTTCAACCCTCTCAAAGACTCCGGGGCAGGACCAATCCTCGCCACCCAAACCGGAGAGGGGCACGGGCCGAGCTGCGTACTCGCTCCCCCCCAAAAAAGAAGACCTCCGGGGCAAGTTCACTGAGCTTGGCCACCCAAACCGGAGCGCCATATGCGGGGTAGGTGACGGCCCAATACCCGTCCGACTATAGAGGCTGCGGGGGCGGCGACAGCCCAATACCCGCCCTCTCAAAGACTCCGGGGCAGGACCAATCCTCGCCACCCAAACCGGAGAGGGGCACGGGCCGAGCTGCGTACTCGCTCCCCCCCAAAAGAAGACCTCCGGGGCAAGTTCACTGAGCTTAGCCACCCAAACCGGAGCGCCATATGCGGGGTAGGAGACGGCCCAATACCCGTCCGACTATAGAGGCTGCGGGGCGGCGACGGCCCAATACCCGCCCTCTCAAAGACTCCGGGGCAGGACCAATCCTCGCCACCCAAATCGGAGAGGGGCACGGGCCGAGCTGCGTACTCGCTCCCCCCCAAAAGAAGACCTCTGAGGCAAGTTCACTGAGCTTAGCCACCCAAACCGGAGCGCCATATGCGGGGTAGGAGACGGCCCAATACCCGTCCGACTATAGAGGCTGCGGGGCGGCGACGGCCCAATACCCGCCCTCTCAAAGACTCCGGGGCAGGACCAATCCTCGCCACCCAAACCGGAGAGGGGCACGGGCCGAGCTGCGTACTCGCTCCCCCCCCAAAAGAAGACCTCCGGGGCAAGTTCACTGAGCTTAGCCACCCAAACCGGAGCGCCATATGCGGGGTAGGCGACGGCCCAATACCCGTCCGACTATAGAGGCTGCGGGGCGGCGACGGCCCAATACCCGCCCTCTCAAAGACTCAGGGGCAGGACCAATCCTCGCCACCCAAACCGGAGAGGGGCACAGGCCGAGCTGCGTACTCGCTCCCCCCCAAAAGAAGACCTCCGGGGCAAGTTCACTGAGCTTAGCCACCCAAACCGGAGCGCCATATGCGGGGTAGGAGACGGCCCAATACCCGTCCGACTATAGAGGCTGCGGGGCGGCGACGGCCCAATATCCGCCCTCTCAAAGACTCCGGGGCAGGACCAATCCTCGCCACCCAAACCGGAGAGGGGCATGGGCCGAGCTGCGTACTCGCTCCCCCCCAAAAGAAGACCTCCAGGGCAAGTTCACTGAGCTTAGCCACCCAAACCGGAGCGCCATATGCGGGGTAGGCGACGGCCCAATACCCGTCCGACTATAGAGGCTGCAGGGCGGCGACAGCCCAATACCCGCCCTTTCAAAGACTCCGGGGCAGGACCAATCCTCGCCACCCAAACCGGAGAGGGGCACGGGCCGAGCTGCGTACTCGCTCCCCCCCAAAAGAAGACCTCCGGGGCAAGTTCACTGAGCTTAGCCACCCAAACCGGAGCGCCATATGCGGGGTATGCGACGGCCCAATACCCGTCCGACTATAGAGGCTGCGGGGAGGCGACGGCCCGATACCCGCCCTCTCAAAGACTCCGGGGCAGGACCAATCCTCACCACCCAAACCGGAGAGGAGCACGGGCCGAGCTGCGTACTCGCTCCCCCCCAAAAGAAGACCTCCGGGGCAAGTTCACTGAGCTTGGCCACCCAAACCGGAGCGCCATATGCGGGGTAGGCGACGGCCCAATACCCGTCCGACTATAGAGGCTGCGGGGAGGCGACGGCCCAATACCCGCCCTCTCAAAGACTCCGGGGCAGGACCAATCCTCGCCACCCAAACCGGAGAGGGGCATGGGCCGAGCTGCGTACTCGCTCCCCCCCAAAAGAAGACCTCCGGGGCAAGTTTACTGAGCTTGGCCACCCAAACCGGAGCTCCATGTGCGGGGTTCCCGACGGACCAATACCCTCCCTCCCCAGAAAGGGCCTGTCACCCCCCTCCTCAAACATCGGGAAACGAATCAGGGTCCGCGAATCAAGGCAACCCCCAACGCGGAGCCATCCCTGAGGAGTAACGCCTGACCCCCATAAAGCCGACGCCCGAAATGACTTGTCCAACCCAAAAGGACCCTCGGGACGAACGCCACGGACAAATGGCACGCCTGCCAAAAAACGGGGTCTGAGGAGTCACATCACACGTCACCCATCGGAAACGCTCCCCGAAGAGCGAAATTCCGAGACGACCCCGACTCTCCATGAAGAGGAAATGAGGACAGAAATACACCATTATAAATCCCCCCTCCTTGAGGGGGGGGGAGGAAGGCGAGAGAAAGGATGTGGAGAAAGACTAATCATTTCTGCCACCCTCTCCCCCTAAAAATGCATGGAAAATACGACCTTCACCGACCGCCAAGGTAAACGATCCCCCAACAGGATATTCCCCTTACACGACGGTTGCCCAGCCTGCTGCTCCCCTCCTTCCTTTAGACAGCTTACGGCATGGGAACTGGAGCTCCACTGGCATACCATGCCTCTCCACGGACGCCCCGCGTACGCAGGCGCGACTGGCAGACAACCCGATGGATGGGACAGACCTGCCAAATCACCTCACCGGACACCCCGGCAGTCGCCCGCGTCGCCCCAACCGAGGGGGACTTGTCCCCGAGCACCGGCGTGCTCCAACAGGCTACTCCGCTTACACCGGTAGCGCCCCCCTTCCACTCATCGACCTCCCCTGGACCGTTTACGCCAGGAGGACGCACAGATGGGCTACGGACCGCGTCCCTTCGCGCCTATCACACGGAGACTCCAGTCGATGGGAGCAACAAGGCCCCGCGGGATAGAACAGCCACCAAGGACACCCTCTCCCCCCAATTCTGGGAATGAGGGCCAAAGCCACTGCCTGGCTCCGACGCGACCATCCACCCCTATGCCGAGGGGGAACCCCCTGAACCAACTCCATGCCCCTTGTCAGGGGCGCGACGCCAGAGAGAGGCGGATCGACTACGATGAGAACATCAACCTACCTAGAGCGATTCAATGTCACGCCTACGGGCCGATTCAATGTTACGCCTACGGGCCGATCCTGTCTTAGTAAACTATCAATAATAGCTGATGAAAAGACTACTCCCGGTTGACCGCTAGTTATAGCTCGGGCACACTTAGACACGAGCAACCCGCGAAAAGGGAGGCTAACTCGCTGTACAATCTCTCGGGCGCGCTACGCGAAATAGAGGGAGTTAACACGATTCCCCCGACGCCAGGATAGAAACGTCCGCGCCAAGGCGTAACTCTAAGAAGGGAATTTATGCACACACACACAGGCAGAAAATCCCAGAAAAATGCGGGGACGAGCCCAGCAAATCTTCACTTTCTTTCGTTTTTAAAATAAAAAAAAGGGGGGGCCTATACAAAACTACTTGTCGCTTCCGCCAGTTACGACGCCCCCTCCCTCAGTGGAATCTCCCACCGGCCCGCCGTCCTCCGGCTCGTCACCCGCCCCTCTGTCTCCATCCCCCTCCTCGTCGTTGCATGCGGCGAGCCCGTCAAGGTCGAGCTCTACCGGCGGGACCAGGCCTGCCGCCTTCTCCTTCATCCGAGCCAAGCTGGCTTCCCATCCCTCCGCGCGACCCTTCTCCATGCCCTCGGACATCGACTTTGCGAGGGCGGGGATGACGGTTTTCTCCTGATACGTCCGAAATTCCTCGACCCTACGGGCCAACTCCTCCTCGGCGGCCTTGGCACGCCCCGCTAGATCCTCCGCACGAGCCTCCTCCCTCCTAAGGGCCTCCTCCAGCTCCTTTGCTCTCTCTCCAGCCTCGACCGCCTTTCGCTCATGATCGGACACGACCGTCTTCAGGCGCTCTACCTCCGCCTCGTTTCGGTCGCCCCTCTCCCTCTCCTTCGCAAGGTCCTCGCCAGCGCTCTTACGAAAAGCAGCGAGCTCGGCGACCACCCTAGCCACGGCGCCCTCTGCCTTGTGGATGGCTGGCACGTGCCTCATCATCCCAAGCATCAAGTTGATGATCTGAGTAAGGAAAGATAGAAAAGTGAACCCATTTAGGGTGTTCAATAAAACCCGCTGAAAAACGTCGCCCACCTTACAGAACATACCTGGACGCCGTGCATCACCGCGGTCCTGCACAGACCCTCCGGCTCCATCGCTTCCTGCGCCGCCCTATCGCGGGGCAGGAAAATGTTCTCCGCCAGCCTCGCCGCCACACCTCCGTCCTCAAACACGGATTCATCACTTGCTACTTTGTACGGCGCCCGATGAAGCGCCCCGTCGGGGTAGCCCTCGACATCGGTCCTCTTGGCCTTAAACTTAACCAATGAGGCCTCACAGCGGGGGTCGGCGGCCCTCTCGAGACCGAACATGGGACAACCGTAAGGCCAAGGGTCCCATCCTCCGGACCCGGTCGGGCCACTCGACGCTTCGGCCCTCCCCGGTTGACCACTAGCCGACGCCCCCTCCCCCTGCAGGTGCCAGGGGGCTAGACGACCTCGTTCGGGGCACCTCCCCCCTCCCCCTACCGACCCTTCGTCCCCGCCCTCCAAGTCGATGACGGGATTCGACATCCCCTCCCCGGCCCCACCGCCCGCCGGACCGGTTTCCCCCGACACGTCAGGCTCAGACGACCTCGTCGGACTCTTCCTCCTCTTCGTGGACAATGGCACCCCAGTCGAGCTCCCCGCCCCTCCTTCCGCTCGCGACCTCTTGGGGCCAACTCTTGTCGACGTTCGCCCCACCTGCTCCGAGGCCCGCCGCATCATTTCCTCGAGGGACAGACTCATTGTGCCACCTGCCAAAGAGAGAAAGTTCAGCGTAAGCATATCAGGCGCATGAACACCAAAATCTTTTGTACCTTCGGGCCATATGTACGCCGTTATCATCTCAGCCCGAGTGAGCTCCGATAATCTCGGCCCTCCGCGGGTATGGCCATTAAAATTTGGGCCACCACTTTCTCCTCGTCCCCCAATTTCACCCCCTCTCTCGCCTCGGGATTATGCTCCGACCAATCAGACCTTATCATCACATCCTCTGGCACCTCCACAAACACATACTGCTTGCGCCACGACTTAATTTTCCCAGGCAACCCCCTAATGAGCGGATGCTTCCTCTTCGCGGAGAGATAGTAGCATGACCCCAACCTCTTGACCAAGAAGAAGTGGCGAAATAAGGACAGGGAAGGGCTAACCTGGTTGCTTATACACAGCACTAGGAACCCCACAATGGCACTGATGGCATTGGGCATCAGGCGATACATGGGCAGTTCCAGGAAGTTCAACACTTCCAGCAAGAACGGAGGGGGGGAATCGCAAACCTTGCTCAAACGAAGATACGTATACCCCAACCTCCCGGTCGCCCGCAAAACACACCCTTTCTTGCGGCTCCGGTTCACGAACCGAATACGGCGGCCTGACGTACATCGTGAAGATCTCCGCAACAGATTTCTTCAGCACCAACTTCACGCCCGCAATCTCGATGGGCACCCTTCCTGTCTCTGCGGCGGAGCTTCCTTCCCCAACTACCCCCGAACCCTGACCCCGAAACGGAGACATCGAGGAAGACATTTCTAAAACAGGCGTCTTACCTAACGGGTGCCGACGACTCGGGCGCTTGCGCTACTCCGCTGACCGCTCCCACGAGAACGACTCAGGCAGGGACACTGAAATCTCCTACGAGCCCTAGCTGCTTGTCAAAAATTTTCTCCCGACAATCACCTTTGCTTCCCTCCCCTCCACGAGATCTCTTTATATCGACTGCGCAAACCATCATGACCGTCGACCCCAAGACACACGTCACCAATCCGGGCCCTGTCCATCACCGACCCACGTGTTCTGACGCTTCGCGTACTGTCAAAACCGTCAATTCCGCCACGCGTCATAACTACAGTGGTCGGTCCGCCTCGGTTCCCGCCCGCCGTCGATTCGTCAGGATGACGTCTAGTCATACTACCGCCATCAATTCCCGCCCAAATTCCTGCGAAATGATTACCCCCATTCGAAATTACTCCATGCGCCACGCTCGATCCATGATTGAGTCCGGCCTCCGTTAGGGCGGCCACAACAAGAAGGCGGCGCTCGATCCAAGATTGAGTCCGCCCTCCGTCAGGGCGGCCGTTAAAAAAAGCCGGTGCTCGATCCAAGGTCGAGTCCGACCTCCGTTAGTACGGCCAAAACACGAAGGCTTCCCTCACGCCGGTGAAGGATCCGATCTCCATCGGTTCGGCCGGAACAGGAAAACTCCGCCCAACTCATTGTATTCTCGGTTCCAACACTTGGCAAACTTTCGTACGAACCAAGCACATTCGCCCCACCACGGCACCGCCGGGCCCCGTGCTGGGCATCTGAGCATCATGACCACCGGAGAACACGACTAATCTCAACTCCCCTCCCCCGAATACTTCGGCGGAGCGCAGTTGGGGGCATTTACGTCCCTCACAAAGCGTACATTCTACGAGCAAACCAAGTAGGAATACAGTTCGGCACAAGACAATAACAATGTATTTGCCCAAAAAACTACACCATACATTGAACTTTCCACACACTACAACAACACATTGTCTATAACCCCCTCACAAGACGGTACGGACCTCCCCGAACCCACGCTTCTAGCGACGCCTCTCAACCGGCCGATCTCTCACCTCCTTAACCACTCACCGAATCGCCGCATCCTTAGCTTCTTGCAACATCGGCACAACATGCTCATCATGATAGAGGCAGATAACGGCTTCGATCAGTTTGCCTTCGGCATCCCGTTTTTCCTCCAGTCGCCGCACCGCTAGACCCTTCTCCCTCTTCTCGGTCTCCAAGGCGTCCTTTAGGTCCTCTATTTGCCTCCTCTGTAACCCGATCACTGCTTTCCTGCTGACCACTTCTGAGTTATGCTTCGACCGGATATCATCCCTCTCTTGCGTTACCTCTTGAAGCTGCTTCTCGACCATTGCTTTGGACGAATCGAAATACGCAGCCCGCCCCTTCTCCACCCCATAGGCCTTCCTAACCCTCTCCAGCTCCACCTCCGTGTCCCTCAGCTCCGCCTTGACCTCGCCAAGTTTCTCCTTCGCTGCTCGCAGGGCGGCCCGGGTGACGGCCGATGAGGTACGGCCCCGCAGGGCTAACACGTTCGTGACCATCTACATAAACCTCGAATCAGCGAGACACGGTCAAATAAAGCCTGCAGGCGAGGAAAGAAAACCGGCTTACCTGTACGACGTGCCATATAGCCGAGCCACACAACCGCTCTGCCCCCACGCGAGTCAACGACTCACGATCGCGCGGCAACACGCAATACTCGGCGAGGAGCGCCGCCACTCCCGCGTCCTCGAATACCGACTCGTCGCAGCTGACTTGAAAGGGAAGCTTATGGAGACGGTCATCTAAGTACGCCTCGACCTCCTCCCGGGTCCTCTTAAAACGAATAAGGGCGCCCTCACAAGCTAGGCTCGATGACTCCCCCATTTCCCACGAAGGGATCCAGTATGGCCACTTTTGAACCACAGGCGCTCGGCGAGGCGCGACCACCTCTGGTACCCGCGGAGGAACGGAGGGTGTGGCCCCTCGCACGGGCACGTCCTCATGAAGATCCTCGCCGGGCCCACCGACGGAGCTGCCTTGCCCGACTGCCCTCCGTCCCGGGTGCAATCTCTCCCCACGGGGGGCCCCGCCCCCACGTTCCTGGGATCCTGCCTCGCTAGCCACCCCCTTGCCTTTCCCGCGAGGATCAGTATCTCCCGAAATCGGGGCTCCGGCCGAGCCTGACACCTCCTCCGGCTCCCTCATCGCGTCTTCGCCTACAAAAGGACAAGAGAGACAATCAGGGCGAGCCTAGCCCAGAGTTTACAAAACTTCAAAGATACCTAGGGTCCAAAAGTCCTGGGCGAGCCGACTGCTCAGCGTTAGACTTGCCCAATGACGGCACGCCTCGGGCAGTTCCACCAAAATCTGAGCTTTGGCAATATCCTCCCCGGTCAGCTCCACCCCTTCATTTACAAAGGGATTCCGCGCCCCCCAATTCGACATCAGTGCCACGTCGCTTGGCACCGTCACGAAGACGAACTCCCTCATCCAATCACCGACATCGTCAGGCACCTCGAGGATGAGTTTTCGCCCTCTCCTGGCGCAAACGCGATGATACATCCCCCACTTCCGAATCACGAAGAAATGCTGGAACAATGCCAAGGAGGGACTCAAGGAGCAAGCAAGGCACAAGACGACAAACCCCACTAACAAGCCCCAAGAACGGGGCGCTAAGGCAAATATCGGCAGCTCCAGTAAATTCAACAAATGAAACATGCACGGATGGATCGGAAAGCGGAGCCCCAACTCGAAGGACCGGACATAGACCCCGACCTCATCATCCCCCGGTGAACTCACCGCTTCCTCCAACCCGGGAACCCGCACCTCATAGGGTTGTCGCACAAACCGCACGCGAATCTCCCTGATGTTGATCCTATCCAACCAACGTCGGGTGGACTCAATGTCTCTCGGTACGACAGATCGCCATGACCGTCTTTCCCTGGGCCGCCGCACCCCCGACTGCGACACCCCCTCGCCCACCAACTCCTCCTCCCCCACCCGGCTACTTCCTCCAGCCTCGAAACGAGAAGCCATTGATCGGAAAGGAAGGAAATTAACTGTTATTACCTGTTGATCCCTTGAACTCGGAAGGCGATTGGAAGAAGATGATCGGCGACGGAAGGGGCAAATTAGCCAGCAAGCTCCAAACAGAAATATCGAACGCCAGAGGAGAAACAGAGAAAGACAAAAACTCCCGCCGACCGCCTCCCAGACCCTTTTAGCGGTAGAGGTGGCCTCCGGGCCATCTCGGCCGTCAAACTTTCGCCACGCGGCGCCCATCGAGACGTCCCCGACGCCTCGACTGGCGTGAGGGTCACCTCATCCACGTGTCGCAAACCTAATCGCAGAGACGCTTCGTTTTCCTCTGCCCCCTTTTCAAATCATAATAATGACCACTAAGGCGGGAGTTCCGAAGCCGCCGCCGTCTCTACCCGGTGGGTCCAAGGCCCATATTGATGGTCCGGAATATCGAAGGTGGTTCGCCCTCCGAGCCGAGCCGGGCTGCCGCCTCAGACTCGAAGGCCGGGGGCAATTGTTACGACCTAAAGATCGTAGGAGTCCGACTCCCGCCCGGATCCGCTAACATACCCCATTAACTCACCTTTTCACAAAAAGGCCGCCACCCCGGAAATCCGAATCCACATGGGGACGGGCGCTCCCCGAGCGCACCGCCCCGAGCGGGTCAAACAACTGCGGTTGTACGCCTAGGCCAGGGGTGCGGAGGCGCGCCCGGACGGCACCGATAGGCCAGCTGACTTAGGCGCGGGTGTCTATCTGCGCCGGCGAACCATAGTCCGCGACCGACCGGGAGGCGCGGCCGGGCCGGACAACTCCCGGTCCGGACGACCCGTCTGATTCTCGTGCGCCCCGACGCCAGGGATAGCATAGCCCGACCTTTAGTTCGCCACCAACGACAAACAACCTAGGATAAGGACACGACTGACACATACGTCACCCGACCGCCAGACAAAGCACCCCCTGGTGGCTGACCCATCTGACAGTTAATGCTTTCGGCTCTGACACCCCGACAAAAGCACCCCCTGGCCGTCGCGCCGCCTGACGAAAGCAGGTCAGGAACTCCTGTTCCCGACGTCCTTGTCCGAAGCTTCCGCTGACAACCGAGCCAGCTCAGCACGCCTAGTCATCACCCGTCAGGTATAAATACCCCCTCTCCTCTTACGGAGAGGGGGTTGGAAAAATTCTCTCTTAATCTACAATTCACACACGAGAACAAGGGTCATCCATATCTTTGTTCTCCCACCCATAGCTCGCCACGTGCGGCCGACACACCGTTAGTCCGGCCGGCGTGTCTAGCCCCCCATTTTAAGCCCTATTACTGACTTAGGCATCGGAGGGGCTAAGGGTTGAACCCCAACCCCGCCCTTCTGACGAGTTATTCGTGCTGCAGGAGAGCTCGCCCCTTGACCAAAGTCAGCGTCAGCTCCTTGCCGTCCAACCCTCCTCAGCTGCGTCCGACGAGATTCGACCCCGTGTGCGCCACCGGCAGCGGATCCAACTTCTTCCCCCACTACTCACTTGTAAAACAGCCTACCTAAACCTTCTTCTCCATATAACCATCGTGCCCTTGGTTCCTCATAATACAAATTCATTGTACGCGAGTTCCACCTCGTAACAACTACCATGTCATGTTTAAATTTCCATTAACGGTACGCAAATTAATTGTCATGTCATTGCATCCTTTAAGTGTTTCCGTGATTGTGTAGCTTCGCTACAATACTTGTGTTTCCTGGCTCGTGTTCCAGAAGCGGGCCATGTGTTGGTTGATAACCAATGCCCGAACTACTTGTTCCCGGCTAGGTGCACCCCTACGCCAAATGCTTATGAGTTATGAACTAGAATGCGAGCTCCTGTGCGGGGCAACCCTGGCTCATTTACTGAGCTCGTGTGCAGGGACCCTGGCTCGTTCACATGTGGGTATTGGGGGTAAGAGTTAAGCGGCCAATCAATTGGGAGTCTGCCCGATCAGCAACTGCAGTGGTAAGGCGTAAACTCTGGGTTCTGGGGTAGTGTTAAGCGGCCAATCAGCGTGAATGCCAAACCGTTCAGCTGTAAGGCGTAAACATCTACAAACAACTTGAAACGTGACTAGTGAAAAGATTGAGATTGTTAGTAGCTTGGCTACTCTTGACTTGTCCCGATAATTGTTCTCTTGTACTTATTGTTTCACCATGTCTTGCTTGTGCACTCATGTTATAACTGCCATGTCATGCATACTGTAACTGTTAGGTTGTTAGCTTGCCTTACTTTCAGTTTCCTTGCCCAAGTCTTTTAGACTTACTGACATGTGCCCCTTTACTCTTTTGGGTGACACATGTTAGATCCTGAGCCTGAGTATATTGTTGAGGACGAGGTGTTTGCTGACGCCGAGCCCGAGCCTGTGTTTGGCGAGGAGTACGTGGACACCGGGGACCAGTCCTAGTGTCTTCGTTGTACTTTCCCTTTTTCTTTAGACTGCTGTTTTGTTGTCGGTGCGTAGCACCTATACTTTGTTGCGTTGTTGCTTTTGTTGGCCTTGTTCTGGGCCTTTAGACTCTTTCCTTTAGCCTGGTGGCTTTTCTGGATGTTGAACTTGACTTTCATGTTGGACAAATTATGAGATATGAGATTTTATTTCTGTCTCTCCTTGTGTTATTATTGTTGTTCCGTTTGTGGTTACAGGGACCTGCTTATGTTTTATTGACGCTTATCGGGTTTGGGGCTTCACAGCTCCACTCTCGTGCGGACCTTCTCACGTCTCGCCTCCATTTTAGGGAAGCGGGTCGTGACAGGTTTTGTTGGTGGCCCATGCAGGTCGCTCTTCTGTAACTGCGATTATCGGAATAACGATAATAATATTAGAGTGTCCAATAAACTAAGTTCGACGTCTGAGTCATAAGCTATGAGTCTAATCTGCTTCGTTTTCTGTGTCATTAGATGGAGGAAGGCGATTCACCCGTGGTGGAGGTAGTGGTGCGCCCCCTCATGATGAGGAGCCTGAGCGGGAACCCACCAATAGAGAGATGATGCGGATGATGTTTCAGATGATGCAAGTGAGCAGGGCGTGCTCCTGCAAGTCCAGAATGCTCCACTTGCTCGTGCTGCCCGGGCACTTCCGGATGCCCCTCGCTCCGAGCCGGGAGCAAAGCAATTTCGGGAGCTGGGTCCCGCATATTTTGATGGGTCTGAGGGTCCTCTGGCTACCGATGAGTGGATTCGGAACATTGAGGATAACTTGAAGATGGCCAAGATCACCCCGGCTGGATGGGTTGATTTGGCGAAGAGGCAACTCAAGGATAATGCTCGAAACTGGTGGGATGCGGAAGATAAGATGCTGGTGGAGCCGATAGCTTGGGCTACCTTTAAGTCCAGGTTTGATGAGGAGTTCTTTCCGAAGGCTGCTAGAAAGGAGATGCTGCAGCGCTTTATTGATCTGAAGCAAGGGAGCTTGACGGTGGACCTGTACCACCAAGAGTTCACTAGGCTGAGTCGGTTCGCACCGAAGATGGTGTAGGATGCTGATGAGAGGGCTCAGAGGTTCCTGCAGGGACTTGCTTTGAAGCTTCAGAGTTTCGTGTCTTCCTCTGATCTGGACTCTTATCAGAAGGTTCTGGTCGCTGCGAGGAGGCAGGAGCTGAACCTGAGTCAGAGGAGAGGACATGTTTCCGGTACTGGGAAGAGGCCTATGGAGCAGGCCAGGGCGGTGGTTAGGCCTGGTTTCAAGCCTAATCAGCCAGCTCAGTTCAAGAGGCCAGGAGGGCCTATTCAGAAGACTTGCCATTTCTGCGGCAAGCCTAGCCACATCAAGGATCAGTGTAGGAAGTTTCTGGGCCAGTGTTTGGTTTGTGGTGATGCTTCTCATGTCACGAAGGATTGTCGGCATGCGAATCAGCTGCGGAGGGCACCTGTTGCAGCACAGCCGTTGCAGCAGTGAGTGTCTGTTCCTGCTGGACGTGGAGCAGCTCTTGTTCCACAGAGGCAGGCTTTTCAGCAGGCTGTTCCACCGAGGAGGCAGGCTTTTCTGATGACCGCTGTGGAGAGCGAGGCTGTGGATGAGGTTATCGCAGGTAATCCTCAATCTAGCTGTTACTTTCCTAGCTGGTTTTGATTGTTAGATTGTGTTGTTTGCTTGAACATGATTGTTTGCTAGACTAGGGTTTGATTGTTAATTGCTTGTTAGGTGTGGTTTTGGTGTGCACATTTCCTGCACGAGTCCTCTTTGACTCTGGTGCATCGATGTGCATTATTTCTCGGAGCTTCGTGGAGAAGCATTCCTTGTCGACGTCCCCTCTTTCCAAGAGTTGGAATATCGTTACAGGGAATGGCGTGGTCTCGGTGCATCTTGGTTGCAATTCTTGCGCGTTGGTGGTCTGTGGACATGAGCTTTACGCTGATTTCATTGTCCACGACATCATCAACTATGATGCAGTCCTTGGGATGGATTGGCTTGCGAGCTTTTATGCTATGATCGACTGTCGGAGGAAGAAGGTGGTGTTCGAGATTCCCGGACATCCAGTATTTGAGTTCAACCGTGGTAGCAGCTCGCTTGGTCCTGTCAGGTTTCGGGCCAGGCCGGTGGAGGTTGTGGCTATGCAGATAGAGCTGGAGAGGCCAGCTGTGGTGCGGGATTTTGATGACGTCTTCCCTGAGGAGATGTCTGGTTTGCCACCTGATCGAGCTCTAGAATTTTCTATCGATCTTGTTCCGGGAGCGCAGCCGATTTCGAAGGCGCCGTATCGTATGGCACCCGCTGAGTTGGAGGAATTGCGGAAGCAGCTGGATGAGCTTTTGCGGAAGGGTTATATCAACCCTAGTGTGTCTCCGTGGGGAGCACCGGTGCTGCTGGTGAAGAAGAAGGATGGTTTGCGTCGCATGTGCGTGGACTATCGGGAGTTGAATGCGGTGACCATCAAGAATAAATACCCGTTGCCTCGCATCGATGATATTTTTGATCAGCTTGGAGGTTCGAGGGTGTTTTCTAAATTGGATTTGAGGAGTGGTTACCATCAGTTGAAGGTGAAGAAGGGAGATGTTCCGAAGACAGCGTTCAGGACGAAGTATGGACACTACGAGTTTGTGGTTATGCCTTTCGGTGTAACCAACGCACCGGCAGTTTTCATGAATCTGATGAATCTGATTTTCTACGACTTTTTGGATAAGTTTGTCGTTATCTTTATTGACGACATTCTGATCTATTCAAAGTCGGAGGAGGAGCATGCACTGCACTTGAGGACGGTATTGGAGATTTTGAGGAAGCATCGGTTGTATGCTAAATTTTCGAAGTGCGAGTTTTGGCTGGATAGAGTTGCTTTTCTGAGGCATGTGGTGACTGGAGATGGTATTTCAGTGGATCCCGATAAGATTAGGGCCATCAGAGAGTGGCCTATTCCGTCATCTGCGTCTGAGATTCGGAGTTTCCTTGGACTTGCTGGTTACTATCGGTGCTTCATTAAGGACTTTTCCCGTATTGCTGAGCCGATGACCAGGTTGACGCAGAAGGATGTACCTTTTGTTTGGTCGGGTGATTGTGTGAATGCTTTTGGTGTTCTGAGGGAGAGGTTGACGACTGCCCCCATTCTTGTTGTGCCTGATCGCAGCAGTGGATTTGAGATCTTTTGCGATGCTTCGGGCAAGGGTCTCGGTTGTGTGTTGCATCAGCATGGGCATGTTGTGGCGTATGCTTCGCGTCAGCTCAAGACTCATGAGAGGAATTACCTGACGCATGATTTAGAGTTGGCTGCTGTTGTGTTTGCTCTTAAGATTTGGAGGCACTTCCTGCTGAGTGAGAAAGTGAAGATTTTCACCGATCACAAAAGCTTGAAGTATATTTTTACTCAGAAGGAGCTCAACATGCGACAGCGTCGATGGTTGGAGCTCATGGCGAATTATGAGATTGATTTGCAGTATCACCCTGGCAAGGTGAATGTGGTTCCTGATGCGCTGAGTAGGCTTCCAGCGGTGATGATTTTGCCCTCGCAGTGGAGATTGCAGCAGGATTTGCGAGTCTGGTGTGGAGATTGTTCTTCCTGGGGAGGCTTCTTCGTTGATGTGTATGCAGATACAGTCGACGATTGTGGATCGGATCAAGGCTGGCCAGGCTGAGGATCTGAAGCTGGTGAAGATTCGGGAGCAGGTGGAAGCCAGTCTGCGGACTGACTTTTTGATTCATGAGGATGGCTCGCTGAGGTTTGGAGCCAGGCTGTGTGTGCCAGCTGGAGATATTAGAGAGGAGTTGATGGTGGAGGCACACAGTTCGCCGTATTCTGTGCATCCTGGTGGCACCAAGATGTACCAGGATCTTCGTCTGAACTATTGGTGGCATGGCATGAAGAGGAGTGTGGCTCGGAGTGTAGCCAAGTGTTTGGTTTGCCAGCAAGTGAAGGCGGAGCATCAGCGTACGGCCGGGTTGCTACAACCGCTTCCGATTCCGGAGTGGAAATGGCAACACATCACTATGGATTTCGTGACTAGACTACCTCAGAGTCCGAAGCAGAATGACACGATTTGGGTGATCGTAGATCGATTGACCAAATCCGCACACTTTATTCCATTCCGAGTGGGACAGTCCACTGGGGCGCTAGCGAGGAGATATATGGAGGAGGTCGTGCGACTTCACGGAGTCCCCGTGAGTATCGTGTCGGACAGAGACACGAGGTTCACATCTCAGTTCTGGCAGAGTTTGCAGAAGAGTTTGGGTACGCGTCTGAGTTTCAGCACGGTGTACCATCCGCAGACGGATGGCCAGTCCGAGAGGACGATCCAGATCTTGGAGGACATGCTGAGGGCGTGCATGTTGGATTTCAAGGGTTCGTGGGAGGACCATCTACACTTGGTGGAGTTCTCTTACAACAACAGCTACTAGGCGTCTATTGGCATGGCGCCTTTCGCCGCTCTTTATGGGAGGAAATGTCGATCGCCATTGAGTTGGGATGACGTTGGTGATCGTGAGCTGTTGGGACCTGAGATGATTGTGGAGGCCGTGGATATTGTCAGGAACATTCGGGAGAGGTTGAGGATTGCTCAGGACCGTTTTAAGCATTGGGCGGATGCTAAACGTCGTCCTTTGGAGTTTCAACCGGGCGATCATGTGTTTCTGAGGATTTCCCCGAATCGTGGTGTGATTCGCTTTAGGAAGCGAGGGAAGTTGAGCCCGCGATACATTGGACCGTTTGACATTCTGGAGAGAGTTGGCGAGGTAGCTTATCGCTTAGCCTTGCCGCCATCTTTGGAGGGAGTTCACAATGTTTTCCATGTGTCGTAGCTTCGTCGATACATTAGCGATCCATCTCATGATGTGGATTTCTCAGAGATTAACGTTCGCCCTGATATGACGTATGACCAGCAGCCAGTGCAGATTCTGGACAGGCGTCAGAAGTCACTTCGGAACAAGGTCGTCAATCTTGTGAGGGTGATGTGGCGACACGGCTCACCTGGAGAGTCTACTTGGGAGAATGAGGATGAGATGCGAGAGCGTTTCCCACTTTTGTTTCCGGACACGTGAGTGTTGGAAATTTCGAGGACGGAATTTTTCTTAAGTTGGGGAGGATGTAACGACTGGTTTTCATGTATCTGGATTTATTATATTATATTATATGTTTTGGTGGATTTTCTCCTTAAGCGTTGTTTTCTTCTCCGTAGCTTTCATTTTCGATCGTTTCGTCGTGTTTTCTTGGCTTCTTCCTTAGAATCGTCGATTTTGGAGTAAGTCATTCGTGACGGGCTTTATATCGGTCATATCTTATTGTTAGATCAAGCATAGGAGTCTTAGGAATCGATCCCGGAGCTTCGCGCTCCATTTCGGAACTTTTGGTGCTCATTAGCCGGTATAAGAAGGGGCACCGACCGACTAGATGACGATCCAGTCGGTCGGAAAACCTTCTTGAACCAACTAATTGGCTTTGTAAATTTCTCAGGAGTTACTGTTTATCGTTAGTCGGTCAAAGAACGTTGGTTGACCGACTAGGTTGCAAACTAGTCGGTCGGTAATGCTTCTTTAACCGACTAACTCATTAACTATTTTTGGTACCAGTTACCGTTCCTTCTTAGTCGGTCTAAGTTCATCTTTCGACCGACTAGTTGTTAAACTAGTCGGTTAAGTTTTGTACTCAGACCGACTAATTCTTAGTTCTTCTGTACAGTCGAGTACTGTTCACTTTTAGTCGGTCTAAGAACGCCCATCGACCGACTAGATGCCAAACTAGTCGGTCAGTAGTTGTTCTTTAACCGACTAACTCTTAGTTCAGGTTTTCGTCAGGGGTTACTGTTTACACTTAGTCGGTCTGCGTTGGTCAACCGACCGACTAGTTCCCAAACTAGTCGGTCAGTGGTTGCTCTTTGACCGACTAAACAGTACAGGAAACCCTAGTTTTGCCCTAGCCGCCACCAAACTCTATAAATACCCCTCCAAACGTTTTCTTCTTCTTCTTCTTCAACTCTAAACCTAATTTCTCCCCCATTGAGCCCCATACTACCTCAAACTCTTATTCCTTCATCCCAAGCCCAAAATCCATCATCCAAACCCTCACTTAACACATTCTACCTCTCATCTACCTCAAAATCTCATCAAACCCCTAAAATCCACATCAAACCCCATTTCTCCAGATTTTCCCCATCCTTTCCAGATCTGAACCCTAGGTTCCCTGGAGCGTTTCTTCCGTTGCCGTGCTTGCTCGGCATCATTCTTCCGCTTCCGATACGGTAATAATCGATCTCTTAATGTTTTCATAACCCGTTGTGTTTTTGTGAAACCCTAATGAAATGAATGTTGTTTTGATGATTGTTTCTCCATAACAGCGAATTCCCCGTAGATTAGCGTCCGTGGGACGAACCCTCGTTGATCGTCATCCTCGGTGCTAGGCAAGTGAAACTTGCCACTTAGGGTTTTGGGCCATGTCTTAGGCCATTTGCTTGTTGTAGGCGTAAAAGAGACTAGGCGACAAAATGATACTCGCCTAGGCGCAACTTTAGGAACTAGCTTGACAACAAATCTAGATCCGACATTTACCATGTTGCACAACTACCATGTCATGTTTAAATTTCTATTAACGGTACGCAAATTAATTGTCATGTCATTGCATCCTTTAAGTGTTTCCGTGATTGCGTAGCTTCGATACAATACTTGTGTTTCCTGGCTCGTGTTCCAGAAGCGGGCCATGTGTTGGTTGATAACCAATGCCCGAACTACTTGTTCCCGATTAGGTGCACCCCTACGCCAAATGCTTATGAGTTGTGAACTAGAATGCGAGCTCCTGTGCGGGGCAACCCTGGCTCATTTACTGAGCTCGTGTGCAGGGACCCTGGCTCGTTCACATGTGGGTATTGGGGGTAAGAGTTAAGCGGCCAATCAACTGGGAGTCTGCCCGATCAGCAAATGCAGTGGTAAGGCGTAAACTCTGGGTTCTGGGGTAGTGTTAAGCGGCCAATCAGCGTGAATGCCAAACCGTTCAGCTGTAAGGCGTAAACATCTACAAACAACTTGAAACGTGACTAGTGAAAAGATTGAGATTGTTAGTAGCTTGGCTACTCTTGACTTGTCCCGATAATTGTTCTCTTGTACTTATTGTTTCACCATGTCTTGCTTGTGCACTCATGTTATAACTGCCATGTCATGCATACTGTAACTGCTAGGTTGTTAGCTTGCCTTACTTTCAGTTTCCGTGTCCAAGTCTTTTAGACTTACTGACATGTGCCCCTTTACTCTTTTGGGTGACACATGTTAGATCCTGAGCCTGAGTACATTGTTGAGGACGAGGTGTTTGCTGACGCCGAGCCCGAGCCTGTGTTTGGCGAGGAGTACGTGGACACCGGGGACCAGTCCTAGTGTCTTCGTTGTACTTTCCCTTTTTGTTTAGACTGCTGTTTTGTTGTCGGTGCGTAGCACCTATACTTTGTTGCGTTGTTGCTTTTGTTGGCCTTGTTCTGGGCCTTTAGACTCTTTCCTTTAGCCTGGTGGCTTTTCTGGATGTTGAACTTGACTTTCATGTTGGACAAATTATGAGATATGATATTTTATTTCTGTCTATCCTTGTGTTATTATTGTTGTTCCGTTTGTGGTTACAGGGACCTGCTTATGTTTTATTGACGTTTATCGGGTTTGGGGCTTCACAGCTCCACTCTCGTGCGGACCTTCTCACGTCTCGCCTCCATTTTAGGGAAGCGGGTCGTGACAAGTAGCGCAACAGATCTTCCCGATAATGGCGACGTCGGCTAAAAACACGTGCGTGCGGCAATGCACGTGAACTCCTAGAGTCCAAGGGGGATGTCGATAGATGAAGTAGGACCAGTGGAAGATGCCCGGCCTGGTGGGTGGCCGACGGCATGAGCGTACGGTGGTGGGTGGCCGTGAGAAGCCGGGGAGGATAGATTCGTGCAACGTTCGTTGTCGCGGGTCTCAGCGGAATTCCAGCGATGATCAGAGACAATGGGAAGTTGCAGAAGGCAAAGGACTTCAAGATGGCAGTGGAGTTGTCGCCGGGGGTGGTCGGAGGTGGTCGTAAGCCGGCGGCGAAGTTCAGCTTCCAGATCTGTCAAAAACAGCTGATATGGCGTGTTCCGACGAGGTTTCACGGAGCTACAGGTAGGCTATGAGCGTGAGGAAAGTTGCAGAGCGGAGAGTATCAAAGGGGAACAAAGTGGGGGTGATGGTCACCGACGGTGGCGACGGCCGGTGGCTGGCCGTGAGTAGGAGTGCCGGCGGCCAGATCTGTGATTCTTTGGCTTGGAGAGCACTTTAGAGAGAGAAAATGGAGGAGAGAGAAAGGGGGCCGGAGGTGAGAGGTGGCCGACGGCCAGGGCATGTCGGGGGTGAGGTTTGGTGGCCAGAGAAGAAGGAGAAAATCACAGAGAATGGGTTTGCGTGAGGGTGAAAGTCGGCTGGCCATGTTTTCCCTTTAAGAAGATGAAGGGTTTTGCTATATAGGTTTGGGTTTTTGGCTAAATGTGTGAGAGAGATAGAGATAGGGAGAGTGGAGATAGGAGAAAGGGGAGGTGTGAATAGTGGCTGCAAGTTATTGCCATGATACTGGGAGAATAATTAGGGATTTGATTAGATTTGAAATTCAAATTGATTAGCGGCTAATCAACGGTTGCAAATTGATTAGGGGATATCTTCCACTACGGGCATCGGAAAAATAATCCGAAAATACCGGGACGATCATGGAGACGAGAAATACGGGGCTACAGGGTCTGATCTTGTGCTACACCTACCAAAATTATCGTTAAATCGGAAACCGCGTATTGGTGCCAAAAGACCAAAACGCCCTTCCATATTCAAAACTGTTTTGCGAGAAAATGAGCCGCGAAATGACATTCCCAAAAATTACTATAAAATTCTACACTTCCATACGATCACAACGGTATATCACATCGTATATACCGAAACCAAGAAAGAGCCAAATAAAATATGTGCACGAAAAAGTACGTGCACGTAGAAATCCATAAGATCGGAAAACGACCGTTACATTCTACCCCGCTAAAATAAAGATTCCGTCCTCAGAATCAACAACACTAATCAGTAAATAAAAATGGAAAACGCTCTCTCATCTCCTCCTCGCGCTCCCAAGTGAACTCTCCAGGTGATCCGTGACGCCACATCACTCTCACCAGGTCGACTACCTTATTCCTCAAATGCTTCTGTCGACAGTCTAAAATCTGCACAGGCTGCTGGTCATATGTCAGGTCCGGGCGGACCGTGATCTCTGAGAAATAAATCGTGTGCGACGGATCACTGACGTACCGACGTAACTAAGATACGTGGAATACGTCGTGAACTCCCTCCAAGATAGTGGCAGATCAGGGCGGTAGGCCACTGCTCCCACACGCTCCAGCACATCGAATGGTCCAACATACCTTGGACTCAGCTTTCCCTTCTTCCCGAAACGAATGACTCCGCGGTTCGAAGAAATCTTTAGGAAGACGCGATCTCCTGGCTGAAACTCCAAAGGTCTCCTCTTGGTATCCGCCCAATGCTTGAAGCGGTCCTGCGCAACTCTGAGCTTCTCCCTGATGTCTCTCACGACATCCACAGCTTCCACTATCATCTCTGGACCCAACAGCTCCCGATCTCCGATGTCATCCCAGCTCAGTGGCGATCGACATTTTCTACCATATAAGGTAGCAAACGGTGCCATGCCAATGCTCGCCTGGTAGCTGTTGTTATACGAAAACTCCACCAAGTGAAGATGGTCCTCCCACGAACCCTTCAGATCGAGCGTACAAGCTCATAGCATATCCTCCAGAATCTGAATAGTCCTCTCGAACTGGCCATCGATTTACGGGTGGTACGCCGTGCTGAAGCTCAGACTCATACCCAAATTCTCCTGCAGACTTCTCCAGAACTGAGACATGAACCTCGAGTCTCTATCAGACACGATGCTCATGGGGACTTCATGTAAGCATACAATCTCCTGCACATACACGGTCTACCTCATGGCGAGCTATGAGCCTCGCTCAACAGCTCCTCTCGAATATCACCTGCAGGTATGCAGAGCCTACTGCCGTACCGCAGCGAACCATCCTCATGAATCACAAACTTCGTCCGTAGTCCAGCTTCAACCTGCCTCATGATCCTCTGCATCTTCAGATCTCCTGCCTGTGCTGCCTTTATACGATCCACGATCATGGACTGAATCTGCAAGTTCATTAATGAAGGAACCACACCAGGTAGAACGACCTCTAAATCCATCTCTCTCAGCTACTGCTGTAACCTCCACTCGGCAGTATGCATCATCGCAGTAGGAAGTCTACTCAAGGCATCTGACACTACATTCACCTTCCTCGGATGATACTGCAAGTCTATATCGTAGTCGGCCATAAGCTCCAACCATCATCTCTGACGCATGTTGAGCTCCATCTGCATAAAGATGTACTTCAAGCTTTTGTGATCGGTAAAAATCTTCACGCGCTCACTCAACAAGAAGTGTCTCCAGATCTTCAGTGCAAAAATCACCGCTGCCAACTCTCGATCGTGTGTTGGGTAATTCTTCTCATGAGTCCTCAATTGACGAGAAGCGTGCGCGACCACCTGGCCATGCTGTAGCAAGCCAAAGAATCACAGATCTGGCCGCCGGCACTACTACTCATGGCCAGCCACCGGCCGTCACCACCGTCGGTGACCATCACCCCCACTTTGTTCCCCTTTGATACTCTCCGCTCTGCAACTTTCCTCACACTCATAGCCTACCTGTAGCTCCGTGAAACCTCGTCGGAACACGCCGTATCAGCTGTTTTTGACAGATCTGGAAGCTGAACTTCGCCACCGGCTCACGACCACCTCCGACCACCCCCGGTGACAACTCCACTACCGTCTTGAAGTCCTTTGCCTTCTGCAACTTTCCATTGTCTCTGATCATCGCTGGAATTCCGCTGAGACCCGTGACAACGAACGTTGCACGAATCTATCCTCCCCGGCTTCTCACGGCCACCCACCGATGTACGCTCATGCCGTCGGCCACCCACCAGGCCGGGCATCTTCCATTGGTCCTACTTCATCTACCGACATCCCCCTTGGACTCTAGGAGTTCACGTGCATTGCCGCACGCACGTGTTTTTAGCCGACGTCGCCATTATCGGGAAGATCCGTTCCGCTACTCGCAACGGGAGGGTGATCATTGTTAGCTCGCTGATTTCATGCCACCACCCAGCTATCTAGAGGTGCCTCGCTGCACTACCCGTGGCCGAGGAGTTCCAGACGACGCCGACGCTTCGCCGTTCAGACCCAACTTCCGCTTGTTGGACGACGTCACGAGGTTGGTTCCCCTAACGAGTAGTAAAACCCACACCGTAGTTCATCAAAACCAAATCTAAAATTGATCAACATGAACTAAAGTTAATTTCAGCATCTGTAAAACGTTTCCCACCATAGGAAAGATCGACGAACGGATTATTTTTCTGTGCACATAGGGTAGATGTCGATCTAGACTGAACAAACATCAAAAACGTGACTTTTTGACTGATCGGTTAGTCCCGCCAAATTTAGAAACAAACCGTAATATGTTTGACCAAAAAGCATGATCTGACATCGCCGTGATACTGTTTCAGACGGACCATCGCCGATGCGACGTTTCGACGGGACGCTTCGGACAGACGACGCACCCGCCACCACAGGCAAGTGTACTCACTTGTACTTTAGGCCGTGTTTAGGCCATAGACTCTTAGGACTGATAAAATGTGAACAAAGAGAATCGGATGTGAAATGATAGCGTCCGGGACACCCCTTGACAACTTAGACTTGACGATGAAGTCTAAGCACAACAACAACTTTTGACACCTTAGGGTTTTCCTGTGCGTGCGTGCGTGTGGACCCCCTAGAAGAACACTCCCTTACTTGTCATATCGTGTCTTGTTATACACAGCCTGCGGGCAATAGGGCACTCACCGAGTGATCCCTTGTACGGATGCACAGCCTGCGGGCAATAGGGCACTCACCGAGTGATCCCTTGTACGGATGCACAGCCTGCGGGCAATAGGGCACTCACCGAGTGATCCCTTGTATGGATACACAGCCTCTGGGCAATAGGGCACTCACCGAGTGATCCCTTGTACGGATACACAGCCTGCGGGCAATAGGACACTCACTCGACAGAGTGATTGATCCCTTGTACGGACTTGTCTTGTGCACTTGGGTTGGGGTAGGGTTGAGCGTGCGCATGGGGAGAGGGTTTGATCCCCCTCGAACCGTAAGGCGTGAACCCTTCGAGTCACACGTGTCTTGTCACATCTTGTCTTGTCTTGTCTTGTCTTGACCCATTTAGGTTAGTCCCATAGTCGGTAGCACACGCTACGGCTACTGCTTGACATGTTTACTTTCCCTGATCCGTTTACTTTCTATACCTGCCATGTATAACCTCAGCATGTTAATCAACCAGTAAACTGTTGCTTTAAATTAAAATACACTTGCAGTAGAGTCTAACATTTCTGTGTAGACTTTACCTGACGTACAGTTCCTTTTCTCTTGGTTGATGTACGTCAGGTGTCGAGCCGGAGTATGTTGACGAGGCAGACTTGCCAGAGTACGTGGAGCCTGAGGACATCGACCCAGAGTACATGCCTGAGGAGGACCAGAGCTAGAGGCTCCTCACTGTTGCTATTCCCGAGTTTTCCTGCTTACTAGGTTGGGTGCGTATGACAGTTTACTTCTTTCTATCTGGGTTATGTGCTTGCACTAGTAGTTTACTTTCAGTTTTTGTAGCCATGTCAGGCTTTTTGTTTAGACTCTCAGTACTTTCTAGATATTGGTTTGGAATAAAAATGAATGTTTCCTTTTCTGTACTTTTTGTTGTTCTGCACTTTTCTGCAGGGACCTGTTCCTTCGTCTTGGAGTACCACACAGACGCTTATTGGGTCCGAGCCTCACGGCTCCGGCCTAAGTGGGCCTTAGTCACGCTTCGCCTCCATAGTTTTGGGAAGCGGGGTGTGACACCGGCTCGTGCATTGAGGGGATCCACCGGTGAACTATATCGATACATTGACGGCTACCGACATTGCGTTAATGAGAGCCACCGAAATACCTCGCAATTCTAACCCACGAGAGTGGTATGAATTGAGAGGTTAATCCTCTAAACCTAATGCAACGTAAGGATCCTATTCCAACATTGATCTCTAATAATCTTAGCGGTGATCCCTAATACCCTAGTCTCTTTTATTATTGAATCAATAATAATACCACAACCAATCCTTTCAACCTGACAGCTATCTCACTTCGAGATATAGAAATAATCTGAGAACCTAAATACATTGTCACCGTCCCTAGTGGGATCCGACATATTTTATACTATAATTTGACAACGTCCGCATGTGGATAGAGCCCGGAATTGACACCTAGGAGCCATACCACGCCTAGCGATCGTGACACCGCTAGGTGGAATTTAGGTGTAGGTTCTGGGTGCGTCAAGTTTTTTGCTTGATTGGCCTGAAATTAACTCCAAAACAATGTCGTTTACCGCAAGCACACGATATAGTGGCAAGCGGGTATCGAACACGGGAAAGCGGTGCTATACTACCTATCTACTCCTAGGTTGAGTTAGATTGCGGGTTTATTGGTGAATGTAGAGTATGGAGGGTCGTAATGGTGATGGATGCAAAGGTTGTGTCACTCAACTTCGCAAACAAGAGATTCCACACAAAGAAAGAAAGAAATAAAATATAAAAGATTAGGGATTTAGGACTCGTCGCTAGGACCGTCAGACGTTGATGCTTGGTTGAGACTTCTACGTTGCTTTGGTTTAATTGGGGGTTGTAGCATCTAGGAGGTGAATTCATGTGTCTAGGCATCATGAATCTAACATACCGTATTCACCCCCGCTCGCGCGATAGATGCATACGGTACGTGTATTAGGGATCTACAATAATCTCACCACTCTCGTGGTTCGAATGCATCCCCTTTTATTCCCAACGCATCATAAAAATCCTATCTTTGCATCTAGATCCTAAAATCCTAGGGCTAATCCCTTAGCCCTAGATGGGATTACTCAAGCATAACAAGCATTATGAAAACAGTAAAGATTATTGCTAGCATCATAGAAAACAATAGGAAGAACTAAAATGTAATTCAAAAGGATAGAAGTACTTAGCTTGATACATAGGAGGGGCCTATGGCATGTCCTAAATCCCGAAAGATCGTCTCCAAAGAAACTCTAAAAACTCTCTAAAAAACTCTCCCAAAATGACGGCTACTCAAACAATATATATCCCTCTCAAAACCCTAACAAACAACCCAAAACCCCTCTAAAATTCAGCCCAAATCTGTTTCTGGTCGCAACTTATTGGTGGACCCTGGCAACACTCGGACCGAGTAGGAACATCACTCGGTCGAGTGCAGATTTCAGCACTGTAGCACTATCTTGCAGAAATTCCCCAGAGCTCATCCGACCTCCGATTGGTACGTTCTTAGTGGCGTTGGAACTGTATTGAAGTCTACTATCTGGGAAAAATATCAAAAAATACTGAAAAATCCCAAGTGATATCAGATTTGAAAAGAGTGCACGGCTGTCTGAAAATCTGGGCATTCGCCTTGCTCGACCGAGTAGCCTTCGTGCTCGGTTGAGTCACCCCCTGCTCGGTCAAGTCACCCCCCTACTTGGTCGAGTCTATCAGTGGATCGGGCTCCTTCAAAAGTGTCGCTTTGCCTACTCGACCCGAGTAGGCCTTGCTCGGTCGAGTCGCCTACGGGCTCGGTCGAGTAAGTCCTGCTCGGTCGAGCAGGATGTTGAACTGAACAAAGCTTAGAAAAATAGAAATGACTCGACCGAGTCACCGCGCTGCTCGGTCGAGTAGGATTCACATTCTCTTTTCTGCTGGGCTCGTGTATCAGCTCGACCGAGCAGCTTGTGCTCCTCGGTCGAGTCACCTGGGAAAGTGAAGCTGATTGCTTCTTGGCTTCTCCTTTCCCTTTCTCTTCCTCTAGTCTTCTTCTTTGGCACCTCAAGCATGTCATCATGAGTATTCTCGGTGCCCTCACGTTGCCGATCGTCTTATTGACTCCAAATTTCTCCAATATTGCTCCAAATCCCTGAAATGGACATAAATGCTTCAAAAGTTATATTGTTCCAAATAATAGCGTAAAGGCGTATGAAATATGTAATGAGCGATCATTTTGACGTGTAATCATTTAGATAAAATGTGGAATATAATGACACATCAAAATCCCTTAAGCTTACCTCTTACTCGTCTTCGAGGAAGAACTAGTAAGAAGCTAACACGGGAGAGGGATACAATGAAGATGTGAGGCAGTGGTATGTAATGGAGACAAGGGGTTCAATCTTAAATTCAGAAAATACAAGAACCCAAGGTATGCAAGATCTCGTGAACACACGTCAATTTGAAATTAGAACACATATACACAACAAATAATCAAATCTGGCTCAAATTAAAATAACGTGGATTTCAATAAATGTGATGAACTCGATAAGTAATAAAATGAGAGTAGAGTTATATCATTTCATAGTTTATCATGCAATATACTAAGTTCACAGAAATGAAACCAATGTCCACAACTCATTCTCTAAGCAGTATAATATGTCATGATCAAACGTTTTCAAGCATGCGCGATATTTTGTTATACTTCATGGAATGAAGTTAGCAAATTCAATCAAGGTAAGGCCTCACCACATTACGATCATTTCAAGACTCCTAGAACCCATCAACTTTTTCATGTCTTTGTTCTATATAGAAATGGAGATAAGGATATGGGATTTTTGTACTTTAATATTGTTTTTGGCTATATGAATATTTCATATACATTTTTCTTTCTTTATATACACGAGATAACTCAATATATACAAAAAGAGGCATATGCATCCCAGACCAAACGGTCTTAGGGCATCGGGTTACGAAGAACCCCTAGGGCCTTTTATTCAGGATATTTGTTTGATTTTTGCATTTTTGGGATTTTTGCAAACTCACGTAAGCGCGATGGAATGCAAAACATGATCAAAGATCATTTATTGGCTAGTCACAAAAGAAAAAGAAAAAGCATAAAATCTAGACATGGCTCGGTTTCAGGAATCCTAATCATCACTACTTTGGTTGTCGTGGGGTTGTCTTATCTCTTTTGAATCACTAAACATCCATGAAGCAATAGAATTATCAATCAAATCACGCAAAAGTCAAATAATTTTCCGATTTGATTCATTCATTTTTAGCTTAACTGTTTCGAGAATATGGTTGTGAAACTATGGATTCTACTATGAAAAATCATATTAACAAAGATACACTAATCAAGGAATCGAACTCTAATCTAACAGATATCAGAGTTCATAAAAAATAAATCCACGATATTTCATAGAAAATGAAGCATATGAAACATAAATATAGAAATGAACATGGTTCACATGGAAATTTCGAAGTGTGTTTCACGATGAAGCAAAGTGTGTGCATTATGCACTCCCCCAAGCTTAAACAGCACATTGTCCTCAATGTGTGTATGATATAAATAGAGGACACCGACAAGATGGGGGGTCACTCAATAAAATAGTCTCTTTCCCCCAAGCTTAAACATCACATAAAAATTGGGAAGAGAGGCGAAATAAGCACCAAATACAAGGGTGGGCATGGATGATAAATAGTGGGTTGGGTGCAAAAGATAATTGAGCCATCATATGAGGTGAATTTATTAAACTAAGAAAGCATATAAAATCCTATACGGTCCTCTCATTACCGAGAGGATTCGTGGTTATTTAAAGCATAAAATTCTACTTTATATCTACACTACTAGATTGGTACCACCTGTAGCAAAAGGCGGGTCCAATATCTTTGCCGGTGCAGGCAGCTGCTCTATCTGCACTTTCTGTGGCTCCGCCAGGTGCGTATCTCCGCGGGCTTCATCAGATTCCAGCAATGCGGCTCCCAGCATCTCTCCAAGGACTCCACCTGTACCCTGCAAGAGAGAAGCCGCATCAATCTGATGTGGAATATCTTTCCCCAAAATAAAATTTTTCCAAAGAAGACCGTCAAAAGAAATATGTAAAGTAAAAATAGGTAGAAGATACTTCCCTAAAATATATATCTCTGCTCTCATGTACCACAACAGGAAGCTCCTCGTCGTTCGTCTCAGGCTTTTCAAGCAGCTCTGGCATATGAGTATGTGTCTCATTAGGCAACTCCTCCTCATTCTCAGATTCTTCAAGCACGGTCACGTCCAAGCATACCTCCGGTTCAAAATTGTAAGTGTCCTGCAATAGGTACGACATGTCAAAAAGATCTGAATTAGAATAAATATCAAATGGGATGCATGATTCAGAAATGGAGTGGGTAAAAAGATCTCCCTCAGTAGGAGCAGTAAGCTCTGGTGTAGAGGAATATGCCCTCGGATCATTTGTATTTGATGCAAATGAAAATTTAAGCCTAGATAGTGAATAATTTGCATATGATGCAAAAGAGATTAAATGTGTCTTAAATTGTTTAAAACTATATTTAATTAAATAAATGCGTTGAAAAGGTTACCTAGATGACGGGATCGTCCCGCTCTAAACGCAGGTTCAAACCACGTCAAAAACGGAGTCCAAATGCACAAGTTATAGCCAAAACAAGTCAGCCCAAACTGTTGGGCTGAAACCAGCGAAAATGGAGGCCCACCAAGCCCGAATTTTCTGGTTAGGGTTTTTTGAAACCTGGTTTTTTTCTTGACGGCTATGTTTCTAAGAGAAGCATGACTTTTGGCTAACTTTGGACAATTGTTTGAAGGGTCAAACGGACTCGGATTGACCAGCCGTTTTTTCCTACGCGTTCACCGTTGAACCCTCTTTGATTTGGTAGGTTGTACCAACATTGAAGCTCAACGGTGAGGGAGTTAAAATTCGAGGAAGTTTTCCCTTTGTGAAAGGCAAACTAACTTGATTTAATTAATCCCAAATTAATAGTCCCACCTCGGTTGTGGAGAAAAGGGGAGAGTCAGCCGCCTCTATAAATAGAGGCCCTCCCCCTTCCTCATAACTCGTCCCAAGCTCTAGATCTGAGCGGCTCTCGTAAATGTTGGAGCACGCTCGGAGCTAAGCTTAAATTAATATTTCTCCTCTCCCTATATTTCTGCCTTGCTCCTAAGGGCTCTAGCAAAGCCGCAAAGGAGTTCGGATTCGGATCTGAAATCTAGGCGGAGGTTTCACTCGCGTGAAACTTTCTTCGGCGCGTGGTTGGCTCGGCGACACGGGGATTGGTCGCCTCGGGATGCGGAGCGGTTCGAGGAGCGGTTCGGGGAGCGGTTCGGGGAGCGGCTCGGCGTGGGAGGGGAGCGGCTCGGCGTGGGACGGGAGCGGCTCGGAAGACGGTGCGGAACATCTCGCCTGCTCCAGGGCTGAGATTCCGGGTATGTGTTTATTAGCATTAGTTTAATTTAATCGCAATAGGCTAGATCCTTCTTTGGATGGTCAGACCCATCCCAAGTCGGCATAGATCTTGGATTAGGGTCTTGGACCTTAGGGTTAAATGTTAATTAGATTAACATGATTATTTTCCGCTGCTTTTCTGTCTATGTTCCGTCCGACTTAGGACGGGCATAGAGTTTTTGTGCCCTAAGGATCCCAGAATTCCCTTCAGTGGTATCAGAGCAAGGTCTGTGTTTCGATCTAGCCTGCGATTTTATTAAACCTGAAATGCTTTTAAATACTTTTTTTTTTAAAAAATGTTTTTTAAAGTTATGAGATAATTTTCAAAAATGTTTTAGATGTTCAAAAATTCTATTTGATAAATTTTGAACATGGAAATTTTTTAAATGACGTTTTAAAATTTATGTGATATTTTTAAAACTAATTTTAAATCTTTTAAAATTTATGCGATAAGTTTAAAGTACCTAAAAATTTTATATGATAAATTTTTTAAGCATGAAAGTTTTTTAAAATCATGTTTTAATTTTATGAGATATTTTAAAACTGATTTTAAAGGTTAAAATTTTTATGCGATAAAATTTTAAAGTAGCATGCAAATTAGTGATTTTAAAAACAAGTTTTTATGAGATAAAAATAAAATATTTTAAAATCATATTTTAAATTTAAAGGTTAAATTTATGTATGCATGCTAAAATTGTTTATGCGATAAACTTAGTCTATTTAATTGTTAAATAGTTGTGCACTATCTTTATGCGATAAATTAGTGTAGCTTTATTTTAATGGCTAGTTCTTCTTGTCCCTTATTTGATAACACAAGACAACCCTTAGATTAGCCATTAAAAATGATTAAAATTTATTACTTGAATTTTAATGACATGCTATGTTTTAATAAAACATTAACAACACTCCAAGACCTAATTCCTGATTAGGGTAGTCCTTTTAATGAATCTTAATTCTAATTGTTATAATTAATTCTCATTAAAGGACTTCGCTTTTAGCGTTGTTAATAAAGTTTATTAAAATCCTAATAACGATTAGGATAGCACGTGAACCTTATATTTGATAAGGACTTAATAAAAGTTATTAAACAAATCCTAAAATTTTGAATTTATGGATGCAACTAGTTGATATGATTAATTAGTTGTTAATAAAAGCTGTTTAGTCTATGGCACACATACAAAAATGACAAGCTTCATTCAATGGACCATGATCCAGTCAATGTGCGTGGTTAAGTTTGCTGGGTCAACCCTTGCTAGTCCAAGGGGCAGTGATCCTGGCTTAGTCAATTCCCTGGCTGTGTTCCGCTGGACCGCAATGTCGCGAATCATGATTGTATGGCACCCTGGACTATATCTAGTCAATGCGTTATAAATCTTATTAAAGATTAATCCGTATCCCTCCTTGATTTTGGAGCTTGGTAACTCAAAGAAGACAATTATAGTTGTTGAGTCTCCTCAAGCTATGACATGTTTATCTTTAAGGAACAAACTCCAACATACATGTGATGTAGTCTAGACTTGACCCAAATCGATACGTCGGGTCTCCTCGAGCATCGATCTAAGTCAAATCTGGACACGAAATCAAGGGTCTGACTAGACCAGTCATTATGATTTGTTGAGTCTCCTCAAGATCATAAGTGACCGTGGGTAAAAAAAACGATAGGGAGTCACATGTGATGTGATTGACTAAGAGTTAGTCTACCAATCATGGAACCAATCAACTTGTTGAGTCTCCTCAAGGTTGTGAGGTTCAGGATGATTGGATCCCTCTTTCACTAATTTTTAAATATTTTAATTCGATTAAATCATTCGTTATTAAGCTTTGAAACGATCGTAAAAATAGTGGGAGGATATAGATAGATGAATGCCAATCTACCTATATTTAATTTTGAACATATGCTAAACTAGGGCAAGACTATGTTTACGGAAGGAATCAACTTATATTTTTTTAATGGAAATAGTTAATTGGTCAAATAGGTTGATTAATTGAATATCAAGTTAAATTCTAATTGATAGGATTAAACTATATTCTCGTTGACATTAAAATGACCTTCTAAAGAACAGACTTAAGAAATACGATTTCATTAAGTTCTGGGTCCAACAAATAAATTCACGCTACATGTCACTCGTCTCTATATGAGGCAGCTTGAGCATATAGGATATTCGAAATATGTTTCTCCATACAACTTGTCGAGCTACCCTCAAGGTTGTATGGACAAACAATTCTGATCCGCAAAGTTCGAGAATTCGATCAAACCGTTTAAGTCGAATACGAGTGCATGAGCGGTGCAAGACTATGTATCCCAACCGGATCTTGAGACAAGCAACTTCTTGAGCTACACTCATGATTGCAACTCTCAGGCGTTTGGATACATGAGATGCTTGCATAACTATTTATTTATGTTGGGCTATTTATATCTAAATGTGATTTAGAAAAGGAAGAAGGCACTCCGAAAAGTCGATCGAGTTAGTTAGTTTAATTTATCATTAGTAAAGGCATAAGGAGGAGGGAACGGAAATGTGACATATTTTGATGTCACGATTTCATAATTATTGTTATACAAAAGGTTAACACATTTTGACGAATGTCGTCACATTGCTTTTGAAGCAATGAGTGACATGTATAACGATAATATATATATATATATATATATATATATATATATATATATATATATATTAAATGTTAGGGGGAGTGGGCCGATACAACATACCGTTTCTTAATGACTATTCTTTTTTGGAATGCCCGAGGGCTCAATAATCAGATTCGTCGTCGTGACTTGCGGGAAAGATTTAAGAAAATAAAGCCATCTGCTGTGATTCTGCTAGAAACCAAGCTCAAGTCTCCGCTCAGTGGTAATAAAGCTTTACTTCCTAAAACTTGGGTTTCTGTAGATAATTTTGACCTAGCCCCTGGGGGGAGGATACTGATGGGTTTTGACCCTAATGTATGGAATCCTACTATTGTCTCCTGCTCTGACCAGCATATCACTATGAGGTGTACTAATAAAGGAGGTTTCTCTTGTGCTATTACTGGGGTGTATGCCCGCAATACCATTGGGGAGAGGAAGGAGCTTTGGTCTAAGCTGGAGGCCGATGCTACTAATGCTAGGGGTGCGGCTTGGTTGGTTGGTGGAGATTTTAATAGTGTTCTTTTTTCGAAAGATAAGTTGGGTGGCAGGAAGCTCGATGAAAAAATGGTAGAAGACTACACTGAGTGCATCAATAAGTGCCTCCTCCAGGAACTTAAAAGTACATGCAACAGATTGAGCTGGTGCAACAATCGAGTGGGTGAATCACGCATTGCGGCCCAGCTTGACCGGGTGTTCATTAATGCGGATTGGATCAATTTGCTTTCGGATTCTTATTATGAATACTTGGATCCAAACACTAGTGACCACTCTCCATTGGTGGCTTATCTTCACCCTCAGGTACCCTCAACCCCTAAACCTTTTAAGTTTTTTAATTATTGGACCAAATGCCCGGGTTTTTATAAGCTTGTGGAAGATAGCTGGGGTGGTGAGGTGGTGGGAACCCCCATGTTCCGGCTGGTCCAAAAACTTAAGAGGCTAAAGCCCATTCTGCGCAGTTGGGCTCTAAATTATAATGCATCGGCTGCTGTGAACACTTGCCGCAAAGATCTCGAAGCCATACGAACCTCCCCGGAGTTGCATTCTAACCCCAATTTACAGGCTGCTGAACATTTGGCCCTGAAGGCTTTGTCCAAATCTATGGAATTGGAAGAGGAAATGTATCGTCAAAAAAGCCGACAGGACTGGTTGTCTTTGGGGGACAGAAACACAAAATTTTTCTACAATGCTATGAAGGCAAGGGAATGTCGAAATAATTTGAGTCACCTAGTAAATGACGCCGGCCTCCAGAACAGATCCTATGAGGATCTTAAGAATCAAGCCCCTGCTTTCTATGAAGACCTTTATACCCAGAATCACTATGCGACTACTTTCCCGACACTTACTCCAAAGCACATACTTACTACTGAGGCTTCCACTTGGCTGATCAGAAGAATTTCAAAGGAGGAGGTCAAAGTTGCGGCATTCCAGATAGGGGCAGACAAATCACCAGGACCGGATGGTTTCAATAGTTTTTTCTTCCAATACAGTTGGTAACTTGTTGGAGAAGATGTCTCAAATGCGGTGATGTCTTTTTTCAGATCTGGTAAACTATTAAGGCAAGTAAATCACACCAACCTCACACTAGTTCCGAAAAATTCAAATGCAACGAGCCTGGGCGACTATAGGCCCATTTCATGCTGTAATGTGGCATATAAAATTATTAGCAAAATCATCTGCAATAGAATCAAGGAGGTCATCCATGAACTGATTTCCCCAAATCAGGCGGCATTTCTTAAAGGGCGCCTTCTCTCTGATTCCACACTCATTGCCCACGAACAGATCAGAGATTATAGTAACCCCATGGGAAGTAGATCCTGCTTAAAACTGGATCTAAAGAAAGCTTTCGATAGTGTGAACCGGCAATTTATTTACTACTTCCTCAGCCAGATGGGATTCCCAAATACGTTTATTGATTGGATAAGAGAATGTATATCTACGGCGACCTTTTCTGTTATGGTAAATGGGACTCCAGTTGGGCACTTTGGAGGTAACAGGGGTATTCGTTAAGGGGACCCGCTATCACCGTATTTGTTTGTTATAGTAATGGAAGCATTCTCTATTTTGATTGCAAAAGCCCTTGCTAGAGGCACCATTCAGCCGATGCGACGCACCAGCACCATCTCCCATCTTCTCTTTGCAGACGATCTTCTACTCTTTTGTCGGGCTAATAAGAAATCCTTTTTGGGCATCAAGGATCTCTTAGGTGAGTTCACTAAATATACTGGACTTCAAGTAAACTGGGATAAGAGCACTGCCATTTTTAGCAAGGGAACTAAGCAAAAGTCGGGCTTAGCGGAATGCATGTGTATCAAGCTCGCATCCTCCATCCCGACCTACTTGGGCCTGCCCCTTTCGGCAAAATACCCCAAATCCCCTATGTACAGCAGGCTTGTTGACAAGTGTAAGAAACGCCTGATGGGATGGTCTTCCTCTATGCTGTCAATAGCGGGGCGAATTGAGCTTGTTAAAACTGTGATCTATGGTATGGTTGCCTTCTGGATGCAGGCGTTCCATATTCCCCTTACCATTCTTAGGACCATTTCTGCTGCATGCAGGCGGTTCATTTGGGGTACTTCTCGTGTATGGGCTTGGGAGGATATATGCACCCCGAAATCCGAAGGTGGTGTGGGCATCAGGCTTTTTGAAGATCTTAATGTTGCATCAGGTATCAGACTAACTTGGAGATTTCTCACTTCCAATACCCTATGGGCAAAGCAAATGAGATCCAAGTATACGGAGGGTGTGGGCTTCTATGCTGCCACGGGTTTGGTATCGCATTCTGGCACCTGGAAGCGGATGCTTGCTTGTAGAAACATATCCCAGAAACTGATAAAGAGAAGAGTTAAAGATGGATGCACAACTCTATTTTGGTATGACAACTGGCTTGATTGTGGTCCCCTAAACGTGCTATTCGACGTCCCGTATGCTGCATCCCTAAAGAAAGTCAGCGAGTACTGGCGTGGTGGTGCGTGGAGTAATGAGCCAGAAATCTCTCAAATTCTGCCCTTGCTTAGAAACACCAGCTTGCGGCCTGGCTGTGATTACTGGTCATGGGCTCCTGATCAGATACATCTCAGGCCAGCTTCGGGGCATGGCCATGCGACGAGTACAGGCGCATTCACTCAACCTGCAAGGATCCAGCGCCGGTCACCTGCTACTAGTTGGGCATCTGCTGCTAATCACAACCCTGGGCCAAGTGCAAGTTCCGAATCTCCTGCGGGTCAGCATGCGGGAGGTACATCTGCGGCCAGAAATGGGTCACAGCCCCTAGGTTCAGGTGCTGCTCTACTGGAGGAGGGATTTAAGTTCATCCAGGCGTGGGAAGGCGTCCGCAAGCAAGGTATACCGTTCCTCTTTCACAAGCTTGTTTGGTACAGCAACCACATTCCCAAGATGTCACTAACTTTGCTTAGAGCTTGTAGAGGTAAATTACTCACCAGGGACTTGATGAGAAAATGGGGACTCAATAATCCTATAAGCTGTGTATTATGTGATGGCAACCTAACTGAGAGTGTGGACCACTTATTTTTTGATTGCAACTACTCCAAATACATATTACAGCGGACGCTACTGAAGCTGGGGATCAAAATTCAGATTGAACCTAGTCTTGCTGAAGTTGGGAAACACTTTCTGGCACACTTTGGGAAAAAAACACCCTCAGTTTGTTGGCTAAAACCTCCCTTGCGGCCATTGTCTGGCACATTTGGCGCGAACGCAACATGAGAATTTTTGAAGATAAAAAGAAATGCAAAACTATTCTGTTTGAGGAAATTGCGGGGGACATCAGACTAGCAATGAAAGACCAAGACCCAACGGATAATGAGGATGCTGAGGCATTATCAAATTGGGAGCTCAAAGACAAGGGATGATTTACTAGTATGTTTTCCAGTTTTTCCATTATGGCATTCCTGAATGTAAATATATAGTCCATTGTAGGCTGGGGAATCTAAAGTAGGGAGTGACGGCGCTTGTGCCCTCTCCTCCCTCTTTAGACAAACCAGCCTGCATGGCTATATGATGTAATCTGTGTACATTCATTCATTAATAAAGACCCACTTGCTTTTCAAAAAAAATATATATTAAATGTTAATATATAAATACACAAGATAGTAGCAAACTTGTATGGAAAAATAGACTAGGCCGTATCAAGAGACTAAGCTTCACAAGTCACATAAAGAGGGGTCTGCCCTCTCGTATTATGAAGTCTGCGGACACTTGTGAGTCTTATCCTCTTAGATAGAATGGCCGAAACCCATCTGTAAGACAGTGGGAGAATGAGTTGTCGAACTCAGTCTCGTACATACTGATGTACCCGAGTCTAGATTAACCAAAATAAGTTATTCGTATATTTTATTAAGACACGTGTTCTTGATGAAACACAAGTCTGATAAAATAAAGAACGAAATGACTAAAGTATTTAAACTGATTCGATTAGATCGAATGGTCAAATACTTAGCTATATTAAATCTTGCGTAATTAAAAGAAAATATGATTTTCTCTCAGGTCAAGTCTGTTAACACATCCGTGTGTTAAAATGTATGAATCACATCAAGTTAGACTTGGTGCAATCCATAGCCAGTGACTCTGAGTTAAGTCCTCCCTCTGGGTTAAGTCCCAGATAGTAATGCCTAGGTTTTGATAATGTTCTGTGAGGACATTATCAATAAGATATTCATTAAATCAATCATTAGGAAGTTGTATAATTACTCGAATCTCGTGAGACGAATAGTCGAGTTAGACATCATAATTGATGATGACTTAGCCAACTTCTAGGATGAAATTCGAAGTAGTAACTCCGATTTAAAACTTGATGCAATCAGAATAGGTCCGTGTGCGTAAATAAATTTTGGAATTTAGTTTACGTGCCCAAGGAAAATGTTTCCTCACTTTCTGCAAGTAAATCTTTAAGTTGAAAGATTAGGAGCAGAAAGGAAATTGTGAAGTACAATCATGTTGGTCGAGAACGGTTTTCATCTTAATTCCTATAAAACGGATTATAATGAAACCGTTTTCTACCAGCAGATGTGTACAGATCTACTCGGACCAAACTCGATGTAAACGCTTAAGTTGACCATGAAAATTAGAACATTCACTTATAAGTTCGTTTTTCTAAATATGATTTAGACGGACCAACTTATATGAATTAACCAAGAAAGTTTTCAAGGTCAGTGGGAGCGTATAAATTACATGCGAGACATCAAAGGAATGGAACGTATATTTTAACAAAGTAATCAAAAAGTTTGATACTTTATCAGAAACAGATATGCGCCATTTGAAATGACCATTAACAAATTTAAAGAATTATTATCGTAAGCTACGATGAACTGGATGAGATCCAAGTAAATAAAATATTATAGATTCTGTAAGACCAAGTGAATTATTTGAATGAGATTCAAATGGTTGGTCTAATATGAACATAGAAACTCCTTAAGTCTATAGTGTAGATGGTTTTAGCAGATCCACTCACGAAGGCTCTACCACATGAAGTCGGGAGAACTTATGTGTAAAAACGGTATTAGATACCGAGATAAATGGGCCTGAGTGCAAGTGGGAGATGTTGAGAGATGATACCCTCGAGGCTATCTATCTTCATGTGTGAATAGCACAAACATCTTGTTCGAAATAACAGTAAGCTGTTTGGTAATAATTTATCTAAAGTTATGTTATAATGTGGTTAACATTAGATATTAACTTAGGTAAAGTCCTGAGACTTTATGCAAGGTCAAACATGTATCGAGATGAGTATCTCGATCATGGAGAAATGTTTGACCGTCTGTAGCATAAGTCTAAAAGGGTTCGTGGTCGTAGATGTTTCGAGACAAGGATATCGAAACATCGGATAGACCATTGTGTCTTAGTCTTCACCGTTTAGTGGTGGCGATGATCTCATGATCGCTTGACTTGGCGAAGTCGTAGACGAGACACAGGTGCTCATTAGAGAATGAGTTCACTGAACGATCCACAAGAGTTATCATATGGTTATATTGACCAATCTGTCAATGATGACTCTGTGTGATGATAGGCTAGTTGGTCTTTTGACTTGAGGTCATTTTGACGAACCTGTTCGTGAACGGTGCCACTTAGATCAAATGACCTAGCTTCGAGGCAAGGCCTGTCGAAAGGTCTTTGATTGGGTGACACTTGAAGCGTATGAGGAGAGTAATGACCAAGAGAGGATTCGTCTCTCCCGGTCAATGGGAGTTAGTGTCGTAGGGTTAGTTCGGTCTTTAGTAAAAACTCTGGCCAGAGAATGTTGGAAGAAGTCCAACATTTTTGACTAAAGATCGATAGAAACTAACCGGAGTCAAGTTATTGGGGTTGACAGTTTGACCATACCCTAGACTTGATCTACACGACATAGTTAAGACGAAGAGACTATAACTGCGGAATTCATCACGGAAACAGTCAGGGTGGTCCCGATAATACTCATGTCAATGAGTCAACCACATAATGATGATTCCTAAAGCAGGGACGGTAACCACTGCTCGTGGTCACTGCTGTATAGGGCTTCGAGCCCAACCTGTTGTAAGGGTCAGGCTGTAGGGTCTCACACAGAGTGTGACCTTCGTCTAGTAATAGGTAGAAATTAGTTAGGGAGAATAATTTGCATTTGATGCAAGGGATAAAATATTGCAAAAGATGTTTGCAATCATCTCCTGCATTCGGGATAAATGATCCTGAGTGCAAGTGGGAGATGTAGAGGAATATGCCCTCGGATCATTTGTATTTGATGCAAATGAAAATTTAAGCCTAGATAGTGACTAATTTGCATATGATGCAAAAGAGATTAAATGTGTCTTAAATTGTTTAAAACTATATTTAATTAAATAAATGCGTTGAAAAGGTTACCTAGATGACGGGATCGTCCCGCTCTAAACGCAGGTTCAAACCACGTCAAAAACGGAGTCCAAATGCACAAGTTATAGCCAAAACAAGTCAGCCCAAACTGTTGGGCTGAAACCAGCGAAAATGGAGGCCCACCAAGCCCGAATTTTCTGGTTAGGGTTTTTTGAAACCTGGTTTTTTTCTTGACGGCTACGTTTCTAAGAGAAGCATGACTTTTGGCTAACTTTGGACAATTGTTTGAAGGGTCAAACGGACTCGGATTGACGAGCCGTTTTTTCCTACGCGTTCACCGTTGAACCCTCTTTGATTTGGTAGGTTGTACTAACATTGAAGCTCAACGGTGAGGGAGTTAAAATTCGAGGAAGTTTTCCCTTTGTGAAAGGCAAACTAACTTGATTTAATTAATCCCAAATTAATAGTCTCACCTCGGTTGTGGAGAAAAGGGGAGAGTCAGCCGCCTCTATAAATAGAGGCCCTCCCCCTTCCTCATAACTCGTCCCAAGCTCTAGATCTGAGCGGCTCTCGTAAATGTTGGAGCACGCTCGGAGCTAAGCTTAAATTAATATTTCTCCTCTCCCTATATTTCTGCCTTGCTCCTAAGGGCTCTAGCAAAGCCGCAAAGGAGTTCGGATTCGGATCTGAAATCTAGGCGGAGGTTTCACTCGCGTGAAACTTTCTTCGGCGCGTGGTTGGCTCGGCAACACGGGGATTGGTCGCCTCGGGATGCGGAGCGGTTCGGGGAGCGGTTCGGGGAGCGGCTCGGCGTGGGAGGGGAGCGGCTCGGCGTGGGACGGGAGCGGCTCGGAAGACGGTGCGGAACATCTCGCCTGCTCCAGGGCTGAGATTCCGGGTATGTGTTTATTAGCATTAGTTTAATTTAATCGCAATAGGCTAGATCCTTCTTTGGATGGTCAGACCCATCCCAAGTCGGCATAGATCTTGGATTAGGGTCTTGGACCTTAGGGTTAAATGTTAATTAGATTAACATGATTATTTTCCGCTGCTTTTCTGTCTATGTTCCGTCCGACTTAGGACGAGCATAGATTTTTTGTGCCCTAAGGGTCCCAGAATTCCCTTCATCTGGTGGGTGGTCCTCGGCGTCATTGGAAGGATGAGGTGGCTGTGGAAGCTCTAAAGGAGGGGGTGATGCTCGAGATCCTCATGAATGGTTGTGTCCTCGTCCCGATGCACGACCTCCTCAGTGAAAAGCTCTGGCCCCGTGTGCAGTATGTATAATAAATATAGCTCGGCCTCCTCGCGATGCACTACTTCGGCCTCCTCCTCGGGTTCCTCGGGTATAGTAGGCAAAGTGAATTTCATCTTCTCCTTTTTATGCCTATGTCTTTATTTCTGTCCTGGAACTCGAGGCACCGGATGGCTTGGCTTGGCCCTCTCCATGGTAGGTGCAGGTAACTCTATGTGCCCATGCATCTCCTCCACAGGCTCAAGAGATGAAAGATACTCGTTGATTTTGTCCTTATCTTTCTGCCATCGATCATGTGACTCATTTTGTATAGCACTGACAGCCGTGATCTCCTCTACCGATGACATGAATGCATTGAGTGTCAAATTGAGAGGATGGTCAGGACTCAAGAGACAAACGCGGCTTTCGTAGGGCATGTGTCCCGCCTTGTCACAAGACTCGCAGTAGGCATAGCACTCTGAATATTGATCATATCCTTCCATCTGATAGTATGGGTCCTGTGAATAATATTCGCATCCTTCCATTGGAGACTCATATTGTCCCGAATAATCATTGCCTGAATAGTGCCAAGATTGATTCATTGTACCCGAATAATAAAAAACAAACAACCTGGAAAAGATATCAATGGTACAAGAATATAGAGATAATGATAAAGCAGGTGGTGGGAAAAATCTCTCTCTGTTTTTTTTTAATTTTGTTTTTTTGTTTTGTTTTGCTTTGGTTTTTTTACGCAATCTAATCAATGTAATTGTGGTAAATAGATAATATGGCGGAACGCCTCCTTGAAAACGGCGCCGTAAACTTGATCGGCCCGGAATTAACTCCAAAACGATGTCGTTTACCGTAAGCGCATGGTATAGTGGCAAGCGGGTAGCGAACAGGGGAAGCGGTGCAATACTACCTATCTACTCCTAGGTTGAGTTAGAATTGCGGGTTTATTGGTGAATGTAGAGTATGGAGGGTCGTAATGGTGATGGATGCGAAGGTTGTGTCACTCAACGTCGTAAACAAGAGATTCCACACTAAGAAAGAAAGAAATAAAATATAAAAGATTAGGGCCTTAGGACTAGCCGCTAGGACCGTCGAACGTCAATGGTCGGTTGAGACTTCTACGTTGCATTGGTTTAATTGGGGGTTGTAGCATCTAGGAGGTGAATTCATGTGTCTAGGCATCATGAATCTAACATACCGTATTCACCCCGCTCGCGCGATAGATGCATACGGTATGTGCATTAGGGATCTACAATAATCTCACCACTCTCGTGGTTCGAATGCATCCCCTTTTATTCCCAACGCATCATAAAAATCTTATCTTTGCATCTAGATCCTAAAATCCTAGGGCTAATCCCTTAGCCCTAGATGGGATTTTACTCAAGCATAGCAAGCATTATGAAAACAGTAAAGATTATTGCTAGCATCATAGAAAAACAATAGGAAGAACTAAAATATAATTCAAAAGAATAGAAGTACTTAGCTTGATACATGGGAGGGGCCTATGGCATGGCCTAAATCCCGAAAGATCGTCTCCAAAGAAACTCTAAAAACTCTCTAAAAAAACTCTCCCCAAAATGACGGCTACTCAAACAATATATATCCCTCTCTAAACTCTAACAAACAACCCAAAAAAAACCCTCTCAAATTCGGCCCAAATCTGTTTCTGGCCACAACTTATTAGTGGACCCCGGCATCACTCGGACCGAGTAGGAACAACACTCGGTCGAGTGCAGATTTCAGCACTGCAGCACCATCTTACAGAAATTCCCCAGAGCTCATCCGACCTCTGATTGGTGAGTTCTTGGTGGCATTAGAACCGTATTGAAGTCTACTATCTGGAAAAAATATCATAAAAATACTGAAAAATCCCAGGTGATAGAAAATTTGAAAAGATTGCACGGCTATCTGAAAATCTGGGCTTTCACCTTACTCAACCGAGTAGCTTTCGTGCTCGGTCGAGTCACCCCCCTACTCGGTCCAGTCACCCCCCCTACTCAGTCGAGTCTGTCAGTGGATCGGGCTCCTTCAAAAGTGTTGCATTGCTTACTCGGCCCGAGTAGGCCTTGCTCGGTCGAGTCGCCTGCTGGGTCGGTCGAGTAAGTCTTGCTCGGTCGAGCAAGATGTTGAACTAGATGAAGCTTCGAAAAATAGAAATAGACTCGACCGAGTCACCACGCTGCTCAATCGAGTAGGATGCACATTCTCTTTTCTGATGGGCTCGTGTATCAGCTCGACCGAGCAGCTTGTGCTCCTCGGTTGAGTCACCTGGGAAAGTGAAGCTGATTGCTTCTTGGCTTCTCCTTTCTCTTTCTCTTCCTCTAGTCTTCTTCTTTGGCACCTCAAGCATGTCATCATGAGTATTCTTGGTGCTCTCACGTTGCCGATCGTCTTATTGACTCCAAATTGCTCTAATATCACTCCAAATCCCTGAAATGGACAAAAACGCTCCGAAGGTCATATTATTCCAAATAATAGCGTAAAAGCGTATGAAATATGTAAATGAGCGGTCATTTTGACGTGTAATCATATAGATAAAATGTGGAATATAATGACACATCATGTAACAGCCGGCATGGTGGCGGCTCAATCACAGCTAGGTCTAGGGTAATGCTGGAGTGTCTGTCAGTAAGAAATGACGTAGGTCGTACGATCAGTTGGGATAAGTCAAAGATCAGGTCGGATCGGGTCTATTGAAGAGGCGGGTCGAGCAACCGGAACCCGAAGGAGCGTTTAATCAAGCTGCTGGGCCGAGCTCTCAGCCTCAAAAAAGGAAGCGGTCCGTGGGCTTGGGCTGGCGATCTGGGCCGAAAATAAAACAAGAAATAGAGAAAAGAAAAGAAAAAATGAGTCAAGAAAATATGCATAAATCCCCATAAATTATGTATGAAAATACAGGTCGTTACACTCCTCCCTCACCCTAGCAAAGCGTAGGGGGTTAGGTTCGAGTTCTTGGCGGGCTCGTGAATCGTGAAGGGGATGCGTCATCAAGGTGAAACGTATATCGTGTCTGGCTGGTGAATGAGCATGCATTCTTCACCGGAAGAGTTTTTGGATTTGCGAGTATTGCTGAAGTATATGCACGCAAAGGCAAGTCTTTTATTTTAGCATTAAATTCATGTTTTGCAGTTTGCTCTTTGGCTTAAAATTGCTAGGATAGAAAATTTTGATTTTTTAGTTCTAAATTGTTTAGAAACTCTAACATATTTCCTATCAACTTATGGTGGCTAGGGTCATCTTCGCCTCACTCTTGACTAACGCTTTAAGTTTTTTTGATAAATTTAAGCTTGGAGGTTGATAAATTACAGTGAAAAGCTCAAGAAAGTATAGATACATTTTCCTTAAAACGTTATTTGTCCTCGATCGATTGAGTTTTGTAGACGTTTGGACCCCTTTAATGAACACGTCCAAGGGTTGTAAGTGTACTAGAAATAACCCATGCACACAGTGCACAAAGCAAAAAAAACCCTACGAACAAGATCCGGTGCACGGACGCAATCGAAAAGGAGTGAGGACTATGGATGTGTGTGTCTGTATCCTCAGGGGGGTAAACGGTTAAATCCAAAACCCTTTGGGTATGTTTGGATTGAAAGAAAATGTATGAAAGAAAAGTGAAATGAAAAAGAAAGTGAAAAAAAAGTGAAATGAAAATGAAATGAGATTCTTTCTCATGTTTGGTTACCAAAAAGTTTTTTGAAGAAAGTTGAAAGGAAAATAATGAAATTTCTTCCATTATGTTATTAATTCAAAACGAAAAAAAAACTTAAGAGGTGTTTTTGCTAAATAATTTAAGAGGTGTATTTTCTAACTTTATAAATAATTATGCTTAAAAAATTTAAGAGGTATTTTAGCCTCGTAATAAATTAAAAATTTGTTAGTTGTTCTGAATAATTCAGAAAGTTAGCAAATAATTTACGAATTCTAACAAATAATTCTCTAACCCTACAAATATCATGATTCGTAAATAATGTGATATTAAATAGTACATAAATAATTTACAAATTATATGAAAATGTTGGAAATAATTTGCAAGCTATTAGAAAAATTCGTGCATAATGCGCGAATTTTTCAAGCAAAACACGAAAATTACACGAATTATTCACTAATTTTTCGAACAAGTTCATGAACAAAAATATTTTAAATATTCATGATTTTCAAAAAAAAAAAATAGTCATGGGATACAAAGAGACATGGTAAACCAAAAGACCCTCTCATTAAGCTCACTAATGGAGGGACTAAATGGAGGGATAATGATGAGGGGAGGCCAAAGGCCTCCCTCATTCATAACACTCCCCCTTATCCATCCATTAATTTGGTCTTAGCGTATATTGCTAAGAGGGTGGATACTTCTGGATCCAGAGTAAATGTGTTTGCCTCGTTAAAACCTTCACTGTGGAAACACAGTGGGAAAAACCAATAGCTTAAGGAAAAAGAGTGCAATCCACAGGTTACTCCCCCTTATCCGTACAAGCTTCAGGCTTGTAGGTCTTTCAGCTGTCACATACCAATTCCTTTTACAAGTTTTACAAAAATACATCTAGGTAAAGATTTAGTAAAAAGATCAGATAAGTTGTTGCAAGACTGGATCTGTTGAATCTTGACCTCATTGTTCTTCTGTAGATCGTGCGTCCAGAAAAATTTGGGAGAAATGTGTTCCGTTCTGTCGCCTTTGATGTAGCCCTTTTTGAGTTGTGCTATGCATGCAGCCTTGTCTTCAAACAAGACAGTGGGCTCAAGATTACCAGTCTTGATGCCAGTGGAATCTAGGATATGTTGGACGACGGAGCAAAGACAAAAACACTCTTTGCTTGCTTCATGGATCGCAATGAGTTCAGCGTGGTTGGATGGTGTTGCTGTGGTGGTTTGCTTTACCGATCTCCATGAGATAGCAGTCCCTCTATAGGTAAACATAAAACCAGTTTTTGATTTTGTCGTGTGACGATCAGACTGGTAACCTGCATCAGCATAACCAAGCAAATGGGAGGAGGAACCTCTCTGGTAATATAGTCCCAGATCTATAGAACCCTGGAGGTAGCATAGAAAATGCTTCACTCTGTTCTAGTGGCGCTTTGTAGGCGCAGCACTATGTCTGGCAAGTAGATTAACTGCGAACGCTATATCGGGACGCGTGCAGTTTTCTAGATATAGAAGTGCTCCAATGGCACTGAGGTAGGATACTTCAGGACCCAGTAACTCCTCCCCCTCTTCAAGCGGCTGGAAGGGGTCCTTATGAATATCCAGTGATCTCACGACCATAGGAGTACATAAAGGATGACATTTTTCCATTCGAAACTTGTTTAGAAGTTTTCTTATATAGTTTGATTGGTGTAATAGGATTCCACCTCGTAGGTGTTCAATCTGTAAGCCAAGACAGTACCTCATTTTGCCTAGGTCTTTCATTTCGAAGGTAAGCTTTAGACTTTCAGATATCTCATTGATCTCTGCTAGAGATCCTATGAGATTTAAGTCATCAACATATACCGCGTCGATGACAAATCCTGTTCCCGTTCTTTTGATAAAGATACACGGGCAGACGTTATTGTTTGGATTGAAGTCATCAACACGTCCAAGGGTTGTAAGTGTACTAGAAATAACCCATGCACACAGTGCACAAAGCAAAAAAAACCCTACGAACAAGATCCGGTGCACGGACGCAATCGAAAAGGAGTGAGGACTATGGATGTGTGTGTCGGTATCCTCAGGGGGGTAAACGGTTAAATCCAAAACCCTTTGGGTATGTTTGGATTGAAAGAAAATGTATGAAAGAAGTGAAATGAAAAAGAAAGTGAAAAAAAGTGAAATGAAAATGAAATGAGATTCTTTCTCATGTTTGGTTACCAAAAAGTTTTTTGAAGAAAGTTGAAAGGAAAATAATGAAATTTCTTCCATTATGTTATTAATTCAAACGAAAAAAAACTTAAGAGGTGTTTTTGCTAAATAATTTAAGAGGTGTATTTTCTAACTTTATAAATAATTATGCTTAAAAAATTTAAGCGGTATTTTAGCCTCGTAATAAATTAAAAATTTGTTAGTTGTTCTGAATAATTCAGAAAGTTAGCAAATAATTTACGAATTCTAACAAATAATTCTCTAACCCTACAAATATCATGATTCGTAAATAATGTGATATTAAATAGTACATAAATAATTTACAAATTATATGAAAATGTTGGAAATAATTTGCAAGCTATTAGAAAAATTCGTGCATAATGCGCGAATTTTTCAAGCAAAACACGAAATTACACGAATTATTCACTAATTTTTCGAACAAGTTCATGAACAAAAATATTTTAAATATTCATGATTTTCAAAAAAAATCCCAAATTATTCACATACTATTTTGAAAAATTCGGGAAAAATTCGCAAATTTTGAATAATTTGCAAATTTTAAATAATTCATGTGTAAAACTTTGATAATGATTCGTGATTTTTTGAAAAATTCATTCATTTTAGGAAATAGATAGAATTGAGTAACCATTGCCCATAGCTTTGGTACTCTATATATTCATATGGAGTGGAATACAAATAGTCATGTGATACAAAGAGACATGGTAAACCAAAAGACCCTCTCATTAAGCTCACTAATGGAGGGACTAAATGGAGGGATAATGATGAGGGGAGGCCAAAGGCCTCCCTCATTCATAACACTCCCCCTTATCCATCCATTAATTTGGTCTTAGCGTATATTGCTAAGAGGGTGGATACTTCTGGATCCAGAGTAAATGTGTTTGCCTCGTTAAAACCTTCACTGTGGAAACACAGTGGGAAAAACCAATAGCTTAAGGAAAAAGAGTGCAATCCACAGGTTACTCCCCCTTATCCGTACAAGCTTCAGGCTTGTAGGTCTTTCAGCTGTCACATACCAATTCCTTTTACAAGTTTTACAAAAATACATCTAGGTAAAGATTTAGTAAAAAGATCAGCTAAGTTGTTGCAAGACTGGATCTGTTGAATCTTGACCTCCTTGTTCTTCTGTAGATCGTGCGTCCAGAAAAATTTGGGAGAAATGTGTTCCGTTCTGTCGCCTTTGATGTAGCCCTTTTTGAGTTGTGCTATGCATGCAGCCTTGTCTTCAAACAAGACAGTGGGCTCAAGATTACCAGTCTTGATGCCAGTGGAATCTAGGATATGTTGGACGACGGAGCAAAGACAAAAACACTCTTTGCTTGCTTCATGGATCGCAATGAGTTCAGCGTGGTTGGATGGTGTTGCTGTGGTGGTTTGCTTTACCGATCTCCATGAGATAGCAGTCCCTCTATAGGTAAACATAAAACCAGTTTTTGATTTTGTCGTGTGAGGATCAGACTGGTAACCTGCATCAGCATAACCAAGCAAATGGGAGGAGGAACCTCTCTGGTAATATAGTCCCAGATCTATAGAACCCTGGAGGTAGCATAGAAAATGCTTCACTCTGTTCTAGTGGCGCTTTGTAGGCGCAGCACTATGTCTGGCAAGTAGATTAACTGCGAACGCTATATCGGGACGCGTGCAGTTTTCTAGATATAGAAGTGCTCCAATGGCACTGAGGTAGGATACTTCAGGACCCAGTAACTCCTCCCCCTCTTCAAGCGGCTGGAAGGGGTCCTTATGAATATCCAGTGATCTCACGACCATAGGAGTACATAAAGGATGACATTTTTCCATTCGAAACTTGTTTAGAAGTTTTCTTATATAGTTTGATTGGTGTAATAGGATTCCACCTCGTAGGTGTTCAATCTGTAAGCCAAGACAGTACCTCATTTTGCCTAGGTCTTTCATTTCGAAGGTAAGCTTTAGACTTTCAGATATCTCATTGATCTCTGCTAGAGATCCTATGAGATTTAAGTCATCAACATATACCGCGACGATGACAAATCCTGTTCCCGTTCTTTTGATAAAGATACACGGGCAGACGTTATTGTTTGTGAATCCTTGCTGTGCAAGGAAAACGATTAGTCTGTTATACCACATCTTTCCTGATTTCTTTAGACCATATAATGATCTTTGAAGCCTTACCGAGAAGACGTCCCGAGGTCTCTCTTTCATCTCTGGGGGTAAATTAAAACCATCTGGAAGTCTCATATAGATTTCTTTATCTATATCGCCATATAGATATGCAGTCACAACGTCCATGAGCTGCATTTCTAGGCTTTCCAGAGAAGATAGGCTAAGCAAGAATCAGAAAGTGATCGCATCCATGACCGGGGAATATGTTCTTCATAATCAATCACATGTCTTTGGGAAAATCCATGTGCTACAAGGCGTGCCTTGTAGCGTATGATCATATTTTCTTCATTTCTTTTTCTGATGAAGACCCACTTATATCCCACAGGTTTAACACCTACAGGTGTTCGGACTACTGGTCCAAGGACTTTGCGTTTCAAGAGTGAGTCCAGCTCTACTCTTATTGCCTCGTCCCACTTTGGCCAATCATCTCTGCGTTTACATTCCGCTAGAGATCGTGGTTCGATGTCATCGTCGTATTCAGCGATGTGAACGATAATAGCAAACTCAAAATCGTCGACGACGACTGTGCTATGTCTGTCCAGTACCTCTCCAATACGTACGTAATTTAATGATGTTTCTCCTATCGTTTCCTCTGCAGGGGAAATAAGGAGATGAGAGGTTACTGTTCTGAGCTCAGCATTCTGTGGAGGGATCATCTTATTATCACCAGGAATCTTTCTCTTTCAAGGAACTTTATCTTTTGAACCTGGCAAGCGTCCTCTTTTCAATCGAGCTATAGCCAATTCTGCTGCCGGTAGATTGCATCCATCTTTGGGTATGTCAAGCCTAGCTGGCGTCTTGGCAGCTGGGACGTGTGAACGAACAATCTTCTGGTTGTTCGTAAATTTATCCGGTAGAAGGTGTACTGTGTTCTGAATGTGAAGGATCTTCAGGATCTCATCTTCACACAGATTAGTACGCGGATCATAAAGAGACAGAGACTTATTGTCCCAAGAAATGGTCTCGGAAGCGTCAGGCTTCTTAGACTGTGTGCTCAGTTTTGGAAAAGTTTTCTCATCGAATTCACAGTCATCAAGACGTGCCTTAAATGCATCCCCCGTAAGAGGTTCCAGGTATCTAATAATAAAGGACGAATCAAACCCAATATAGATACCAAGACGACGCTGAGGACCCATTTTGGTCCTCTGAGGTGGTGCTATTGGGACATAAACTGCACAACCAAACACTCTTAAATGAGAGATATCTTGGGGTGCACCATATGCTAGCTGCACCGGGGATAATGTATGGCCACCTGAGGGCCTTATCCTAATGAGCGATGTGGTATGCAATATAGCATGCCCCCAAGCATCCACAGGCAACTGGGATTGCATGAGCAATGGACGTGCAATCCATTGGAGTCTCTTTATAAGAGACTCTGTTAATCCATTCTGGGTGTGAACATGTGCTACATGATGTTCAACTTCAATACACGTTGCCCGGCAATAGTCATCGAAGACTTGAGAAGTGAATTCACCTGCATTATCAAGACGTAATTTCTTGATATGATTATCGGGGAAATGAGCCCGTAACCTAATTATTTGTGCCAATAGCTTTGGGAAAGCTATGTTGCGAGTGGACAATAGGCACACATAAGACCATTTTGTGGATGCATCAATCAGAACCATAAAGTACCGAAATGGACCACTTGCGGGGTGAATAGGCCCGCAAATGTCTCCATGAATTCTCTCTAGGAAGCCAGGAGACTCTACTCCTACTTTCAGGAGGGAGGATCTCGTTATTAGTTTTTCCTGAAAACAAGGGAGACAAGGAAATTCACATTTTTGAAGAATCCTCATGTTTTTCAAATTATGTTCACTGGATTCAGAGATAATGCGACGCATCATAGCTGATCCAGGGTGACCAAGTCTATTGTACCAAAGTTGAAACTCTGGCAATGAAAGGCACTTCTGGTGCTCAGTCATATTGGCTTCTATAGGTTGAATATACGTGTGGTAGAGACCCGACGGGAGTCCCTTAAATCGTTCGTAGATAGACTTCTGGCCATCGTCTTGACGAGTCACATAAATATATTCAGTGTTTTCTTCATCTCTAGTTTCTAAGTGATATCTGTTAAAACGAATATCTTTGAAACTTAAGAGATTCCTATTGGATTTTGGAGAGAATAATGAATTTTTTATTTTAAGTCTTGTGTTATTTGGGAGGAATATGATTGCTTTCCCAGATCCTTCGATTATGTTGGACAGTCCTGAAATCGTGATAACAGGACCGTCATATTTGTTTAAGCTATAAAAATAGCATGGATCGCAAATGATAGTGTGCGTTGAGGCACTGTCCACTAGGCAGTCATACTTCATCTATATATAAGAAAAATGAAAGTTTATCTAAGTAAATGAAAAACTGACATTCAAATATAAGGTACTTTCAAAGAAAACTACAAATGAAGCTACATAAATTTAAATGTATAGATATAAGGTAGGGCTCAATCGAGCAGGTCGTCATTTTTGAAATCTTTTGCAGTGAACTTGATGCGCGGTTGAACAGCCACCAAGTTTGTTTCAGGTTGAGACTTCTGGCTTGCCTGATACAGATCCTGGAGGTGATGATGAGTGCGGCAGTTTCTGGACCAATGTCCAGTCATGCCACATTTATGGCATTTATCCTCCCAGTTCTTCTTAGGAATTGACATTCAAATATAAGGTACTTTCAAAGAAAACTACAGATGAAGCTACATAAATTTAAATGCATAGATATAAGGTAGGGCTCAATCGAGCAGGTCGTCATTTTCGAAATCTTTTGCAGTGAACTTGGTGAGCGGTTGAACAGCCGCCAAGTTTGTTTCAGGCTGAGACTTTTGGCTTGTTTGATACAGATCCTGAAGGTGGCGATGAGTGCAGCAGTTTCTGGACCAACGTCCAGTCATGCCACATTTATGGCATTTATCCTCCCAGTTCTTCTTAGGAATTGACAGTGGATTAGTATTCTTACGCTTCCATGTGAAGTTTCTCTTCCCTTTGCTGTTATTGTTGGTCTGGGATGATGCTCCTCTTGTTGGCTTCATTACAGATTTCCTTTTGTTCTTTCTAGCCCTGCCCTAAGAGGGCAAGAGAGCAAATCAGAGAACTTCGTGAAGTTGCGTTCACGGTAGTGTTGCATGAGGATTGCATCTTTCTCGTGGAACGAGGTAAATGTGTTTTCCAACATGCGATGCTCAGACACTTCTTCACCGCATAACTTCAGGCGTGAGGTGATATTATGAAGTACTGAGTTATGTTCAGCAATGGACTTATAGTCCTGAAGTCTGAGGTTTTCCCACTCATAACTGGCACGTGGTAATATGACATCAATTTGATGTCTATAACATGCCTCCAGCGCTGTCCATAACTCCAAAGGGTCTTCTACCGTTAAGTATTCGGCCTTTAAGGTCCGATCTATGTGTCTCCTGATATAGATAATGGCTTTCACCTTATCTATGTCGGAGACAACGGTAGGAGAACTGCTAGATGGATGTGCCGCTTCAGGGGCACTGCTAGCAGCTGTCCCAGCCACTGCAGGGGCCAGAATCGAGTGGAGAAGTGCCATTGAACGCAAGTGGAACTTCAGGTCCACTCGCCAGCTAAGATAGTTCTTTCCTGCTGCATCAAGAACCTCGAAATCGACGCTTGCCAATTTTACCATTTTAATCTATGCAATTTAAATAAGCATGTATTAATAATTAAATATTTAAAATCATGCTTAAAAGAAATAAATAAGAAAAAATGCGGGGATCGACCAGATACCCAAAACATAAAATGTCCAAAGTCCATATTACAGTCCATAAAGTAGATAAAGAAAAATACAATTTGGAAACCCTTTTGGGTCCCAGCTTTATGCAATCTTCTCCTCCATCTTCATAGGTAGTAACACCGGTCTTTGGCATTATACATAAATTACTCACTACAAATTTCTCTCAGAAAAGAAAAAGAAATTACAAAGAGAAGGAATATAATAATAGGGTATCAAAAACTGGCCGATCCCAAAAAATCGCATTTTGACTTATTTAAACATCCACGCAATTAATAATTGCTACAGGCAATATAAAAAGCAATGGACACAGTTACACAGGCAAAGAATACATTTACAACATATATGGCAATAAAAATTATTGTTTAAAAATTACTTTGACCACGGGGAAACATCATTCATCTTTAGGTTAGGTAACTAAAGACAGAGCGGTCTTAGTGTCAATGTAATTTTTAAATCGTGAAGGATTTAGAAATAAATCCAAATTTTTATAAAGTTTGCATGTTTAACATAATGTGTAGCAAATGGTTAATAATAATTAAAAAGTAGCAAATGATTATGAGTGGGCTCCAGGCCCAAAACAGCCAAAATAAGTAATCTATTATTCGGTTTGGGGCAGCAGGCCCATGGGCTGTAAATTTTAAAATTAAATCTAAAATGCCCAAATAGGAGTAAAATGTCCTTAAAATACAGAATCCCTAAAACAAACTTTAGGGTACTTGTTAAGGAGTGTAAAAAGCCCCCAACCCTTCATCTTACAGATCGTGTCCCCCTCCCTCTCCTATCTACGTAAACCGGTCGGCGCGGCCGGCGCCATGGGGGATCCCCCGTCAGGGGGGGCGACGGCAAGAGGAGCCCCCCGTCTGGGGGGCAGAAACCCGAAGGGCCCCGTCCAAGGGGGGACGACAACCAGAGGGCCCCCGTCCGGGGGGGGCTGCAGCCAAATGCCCCCCCCCCCCCCCCCCCCCCCCCCCCCCCCCCGTCCGGGGGGCAGGGGGGGCCAGAGAGACCCCTCCCCCCCGTCAGAGGGGGGGCGGTGCCTAGAGGGCCCCCGTCCGGGGAGGGCGGCAGCCAGAGAGGTCCCCCCCCTTCCGGGGGCACGGGGGGAGGTGCCCAGAGGGCCCCTCGTCTAGGGGGAGGCGGCCAGAGAGGCCCCCTCCGTCCGAGGGGGGCAGCGGCCAGAGCCCCCCCCCCCCCCCCCCCCCCCGGCAAAAGGGAGGCGGCGGCCAGAGAGCCCCCCTCCCCCCCCCCCCCGTCCGGGGGGCGGCATCGGGACAGAGAGCCCCCCCGGCAGAGGGGGGGCCGTGGCCAGAGAGCACCCCCCGTCCGGGGGGCGGCATCGGGACAGAGAGCCCCCCCCCCCCCCCTCCGGGGGCGGCGGCGGCATCGGGGTGCCCTCATGGGGGGCGGCGGGCAGAAAGGCAGGCCCCCTTCGGGGGGCAGAAATGAAGGGTTTTTTTAAATGAATTTTAATTTGAATATTGCAGATTTATACAAGCCTGAAGAAAGCTGTGTAAAATCATAGCAAAATATATTTTTTGATTATCTACGGGATCGAAAATTTTTACCTCTAGATCAAAAATCTTGGGACGATCGTAATAAAAATCCGTAGATCGAAATCCACGCTCCCGATACGCCTAGAAAATTGCCGAAACGGTTCACCGCAACGATAGATTCCTTCGCGCTTAGGAGGTTAATTTGAGGGGATAAGGGAGAAAAACTCAAAGAGATGAGAGCTGCGGTGCTGATAACGTGTTAGGAAATAGATAGAATTGAGTAACCATTGCACATAGCTTTGGTACTCTATATATTCATATGGAGTGGAATACAAATAGTCATGGGATACAAATAGAAATGGTAAACCAAAAGACCCTCTCATTAAGTGTCACGCCCCGCTCACCCAAGTACGGGGGCGTAGCTGACGAGGTCGCCGTAGTATTCAGACTCAGGCTTCGAGCCCTCTTATCTAAATACTACTAGGCATTTTTTTTGTGGTTGATTATGAAATAAATTAGCAGGCCACTGCAATAACACTGGAATAGTACACATAGAAAGAAAAGTGCTCCAACAGAAATAAAAACGCAGTACTGAAAAGTAAATACATCAACACTGAAGTTACCTTACATTACATAAGTCCATATACATACATACATACATCAGCTGTACAACGGGGGTACAAAAAGCGGGTACAACAAAAGAGAAACCCCCAGCCCAAAAGTACAAAAGTACACACCCGGTACAACGCACCCACTAGTCTAACCCCGGGTAATCTAACAGTACAAAGTCTCCTGAAGGCTCTACCTCGGTAGCACTGGCACTGACCTCTGGCTCCTGAACACCCGAAGACTGCTCGGGACTCGCACCTGTAAACCACGGGATGGGACACGTCAACGCGTGACCCAGTAGGAATTCCTAATCACCCTAGTAGAACCCAGTTTAGAACTGGTTTCGCTAACTAACTAACTAACTACAGGTGTCATGTCATCACATATTACGCAGAAATTAAAAACAGAGTACCAGTGCTGAAAGTAAACAACAGTGAACAAGACTGAAGTAATAAACGATTAAGTTAAATAAATTAAATGGTTATTCTGTATTTGGAACCCGGATAAACCATAGGCTGCTAAGAGAGCAGACTTCACCCAGGGTGGGTGAAAAGTGGTACCACTCCAGCGACACGAGCACTGGAGGGGCCTCTCGTAACTCCGTACCCGACTGGACAAGGTACCGGAGTGAGAATCATCTCGGTTTTTCTGTGGGTCAAACGGAGAAAACCATCAATTACCGTCCAGGTGCGTCACGAGCGCACCGGCGGCCTCTCTAACTCTAGTCAACTCCCCCTTCCGGGAGTGACGAAGCAAGTGAGAAATCATATCGTGTCCGCTTCTTGACACCTACAATTTACCCGTGTTTCCCCCAAACCCCATGTCACCCTCCTCTGGGGAGGACTTAATCATTTTCCTTATATCAATTTCATGTGAGATAAAATAAAACACATGAGCAATTGGGGTAAAAGAACCACAACCAAGAATATACGAAAAGCAACATAAGAGAAATGTTTCCATAGTCAAATTATCCATTTCCTTCATGTTCTCCATCTTCCCACCTCTCTTTCCTTTCCACATTTCATATTCCACAACAAACCGATCATCTTATGTAACCACACAACTAGTGATTCGACAAGTATATGGTATAATGGCCAATTAGTTCAGGTAATAAAATACATAGGCATAAGAGAGGTAATATGAACATGTACACATAGTACAACATCACCCAAACCATTTCAGGTTACTGGAAATGCACAATCAGTCAGATTGAAAGCCAGATTAAAGGCATTTATAGTTATAATTTAGGAAAACTTAAAGCTGCAAAGTTGCAGGTATGACAGTTTTGCATCACCACACCAAATTTCAGAAAATAATATGACATGTGTGATTTATTGTGCTCAAATTAGTAAAAGATGGCAATTCTGCAGAAAAACAGAAACATTGCATCAACTTAATCAGTGATTTAATCCTATTTACAATCAGATCTAGGTAAAATAAAAAATATGGTATTGTGTATCTTGAAGAGTAGTTGTCCAAAATGTCCTAAAACACCTAATTTCATCAAGTTAAGAGGTGGTAATCACCATTTTAGTGCAGGATGTCAAAGCTGCCAGAATTTCGACATGTTGCAGAAAAAGCTCCATTTCTCCTAGTTTACGAATTGAACATATATCATATCTTATATGATTTTAGGGTAGGATTTCGAGATCTACATGAATATATTTATTTCAGATTTTATTTTGATCTAGGTTGGGAGATATGCCTGTTTTAACAGAGGCTAAAACTGCTGGAAATTTCAGAACAGATTCATGAACACAAAAGATAAGTTTTTCCAAGCAAACATGCATGCAAGTGAACTCCAAGGTGGAGATGGGTATCCTACTAAGTGGAGTTGAGATTCCTACTAACTCCACATATGAAACTCAACATAATTTTAACATCAAATTGTTACATTTACTAAATTAATGAGAAAACCAATCCTAAACCAAACTCTACTATGTGATTAGAGTTCCTACCTTGTAAAAAGTCCTCCAAATATGATCTTGGGCCCTTCTTAGTCCTTGATGACACTTGAGCCTCCTTCTTCAAAGCTCCAATTTGATCTCCCAAAAAGTAGGATTTTTAGGCTATTTTGGCTAGTTCTTGGTGTTGGAATGAAAAGGAATTTTGGGGCTTTTTAGAGGTTGAAGAGGGGAGCTAATTAGAAGTATGTCTTAAGGAAGAAGATGAAGGAAAATGAAAGAAAAGAGCATGCTAATTTTTTGGCCAGAATTAGGGAGTGAGGGAGAGAAGGAAAAATGAGAGTTTTTCTTTTCTATTTTTTTGGTTTTGTTGTTTTCATGCATAGATTTTAGAACCCCTAAATCCCTCTCATTCTTACACCTAATAAGCCATGTGTCCTCTTATTACTAATAACATGACACATACCATGGTGTGTTGTCATGGTAATAAAAATCATGATTTTTGTATTTTAAGAAAATCAAAATACATTTATAAATACTTCATACACTCCAAATACATGTATTTCTCCAAATACTCTCATTTACTAAATTCAAGTAGTGAGTTTGAAATCTTTTAAAATAAATTCCTACACCAAATAATTAAAAGAAAAATATAGGCATACTTTCCAAAAATATACAGACGTATCTACGTCTAAAATACGTACAAATACGCGTATATATAAATTAGGGTCATTACATCCTACCCCCCTTAAAATAAATTCCGTCCTCGGAATTTCAAATTAAGGTAGAAAATTTTCTATACATCATTCCCCTGGTGACTCTCGGTGCCACATAACCCTCACTAGATTGATCGACTTCTTCCTCAGTATCTTCTGTCTCCGGTCTAGAATGGCTACAGGTTACTGATCATAAGTCAAGTCTGGTCGCACTTCGATCTCAGAGAAGTCAACGACATGATCAGGACTTCCAACACATCTCCTGAGTTGCGATATATGAAACACATTATGCACTTCATCAAGAGATGCTGGTAAGGCAATTCTGTAAGCCACTTCTCCCACACGAGCCAGAACTTCAAAAGGTCCGATATATCTTGGGCTCAACTTCCCACGTCTTCTGAAACGAATCAACCCTCGTGTCGGCGAGATCTTCAAGAATACCAACTCTCCTGGTTGAAATTCCAAGTGTCGCCTCTTTGCATCTGCCCAGTGCTTGTAACGGTCCTGAGCTATGCGAAGATTATCTCTGACGACTCTCACAACATCTATGGTTTCAGCGACCATATCCGGCCCCAATAATTCACGATCTCCAACATCATCCCAACTGAGAGGAGATCGGTACTTTCTTACATACAAGGCTGCAAATGGTGCCATGCCTATGCTGGCTTGATAACTGTTATTATAGGCGAACTCTACCAGATGTAGATGTTCGTCCTAAGAACCCTTGAAATCCAGCATGCATGCCCTCAGCATATCTTCTAGAATCTGAATTGTCCTCTCCGACTGACCGTCTGTCTGTGGATGGTATGCAGTGCTGAAATTCAGTTGAGTTCCCAAGCTAGCCTGCAGACTTCTCCAAAAATGAGACGTAAACCTTGTGTCACGGTCGGAGACTATGCTTACAGGTACTCCGTGAAGCCTCACAATTTCCTCCATATATCTCTTAGCAAGATGGTCTATTGACTGGCCAACTCGAAAAGGTATGAAGTGAGCTGATTTGGTCAATCGGTCAACGATTACCCAAATAGCATCATGTCCTCGAGAAGTGCGAGGTAAGCCAGTTACAAAATCCATAGTCACATGCTGACATTTCCACTATGGAATTGGGAGGGGCTGCAGAAGTCCTGCCGTTCTCTGATGCTCGGCCTTGACTTGCTGACATGTCATACATGAAGCTACACTTCTAGCCACACTACGCTTCATGTCGTGCCACCAAAAATATTGTCGCAGATCACGATACATTTTGGTGCCTCCAAGATGGATAGAATAAGGTGAGCTATGAGCTTCCTTCAACAGTTCATCCCGAATGTCACCTGATGACACACAGATCCTGCTCCCAAAACGCAGAGATCCATCTTCATGAACACGGAAATCATTACGAAGTTCGGCTTCTGTCTGCTCGTGAATCTTCTTCAACTTCGCATCTCCAGACTGAGCTGCCTTAATCCTTTCACCCAAATCAGATTGAACCTGCAAGTTCATCATCATCACTGAGGAACCAGGTAAGACTACTTCAATCTCCAACTGTCGAATATCACCTCGAAGTTCCCTCTGAGCTGTCAACATCATCATTGTCGGCATGCGACTAAGAGCATCAGTTACTACGTTGACTTTCCCAGGGTAATATTGGAGCTCGACATCATAATCAGCCATCAACTCGAGCCATCTCCGCTGCCTCATATTCAGATCTTTCTGAGTGAACACGTACTTTAAACTCTTATGATCTGTGTATATCTTTATACGTTCACCCAGAAGAAAATGCCTCCACAACTTCAATGCAAACACCACTGCTGCTAACTCCAAGTCATGCGTAGGATAGTTCCTCTCATGGGTCTTCAACAATCTAGAAGCATAAGCTACTACCCTACCATGCTGATGGAGAACACATCCCAATCCTCTGCCTGACGCGTCACAGTAAATCTCATATCCACCTGAACGGTCTGGAATTGTCAGGACATGTGCAGTGATCAATCTATGCTTCAGTTCATCAAATGCTCACTGACATTCCTCTGACCAATTGTAAGCAACATTCTTCTTGGTTAGATGAGTCATCGGTGCAGCGATCTTAGAAAAATCTTTAATGAACTTCATGTAGTACCCAGCCAATCCCAAGAAACTTCTAATCTCCGTCACTGACTTAGAAATTGACCACTTCTCTACTGCAGCAACCTTCTCTGGATCTACAGCTATACCATCTCCAGATACAACATGTCCCAGAAAAGCAACCTTGGTCAGCCAAAACTGACACTTGCTATACTTAGCATATAACTGGTGTTGTCTCAGAGTCTCCAGGACTATCTTCAGATGCTCAGCATGATCTTCCTCTGATCTCGAGTATACCAAGATATCATCTATGAAAACGACCACAAACTTATCCAAGTACTCATAGAAAACTTGATTCATCAACCTCATGAATGTGGCTGGTGCATTAGTAACCCCGAAAGGCATCACTAAGAATTCATAATGACCATATCGGGTCCTAAATGCAGTCTTTGGAATATCTGATCCTCTGACCTTCACCTGATGATATCCGCTTCTCAAATCCAGCTTTGAATACACACGAGATCCACCCAACTGATCAAAGATGTCATCAATCCTAGGAAGAGGATACTTGTTCTTCACAGTGACTTTAATCAACTCTCGGTAGTCGATGCACATCCTTCGAGATCCATCCTTCTTGTTCACCAAAAGCACTGGCGCACCCCATGGCGAAACACTTGGCTGAATCAAACCACGCTCTGACAAATCCTTTAACTGACTACGAAGCTCTGCTAACTCTGGAGGAGCCATTCGGTATGGAGCCTTCGCAATCAGTTGAGTGCCTGGAATCAGATCGATAGTGAACTCCAATGATCTATCCGGAGGAAGTCCATAGATATCGTCTGGAAAGACATCAGGAAAATCCCGGACTACCCTCGGCAATACAGGTTCAGCATCCATTTCCATCATCACTTCTACTGGACTGGCCTTAAACTTCAATGGTCCAAGGGAACTACTGCCACTAAGAAACTCAAACTCTGGATGATCGGGAATCCGAAACACTATCTTCCTGAGCCTACAATCTATAGTGGCATAGAACATCCCTAACCAGTCTATCCCAAACACTGCTTCAAAATGGGGCATCTCCATCACTAAGAAATCTGCATACAACTTACGTCCACAAATCTCAACAGGACACTGTCGGTATCCTGAAGAACTACGGATCACTCCATTCCCTGTATGGATGTTCCAACTAGTAGCAAAGGAGTCTACTACTAATGAATTCCTAGTCACAAATTGCTGAGACAGGAAGCAATGGGATGCTCCCGAATCGAAAAGTGACAAGGCAGGGAAGGAAGCAAATCTAATAACACCTAAGAGAATAAACATAAGCTAACATAAGAATCTAAGCATCCTAATCACAACCACAAACATAACATACTATAATAACAAAGCATTCAACTCTGAAAAGAAATAGGTACCAGTGATAACACGACCGGTGTCCTCTGCCTCAACAGCCGTCATGGTGAAAGCCTGACGCCTCGGCACCGCTCTCCTAGGGATCTGCTGCTGCTGCTGTGGAGGCCTAGGTGGTCCTCTCTGAGTCCCTGCACCAGGTGCTGGTGGAGCTGGCAGTGGAAGCCTCTGTGGAGCTGGCGGAAGGGTCCTCTGCTGCTGTTGCACAGGCCGGACTGCCACTGGTGCCCCAGATCCTGAAGTCTGTCCCTGCTGAGGATACTGCCTACTGATGTGCCCAGACTGACCACAGGTAAAGCATCGCCCATGCCTAAACCTGCAATCTCGATGCTCATGTCTAGTCTTCCCACAAAATCCACAAGACTGATGCCGCTGTGATGCTGGTGGAGCTCCAGGCCTCCTAAACTGAGTGGTCTGTGTGGGCCTCGGGAAACTCCTCTGCTGACCCGCAGGGCGCCTATCAGATGTTGCTGCTGTGGGACCTCTACCCACACTCTTCAGGTGTGTTTCATGCATCCTGGCTGCCTCCAGCACGACACTGTAAGTAAGCAACACCTGAGTCGACATCGCTGCTCTGAACTCAGGGTCCAGCCCCATCCTGAATCGTCTAGCTCTGGTGGTCTCTGACTGCACCAACTCCGGAGCAAACTTGCTCAATAGTGAAAACTCAGCATCATAAGCATCTATGCTCCGTCTACCCTGAGTCAGGTGCTCAAACCTCAACCGCAGCTCATCCTTCTTCGTCTCTGGCAGATACTGGGCCTCAAACAACTCTCTAAACTTCTCCCACGAGATCGGCTTAGTCAAATGCAGCTCCTGAGCATCCGACCAATCTCGTGCCTGATGTGTCAGCTATCTCTTCGCGGCATCCACCCACTTATCCCTCAGGTGTCCAATAGCTTCCAGATCATCCTCAAATGCCTGATCCACTCGTCCACCTCCAAAGGACCCTCCTTGCCTGAAAAGGATCTCGGGTGCAAAGCTCTAAACTGCCTGATACCCACTGGCTTCGGTGGCGCACCACTAGCCACCCTATCCTCCATTTGCTGCATGTGCTCCAGAATCCCTATCAGAATCTTCCCCATCAGGGAAGCCTCAGAAGAAGCAGCATCAAAAGCAGGGGTCCTGTTCTCGGACGATCCATTCCCCGGATCCATTCTGCAAGAATGAACAGGGAAACAACATTCAGTACCAAATTTGCGAATTATAATGTTGGAGCTTACTTGTACTATTCTTACGTGTATCGTAGTGTGAGCTGACCTGCATGGGCCACCACAAAAACCTGTCACGCCCCGCTCACCCAAGTACGGGGGCGTAGCTGACGAGGTCGCCGTAGTATTCAGACTCAGGCTTCGAGCCCTCTTATCTAAATACTACTAGGCATTTTTTTGTGGTTGATTATGAAATAAATTAGCAGGCCACTGCAATAACACTGGAATAGTAAACATAGAAAGAAAAGTGCTCCAACAGAAATAAAAACGCAGTACTGAAAAGTAAATACATCAACACTGAAGTTACATTACATTACATAAGTCCATATACATACATACATACATCAGCTGTACAACGGGGGTATAAAAAGCGAGTACAACAAAAGAGAAACCCCCAGCCCAAAAGTACAAAAGTACACACCCGGTACAACGCACCCACTAGTCTAACCCCGGGTAATCTAACAGTACAAAGTCTCCTGAAGGCTCTACCTTGGTAGCACTGGCACTGACCTCTGGCTCCTGAACACCCGAAGACTGCTCGGGACTCGCACCTGTAAACCACGGGATGGGACACGTCAACGCGTGACCCAGTAGGAATTCCTAATCACCCTAGTAGAACCCAGTTTAGAACTGGTTTCCCTAACTAACTAACTAACTACAGGTGTCATGTCATCACATATTACGCAGAAATTAAAAACAGAGTACCAGTGCTGAAAGTAAACAACAGTAAACAAGACTGAAGTAATAAACGATTAAGTTAAATAAATTAAATGGTTATTCTGTATTTGGAACCCGGATAAACCATAGGCTGCTAAGAGAGCGGACTTCACCCAGGGTGGGTGAAAAGTGGTACCACTCCAGCGACACGAGCACTGGAGGGGCCTCTCGTAACTCCGTACCCGACTGGACAAGGTACCAGACTGAGAATCATCTCGGTTTTTCTGTGGGTCAAACGGAGAAAACCATCAATTACCGTCCAGGTGCGTCACGAGCGCACCGGCGGCCTCTCTAACTCTAGTCAACTCCCCCTTCCGGGAGTGACGAAGCAAGTGAGAAATCATATCGTGTCCGCTTCTTAACACCTACAATTTACCCGTGTTTCCCCCAAACCCCGTGTCACCCTCCTCTGGGGAGGACTTAATCATTTTCCTTATATCAATTTCATGTGAGATAAAATAAAACACATGAGCAATTGGGGTAAAAGAACCACAACCAAGAATATACGAAAAGCAACATAAGAGAAATGTTTCCATAGTCAAATTATCCATTTCCTTCATGTTCTCCATCTTCCCACCTCTCTTTCCTTTCCACATTTCATATTCCACAACAAACCGATCATCTTATGTAACCACACAACTAGTGATTCGACAAGTATATGGTATAATGGCCAATTAGTTCAGGTAATAAAATACATAGGCATAAGAGAGGTAATATGAACATGTACACATAGTACAACATCACCCAAACCATTTCAGGTTACTGGAAATGCACAATCAGTCAGATTGAAAGCCAGATTAAAGGCATTTATAGTTAGAATTTAGGAAAACTTAAAGCTACAAAGTTGCAGGTATGACAGTTTTGCATCACCACACCAAATTTCAGAAAATAATATGACATGTGTGATTTATTGTGCTCAAATTAGTAAAAGATGGCAATTCTGCAGAAAAACAGAAACATTGCATCAACTTAATCAGTGATTTAATCCTATTTACAATCAGATCTGGGTAAAATAAAAAATATGGTATTGTGTATCTTGAAGAGTAGTTGTCCAAAATGTCCTAAAACACCTAATTTTAACATCAAATTGTTACATTTACTAAATTAATGAGAAAACCAATCCTAAACCAAACTCTACTATGTGATTAGAGTTCCTACCTTGTAAAAAGTCCTCCAAATATGATCTTGGGCCCTTCTTAGTCCTTGATGACACTTGAGCCTCCTTCTTCAAAGCTCCAATTTGATCTCCCAAAAAGTAGGATTTTTAGGCTATTTTGGCTAGTTCTTGGTGTTGGAATGAAAAGGAATTTTGGGGCTTTTTAGAGGTTGAAGAGGGGAGCTAATTAGAAGTATGTCTTAAGGAAGAAGATGAAGGAAAATGAAAGAAAAGAGCATGCTAATTTTTTGGCCAGAATTAGGGAGTGAGGGAGAGAAGGAAAAATGAGAGTTTTTCTTTTCTATTTTTTTTGGTTTTGTTGTTTTCATGCATAGATTTTAGAACCCCTAAATCCCTCTCATTCTTACACCTAATAAGCCATGTGTCCTCTTATTACTAATAACATGACACATACCATGGTGTGTTGTCATGGTAATAAAAATCATGATTTTTGTATTTTAAGAAAATCAAAATACATGTTGAAATACTTCATACACTCCAAATACATGTATTTCTCCAAATACTCTCATTTTCTAAATTCAAGTAGTGAGTTTGAAATCTTTTAAAATAAATTCCTACACCAAATAATTAAAAGAAAAATATAGGCATACTTCCCAAAAATATACAGACGTATCTACGTCTAAAATACGTACAAATACGCGTATATATAAATTAGGGTCATTACATTAAGCTCACTAATGGTGGGACTAAATGGAGGGATAATGATGAGGGGAGGCCAAAGGCCTCCCTCATTCATAACAATTCATAATTTTTTGAAAAAATTCATGAATAATTCATGAATTCATTAAAAATAGCTACTAATTATATTTGTTAAAAACACTAATGCATGAATGTGAGAATAGTTAGTTTTGCTTTCTTTTCCCTCCTTTTCCTTGGGTCAAGAAGAGGAAAACTTGAAACAAAAGTTTTACTATTTATTTTCCACTATTTTCCTTTATTTTCTTTTTCTTTTCACTTTTCTTTTAAGCCAAACAATAGAAAATCATTTTCCTTCTTAATTTCTTTCCTTTTATTTCCTTTTCTTTCCTTTTTCCCACTAACCAAACACACCCTTTGGGATTATAAGGGAAAAATCTCATAGGGCAAAGATGCAATTAAGTAAGTTTGGGGGATTTTTTTGGGTTTTTGCAAAGTGGGATGAGTGGGATGGCAAACATGTATATATGTGAGAGTAGAGGGATGATTATTAGGGTAGTTGGTGATGAAACATTGCCACATGAGACAAACCCGCGGGCAAAGTCCATCTTTAGTTATATAGATGTTCAGATGAACAGACACAATCCTTGATGGTTTAGAACACATGTTCACAGCTCAAATGATATCAGATCCGATCGTGCGTTAGCGATGCAACATGTGTGTGGCCTGTTCGATGGACCTGATGGATCCAAACAGCTAGCATGATCATAGCCAACGCCGATTCTCAGGTGGGAATTAGATGTGACAATGAATGGATCTTTCTTCTCGTAAAAATGGAGTCCATTTTTCTTGATCAAGTACCTTATATAAGAAATAGGATGTTGTGTATTATTACCATTTTTCATATAATATTTTGTAACATAGAATGCATCAATAACAAAATTAAACTACCAACTGGGCACATTAGACAAATAGCATTGAACCTGTCCAATATAGTGTGTATCCAATTATCTGACAAATATCATTTAGAAGTTCAATTGAGCTCAATGCCAAAAATACACTCTGTGATCGATGAAAGATAAAACTGGTAAGCTGCTGCTATCAGCTCAACGCAATGATTCCACTTTGCTATCAAAGTTCTACAGGATTTCCGTGCATATCACTGCTGCTCTCCACTCTTTCATAAAATAGAATGTAGGGATCATGCTTAAGTACATCGGCCAACTGAACTTCCTCCACTCGATCATCATTAGCCATGAACCATGCTTTAACGCCCTCGCCCTTCTCTCGTCTTACAAATGCAGTGTAATGACCCCTCTCGAGGGAGTTTCCCAAGTGCCGCACCATGCCTATGAGACGATACAGATGCTTCTCCTTCTGTTTCTCCCACGGACTGCAATCAAATTGGAAAATAGACAGATCAGGGCCATATGCTTGTGAGCCATGGATGGATCACGCAATAGTTTTCACAATATATATGTTTACAACTCTGACAATTTAAGTCTACAGATACAGAATTTGAGATTCAATCAGTCGTCTATTTGGCTTTGCATTCAATATGAGAATGGATTTGAATTGGCCGACGTGGAATCTTCATTGAAATTCAGAACAATATAATATTTTTAAAAACTAGATAAAAACACTATGTTTCAAAATTCAAAAAAAGTCCATGGTCCACATCTATTTGGATTTTGAAGAAATGACAGAATCTGGACATGAAGATTACTTCCACAAACAGCCCTCATTGAATTTAGTACTCCAATCTTTAAAATGAAGAACATGAAACTAAATTGCCCCAAAACATACACCCACCTTTCTACAGCCCTGTAAATCCTTGATTAACTTAGTGTGCACATAAAGACCTTAATGTACCACAAATGCATGAACAAGCACTAACACAAGCAAATGGATTTGGTGCAAAATCAGCAGAGCGAAATCACAATTAGAATGAAATAAAGCTGTCTTATTAGCAATAAGAAATAATAATTTAAAAAAATAACAGAGAGTTTCAGAGCAGTACCTCCGATCCATATATGGTGTGAGATCAAGCATTTCATTGAAAACAATGTGTTCTTTTATTTTCTCGAAGCCACCTGATTCCATTTGTCTGAATATATTCAGCTGAATGGTTAGGATAAGGGGGGGCCTATTGATAAGAAACATTCGGGTAGTGCTGCTATTGAACTTGTCATGTTTGCTTAGCTGATCAGTTTCTGTTGGGACTTGCGAACTTCTTGGGACAGCAGCTAAACTGTGTTCATCACATTCAACACTATTGTGATTGCTTGCGTTGCGAGTCGAGCTCGATTTGTCTCCATCCATCTGAGGACCAGTCGCTTCTGATGGCTGCTGGTGTTGCAGATTACCTGAGCAATTGTCGCAGTTTCCTGAAACATCCTCAGGTTTTATATACGAGTCTAGGCATTCCTCAATTGATACGTCGATGTCATTCGTGTGGTTGACCTTGCAAGCCTCAATCCGCTTAAATTTAGAACCCGAGGACCTTGCAATCCTCAACTTTAGTGTGGGCGTCCTTGTACGTCTAGGGATTTGCGCTATATCTGTTTCAGCTACCGAAGATGTTCCAGCAATTTCACCGTTCTCGTGTCCATCCCTTTCTCTTGGAAGAGGCAAATTAGGAGAAACATTTCTAGCCCTTTCAATTAAATCTTTTTTTGATGGTACACACAGAAAGAGATTAAGGAACGGAAAGTGCTGGGTCCAAGTATGTCCACATCGAGCACAACGTGCCATGATAGAGAGTTCACCTTCAAATATTTCATTTGCAAATTTCACCTTTTCGGATTGCAGCTCCGTAACTATGTGTGTAAACAATTCATTACTGTCATGCTGATTGCCCTTCTCAAATTTCCCATGCCGGCGTACAGCATAAAGAAGACACTCAGGGTCTATGATATCTTTAGAATTATCATATGTCTCAATAAACAACCACTTTAATGCTTTAGCAGTATTGTTATCTGGCTTCTTCAAGCTCGCCAGACTTTCCCGCAGCTTATCCATCGCAAGAAGATTCTGCAAGGCCGCGTTAAAATAGCAAGTGTTCCCCTTGTTAGGCAACTTCTTAACTTCACAACCGGACTTGCCCCTAGATACTGGATTGCTGACTACTTGTTGCTTCTCTGCTGATTCCACCTTAACATTCTCATCGTTTGTTGCAGTTACTCGATATGAATTACATTTAGAGCACCAAACTTTACCTGAGGGGTCTAAGCATGCATACAGCGAATGACCGGTGATCAGTCCATGGTTAGCTACATGGCCGGATGGACTAGTATCCTTCTCTTCTCCACAGAGGATTTGCTCGCAATCAAGACAACCCCAAAGAACTGACCCTTCCTCTCTATTATTCGGTGGCATCGGCCGCTTTCCCCTACCACGATGTCCTACTGCCATCGTATCACATGTCTGACACTTGAGACCCTCGCTCGATGGGGACTTGATTATTCCAAGAATTTGCTTCAACTCAGTACTTGCACTCTTACAATTACTACACATGATTTTTTCCAGCTTTGTTTTTTGGGCTTCTACCTTGCTTTCCAATTCCCAATTCTCCTCACCCTCCTCCTCATTTGGTGTAACTGGTTCCTTTACATAACACCTAAAACAGAATATATCATTCGGCTTGTCTAACTGAATGGCCAGTGGATGCCTAGGTCTAGAACTATCTTGCACTGCATGTTTCAGTATATGGCCATCGGGACCATACTCTCCGCTAATTCCACAAAACTTTCTATCGCAGTGCACACATATCCACTGAAAGAGCGGCCCCTGTTCTGCAACCTTTTTCACCTTTAATGGCCTACCAGGACCTCTCTTTGCCTTGTGAAGACATGTATGACACTTGAAATCTTGGCTTGAAGATGACTTGATCCTTTCGAGAAGTCGTCTCAGCTTAGGTCGATTCAACTCATGATGAGGACACCGGTATGGACGGGCACTGCTGCTTGGCTGATTCTCTCTACCCATAGCAGTCCAAGAATGCAACCCAATTCAAAAAAGCAAAGCTCGAAGATGAATTTACTGTGGGAAAAATCAAAATTAAAGAAACCCAACTTGTTATAATAGAGTTTTGGGAAGAACCCAGAAATCAATTCTGATTTCTAAACAAAATACTCAATTAAACACCATATTATACAGTCTTTTAGCTAGGATGATCGGATATCTCTTTCCATAAAAGGAAAGTAAACTCCAGTGAATCGCTGAGAAATTAACCACTAAACGCACCAGAATTAAACCAATCAATGAAACAAACAATTTGCAGCCCTCTACCTGGTATAAATTTAGGAGTCTGCTGATGAGTTCTTGTTCTTGAACACAAAGAAATGAACTGAAATGCCTAGATACATTGATTTCGTATGAAACTTGAACAAATAAGAATTTAATGAAAGTTCACAATCAGAAAGAATTCATTCAAAATTACCAAGATTAGAGAAAACCATTTAAGAATATCAAAGGTTTGAGAAGACCTTGATAGTTGTTCTTAATGAAACTTGAAAAGCAATAGATTTTAATCAATTGGGTGTTTAGGAATCTTTACCAATAGACAATGTACTAAGATTAGAGAAACCCCACTTGATATATCAGAGATTTGAGATGACCCATAGAGCTAGTCCTAATGAAACTTACAAGAAAAGGCATTGTAATCAACTGAGTAACATTATATCAACCATTGAGAGAGAGAATTAAAAATGATTATATAATTTTACCTGGAATCAGCAGAATGTGGTTCTGATTCTTGTTCAGAGATATGTTGTTCTTGAATATATATATATATATATAACGCTGAGGAACAAATAGCATAAAAAGCTCTCTAAATAAAACCCTGGTCTTTATGAAAAATTTAGGCCACTTCAAAAATAAAAAATTTACAGGCGCAGTTTGTTAAATCTTTGACGGAAATAAATTTTAAATAAAATAAAATTTGAGATGATGTCATAAAACATTTCTTACTCCACATATAAATTTGAGATCTTCTCCGAAAAAAGTAATCCCAGTTGTTAAAAAATCGAACCACACCATTACTAGATACGCAGAGTTTTACCAAAATCAAATCCATTGTATCAGAAGTTATAAACTTTTTTCAATTTCGAGATTCAATTGGGAAAAAAATCATTAGAAGTCTAGGTTTGCATCAAAAATCAGAAAAAATGAAAGACATTTGAAGAAAAAGATGAGAAATGCAGGCATCATGTCAAGCTGAGAGCGGATTGAACCTGAGTCCGAGCTTTCTAACATGCAAAATATTATCTCAAAATTTCCGAGATTATTAAAAAATTAATACATCGGAAAGCAAAAACAAAAACAAAAATAGACATGAACTCAGCTGAGAAGGTTCGACTGTTCCCGTCATGCATTTGGGGTTTTTTTTTTTCGAAACCCTAGTTCATTATCTTGGTTGGAAGTGGGGCCCGCTGATGGTTTGCTGACGTATGGCGTGAGTCAAGGGCCTGTTCTTTTGCAGGGAAAAGAGACGATAAGGTGAAAATTTTCACTATTCATCTACTGTTCATCCCAAATCCCATTTCCTTGCCCTGAGAAAGTGAAAAATTTCACCGTTCATCTACTGTTCATCCCAATTCCCCCTTACTTTCCACCTGTTTGTTCTTTTGGCCATGGGAATAGAGAAATGGGAAAGCTGACGTGGAGTCAAAAATTGGGAATAGGGAGGGGTTTTGTATTCTATGCTTTTTGTGAGGAATTGGGAAGGAATTGGGTTTATGTGGGGCCCACTCTCTCATCTCTCTCCCCCCCTCCAATCACTACATTTTCACTTTCTCATTCCAACTTTCCAATCCCAAAAGAACACAAGAATAAAAAGTGGACCACACTTTCTATTCCAAACCCCACTTTCCATACTCCATTCCACCCAAAAGAACACAAAACTCAATTTTCTCTCTCCTTGGAATACAAACTTTCACACGTTCTCATTTCTCTATTCCAGCAAAAGAACAAACCCTAAGTCACCGTTTTTAACCAGGTTTGTTCTTTTTGTTGAGAATGGGTTAAATAGTGGCCATTTGTCAACTGTTCATTGCACTATTTACATATTATTCACCACTTTCTCAGTCAACTTTCTAGTGAGGGCATGTTCGTTTTCTTGAGAATAGGCGAGAAATTGGCCCATTTACAATGTTCAACCCAGTATTACTCTACTATTCACCATTTTCTTGTTCCACTTTCTTGCGATCTGTTCGTTTCGCTTTGAAAATTCCCAGCGAAAAAAGGACGTGGCTCCGCCATGGCAACGTCTCTCTCCAGCGGATTCTCCGCATTTTCTGACGATTTGGCTTGGAATCTCAAATTTGTGGGTCCTACGTGCTCTGCTCACCTCTCATCTCTGCTGCAACCTCCTCATCGCTTCCATCGACACCCATCACTCCTTCCAAGTTGAGATTTTTAGCTTGATCAAACCCTAAAAGACGGATTTTGCGGGTATTTTGTTGGTCTGCAACTAGGGCTGCGTTCTTAGGCTCTTTGGCTTTTTGCAATCTGCAACTAGGGTTGAGTTCTTGGGATTTTACGGTCTTTGGTTCTTTGGCTCTTTGCGAACGCTGGGCTCTGTTGTTGGATCTAATGTAGCTTTGTTTATTTGTGTTCTATGTGCTTGTCTGTTGGATCTGCTACTATCTTTGCTCACTGAGGTATAATTTCTGTTTAAATTTCAGCAAACTATGCTCATTATGATTCCTACAACTTGGAAATTTGTGATATTTCATTCCCATATATGTGTGGGTGTCGATAATATGTGGGTTTAACTCGATGATGGTTTCTTGCAACCTATGGGTAGTCAATTTGTTACGCACCATCACATATTGGACGGCATGAAACCCTAATTTGGGCTTTCTCAAAAGCATCATAGTTTACAAAATCTCAAGGCAAGCATGCAACAGATTGCCAAAATCCACCACAAATCCAACTCAAATTACAAAAACCCAATGCATTTACAGCAAAGACACCTTAGTTATCAATTGTTTATGTCGGATTAAATTCAATGCATCGGTTGAATGAAACTGCAAGCCAATCAAATCTCAAGCCTCATGACTCCGTAATTATTTCGGTTACATACCTATTATTGCCCCATGATGATACACACAACGTGAAACTGATATGTTTGCAATACAAAAATGCATTTTTTATTTTGGAATTTCTTAGGGCTTGTGTGTAGGGTTTCATGCATGGTTTGAAAATTGGATGTGGACTGATGTTACAATATAGGCCTCGCTTTATGTTGGATGAATTTTACACACATCCAATTAGTAGTACTGTGGACCAACTTATATGAACCCTACATAAAAGAGCCCAATGATGAGACATGGACAATGAATATAAGGTGTGCGTGATTGGGATTTATGATGCTATGTTGGTACATTGCTATGGTATGCTTGAAGTATGTCAAGAAACCGACAATGAAAATTATAATTAATAATCTGAGGGCAATTGGTTACGGAGTCATTAATGGCATGGACATGATTGGTGGGTTGCTATTTCATGTGGTATGCATTGAAATGTATTGGCTTGAAATAAAGGTTTTTAAAACTGAAGGTATATGTTTCAATGTCATATAATTGTTGTGTTATGCCAGTCTTTTATTTTTGTTTATATGTATGATTCGTTTAAATTTTTTGAATTTAGTGATGCCGTATCTCCTCTCTCGTTGTTTATGGTCCCTTACACGATTTTATGATAACTGCAAATATCAGTTACAACTTATGTTTGAAGTTATGTTTGATGCAAATAAGGTTTAGATTGATCATAATGGAGAACATTCGGGGTGTTCAACGTGTACATCGGCCATGGCAGGTATCATTTTTTTCATCATTCACTTACAGCTATACGAAGACGATATGCTACCCCTATACCTCGTAAGCCGTCAGAGATATGTGATATTCATAAAAATCCCACATGCGTAGAATTCTATATGGTTCTGATAGTAGTTGTTTACACTACTTAAGAATGCACAGACATGTGTTCATGAATCTTGCAACTTTAATGCGACAAATTGATATTCTCAAAGACACTTATCATGTGTCCATCGAGAAGCAGTTGGCAATGTTTATTAATATCGTAGAGCACAAGTCAAAGAATAAAGTCATGAAAGTTGATTTTATAAGGGCCAGGGCGACAGTTAGCACTTACTTTAAAAAAGTGATGTATGCAATTTGTCTCCTTTGGGATAGGTTCATGAAGCAAGCCACAAATGAGACACCACCAGATATACTCAATAATCCTAATTGGTTCCTATTTTTCAAGGTCGGTGTGTTTTAATGAATAGCTAGCATTAGACTAAAATGATTGATGATGATTTCAAATTGTCCGTTATTGATTATGGTGTAGGATTGCATTGGTCTAATTGATGGAACACATATCAATACCATGCTACCTGTCAAACTCGTACCACGATTTAGAGGACGTAAAGGGGTTACGCAAAATGTGCTTGCAGGTGTAACACCAAATAAAAGATTCACTTACGTAATGGCCGGGTGGAAAGGATCATCGAATGATTTCACGGTCCTGAAAGATGCGTTGTCATCCCCCCCCCACAGGCTGCGTTTATATGATGGTAATATGCATACTTTTTCGTAAATATTATGTATACGTTTGTCTGAATCCACGTGAATATAAATATGGTTTAATTTTTCTGTTGTAGGGAAATATTACCTACGCGATGTGGGATATACAACAAGGCCTGGGTTCATTTCTCCAACCAGGGCGTTAAGTACCATTTTAAGGACCATACTAATCGAGTACCTCGAAATCGCAGAGAGCTCTTCCACCTAAGACATTCTTCATTAAGAACAAAGATCGAGTCGATGTTTGGAATACTAAAGAACAAGTTTAAAATTTTGTCTGTAAATCCTCACTATCCATTCAAATCTCATGTCGATATCGTCCTTACTTGCACAATATTGCATAATTATATCCAAATAGCAGATCTGCATAACCCACATCTAAATGAGGATAGAGATGTGTTTGAGGAGGATGGGGATGAGATATATGAGCTGGATGAATCGATTATGGATCTTTCATAACAGTTGCCCATACGTGAATAAAATTCACAAAGGAATCAATGAAAACTTCGCAGGGATCAGTTAGCGTGGGAAATGTGGGTGGACTATTGTAACATACATAACCATGGGAACAAAAATGAACATGGGCTATGAGAGCTGAGTTAAATTAAGAATTTTTATGGTATCTGTTAAGTTGAATGATTTGTATTACAATATGTTGTATATGTTGATTATGTTGGGTGATGCATGAGATGTGGTTACAATTTACTGGCTGTAACTCATTATTTTAATTCTATTATGTTGGTTTCTGATGATATCGATGGTAGTAAATTTTATCATCTTTGCTTTTTATTAAATGTACTATATGTGGGTTCATGTCAATATGGCCAATATTACAATGTTATGTAATTAATGATTTTGTAGGCATGGACGGGTCATCGTAACAAGGGCAATGGAGTAATCCTATGCCACCATTTTATGACCCTTCATATGGTACACAATGGGCAGAAGAAGATATAAGGAACGATCCATTGCTTGGGCGGCCTTTGTCGCGTAGGATAAGTGATGTTCAATTTCCTATGCAGAGCTTCCAAGGAGTTGGATCAAGTATGCCTTTTCCACATTATCCCAACTATAGCATGCTCATGTCCATGCACATGCTGCATCCTCCGGGCTATATGCATATGGTACAAGGTGGGGAAATCCCTCCATTTATAAGCCCGTCTACCCAAAGTGCTTTCATCATGCCATCATCACAAAGCGGGCATGACACAAATGTCGAAAGTGACTCGTCTAGGAAGTCGAGTCACCGTGATGATGACATGGAAGCATCGGTTTCAAGTCCCAAAAGAAGTAAGAAACCATCTACAAAGGTCCAGACGAATAAAGTGTGGCATGGGGAGCATGATATGGCCCTAATTCCTTTCCTGGCGAACTAAGCAAGGGAAGGCAATAAAGTCGACAAGACTTTCAATGGGGCTGCCTTCACCGCTGCAGCTTCACGTATAAACTCCATTTTTTGTACGGAATAACAATCCAACATGTCTACAATCATATGAAAGGTCTGTCTCGCCGGTTTTCTGATGTTTCATTGTGCTTAGAAATTAGTGGGGCTGGTTGGTCTGTGAAGAAGGACATGATAGAACTCAACCCTGAAATTTATGTACCATGGGCCATGGTATTTACTTCTCCATTACGTAAATCTGAAAATAAAATTTAATTATGTCAGTTTAAACTTCATAATAATTGATTCATTATACCTGCAGGCAAACTATAGGTTGAAAGACTATGTCAATCAATCCTTACCGTGGCTTGAGGATCTTAGGCTGATTATAGGAGATGACGCCGCTAAGGGTGATTTTAGGAAGGTTGTGTATTAATCATTTGGGGGTGCATTTAATGATGGTGACAGAGATCATGCAAGTCCGACACCAGTAACACAAGCATCAACCGGCTATGATGTCCATCCCGACGTCCCCAATTATGCATCGACGGGGCCATCTCCAGCCGGGACAAGCCATGCAAGCCCACCCTCCGTCGGTAAAAAGAAAATGTGTAGACGGGCTTTGAGGGATGAGCCCGACCTCGTGAGGGAAATGGTGGCTAATGTTAGAGAGGCCGTGGAAGCCATAAAGTTCTCCCACTCCCACTGGATTGAAGTTCTTTCTATGCATATTTATGCATTAAAAGAATATCGAGAAGAAGTGTTGGATGCATTGTACATGGAACTTAGTGAGAATGAGAGAGACTGGAGGAGATTTGCCAATATGCCTGAGTCGTCTAGGAAGTGATTCATTGCCAATAAGGTTGCTGAGATGGAGAGTGCATGGGGTGATGCGGGAGGAGAAGGGGACATAGATGATGATGAATGGCATTTGTAAAGTATATTTGGTTTCATGTTATGATTTGTTAAACGTAAACGGTGGGTGGGAAAAGTAAGAGACATTTTGATGTGTTAAATGCAGGCTTCTAGATTGTTATTAGGTTTTTCATACACGGATATGCATTATAGATTTCATGTTTTCACATGTCTTTTGTTCAAATAGCCCAATGATGAAACTGAAATTATAACACTACATGTGTGCTCCTGCTAATTAAAGCAAGTTATATTGTATATCCATCATAGTAGATTGCTGGCAGTTTGGTTTCTTCAGTCCCCAAGTTGGAGATGACTTTCCATGTGCTTCATATGCTATGATATAAATATTATGAGTATTAATGCATCTTGAAGTTTTTTAGTTGGCTATGTATTGGTAGGTCGCAATCTGTTTCATGTTTGCCATGTGATTTTTTATACTATGGTGTCTTTGAATTGGAGAAGTGGCTTATCATTTATCTCTACCGTCTTCATTGGAGGGAGTACATAATGTTTTTCATGTCTCCCAATTGTGCCGTTACGTCAGTGACCCTACTCATGCGGTTGACTACTCTGAGATTATTGTTCCATCAGATCTGACCTACGAGTAGTAGCCATTTCAGATCTTAGACAGACGACAGAAGACCCTCAGGAATAAATTCATCAATTTTGTTAGAGTGATGTGGCATTACGAATCACATGGAGAATCCACCTGGGAGCGGGAAGAGGAAATGCGTGAGTGCTATCCTTATTTGTTCCCTGCACCTTAGCTGATAGAAATTCCGAGGGTGGAATTTTAATAAGGTGGGTAGGATGTAACGACCTGTTTCTATCGTACGTATTTCATACGTATATTAGTAATAAATTGATTTATTTGAGTATTTACTATATGATTTTATTTTTTAATTTTCATAGCTCAAACATGTGATCGGACCCCATATTTGCGATCCTCACGACTTCACGATCGCGCTGATATTATTTTTATAATTTTTGGATAATGTGGAGTCGACGGGCGAAATCGTAGATAATTTGATTATTTTAACTAAATTGGTTTCCTAATCAAATCTTAACCTAATACATTTTAATATATCTTATCACCCGATTCACTTACCCAGTCGTAGGGTTTGAGATCCCATTTTATCTCCACGATCCTCTCCATGTTCTGCTGCAACAACCTCCCACTTCCTCTTCCTATCTCTTCACACCAATCAGATTTCCCTTGCTTCACAAAAACAAAACGAAGACTAATTAAAACCCTCATCCATCATCTTCTACCTTAAACCCTAAACTAAAACTCACGGCTTATATATCTCCCCTCCAACTCACACTGCCAGCATCCACCAGAACCTGCAACCCTACTTCCTCTCTCCACCTCAACTTCACAACTATAACACCACCGGCCCACCTTCTCCTCAGCCTCCTCCTCCATCTTCCCTTTACCGACCATCAACACCCCAGCGACAGCCTTGCCTCATCTTCCTCTAACCCTCAAACTCACACGACAGCCACCTCAAAAAATTGCGACAACCACCTCCTCAGCCGCAACCCAGCCCCATCCATGTCTTTCGCCCACCGTCACCTGTGACCACCGACCTCGCCTCGTAGCCACCCACACCACCACCAACCTCCGACCTTCCTCCTCCATCCTACCGCAATCCAAATCCCTCCCGTAAACCCCGATGGCGACACAAACCCCAACAGCCCATCAAACCCACGACAAAACCCTCGACCTCCTTCTCAAACTCATAGTTTCGACTTCTCTCTCCCTCCTTCAACCTCAACTGCATCCAAACACAACCCGACCTCCTTCCTCCCTCTGTCTAAAACCCACGAAAACCCCTAAGAACCGGAAACATCCTAAGCTTGCGGCTCTCCCTGCCACCGCCGGACCACCTGGACACCGCCACTGCAGCCGCCAAACCACTGCTACCGACCACCGACTCCGACCACTCGCCGACGTTCGCCGTTGTCCAGGTCGCGTCACCTCTGCATGTAATGCAAAGGCTGTGTAATAATGCAAGCTGTGAGTTTCATATAAACTGTGAATTGTATTATATAAACAGTAGATTATATTGTATAAGATTAAATCTTATTTTATTAAGTTAAACATTTTAGTTTGATATTATAAATCCAATCATGCAGAAAAATCCACGCCTTTCGTACGATCACCTAGACCCCAAAATCAAAACAATTAGTCAAGTACTTTATTTTCTATGAATTTTTAAAGTCGTATGTATTTATTGTTAAACGCGTAAATAAATTGTTTCTAGTGATTTTCACGTAAACGTCATTCTGAAACCTACTTGATCTAAAAGTACTCATCGAGAGAAAATTATGATCCTAAATGCATAAAAATTTAACGTGTGGATTGTGAGATATAAATTTTACAAGTTTATAGATTTTATTTTCTAATGTCTGAAAATGCTATTATTACTTTTAAAATTCCAAAAAAATTGCTATTATCAGTTTAAAAATCCAAAAAAATTATATCTAGGCCTCTGAAAAATAATTCTCTTAAAATAAAATTTCCATGTCAACTTTTGGTGATCTCTGGTGTTGTAACTTGTCGTGTTGCTATGTAATATCATATATGAAAAATGCTTCTGCCATGTTAAAATATCCATAAAAATGCCTTATTGCATGTTCATACCATTATTTGTGCCACCCCATTTTTGTATGGTCCATTCATACAAATATGTGATGTTGAGCCCTCGAGGCACATGTGAGTCTATCGAATACAGATGGGATAAAAGCTAGTCTTAGACTAGACTAGACATTTTAGTGTGGGGTTGGTTTATTGTAGTAGAGTTTGTAAGTGTAGCTTGATCATCTTATTGTTACCTACATACCACACTAATGGAGGCAAGCATCTTGACCATTGCCCAGGTTAGGGATGGCAAGGAGCATCACAGTAAACCCCCGATGACAGGGTGCATTCAAGAACATTATACTTACTCAGACATGAACTTATTCACTAGAACTGACAACTGAAAAATACTCAAATTGCAAACCACCTTTGCTTTAATGAAATGCAAAACATGTGTTAATTGTTGATTAACTCCATGTCTTTACTTTTAGCATGTTCATATCGTTTTGCTATGCACATGTTATTCCTTATATGTTCTAACGCTCTCTTTTGTTTTCCTGTTTTAAAAGCTTGATACCTTAATTTACTAAATCTTGTCGAGCTATCTCGCTGACATATATTTTAAAGAAATTGTGAAATATATGTTAGGTTCAGGGTCAGAGAAGGATCCTATCCTGGAGGTAGATCCTGCTGATCAGAGCTACGAGGACACTGAGGCCCTCCCCGCTGAAGACTAGAGAGCTACTTTAATGATTATTTTCATTAGTCGTATTTGTTGCTTTTAGGTGTGTTAGTTTTCATCATCAGTTGTACGTCCATGCTAGGCCTTAATTAATTTGTGTACTTTGTTTTGAACGCTTGAATAAAATTGTAATAAATATTTATGTTTTTTCTGAGTTTTGCATGCAAGAACCTGAATTGCTAAACACAACACTTATTGTGCTTAAGTCAAATAAGAAAGAAAAAAGGTACTTCTTCTTTGCTTTAAGCACATGCGGACCCGCTCACGTTCTCGATCCCAAGTACAATGGGAAGCGGGGCGTGACATTTGGCTTTGTTGTATATGTAGTTGGATGTTGAATTTTCTGTTGGCTTTTAGCTTGATTTTTCTCCATGGTGTCTTTTCTGTTTCTGCTATGCGATTTTATATTTGGACCTTGGTAATTTGTTTTGGATTTGAGTTGGATTTTGGCCCTCTGTTGCTTGCCATGGGAATTTGATTGTCTTGTGATTTTTTTCATTCTGAGATATTTGTTGTTTATGCATTGGGCTGTTGTGTATTGATTTGGATTTGTGGTGGAATTTGGCAAGCTGTTGTATATGCATTGGGCTATCAATTTTTGTTGATGGTTGCATATGGATTTTGTAAACTATGGTGGATGTGGTGTATCTGTAATGAGATTTTGTAATTTTTGTTGGATTTTAAATGGATTATGGCACTCGGTTGCGTGCCTGGAGATTTTGCTTGCCATGGGCATGTGTAAATAATGGTGTCTTTGTTATTTATGCATTTTGCTTGTGTAAACAAAGGTGGATATGAGATGTGATGAATGGTTGCATTTGAATTTTGTAAACTAGGGTGGATGTGCTCCACAACTTATATTTCACTTGGATTCACACACATTTTCAAATAAATAAATATATATATATATATATATATATATATATATATATATATAAAGCATTAGAAGCAGACCATTGAGGAATCACTTAAATTTTAAATGCCTACATATTGAGTTGAATGTCTTTTCAGATCATAAGGCACACCAATGGATATCATAATCTAAGTTAGTCCTGTAATCCAAATAGCATATATCTAACCTTAAGATTTGATGTATTAATCAAGTTTTGGGATCTTAAGTCTTGCTTCCAACTCAATTCTGGTGTAAAATCATGCTCAACAAACCACCTAACCCATCTGTTAAGGGCAAAAATGACCAAAACAATTGAGATGCTGACGTGGATCCTTTCCTACTGAGTCGGAGCCTCGTCAGCCGGATGCATGGGACACTAGGTTGGAAGAACCAGGGTCGTTAGTGGATGGTAGTTGACTTGTGATGCTCGATCGACCCTCGAGCAGTTCGTATGTCAATCGATCGAGGTTGAGGAGATCAGAAGCGACCCTCACGTTGCATCGAGACTCGATGATCTGCATCACAAGAAAGTGTCAGGGGGTTCGGATCTGGGTCCCGACCCAAATCCCCTCCGATGCTTAAGTTAGAATGGAACTTAAGAGAGGGAGAGAGCTTGGAGCAGCTGAGATCGACCCACGAATGCTCATCTCAGATCTGACTTTGCAAGCTCTTTTGTAGAAGAAATATAAGTTGGAGTATGCAAATTCTGAGTATTAGATCTCGTCCCTTGGGGGTTGGAACTTTCCTGTATTTATAGACCTCCTAGGTCTTTTCAGTGATGTTAGGAGGATAACGGTCACCTATTACGGTGCCATGATCTTTCCCCTTTATAGGGGTAACCGTAGCCCATGTTCCTGCTATTTATGAGCTCACCTTCAATCCCACGTTCAATTGGTGGGAGTGAAATGGGCAACTGGTTGGTGGGCTTTGACTGAGTCGGTATCGGGCATCTTTCGTGGGCTTTGTGGGCCTTAGTCGCTCGTCGAACGAGTCCCCTTGAGTGCAGGCCCGATGACTCAACACCATCAGAATTGTATCTTGTGTCTCTGATTGTTGTGTGAGTGATTAATTGGTGGAAATATTACACTAAGAATCAAATCCACTATTGTAACTGTAAAATTTTCTAATGAATGAAAAAGAGTTTCTTTTCCCTACTACAAACTTCCAATGATTGATGTCCCTCCAATCCAAAATTGAAACTGCATAATCTCCACCTTTTTCTGACCTGGATGTCCATCTTTCCTTTTCCCACATTAATGCCACCTTTAGACATTTTAAAGACAGCATCACCCTACAATCTCTTTCCAATCTACATCCAACTCATGTAACCAATCAATTAGGCAAGTGTTGTATGAGCGGGAGCAGTTGATGCTATCATTGAGCTATCATCTTCTCATCCTAATGATGTGTTTATTGAACCACATAGTCTGTCATCCCATCCACACATAAAAATGCTGGGAATCAAGGGGAGGGATGAGTGCATTTTGATCTGGCTATCATTTTGCTTGAGCTGCATTTTGAATTTTGGGAATTTTGTAAACTTTGGTGACTTTCCAAAATTCACATTGCTTGTTGTATCTGCATTGTAAACTATAGTGTCTTTACTTGCAGTGGAATTTTTTGTTGGATTAGTGCTGGATTTTGGCCTCTTGTTGCATGCTTGCATGTGTATTTTTTGGCCCTCTGTTGCATGCTTGACATGGGCTGGTTGGAAATTTGGGTTCTTTGCTGATTTTGCTCTGAGGTTTTGTATGAGGAGTTGGTTTTGTTGGGGATTTTGATAATCTGCATCATGCTTGCCTTGTGATTTTGGCCACTATGGTTTCTTTGATGTATCTGCAAATGGATGCTGAATTTTGTGTTGGATTGTAGATGGATTTTTTCAATATGTTGCACGGTTGCATTGTGATTATTTTTTCTTGGGTTATTTGTTATTTCTGCACTGGGTGTATTTAAAATGAGATGGAATTGTTTTGAAGTTTGGCCAAGTTATAGTGTAAAAGAGCCCAATGATGAAACTGAAATTATAACAATACATGTGTGCTACTGCCAATTAAAGCAAGTTATATTGTATATCTGTCATGCTCTGCTCTCCCAAATGCGGGAAATATGTCGTGGACTAGGCCGTTGTAGTATTCAAACACGCTTCGAGCCCCTAATGTCCAAATACTACTAGGCTTTAATTGTGGTTAAAATAAAACTATCTAAGCAGGCCACTGCAATACACTGGAAAAGTACAAAGAGTAAGAAATATAATGATCCAACAAAATTAAAACCATTAGTACTGAAAAGTAAAGTGTATAGAACATCATTCATACAAGATACCTCATATATCTCTGTACAAGTACCAAAGGGTACCAAAAGTACAACAAAAAGGGAAAAAGACAAAAGGGGGAACCACCCTAAACGAAACCCAAAAGATGTCCACACCAGTACAACACACTCCCTAGTCTAACCCAGGAAAGTCCACGCGGACCAACTTTCCATCTGAAGTCTCCAACTGTACCTGAGGAGAGGAAGAAGTAGGAGTTTGCACACGTCCTGACTCTGGTGTCACTACCTCAGAACTTGAAAATGTAAATGAGACACGTCAATGCGTGATCCAGTTGGAATCCTAACTAAGCTAGGTAGGACCCAATTTAGAACCGGACTACCTACCTAAGGGTGGTCTAAAAGTAAAAGGCCAACAGAGTATACATAAGTGTTCATATCAAAGCATATAAGTATTGAAAAGAAACCGAGGACATGTCAACATAATGGCAACTTTTATAAATTAACAACAATTAAACTAAATTATCAGCTCACATGTTCGGGAATCCGTGTAACTAGTATGACACTTTTAAGGAGCTGGACTTCACCCATGCTGGGTGAAAAGTGGTACCTCAACTAGCGACACGAGCACTGGAGGGGCCTCTCGTAACTCCTCTGTAGGGAGTGAGATACCTCGGTTTTTCTGTGGAAAACAGAGCAAACCATCATTTATCGTCATGGTGCATCATGGGTACACCACCGACCTCTCTAACCCTGTCTACTCCCTCTGCTGGCTACCGTGAGCGTGGATGAGATATCATCATAAGTGTCCACTCCTTAAAAGCCTACTTTTTACACGTTTTCCCCCAACCCAAATTTGGAGCTTCACCCATTTTTGAATGGAATGAAAACTTCAGATCATTCCTCTCTTCTCACGCCGTTTTCAAGAATTTCACACATCTTTCATTTTGGATATCATTCTCATATTCATTATCATTCTTACTTCACAATCTTCATGTTGCATTTGTGGTCTTAATACTACATGTCACATTATCATTTATTTTACTTCTCTATTTCAGATTCATTTGGAAACTTGCATAGTAAACATACTTACAATATGAATAAAAATATGTAATTCCTCTTCTACAATTTATCATGGTTACTTAACAAATGTATTGAATCATAGTTAGCAATATAATTAGTTCACATCTTGTCAATCTTACATGTATGAAGTAATCAGCAAAACTGTATGACAATTACTGCTAAATTTCAAGGAAATAAAACAGGGGAAGCCACACTGCCGTATGAAAATTTCATACGGCCATGTGGAATGTTCAAGGGGATCCACACGGCTGTATGACCAAATCCATACGGCTATATGGATTAAGTATGCTCAGGGGCTTATGGGGGCACACGGCTGTATGGTCTGTTCATACGGCCGTGTGGGATTTTTGGTGGAGCAGTGTAGGGGTTTTGGGACATTACACGGCCGTATGATTTTTCCATACGGTTGTAGGGTGTTAATTTGAAAAGGGGAGGCTCATACGGTCATACGGTGGATTCATACAACCGTACTGATTGACATTAGCTAAAGGGATCAACTGTGACTAAGTCGGCGCATTTGAGAGGAAGAGGAATCGACAAGACCGTATGATGGAGGCTCGATACGACCGTCTGGGACTTTAAAAATCTTAGAACAATCGTATGGAGACCGAATGACTCTACTGTTGCTCCCACGACCATCATACGACCAGTAATATGGCTGTATAGTATGTCGATTTCGACAGGGACTACAAATTGGATTACGAATTAGACTCGATCCTAAATAGCTAATTCAGAATCCTACCTCTATAAGTCCGCCACTATATCTGGGGTCCTTCTTCTCTGTGTAGACCCTCTGGCGCTAATCCCCTCCTTCTTCAATGGATCGAATTGGGTTTGGGTTTGGGTTTGCGTGGCTTTTGGTTCTGAGAAATAGCTTAAGGGTGGAGAAGTCCGGGATGTCTATGTCCTCGTGCTTCTTCTCCATAATCAACTCGAGCTTGCCCTCCTCAGCGTTCCTCAGCTCCTTGGGGTCTCGTTGATGCAATCATGGTGGCTTCTACTTAAATTTTCCTCTAGAAGTTTCCTCAGAGTCCTCCTCGAGTTTCTCCTCGAATTTCTCCTCCTTCCTTAGCCCGTCATCCGGGGGCTCTTCATCATTACTTAGAAATATTCCCTCTAACATTGTCTCATTGATTGCATCTTCAAGGAGGTCGACATGATTCATGTGGTCGTCCTCCATGAAGTTCTTCATCGATTTCTTAAGGTCGAATTCGATCTTTTCTCGTCCCATGTTGAGGGAGAGCTTTCCTCCCTTCACGTGTATGAGAACTCCAGCTGTGGCTAAGAAGAGTCGGCCAAGAATGATTGGGATGTGCACGTCCTTTGGCATGTCCATTATGACGAAGTCACATGGGACCAATATCATTCCAATCCGCACCAGCACATCCTCAACCACTCCTAGAGTGTAATTCACTGAGCGATCCGCCAACTGGAGCGACATGTTGGTTGGTTGGAGTTCTCCCAACTTCAGATTCTCACAAATCACAATGGCATCAAACTGATGCTCGCTCATAAGTCGCAGAGCGCGCTCTTGATCTCGAAATTTTCAATTGTGAACGGGATGGAGAAACTCCCTTGGTCCTCTAGCTTCTCTACCACCTTCCTCTGGATGATGACATTGCACTCTGCGGAGAGTACAACTTTCTCTCACATACCGCCCTTCGTAATTATTTCCTTTAGAAAGTTGGTGTAGGTGGGGATCTCCGATATTACGTCGATGAAGGGAATGGACATGTTCAGCTGCTTGAGGAGCTCAAAAAACTTTCTGTACTTCTCGTCCAACTTGACTTTCGCCAATATTGACGGGAAATGGACTCTCAGCACATAGGTCCTGGGAGGCTCTTCAGATTGCTTCCCCAGCTCCTTCTCAGTTGGTCGTTCATTTGACGTCTCAGATGGTGGAGGTTCTACCTCACTTTCAGAATTCTTCTCAACTTCAGACTCAGGCTCTACTTGAACCTCTCTCCCATTTCCAGCTTCTTTCTCTACAATAGGCAGGGCAGGGCCCTCAAATTACTTCCTGCTTCTCAATGTGATCGCGTTCACATGCCCTCGGGGGTTCTCTTTAGTTTGCTCCTGTAACTTTTGTTGAGCCTTCGACAATTGGAAGAGTTGTTGCGCCATCTGTGCCATTGTGGTCTCCATTGACTTTTGCCACGACGCCAATTATTGCGTGGTAGACGCGAGTTGCTGCATCGTCATCATGAGCTGCTGAATTGAGTTCTGGAATTAATCGTTCCTCTACCCTTTAGTCCGAATGTGACTCTCAATCAGTATATCCAAGCTAGACTTTTGAGCAGCGGGCACGTTCATATGAGGCCTCTGGTTGGAATTCTGGAATTGTGCTTGAGGAGGCAGACCCTGAAAATCCTGGGGTTGCTAAGGGTATGGCGGTGGAGCTTGCAAACCCAGGGTTCGGTAGGAGAAATTAGGGTGATTCTTACACCCTTAATTGAATGTGGAGGAGTATGGGTTGTTCGGCGGCCTCGGGTTGTTCCTATATAAAGCATTGGCTTGCTCGATGCTCATGCCCAAAGATGCTACCAAATATATGGAACATTCATTGCCTTGGTGTCCCTGCACACCACATGCCTCACAAAGCGCCGCGGTGGGTGGGTTAGTAGCACGAGCCCAAATAAAGAAAGTTGCTTGGATAAAGTATCAAATTTAGCCAAAAGTAGGGATACCTCATCAATGTCATGCTTACCTCCCCTTCTGGAGGTGCTCCTCTCATTGGTCCAGGAGTTGTTGTTGGTGGCCATGTCCTTCCAACAACTTCTTCGCTTCATCTGGAGTCTTACTCATGATCGTGCCATTAGCAGCCACGTTACTTCTCGGGTCAACCTATTATAGAAGTCTTGGATGAGTAGCCAATCGGGCACACCGTGGTGTGGACAATTGCGTTGTAGGTCTTTGAATCGCTCCCAAGCCTCGTAGAGGGATTTTCGGTCCAGCAGATTGAAATTGGTGATCTCATTGCGTATCTTCGATGTTTTCCCTGGAGGAAAATATTTAGTTAGAATCGCAATGGATAGACTATTCCAAGTTGTGAAGGTGTTAGGACTAGGCTTCTAAGCCAATCCTTCGCCTTGTCCCTAAGAGAAAAGGGGAATAATCTTAGCCTAATGGCATCGTTCGTGATGCCATTCATCTTTAAGGTGCCCATCTTCTCCAGAAAATTGTAGAGATGGTCGTTCGGTTTTCTATAGAAGATCCACCGAATTGATCTCGTTGCACGAAGTCGATGAGATACAGCTTCAACTCGAAGTTATTGGGCTCCAATGGTGGGTAACGGATGCTAGAAGTAGACCCATTGAAGGGCAAGGAAAATTCCAGGAGAGATCTGGGAGTCAGAGGTGGTGGTGGAGGAGGACCATTTTCTGGATTTTCGATCTCCGCCATTGATTCAAGGGTTAATCTCTTCCTTCTTTTGGCAAGTCTTCTTGCAGTGGCCTCAATCTCAGAATCTAGCAGACGCAAGTTTGCAACTCCTTAAGATCTCCTGGACATACAAGAGAGCTAAACCAAAGAAAAACATAAATAGCACCAAGAATCAATAACAAAGATAAATATGAACAAAAATAAAAAGAAAAACGCAGTCTATCTACAAAGACTAAAATCGATATCAAACGTGCCTCCTCGGCAACGGCTCCAAAAAGCTTGTCCGCTTACACTGACTCTGATAAAATTTATACCGCAGCGCAAGGTGTCATGTGTAACGCTACGGGTCGAACACAGGGAGGCGTTCGTTGAGTATCGATTTTTGGGTCCTCGTTCGAAAAGTACGCAATGGGATTGGTGATTGAAGAAAGAATAAAAGAGTGTGAAATCAGGGTGTAAAAGCTATAGGGCTCAGAGTATTCCCACCATTGAACTAGAGCTAGGGTTGAATTAGTAGGTGATCGATCATTGGGTTCATTGAGACTCAGGAGAGGTCGTTTAACCTAAGGGCATTCGCCTACCCCCCACTCTCGTGGTGCCTGATAGGTTATTCCCTTATGTTAACTTCTACCCCCGCTATCGTGATGCAATGATATGCATATCCCAATCTATACCGATGTCGACTCTCGTTGATACATCGGTATACGTCAGGCGCATTATGCTCAATGAATGTCCTCAGTCTTCCTCCCAACCACAGTGGGATTCGGGAATTGGACCTATATTAGGAGGGATCCAATCGATGCCTGACTCTCACCTGTTACACCGATAATATGGATCCTCGTAGGGATAGAAACCCCGGATTGGTCCCGACTCTCGTTGGTCAGATCACCCTGAAGGGAGGGGGTTGAATCGACGACGATAATTGGCATCCCAATATATCCCAACTCAAGTTCATCCAACCTATGACCCATTCCAATGGGGTTTAACCCATTGCCTAGAAGAAAACTACTCACTACACATTGCACTAAACATGATTTCTAGCATTGGGTAAGCAATAAAGGCCATGGATTCACAGAGATGAACACAAGAGATAACACACAACACAATAGGCAAAATAAGAAAAACTTCTATTAAGCAAATCTAAACTATTACAAGAGTAACTAGCTAATACAATCAAAAGAACTAGAATTAAAAGCAATAAAAATCCTTACAAAACCCTTGAGAACCCATAAAAACAGCTAAAGAGGAGATGTGTTCGCTCAAGGAGGAAAAAGAGTATATATACAATCGGACAAATGACCAAAAGCCCCCAACTGCTCTCATATCAGTGCCTAGGCGCTTGCGTGAATTTGGGCTGCGGGGTTACAACGACGTGGTCGCGTCGCTAAGGACGTGGTCGCGTCGAATTAAGCTTCGCGCCCGCGTCAGTATCTAAACGGTCGCGTCGAGCAACCGTTTCATCTTTGGCTGTTTTGAATTACGTGGCCGTGTCTTCTGTTGTCATGCGGGCCGCATCGATTGCAAATATTTGAATTACTCCTTAGCGATGTGGCCGTTTGGAAATAATTTACGCAGTCGCGTGGAATTGGGTTCTGGGGCTTAATGACGCGGCTGTGTGTAGCTAGTCTATGCGGCCACGTGGAATTGTCCTCTGCTTCATATGCTGTAACACACGTGGCTACTTCGAATTGATGCGGTCGTGTGGGTCACAGTTCTTCATAATCTCCCCCTTTTGCATCGTTTGTTCTCCCGGCTTCGCTTCTTTTACTCCTTTGTGCAATATTCATACCTTATGGTCCCTAATCATCATGTATTTCCTACAAAGCATAGGATGGACCTTAAAAGTGAAAGAGGGAACAAAAATAGGGGAAACGGGGGAAACCAGAGAAATAAATAACGAAAACGTGCATGAAAAAGAGGGAAAAGATATATACAATAAATACTCATCACATATATCCTTAAGCATATACTCGTGTGTACCTTTATGTAAGTGTACATATATTGAGTAACGTGGGTGTATAGATATTGGTGTGCATTCATGAGTGAGTACACTTGGTTTTATATATATGTTATATGTTATCTATGTAAGATATATGTTATAGACCCTTCTTCCTGAGAGTATGTATAGGTTTAATATGAGTATAGGAAAGGATGTTGGTATGTTTACATAGATAAAGTCTATTGAGATGCGTGGATGTATCTATATGTGTGTTCGATATACGTGCCTCTCGTTGTATGTGCATTTGTTATGACGATATATATAGGTGATACGTATATCTAATTGCATTGATGTATACTTGTATGTATGAATTTTGTATCTATGTATCTATGTTACTTATAAGGTTTGATATTTGTGCTTGTATATGTGCATATGTTTATGTTATGTATGTAGTAGGTGCGTGTAGGACTATTGTATGAGTGTGGTATAGTTAGATGTATGAAGTGGTATGAATGCAAGCATGTGTATGTATTAGTGTGTGTCTTGCTTTATGTATTGTGTATAGCTATGGTACATATAACTGTATGTTATTGGATTGATATTATAGTGCTACATACATAGTATGGATTGGGTGAATATTTATTACATATCTTAGTGTGGGGATATATGTAGTGGTATATAGTTAGGATTAGGACGTATAACGGTAGTGGCCTGTTGATGTGGGTGTGCATGTGTATTTGTATGGTGATGGATGTATGTACGTTTAGTATGAGATATCGATGGATGGTGTTAGTCTATATATGGTAAACAGTCATATAGTTATAGATGTATGGTGTTGACGTATTTATTGTGCCTTTATTATGGTGTATGTGAACTTGTTTGTTTAATTACGTGAAGTATTTGTGTGGAAAAATGACTTATAGATACTTGGCTATATATGTATCGCTTTTGGGTGTAATGTATGTGTATATTATTCTTAGTAGTGTATGTGTATGAATATGTGATACATATAACTATGTGTGGGTATATTATAGTATATGTAGTGTTGTTTGTATTTCGTGGGTGGGACAACCCTTAGATCTATTCAGCCTTCGGTTAGACCCTTAACTTTGGAAAGTCCGAAGGCGGACTTTGTTTTTAGATGGGTAGAATGTAATACCACGTGCTCATATATACGATTAAATATATGAATCTTAGACGTATTTGTACGCATAAATTTTTTGGGTATTTCATGATTTTTCTTTAATTTTTGTGAAGTCAAAATTATTTTTAATAATTTTTAAAACTTTTTAGAATTTAATAAATGAAGTATATGGTTGGAAATACTTGTATATGAGTGGTATGTGGTATTATGATGGTATAATTATTTTCCCTAAAAAGAGATTCCAAATTTTTTTAATGAAGACACTTCATACACATAGGTGGCATTAGCTCCTTAATCTTCCCACCTACCAAGGGGACATGTGGCATGATAGGGGGGTATAGAGGGATGATTAGGATTAAGAGGAAATATAAAAGGGAAAGTTTTGGAGAAAAATCAAAGGAAACAGGAGAAAATTTGGAGGAAAAGAGAAAGCGCACTCTTCTCCATTTCCTCCTCCTTTTGCACCACCCTCTCCTCCACTTCCACCACCCAACACCACCACATGCTCCTCCCCTTCCACATCCAATACACTTTCATCCAAATTTTCCTTACAACCTTCATGTGAACCACAAAATTCTCCCTTCACCAAGGCCAACAATCACCATTCTATAATAGTTGAAGAAGGAGCTTGAAGAGAAGAAATTAGGGGTCTTCAAGGAATAAGAAGGGCCAAAGAAAAGTTTGGAAAGACAGTTTGAGGTAGGGTTCTAGCATCTCTAATTAGGGTCTTAGTTTTAGGATTTGTTTTTCCATAAATCCATGTTTAAAAGATTAGCAAGTTTCATGGTAATATGCAATAGGAATTTATGAGTATGTATTGTAATTTTTCCATCATTGCAGTAACTTTGAAAATTCGTAGTAAATCACAGAAATTTCAGAATATATTGATTCAGATTGTTTTTGAAAATGGCATGAAATCCTCTAGAACTTTTGTGAAGGAACTGAACATTGATTTTTTGTTAATTAGGCTCAAATATAGGATCTTTCTGCAGTAGCATTTTTAGACAGATTGTTATACTTTTTCATGTACTGAAATTTTTATATCCAGTACAGCAAGTTTGAAAATTCATAACAGATCGTAGAAAATTCTAAATGTAGTGATTCAGGATGTTTCTTAAAAAGGCACAAAAATTTCTACAACTTTTATGAAGAAGCTGAATCTTAATTCTGACTGTAATTAGGCTTAAACATGAGATCTTTCAGCAGTAACAGTTTTAGACATTTTAATATATTTATGTTCTTAAACTTGTTAAGGGTAAAGTTGTGGCCATGTTCATGATATGCTAGTGTAAATAGCATATTTATGTTCTTAAACTTGTAGTGGGAAAAATTGTAATGCTAAGCCATGTAATTGTAATGTTAAGCCCATGTATACCATGTTAACCCCATGCTAATGCCCATGTGCATGCTTAAAGACAATAATCATGTGTCTAGTGATATGAAATTTTCCTATGATTATGATTTGTTAATGAAAGCCTAATCAGGGCTTGACGTATTCATGCGATATTCTTTATAATGAATAGATGTGATAATCGTTGTTAAGCACAACATCGGTAGAATAAAGATAGAAAAGAAATGTTGCAGCGGTAATAGAGACCGCTAAATAATAATCAGATGCAAACTACTAAACTGATAGTGATGAAGAGTGACAATTATTTGGAACTCTCGATCCATCCTAAGATGGGTGAGACTCCAGATACGGATTCGAGGGAAATGCGTGTAAATTATAGGCCTTAAGGAGCGGACCCAGATGTGACTCCCACTAGCACTTTTGAGCGAATGAGTTGGCTAAGTGCGGACACAGTTTGTTTCTCACTCGCACTCCTGAGAGAGGTAGTTGACTAAAGTTAGAGAGGTCAGTGGTGTACTCGTCATGCACCATTAGGTAATTGTTGGTTTTCTCCGTTTGTCCCGATAAAACAGAGAATTGTCTCACTCCCGTTAGGGGGAGTTACGAGAGGCCTCTCCAGTGCCCGTGTCGCTGGTTGATGTACCACTTTTCACCCACCCTAGGTGAGGTCCAGCTCCGTAGTGTCCTACGATTTACTCGGGTTTTCAAATAATAAATAAATGTCTAATCATATATTAACTTAATTTGTAATTGTTATCATGTGCTTTCTGTTCTTTAGTTTTACTTTCAGCACTTGTGTGATTGTTTACTTTTATACTTTCATTCTATGGATATTGTATCACCAGTTGATAGATTATCAGTTAGGTGGACCGGTCTAAAACTGGATCCTACTAGTGATGTTAGAACTTTCTATTGGGTCACGCTGTGACGTGTCCCATCTTGTGGTTACATGTTTGGTATGGTAGCAGGAGATGTGTCAGGGGGCTGGAGCAGTAGAGCTTATGTGAGGGTTGTGTAAGTTGAGATTCGTGTTGGTGAGTGAGATGAGTTGAGAGCATGTTGTACCTTTTGGTTTTTGTTTGGTGAGGGTTGTGAGGTGTTGTATATGATGTTTTGTACATGAGGATATTGTAAAGAGGAAATGATGTAATCTCTGATGTATAAATGGAATTATGTTTTTGTCTCTTGCTTTCTTTTTGTGTTATGTTGTCTGAGTTGGTTTTAGTAGAGGATTAGTCGTACTTCCCAGCACGTGCACAGTGGCATGCTGGTTCTATTGTATCTATTTTCTATTCTTTCTTCGTAACACTCACTACTCTATGAGAATCTGGGACGGACTCGTACTTCCCGGGTATCTTGGGGAGCGGGTGTTACATAAATTCTAAGGGCTATCTGATTCATGCCTGCATTGGGATGTTGTAAACTATGGTGTCTTGGCTGTATCTGCATTGGTCTCTTGTATTTTTTGATGGAGTTAGTCTTGATTTTGGCACTCTGCTACATGCTTGACTATGGATTTTGTTGATCTGCTGCATGATTGCCTTGGTAATTTGTAAACTATGTTTTATTCGCTGTATCTGCTAAGGGATTTTGAAATTTGTATGCTGGATTTGTGTTGGAATTTGGCACTCTGATGCATGCTTGCTTGATATTTTTTCTGTGTTTTCTGTGTAGTTTCTACTCTGGGTTGTTGTAACTGGAAGTGGAAGGGCTGTAAATTTTGGCATTCTGCAACATGCTTGCCTTTTCCCAAGGGCTTCTGATAGTAAAATGTCAAGAAGGTTTTTTTCCTGAATTGGCTTTGCTGTATCTGCAGAGGAATGTTGAATTTTGTGCTGGCTTTGTGCTGGAATTTGACCCTCTGTTGCATGGTTGTCAGGCTCCATTTTTTCCAAGGTGTCTTTTCTGTTTCTGCTAAGGGCCTGTTCTTTTGTAGGAAAGTATAATTGGGAAAGTTGAGAAGTTAGGAATCTGATGAGAGAGAAATTTGTGTGTAGTGTGTTCTTTTGTTGGAATGCGGGGTTAGATTGTGGAGTTGGAAAGTTGAGGTGGGTCCCACTCTGTGTAGTGTGTTTTTTGGATGAAGAAAGTTGGATGAAGAAATTGGTGTGGGGACCACTCAAGTTTAATGTGTGCTATTTATACCTAAACTAAATACTTAAAACTAAAATAACTAATTAATATAATAACTAATTAATAATTAAAATAATTAAATGGATACAAAAATCTAATCATCTGTGTTTATAGCGGTGGGCCGATCTTCTCACGCGTGACGCTGCAGCAAAAGCCAAAAAAAACCCACGCGGCTCCGATTGGTCGATTGGAGAGGGGGGCCCACGTCGCTTGTGAATCTGCTGTAATCCGCCCCATTTGCGGAGAGAACAAAATCGTGGAGAGGATTCCTCGATCACGCGCCACGTCGGACACGATTCCGAAAACGCCGCATCCTCAAAAGAACAGCCCGAACGCAATGAATTGGGATTTTGTATGAACAGTGATGGAATAGTTGGAAAATTAGGATTCCAAGGCAACTTCGTTGCGAAAGAACAGGCCCTAAGGGGTTTTTTATATGGTATGGAATTTGAGGTGGATTTTGGCAATATCATTCATGCTTGCATTAGGATTTTGTGAGATATGGTATCTTTGTTGTATCTGCAGTGGAATTTTGTAATAATTTTTGGATATTTGATGGATTGTGGCACTCTGTTGCTTGCCTTGGGATTTTTTTACACTATGAGATATTTGTTGTATATGCAGTGTGATGGATTTTGGTAGGTATTTTGGCACTCTATTTGAAGTGGCACACTAATTTTGTAATAAGTTTTGGAGTTGAGTTGGATTTTGGCACTCTGTTGCTTGCTTTGGGATTTTTTACACTATGGAATATTTGGAGTTTGGCAATATGCTTCATGCTTGCAATGTGATTTTGTAATAAGTTTGGTGATTTTGATGTATCTGCATTGGACTTTTGAATTATTGGGAATATTTTAAACTTTGGTGTCTTTCCAAAATCCACATTGCTTGTTGTATCTACATTGTAAACTATTGTGTCTTTACTTGCAGTGGAATTTTTTGTTGGATTTGTGCTGGATTTTGGTCTCTTGTTGCATGCTTGCCTGTGTATTTTTGGCCCTCTGTTGCATGTTTGAACATGGGCTGGTTGGAACTTTGGTTTCTTTGCTGATTTTGATATAGGTTTTGTATAAGGAGTTGGTTTTGTTGGGGATTTTGACAATCTGCATCATGCTTGCCTTGTGATTTTGTCCACTATGGTTTCTTTGTTGTATCTGCAAATGGATGATGAATTTTGTGTTGGATTTTAGATGGATGTTGTTCATATGTTGCATGGTTGCCTTGGGATTATTGTTTTCTTGGTTTATTTGCTTTTTCTGCACTGGGGTTTTGTAAAATTAGTTGGAATTGTTTTGGGGTTTGGCCAAGTTATAGTGTAAAAGAGCCAAATGATGAAACATAAAAATATAACACTACGTGTGTGCTCCTGCTAATTAACCCAAGTTAAATTGTATATCCTTCATACTGGATAACTGGCAGCTTGGTTCCTTGAGTCCCCAAGTTTGAGATGACATTGAGTGAGCTTCATATGCTATGATATGTATTTTATAGTGTTTCCTTTCTATTGAAGTTTTTGAGAGAGATATGAAATGGATGTTGTCAACTTGTTTCATGTTTTACTTGGGATTTTGTATACTATGGTCTCTTTGTTGTATCTGCATTGGTCTTGTTAGGCTTCACTACATGAAGCTGGATTTTTGGGTAGATAAGAAAGGAGCCACTGCCATGCAACCATACGAGATGATGAAAAAACAAAATTCTGGGGGATATGTGATTCATGCATGTCATTGGGATGTTCTAAACTATGGTGTCTTTGCTGTATCTGATAAGGGTTATTGTATTTTGTGGTGGAGTTGTGCTAGAGTTTGGCACTCTAATGCAGCTTGGATTGGGATTTATTTTACTTTGGTGTCTTTGCTGTTTCTGCTCTGGGGTGTTGTAAATTGCCTAATTTTTGAGTTAGAATTTGGCACTCTGTTGCTTGCCTTGGTATTTTGCTTGCCTTATGATTTTGCTTGCCTTGATGTTTTTATATGGAGTGGGATTTGTTTTAGAGTTTGGCACTATTCTTCATGCTTGCAATGTGACTTTGTAAGCAATGATGTATTTGATGTATCTGCATTGGACTATTGAATTTCTTGTATTTTTGTAAACTATGGTGTCTTTCCAAAATCCACAATGTTTGTTGTATATGCATTGTAAACTATGGTGTCTTTTCTTGCAGTGGAAATTTTTGTTGGATTTTTACTTGATTTTGGCACCTTTTTGCATGACAGCCTTGGGATATTTGGATTTTGGCTTGTATTTGAGGTAGATTTTCGATTTTACTGATTTGAGGTGTTTGATGGAGCCCAATGATGACTGATGCATAGTGAATCGTTTTTGTGTGCAGTAATAATTGCTTATATACGTTTCCTTGCTATGGCATGCTTATCGTTACTCTCCTCTTCCACTCACAAACAATAGAGCACGCATCTACAATAAAAATTGGCCAAAATATGATGTCTACTGTCATTTTTATTTAAGGGTTGGATGTTGCATTGGGCTGTAGTATTCTGTGTTGAATTTGTTTTGTATTTAGTGGCCAATTTTTTTCTACCTTGGCGGATACTTTAGAAGATATGTAAATTTTTTAGAAGTGTTGCATATTGTTTGTGATTGTAACGACTGCTTTTCATGTATCAGGATTTAATATAATATAATTTATGTTTTGGTGGATTTTCTCCTCTTGTGTGGTTTTCGTCTCCGTAGCTTTCGTCTTCGATCGATTCGTCGTATTTTCTCGCTTCTTCCTTAGGATCGTCGATTTCGAAGTATGTCACTCGTGACGGACTTCATAACGGTCGTATCTGACTATTAGATCAAGCCTAGGAGTCTTAGGAATCGATTCCGGGGCCCCGCGCTCCGTATCGGAACTTTTGGTGCTCATTAGCCGGTGTAAGAAGGGCCACCGACCGACTAGATGACGATCCAGTCGGTCGGTAATCCTTCTTGGACCGACTAGTTGGCTTTCTAAAATTATTCAGTAGTTACTGTTTATCGTTAGTCGGTCTAAGAACGTTGGTTGACCGACTAGGTTGCAAACTAGTCGGTCAGCAATGCTTCTTGAACCGACTAACTCATCATCTTATTTTTGTATCAGCTACTGTTTACTCTTAGTCGGTCTAAGAACGTTCATCGACCGACTAGATGCTAAACTAGTCGGTCAGTATTTGTTCATGGACCGACTAACTCTAAAATCCTATTTTCGTTCAGGAGTTACTGTTTGCACTTAGTCGGTCTGCGTTGGTCGACCGACCGACTAGTTGCCAAACTAGTCGGTCAGTGGTTGCTCTTTGACCGACTAACCAGTGTTAAAACCCTAATTTTTGGGCAGCCGCCAGCCCAACCTATTTAAACCCAACCCAAACGATTTCTTCTTCTCCAACACGACCCAAAACCCTAAAATCTTCCCCCTTCAGCCCCCATCTTCCTCCAAGCTTCATTTCTCCATTCCAAGCCCTAAATCCATCATCCAAACCATCCATTCACCCTATCTACCTCTCATCTTCCCCAAAATCTCACCCAAATCCATCAAATCCCCCGAAACCCTAGTTTCCCCAAACTTCTCCAATCTTCTCCAGATCTGATCCTAGGGTTCCCCGGAGTGTTTCTTCCGCTTCCTCTCGGTGAGAAATCGTTCTACCGTTGTTTTCATAACTTATTGATAATTTTAGTGAAACCCTAATTAATTTCATGTGTTTGATGTTTGTTTCCCCCTTAACAGCGATTTCCCCCGTAGATAGCATCCGTGTGACGAAGTGGTCGTCATTCCCGGTGCTAGGCAAGTGAAACTTGCCACTTATGTTTTAGGCCATGTTTTAGGCCATTTGCTTAATGTAGGCGTAAAAGAGGCTAGGCGACGAAATGATACTCGTCTAGGCGCAAATTGGGGAGTTAGCTTGACAACGAAGCTAATTCCGACATTTAGCATGTTGCACAATTACCATGTCATGTTTACTTTCCATTGACGGTACGCAAATTAAATGTCATGTCATTGCATTGTTTTGGTGATCCCGTGATTGCGTAGCTTTGCTACACTACTTGTGTGTTCCTGGCTCGTGTTCCAGAAGCGAGCCCTGTAGTTGGAAACCCCAACGCTCGATATTGGATTGTGAACTAAGAATGCGAGCTCAATGTGCGGGGCAACCCCAGGTTCACTAGCTGAGCTCAATGTGCGGGGACCCCAGGCTCCATTACGTGTGGGTATAGGGGGTGAGGGTTAAGCGGCCATTCAACTGGGAGTCTGTTTGATCAACAACTGCAGTTGTAAGGCGTAAACTCTTTGGGGTGGGGTAGTGTTTAGTGCCGATCGGTCTGAAATGATATGCCATTCAGCGAAGGGCGCAAACATCTACAAAATAACAGTGAAACGTGAAATGTGTTTAGTGCCGATCGGTCTGAAATGCTATGCCATTCAGCGAAGGGCATAAACACCTACGACTATGTGAATTGATTGAGATTGATAGTAGCGTGGCTACTCTTGTCTTGTCTTGTCCCGATAATTGTTCTCTTGTACAAATTGTCTTGCCATGTTTTAAATTGTGCACTCATGTTATAACTGCCATGTCATGCATACTAAACTGCTAGGTTGCTAGTTGCCTTACTTTCAGTTTCCTTGCCCAAGTCTTTTAGACTTGCTGACATGTGCCCCTTTACTCTTTTGGGTGACACATGTTAGATCCTGAGCCCGAGTACCTTGTTGAGGACGAGGTGTTTGCTGACGCCGAGCCCGAGCCTGTGTTTGACGGGGAGTACGTGGACACTGGGGACCAGTCCTAGTGTCTTCGTTGTGTTTTACTTTTGTTAGATAGTTGTTTTGTTATCGGTGCGTAGCACCTATACTTTGTTATGTCGCTGCTTTTGTTGGCCTTGTTCTGGGCCTTGGACTCTTTTTTTTCTTTTAGCCTGGTGGCTTTTCTGGATGTTGGACTTTTGTTGATGTTGGACAATTTGTGAGATGTGGAATTTTATTTCAGTCTCTCCTTGTGTTATTATTGTTATTCTGTTGTGGTTACAGGGACCTGTTTATGTATTTGTCGACGCTTATCGGGTTTGGGGCTTCACAGCTCCACTCTCGTGCGGACCTTTTCACGTCTCGCCTCCATTTTAGGGAAGCGGGTCGTGACAGGTTTTAGTGGTGGCCCATGCAGGTCCTTCTGTAACTGCGATTTTTGGAATAGCGATAATAATATTAGAATGTCCAATGAACTAAGTTCGACGTCCGAGTCATAGGCTATGAGTCTAATCTGATTCGTTCTCTGTGTCATTAGATGGCAGGAAGGCGTTTCACCCGTGGTGGGGGTAGTGGTGCGCTCCCTCATGATGAGGAGCCTGAGCGGGAACCCACCAACGGTGAGATGATGCGGATGATGCTCCAGATGATGCAAGTGCAGCAGGGCGTGCTTTTGCAAGTCCAGAATGCTCCACTTGCTCGAGCTGCCCGGGCTCTTCCGGATGCCCCTCGCTTTGAGCCAGGAGCGAAGCAATTTCGGGAGCTGGGTCCCGCATATTTTGATGGAACCGAAGGTCCACTAGCTGCTGATGAATGGATGAGGAACATCGAGGACAATCTGAAGATGGCCAAGATCACCCCGGCTGGATGGGTTGATTTGGCGAAGAGGCAACTCAAGGATAATGCTCGGAATTGGTGGGATGCTGAAGAGAAGATGTTGGTGGAGCCGATCGCTTGGGCTACCTTCAAGGCCAGATTTGAGGGTGAGTTCTTCCCGAAGGCTGCCAAGGAGGAGATGCTGCATCGTTTTATCCATTTGAAGCAGGGGAACTCGTCGGTGGACATGTATCACCAAGAGTTCATGAGGCTGAGTCGGTTTGCGCCGAAGATGGTGCAGGACGCTGAGGAGAAGGCTCAGAGGTTCCTGCAGGGGCTTGCTTCAGAGCTCCAGAGTTTTGTGACCTCCTCTGACTGGGAGTCTTATCAGAAGGTTCTGGTAGCAGCCAAGAGGCAGGAGCTGCTCGTGAATCAGAGGAGAGGGTCTGTTGTTGGTGCTGGGAAGAGGCCTGTGGAACAGGCGAGAGCTGTGGTTAGACCTGGATTCAGGCCTAATCAGTCCGCTCAGTTTAAGAGGCCAGGAGGGCCTATTCTGAAGATTTGCCATTTCTGCGGCAAGCCTGGCCATATTAAGGATCAGTGTCGAAAGTTTTTGGGCCAGTGTTTGGTTTGCAGAGATGCTTCCCATGTCGCGAAGGATTGTCGGTATGCGGGTCAGCTGCAGAGGGCTCCTGTTGCAGCTCAGCCGTTGCAGCAGCGAGCGTCTGTTCCTGCTGGACGTGGAGCGGCTCTTGTTCCACAGGGGCAGGCTTTTCGGCAGGCCGTTCCGTCGAGGAGGCAGGCTTTTCTGATGACCGCTGCGGAGAGCGAGGCTGTGGATGAGGTTATCGCAGGTAATCCTCAATCTAGCTGTTACTTTCCTAGCTGGTTGATTGTTAGATTGTGTTGTTTGCTTGAACATGTTTGTTTGCTAGACTAGGGTTTGATTGTTAATTGATTGTTAGGTGTGATTTTGGTTTGCACGTTTCCTGCACGAGTCCTCTTTGACTCTGGTGCATCGATGTGCATTATTTCTCGGAGCTTCGTGGAGAGGCATTCCTTGTCGACGTCCCCTCTTCCCAAGAGTTGGAACATCGTTACAGGGAATGGCGTGGTCTCGGTGCATCGTGGTTGCAATTCTTGCCCTGTGGTGGTCTGTGGACATGAGCTTTTCGCTGATTTCATTGTCCACGACATCATCAACTATGATGCAGTTCTTGGGATGGATTGGCTTGCGAGCTTCTATGCTACGATCGACTGTCGGAGGAAGAAGGTGGTGTTCGAGATTCCCAGACATCCAGTGTTTGAGTTCAGTCGTGGTAGCAGTTCGCTTGGTCCTGTCAGATTTTGGGCCAGGCCGGTGGAGGCTGTGGCTATGCAGATGGAGCTGGAGTGGCCAGTTGTGGTGCGAGATTTTGGCGACGTCTTCCCCGAGGAGATGTCTGGTTTGCCGCCTGATCGGGCTTTGGAATTTTCTATCGATCTCGTTCCAGGTGCGCAGCCGATTTCGAAGGCGCCGTATCGTATGGCACCTGCAGAGTTGGAAGAGTTGCGGAAGCAGTTGGATGAGCTTTTGCTGAAGGGTTATATTAATCCTAGCGTGTCTCCGTGGGGAGCACCGGTGTTGCTTGTTAAGAAGAAGGATGGTTCGCGTCGCATGTGCGTGGACTATCGGGAGTTGAATGGGGTGACCATTAAGAATAAATACCTGTTGCCTCGCATCGATGATATTTTTGATCAGCTTGGAGGTTCGAGGGTGTTTTCTAAATTGGATTTGAGGAGTGGTTACCATCAGTTGAAGGTGAAGAAGGATGATGTTCCGAAGACAGCGTTCAGGACGAAGTATGGACACTATGAGTTCGTGGTTATGCCTTTTGGCGTAACTAACGCGCCCGCAGTTTTCATGAATCTGATGAACCTGATTTTCTACGACTTTTTGGATAAGTTTGTCGTTATCTTTATTGACGACATTCTGATCTATTCGAAGTCGGAGGAAGAGCATGCCTCGCACTTAAGGACGGTGTTGGAGATTTTGAGGAAGCATCGGTTGTATGCTAAGTTTTCGAAGTGCGAGTTTTGGCTGGATCGAGTTGCTTTTCTCGGGCATGTGGTGACTGGAGATGGTATTTCAGTGGATCCCGAGAAGATTCGGGCCATCAGGGAGTGGCCTGTTCCGTCGTCTGCGTCTGAGATTCGGAGTTTTCTTGGACTTGCTGGTTATTATAGGCGATTCATTAAAGACTTTTCTCGTATTGTTGAGCCGATGACCAGGTTGACGCGGAAGGATGTTGCTTTTGTTTGGTCGGGTGATTGTGAGAGTGCTTTTGGCGTTCTGAAGGAGAGGTTGACGACTGCCCCTGTTATTGTTGTGCCTGATCGCAGCGGTGGATTTGAGATCTTTTGCGATGCTTCTGGCAAGGGTCTCAGTTGTGTGTTGCATCAGCACGGGCACGTTGTGGCGTATGCGTCTCGTCAGCTTAAGGTTCATGAGAAGAATTACCCGACGCATGATTTGGAGTTGGCTGCCGTTGTGTTTGCTCTTAAGATTTGGAGGCACTTCCTGCTGAGTGAGAAAGTGAAGATTTTCACCGATCACAAAAGCTTGAAGTATATTTTCACTCAGAAGGAGCTCAACATGCGACAGCGTCGATGGTTGGAGCTTATGGCGGATTATGATATTGATTTGCAGTTTCACCCTGGCAAGGTGAATGTGGTTCCAGATGCTTTGAGTAGGCTTCCGGCGGTGATGATTTTGACCTCGCAGTGGAGATTGCAGCAGGATTTTTGTGAGTCTGGCGTGGAGATTGTTCTTCCTGGGGAGGCTTCTTCGTTGATGTACATGCAGGTACAGTCGACGATCGTGGATCGGATTAAGGCTGGCCAGGCTGAGGATCCGAAGCTGGTGAAGATTCGGGAGCAGGTGGAAGCCGGTCTGCGGACTGACTTTTTGATTCATGAGGATGGCTCGCTGAGGTTTGGGGCCAGGTTGTGTGTGCCAGCTGGGGATATCAGAGAGGAGCTGATGGTGGAGGCACACAGTTCGTCGTATTCTGTGCATCCTGGTGGCACCAAGATGTACCAGGATCTTCGTCTGAATTATTGGTGGCATGGTATGAAGAGGAGCGTGGCTCGGAGTGTAGTGAAGTGCTTGGTTTGCCAGCAAGTGAAGGCGGAGCATCAGCGTTCGGCCGGGTTGCTACAACCGCTTCCAATTCCGGAGTGGTAGTGGCAACACATCACTATGGATTTCGTGACTGGACTACCTCGGAGTCCGAAGCAGAATGACGCGATTTGGGTGATCGTGGATCGGTTGACCAAATCTGCGCATTTTATTCCGTTCCGAGTGGGACAGTCCGCTGAGGCGCTGGCGAGGAGGTATATGGAGGAGGTTGTGCGACTTCATGGAGTCCCCGTGAGTATCGTGTCTGACAGAGACATGAGGTTCACATCTCAGTTCTGGCAGAGTTTGCAGAAGAGCTTGGGTACGCATCTGAGTTTCAGCACGGCGTACCATCCGCAGACGGATGGCCAGTCCGAGAGGACGATTCAGATTTTGGAAGACATGCTGAGGGCGTGCATGTTGGATTTCAAGGGTTTGTGGGAGGACCATCTGCATTTGGTGGAGTTCTCTTACAACAACAGCTTCCAGGCGAGTATTGGCATGGCGCCTATCGCCGCTCTTTATGGGAGGAAATGTCGATCGCCATTGAGTTGGGATGACGTTGGTGATCGGGAGTTGTTGGGACCTGAGATGATCGTGGAGGCCGTGGATATCGTCAGGAATATTCGGGAGAGGTTGAGGATTGCTCAGGACCGTTTTAAGCATTGGGCGGATGCTAAACGTCGACCTTTGGAGTTTCAGCCGGGCGACCATGTGTTCTTGAAGATTTCCCCGAATCGTGGTGTGATTCGTTTCGGGAAGCGTGGAAAGTTGAGCCCGCGATACATTGGACCATTTGACGTTTTGGAGAGGATTGGCGAGGTAGCTTATCGCTTGGCCTTGCCGCCATCTTTGGAAGGAGTTCACAATGTTTTCCATGTGTCGCAGCTTCGTCGATACATTAGCGATCCGTCTCATGCGGTGGATTTTTCGGAGATTACCGTTCGCCCCGATATGACGTATGACCAGCATCCAGTGCAGATTCTGGACAGGCGTTAGAAATCGCTTCGGAACAAGATTGTCAATCTTGTGAGGGTGATGTGGCGACACGGTTCACCTGGAGAGTCTACTTGGGAGAATGAGGATGAGATGCGAGAGCGTTTCCCACTTTTGTTTCCGGACTCGTGAGTATTTGGAAATTCCGAGGACGGAATTTTTCTTAAGTTGGGGAGGATGTAACGACTGCTTTTCATGTATCTGGATTTAATATAATATAATTTATGTTTTGGTGGATTTTCTCCTCTTGTGTGGTTTTCGTCTCCGTAGCTTTCGTCTTCGATCGATTCGTCGTATTTTCTCGCTTCTTCCTTAGGATCGTCGATTTCGAAGTATGTCACTCGTGACGGACTTCATAACAGTCGTATCTGACTATTAGATCAAGCCTAGGAGTCTTAGGAATCGATTCCGGGGCCCCGCGCTCCGTATCGGAACTTTTGGTGCTCATTAGCCGGTGTAAGAAGGGCCACCGACCGACTAGATGACGATCCAGTCGGTCGGTAATCCTTCTTGTACCGACTAGTTGGCTTTCTAAAATTATTCAGTAGTTACTGTTTATCGTTAGTCGGTCTAAGAACGTTGGTTGACCGACTAGGTTGCAAACTAGTCGGTCAGCAATGCTTCTTGAACCGACTAACTCATCATCTTATTTTTGTATCAGCTACTGTTTACTCTTAGTCGGTCTAAGAACGTTCATCGACCGACTAGATGCTAAACTAGTCGGTCAGTATTTGTTCATGGACCGACTAACTCTAAAATCCTATTTTCGTTCAGGAGTTACTGTTTGCACTTAGTCGGTCTGCGTTGGTCGACCGACCGACTAGTTGCCAAACTAGTCGGTCAGTGGTTGCTCTTTGACCGACTAACCAGTGTTAAAACCCTAATTTCTGGGCAGCCGCCAGCCCAACCTATTTAAACCCAACCCAAACGATTTCTTCTTCTCCAACACGACCCAAAACCCTAAAATCTTCCCCCTTCAGCCCCCATCTTCCTCCAAGCTTCATTTCTCCATTCCAAGCCCTAAATCCATCATACAAACCATCCATTCACCCTATCTACCTCACATCTTCCCTAAAATCTCACCCAAATCCATCAAATCCCCCGAAACCCTAGTTTCCCCAAACTTCTCCAATCTTCTCCAGATCTGATCCTAGGGTTCCCCGGAGTGTTTCTTCCGCTTCCTCTCGGTGAGAAATCGTTCTACCGTTGTTTTCATAACTTATTGATAATTTTAGTGAAACCCTAATTAATTTCATGTGTTTGATGTTTGTTTCCCCCTTAACAGCGATTTCCCCCGTAGATAGCATCCGTGTGACGAAGTGGTCGTCATTCCCGGTGCTAGGCAAGTGAAACTTGCCACTTATGTTTTAGGCCATGTTTTAGGCCATTTGCTTAATGTAGGCGTAAAAGAGGCTAGGCGACGAAATGATACTCGCCTAGGCGCAAATTGGGGAGTTAGCTTGACAACGAAGCTAATTCCGACATTTAGCATGTTGCACAATTACCATGTCATGTTTACTTTCCATTGACGGTACGCAAATTAAATGTCATGTCATTGCATTGTTTTGGTGATCCCGTGATTGCGTAGCTTTGCTACACTACTTGTGTGTTCCTGGCTCGTGTTCCAGAAGCGAGCCCTGTAGTTGGAAACCCCAACGCTCGATATTGGATTGTGAACTAAGAATGCGAGCTCAATGTGCGGGGCAACCCCAGGTTCACTAGCTGAGCTCAATGTGCGGGGACCCCAGGCTCCATTACGTGTGGGTATAGGGGGTGAGGGTTAAGCGGCCATTCAACTGGGAGTCTGTTTGATCAACAACTGCAGTTGTAAGGCGTAAACTCTTTGGGGTGGGGTAGTGTTTAGTGCCGATCGGTCTGAAATGATATGCCATTCAGCGAAGGGCGCAAACATCTACAAAATAACCGTGAAACGTGAAATGTGTTTAGTGCCGATCGGTCTGAAATGCTATGCCATTCAGCGAAGGGCATAAACACCTACGACTATGTGAATTGATTGAGATTGATAGTAGCGTGGCTACTCTTGTCTTGTCTTGTCCCGATAATTGTTCTCTTGTACAAATTGTCTTGTCATGTTTTAAATTGTGCACTCATGTTATAACTGCCATGTCATGCATACTAAACTGCTAGGTTGCTAGTTGCCTTACTTTCAGTTTCCTTGCCCAAGTCTTTTAGACTTGCTGACATGTGCCCCTTTACTCTTTTGGGTGACACATGTTAGATCCTGAGCCCGAGTACCTTGTTGAGGACGAGGTGTTTGCTGACGCCGAGCCCGAGCCTGTGTTTGACGGGGAGTACGTGGACACTGGGGACCAGTCCTAGTGTCTTCGTTGTGTTTTACTTTTGTTAGATAGTTGTTTTGTTATCGGTGCGTAGCACCTATACTTTGTTATGTCGCTGCTTTTGTTGGCCTTGTTCTGGGCCTTGGACTCTTTTTTTCTTTTAGCCTGGTGGCTTTTCTGGATGTTGGACTTTTGTTGATGTTGGACAATTTGTGAGATGTGGAATTTTATTTCAGTCTCTCCTTGCGTTATTATTGTTATTCTGTTGTGGTTACAGGGACCTGTTTATGTATTTTTGGACGCTTATCGGGTTTGGGGCTTCACAGCTCCACTCTCGTGCGGACCTTTTCACGTCTCGCCTCCATTTTAGGGAAGCGGGTCGTGACAGTGATGGTGAAGATGTCGCAGATTTTCACATATCTGATGATACAAAATCAACAGGAAAAGTTAAGATTATATTTATGAGGGCTGCCTTTACTTGTTATTTTTCATATACCTCTGTTTTCATGCTCTTGATTTTGTTCATTACATAGAGTTCTGAAAGATGACGGCAACATTAACATGCATTGATCTTTATTTTTCATTGGTACGCTTTTCAATCAATCTAATCCATGTATCACTTTCTTTTATATTTAATATGTTATATATTACATGTCTTTTTTTGTTATCTTTACTAGGTACAAATGAGTTTCGGATCGAGCTCTTCTAGTCGATCTCATGTAACGACCTGTATTTTAGGTGTGTTGGGTTGTGTGTGTGTGGCCGTATTTTACTTCAGTAGTCTGAGTATTTTTCGTCCGAGTGTTCTTTGATTCTATGCGTCGACGCGAGCGCGCCCTTATTTTTATTGTTCGCCATAGCGTAATTACTATTACCATTAAACTAATTACCCTAACCCCCATTTAATTAACCAACCACACACCCCTTTAATAACCCCCTTTGGCAGATGAGATCCGAATATTTCGGATCTCAAACTTATTGCCTATTGCCTTATTTAGAGACCATCATCCCCTCTCCCGTTCATCGTCCTCCCCTCCGTCAATCAATCGTCCAAAGCAACCCAAAAATCAATCACACAAACAGAAATTGGAAGTGGAATCAAATCAACATCATCAAAATCACCCTCCCCCTCTCCCGTTCTCACCCTCCTCCTCCTCATGGCTGTGCACGCCCCCACCTGAGAGCCCACTGTCGCGCGCCGTTGCACTAGCTCCACGCGCCGCCCAGGGCACCGCCCACCACCCAAACCCCATATGCTGCAGCTTGCAGCCCCGCCACCCAACCCGCAGGCCCTCATGCCGCACCGCCCTACCCTTATGGGCGCCGCCCGGATCTGCCGCCCGGAGCCTGCACCGTCGGCTAGCAGCGCACGCCGCCCCCGCCTTGCGCGTGCACCTATAGCCCCAAGGCAGCCGATCCCACGAGCTCCACCTGTGCGCCCTTTGCCGCGCCGCCCCGATCTCCCCCCTCATCGTGCCCCCCGATCTCTCTGCAACCAACAAAAAAAAGAGAAAGAAAAGAAACGAAAGAAGAAGAAGAAGAGAAGAGGCAGATCAAGAGAGAGGGGTGAGAGGTAAGATAATAGTTAAGTTATAAGTATTATTTAAAGTTAAGTTTATATATAAAGTTAAGTTATAAGTTATTATATAAGTTATAGAAATATATAATATTAAGTTTATGTTTTAATTTATATATTAGTTATAAAGTTTTAGCTTAAGCGAATCTAAGTTAGTTTTATATTTTCATTATAAATTATTTTAATGTTAGCTAGGTATAAGTATATTAGTATTAATATATGAGTTGTCTTTATAAGTTTGTGTAGCTAACTCATTTTTGTAACTCATGTGGACCCAGGTATCGCTACCGCTGATCGAACATCGACTTTCAAAGTTTTTCAATTGAACAACTAGATAAGCTAAAATGCACTGTATCTTAAAAGAATTGATCGGTCTACGTGACATGGTTGACTGGAAATGTGACAATCCAGTAAATGACTCATAAATTACAAATCTGGTAACATCACAGACGCTTGGGTTTTTGGGGTAACTTATAACAGCGAATGTGCGGGAGTGACCAATTCAGGCTTTGTTGTTGTTGTCCCGCTTGTCGGGACAAATTCACAGCCTGAAACACAGATTATTGAACAGTATCGTATTTGTTGCACAGTTTTGGTTTAACCCGGGTACGCGCACCCGTGGTATGAGATGGACTCTTTGTTGCTCAATGTACTACGCTTTATCACGTTCTAGGTTCAGGTATAGTTATACTCTCGTAACCTTGTCATCTTTAATAATGTTTTCATTTAATAGCTGATAAATTGTGAAAGTTGTAAATATGAAAAACTACGTTTCTGCTCTATTTCCGCACCATTATTATATGCACTTTTACCTCTAATCTCTGCTAGTTTGCCATACTTGTATATTGTTTTGAATTCCATGCTAGAGATACTTTGAGTTACGTCTGATCTTGGCGCCCTCTTCATTTTGTGGTGGACCCGCCAGATACCTTACAGTTGGACGAGGTGACACCTGAATTAGCAGACGCCGAGCTCGCAGTTGAGTTTGACCAGGAGGACGCTGGTTACTGAGAGTGGGTGTGAGAGTGTTATGTTATCTTATGCTTTTCATTTCCAGAGTGTGGCTTGGTGTGTATTTGTTTTCAGGCTGTATTTTCCTTTTTCTGTATGTTGTTGGGTTGTAATAAGGTTGTATTGCATTTTCATGTATGAGTATTTGGCATATTTCTGTAATGGAGTCTGTATTGATTTTATTGGTGCCTAGCAGGACTTGCTCATTTACCGAACAGTAAATGGCCCTGGGAGTGTGTCTTACAAGTTTGGTGGCCCATGTATGTCCGCGCTAAATACCACATAAACAGTACATGAAGTTCAGAAAGTCGTATAAAATACTCAAAGGAACTGATCAAACCTTATGAAATACAGGTAAGTAATGGAAAGGAACACTTCAGGAAGCAAGGACCGTGCTTTTGGATCCGGGACCAATCACCTGAATGGGGGTCCCAACCAGAATGATGCTGGTAATGGATCCAAAATGGTCCAGACACGACAGCACTCCCGACTGCACCATTGACTACAAAAGATTTCATGTGGGGTATTTATACCCTTCATCAGCAGCTTGGACAGGCTTTTCTTAGAGAGCCGAAAGCTGACCGAAGTGCTTACCACTTTCAAGCAATGAACCTGAAGACCTTCGCTGGGACTGAGAATGACGTCCCCCGCTTTTGCAGCGTCTGAATGTATGTGCAATGTATTATTGGGGGTGTGAGATTTAAATATTTGTAACCGCAAGCGCACGGTGTTGTAGTGTGGCTTGGGGGTCAAACTCAGGGAGGCGTGGATGTGCTTGTGTCAAGAAGGATTAAATTCACCACATGGGCGAGCTAGCCCGAATCGGATGATGGGTTGTCACAGAAAATGGAATGCAAGGGATAAACAGTATAAAGGGAAAACCCGGGACTTCGGTTTCCACCATATCATGCGATTCTCACCGATACGACCTACGGGTAGGATAGCGATCAAAATTAGGGTCTAATGGTGAGACGTTGCATCTAAGAGTGGTACCCGTGTCCCATGGGCCCGATATTTCGGTCGGTGCCCAGGATGATATGCCAGACTTCCCGGGTTCGGTCAGTGGGCACTCCCTTGTCCATTAACACTGACCGACTCCGGGAGCACTAAGTTCGCAACGATAACTCCCAACATCTCATCCTGCCGCTCCCGCACGCTAGGATTCGACGTTTACGATAAGGGCGTGAGCTATGGCTAGGGAGTCAACCGCCAAGTTTATTCCCCCTTGGCCCAACGGTCAAAGGTGGTATTTTTCCCGCCGATGACAATAAAACACCCCGTGTAACCGTTAGATTCCTAATCCCTATCGATTTTCTAGTCCTATGGACGCATCGGGGAGAGCCCACGAAGGGGTTTCCACCAAAATCCCAGATTTGGGAACTACTCACACATATTTAGTAAAAAGCAATCTAAATCGAAATCGACCGTTAGAAACATGATCGGGCGATTGAAAAGCAGTAAGAGCAATGCTAATAACACTATATTAAAGTTTAACAAAGATCGGAAAACTTACAAATATCTGAAAAATTACAGCCGTCAAGAGAGAGAAAAAACAGCAAAAAATAACAACTCTCGTTTCTGGAAAACCTAGGGGTCCTATATATAGAATACGATATCACCCGATCGGTTGAAAAGTCAACCGATCGGGTGACCTGCTTCGTTTCTTCGGCAGCTCAAAATAGGACTTCACCCGGTCCCACGGCACGGTCGGTTGAGGGTTGAAGCTGATCGGTTGGATCTTCGTGCCGTCAGGTGAACCGATCGGTTGATCTCTCCGTGTCTTGGCTTCGGAGAATCGGCTACAGGTGAACTGATCGGGTGAAGGTCACCCGATCGGTTGGCATTCAGCATCAGAATTCCAGAGAGTTGGGACGTTTGAATCGGTCTCTGAACCGACCGGGTGACTTCTTGGCCGCTCCAACTTGTGTCCGGGTGGTGCACGCGTGCATCACCCGATCGGTTGGAAGTGACCAACCGGTCGGGTGAGGGGCTGAAAGATGCGATCTTCGTCGTTTGACCTCCTGGATCACGCGTGACTCCTCCCGTTGCTCCGGGGACTCATGATATCATCGTTTTATGTCCCCTACGCCGGTAAACTCCTGCAAATATACAAAAACACGGAAAAGTGAAAGAAAACAAGAAAACACGAGAAAACGAATACAAGACGGCGGTAAATAACGGAAAAACACGGAAGAAAACGTGCGCAAATATATGAAATATAAACGCACGTCAAAATCCCCCAAGCTGAACTCTTCCTCGTCCTCGAGGAAGACGAGTGAGAGTAGGAGCTCGGAGGGAGAAAATAGAGAGAAAGAGAGAGAAAGAGAACTCTATATCCTAGATCGCCCGTCAGGGCCAACAAAACCAAAAACGACACACCAAGCAAGCAAACGCCAAATCACATCACTAAACCAAGGAATACGAGTCCAGACAAGTGCCGTGGGCCCACACGGTGAAGCGCGAGTGAGTGTGGTCGTGTGCTAGCAGTCGGTGTCACTATCTACGATGTGCAATGAAGCTCGATATACACAAATCCAAGAAATGACCCAAATATCGATTCGATTCGAATTAAGCGGTGAATATATAGCTCAAGCATGCATGCGAATAGAGCGAGAATCGAAACATATCATGTGTCAAGGACTCCACAACTAGGGTTAAGGAAATCACCACACTATAGCCTAGATAATAGCTAAAAAGTTCCTAAGCCAAGTGTTTTCGAAAACGATGGGGGTTGAGATGATGTGGAGTAGAACACTCGGTGCAAACTCTCGCCTTCCCTTTATTCACGGCAAGTAGGAAAAATATTCACACTGGAATTTTTTTGGGTTTTGGATATATGTATTTTTTTGGCTTTTTGGCTATACAATTCTTTTCTTTTCTTTTCTCTTTTTTTTGGGTTTTTCTTTTCTTTTCTCTTTTTTGGATTTTTGGGGTTTTTTGGCTATACACATGTGTACTCTCCCAAGTGGGAGAACGGTACACGACGAGGGGATTTGCACCAAGTCAAACAAAAAAGAAATCGGAATCTAAACACTTGGTAAATGGAACTATTCTCGCTAATTAGAGCATGTGTTAAATGGGTTATCCTAGTCCTTAATTGTGGAATCCCGACACATGCGAAATGAAGTATACGATATATATATATAGCATGCAGAAGCAGACAGGAGAAACAAATACCGCATATTCAAATCGAAGCATGATAATCTAGGGGTCATCCTGGACAGGTATATAAACTAAAATCACAAAGTAGAAGCACACCAAACAGCTAGGCACGACGCACGACTCACAAAAAAGCTAAGTGGACCCACGATGCATGAAATGCAAGAGGACTCGGTATCCTAGGGTTAGTGAATGTGATTATCGATGTCATGCTAGGTGTATGTGATTTTGTGGCAATTCATCATAGGGTTCATCTCTATGAGAAAGAGATAAAAAGAAGAAAAGAACGAAAAAGAAAAAGAAAAAGACGGAGAAAAACGACTCAAATAACAAAGAAAAAGAGACAAAAGACACATGAAGTGCGACTCCCCCAAGCTGAAACTTGCATTGCCCGCAATGCAATAGAATTAAATACAGGAGGGCAATGAAAATGGGGGGGGAATACGCACAGACACAAAAAGACGTGAAAGACAAGAAAATCATACAAACGAAACTGAAAATAAGAAATAAAAATAAAAATCACACCACACGACATACAAACAGAAAATAAAATAAAATAAAAAAAGAAAATCACACGACACGACAAATAAACAAACACACAAAGAAAAACGAAACACGACATGACACCCAAAAAAATTTGACTTCCCCCAAGCTAGACGTGACAGTGCTAGCGAAAAGATGTGATCGTGAAAATGCAGAGATATGCAAAGGGGAGGTCAATAAAAGAAAGGAATGGAAATAAAAATAAAAAAGAAGGGACCCGAAACGTGAATGGGTCCTCCCCTAGCAGTGGTAAAGCAGGGCCCCGCAAAGACAGATGGGCACTAAAAATAGGGGAGGCAAAAGCTGGATGGGAAAGTATCAAGCAGAGGCACCACCCTCTGGGGGTGGTGATGGGGGCCTGTGCTGAGGACTAGGAGTGGTGGGGGGTGGGATGTGAAGCTCGAAGACATCGGGCGGGTCAGTGCGAATGTGGCAAATGAGGCTTTGAAGGACGGGCAGGTCACACTCGACTGACAGCTGAGTTGCCCGACCACCAGCTCCAGCTAAGAGGAGCATGGACATGAACCGGTCGGCTTGGTCGTCGTCATGGAATGCCACCTCGTAGTCGGCATCGCCAATGTAAACGGGGTCAGAGGGGCGTGGGGTGGTGGATGAATTGGTGGAGGAGGTGGGTTGGGTGGAGGATTGTGTACGACGAGCACACCGGGTGGGTCTAGGGTTGGAAGTGCTGGCGTCCGTGGGTTTAGCACGGCGAGGAGGCATTGTGCAGGAGTCGTGTGTGTGTGTGTATGCAAAATACGATGAATACACACTAACACGGCAAACGAGCAAAATGAAATTCTAGTGCAAAATAAAAATCGAGCTAAGGAGCGAGATTATCCAATTGAGATGAAGATCGTTGCTCGTAGGCACCCCAACACAATGCAACAGGAACACGTGTGAAGCTGCGGCACTTCTCTTCAGCGAAAAATCCGAAAATGGGGGGATTAGGGCTTGAGAAAGTGAAATGGGAGAGAGGGAGAGAGGGAAAACGATGGAGAGATGGAAGGGGTAGGTGGAGAGAGAGGCTAGAGGGGGAGTGGAGGTCATAGGAGAAGTTTTTCGGCCGTTGGGAGAGCGGGGGAGACAAAACGACGGCGAAATCTGCGAGATCAGGCGAGAAAACGAACGGGTTGGGGGTTTATTTATATGGTTTAAGTCGAACCGATCGGGTGAGTTGTCACCCGATCGGTTGACTATTAGGTCGAGATTTTCAGCTAAAGAGACGCTACAGGCGAACCGGTCGGTTGATCACCCACCCGATCGGTTGGCCGCTCCACAAATTTTCCCGAGAGTTTGGTACAGCTCACCCGGTCTGTCACCCGATCACACTTCATATCAACCGATCGGTTGATCATTTCCCAAAAATTCCCGAGACTTCAGCCCCGTTCACCCGGTCTGCCAACCGGTCTCACATGTCTTCACCCGATCGGTTCGTTGAGCGAATGATACGGCCAGCAGCTGATACATCCCAACCGATCGGGTGAGTTATCAACCGATCGGTTGGGGCCTTGTTTTCTGCAAAAGTGCACAAATGGCCTAAGTCCCTCAACGGAAGTTCTCGCGGCTGGATTTATTTATTAAAATAGATGAAATAAAGTTAAAAATAATCATAAAAATTGGAAACAAAGGTTTAGAGCATGGGTTGCCTCCCATGAAGCGCTTTTGTTTAACGTCGTTAGCTCGACGCCCTTTGATGATGTTCAAGGTGGATGATACGGGTGATGCCCAAAGTCTGGCATCGCTTTAGCTCCAGGGCTAGTAGCTTTTGGTGTAGTCGGTGGCGACAAGAAAACTTGCTCGACCACCCTCCCTTTGTTGACGGGGTCCGGGGGCTTCTCCTTCATATTGGCGTCCACTGCCACTCGTTTAAGTATCCGGATCTCATCTCTGGTGAGCCCCATGGGCTCTTTGCCTTTTCTCCTCGTAGGAGGAGCTTTTGGGAATCCGGGAGGGATCACATGTCGGGCGACCACCTCATCAGCAACTTCACTCTTCTTCGGGCCGACTGGTTCTTCTGAGTCCCCCAAGCTATCGGGGGGGTTTCTCGAGAGAATTTCCCAGGAGCTTGCCTCCACAGCTCTCTCTTCTTCTAGCTCCAGCACATTGATACTAGGATCATCCGGGGGATTTGCTTCATTGACAACCCCAAGTCAAATTCGACTTTCTCCTTGCCGACGTTAAGGGAAAGCTTCCCATTTTTCACGTCAATTAGCACACCAGCGGTTGCCATAAAGGGCCGTCCAAGGATAATAGGGGTGTGCTTATCTTCCGGCATGTCCATCACCACAAAATCCACCGGCACTTGCACTCCACTCACATCAACTGGGAGGTCATCTACTACTCCCACCGGGTATTTCACCGAACGGTCAGCAAGCTGTAATGTCATGCCGGTGGGCTCCAAGTCTCCCATCCCTATTCTCCTCTATAGTGATAGGGGCATCAAGCTGACGCTCGCTCCTAGATCGACGAGCACCCTCTGGATTCGCACTTCCCCAATAGAACAAGGGATGGAGAAACTTCCTGGGTCTTTAAGCTTGGGCGGATTTGCGCGCTGAATGAGGGCGCTGCACTCCGCCGTTAATACGACCTTCTCCTTTCCGGATCCTCTTGTCACCAAGTCCTTTAGAAATTTGGCGTAGGAGGAAATCGTCTCGATAGCTTCGAGGAAGGGGATTTGTAAGCTCAGATCCTTCACCATGGCAAAGAATTTGCCATACTTCTCATCTATCTTGGCTTGGGTAAGCCGTTGTGGAAAAGGCACAACGGGCTTGAACACTCTAAGGTTCCCTTCCTCATCCTTTTTCTTCTCCTCTTCATGGACTCCCTCCGGAGTAGTTGGCTTTGGCGACGAAGCACCGTCGTCATTTAATTTTTCAATTGGTCGTTCCACGACCAACGGTGCTTCCAGTTCCTTGGGGGGCACTCTTGTGGGGATTTGCGTTTGGCTCCTCAAGACGATAACGGACACGTTCGCATGCTCATGCATGAGCGCCAAGGTCTGATTCACCCCCCTCGGGTTCACCTCAGGCTGTGGCGGTAATAGATTCTGCGGCCTCTGAAGGTTCGCCACTTGTAACCCCAGCTGGGTTACCTAATCGGTGAGAACTCTCTGTCCCATCTCCAGCTTCAGATTTATCTTCTCCTAGTTGGCAATGTATTGAGTCAAGAGGGACTCAACCGGAGAGATGGCCCTCTGCTGGCCATATTGCTGCTGGATGGGCTGCTGATTCCTGGGGCATATTGTTGATATTGTTGTGGAGGTTGTTGCTGCTGGAACTGCTGCTGAAACTGCTGCTGCTGAGGCCTAGCCAGTTGATATATCTGTTGTTGCATCTGAGGAGTCGGCTGTTGATACGGCGCCCGGTAGCTAAGGTTTGGATGATTCCGGTTGTTAGGAGAGTAGGCTGGGTTGGAGTTGGTTCGTGGTGGAAAAGGCGCATTCCCCGTAGGATTGTAAAATAGTGCGCTAGCTTGGTCCAATGGTGGTGAGATGTCACCACCCTCGAAGTCTCCCATGACTTCGGCCTCCACCGCGACAATATGTTGTGTACCGGCGCCACCGGCTCCTACCATCAATGCGGAGATCTGGGTCGACAGCAAGTCAAACTTGCTGGATAATTTGTCGAAGTCCTCGACCCTGTGGATGCCTCCAAATCTAGGTGTGGCTCTCTCGTCACACCACCGCTCATTGTTGGATGCCATATTTTCAAGAATTTGTCCGGCATCTTCTTCACTTCTTGACATAAAGGACCCTCCAGCCGCGGCGTCCATGGAAGATTTCAAATCGTCCCTCAACCCATTATAGAACAGATTTATGATCTGCCACTTGAGGAGCTCATGGTGGGGACATCTTCGCTGCATCTCCTTGTATCTGGTCCAGGCTTCGTGCAGAGACTCGTGGCTAGTCTGGGAGAAGGAGGAGATCTCACTCCTCAGCTTCATGGTCTTCCCCGGAGGAAAGAAATTTGTCAGGAAAGCATTTGAAAACTTCTCCCAGGTGCTGAATGTGTTCAGGTCCTTCCCCCTAAGCCACAGCTTGGCCTTATCTCGCAGAGAGAATGGGAACAGTTTCAGACGGATCGCCTCAGTTGTAACACCGTTTATCCAGAAGGTGTCACATTTCTCTAAAAAGGAGTCCAAATGTTCAATGTGGCTCTCCATGGGTGCACCCGAAAATTGATCCTGCTGGATCCACGTCACCAAGGACGGCTTAAGCTCGAAGCTTTGCGCCGTAATAGCAGGAGGACGGATGGCACAGGTGGACTCGATGGATGGCATCGAGTACTTCAGCAGGGACTTGTGAGGCGAGGTGTTCTCCCCCATGGTTTCAGGATCCTCTCTTCTTCGCTTCTCAGCGGCCAAACGCCTTAGGGTGGCGTTTATCTCTGGATCAACGGGAATCAAGTCGTCGAGACTTCTTGAACTCCTGCACATGAAAACAACAAACACCCGTGAAGCGAAAAGTGGGAAAGAAACAGATAAAATAAAAAAATAAAAAAATAAAAATAAAAATAAGAAAATAAAAAGGAAAAAGAAGAATGTGAAAATTATTGCGATGTAGGGATGAGAGCTAGACTCAAGGATTCATGAAATCCTAAAATAACAAGCACGTTGCCTCCCCGGCAACGGCGCCATAAAGCTTGACGTCCCCCGCTTTTGCAGCGTCTGAATGTATGTGCAATGTATTATTGGGGGCGTGAGATTTAAATATTTGTAACCGCAAGTGCACGGTGTTGTAGTGTGGCTTGGGGGTCGAACTCAGGGAGGTGTGGATGTGCTTGTGTCAAGAAGGATCAAATTCACCCCATGAGCAACCTAGCCTGAATCGAATGATGGGTTGTCACAGAAAATGGAATGCAAGAGATAAACAGTACAAAGGGAAAACCCGGGACTTCGATTTCCACCCTATCGTGCGATTCTCACCGGTACGACCTACGGGTAGGATAGCGATTGGAATTAGGGTCTAATGGTGAGACGTTACCTCTAAGAGTGGTACCAGCGTCCCATGGGCCCGATATTCCTGTCGGTGCCCAGGATGATACGCCAGACTTCCCGGGTTCGGTCAGTGGGCACTCCCATGTCCATTAACACTGACCGACTCCGGGAGCACTAAGTTCACAACGATAACTCCCAACGTCTCATCCTGCCGCTCCCGCGCGCTAGGATTCGACGTCTACGCTAAGGGCGTGAGCTATGGCTAGGGAGTCAACCGCCAAGTTTATTCCCCCTTGGCCCAACGGTCAAAGTCGGTCTTTTTCCCGCCGATGACAATAAAACACCCCGGTTAACCATTAGATTCCTAATCCATATCGATTTCCTAGTCCTATGGACGCATCGGGGAGAGCCCACGAAGGGGTTTCCACCAAAATCCCAGATTCGGGAACTACTCACACATATTTAGTAAAAAGCAATCTAAATCGAAATCGACCGTCAGAAACATGATCGGGCGATTGAAAAGCAGTAAGAGCAATGCTAATAACACTATATTAAAGTTTAACAAAGATCGAAAAACTTACAAATATCTGAAAAATTACAGCCGTCAAGAGAGAGAAAAAACAGCAAAAAATAACAACTCTCGTTTCTGGAAAACCTAGGGGTCCTATATATAGAATAAGATATCACCCGATCGGTTGAAAAGTCAACCGATCGGGTGACCTGCTTCGTTTCTTCGGCAGCTCAGAATAGGACTTCACCCGGTCCCACGGCACGGTCGGTTGAGGGTTGAAGCTGATCGGTTGGATCTTCGTGCCATCGGGTGAACCGGTCGGTTGATCTCTCCGTGTCTTGGCTTCGGAGAATTGGCTACAGGTGAACCGATCGGGTGAAGGTCACCCGATCGGTTGGCATTCAGCATCAGAATTCCAGAGAGTTGGGGCGTTTGAACCGGTCTCTGAACCGACCGGGTGACTTCTTGGCCGCTCCAACTTGTGTCCGGGTGGTGCATGCGTGCATCACCCGATCGGTTGGAAGTGACCAACCGGTCGGGTGAGGGGCTGAAAGATGCGATCTTCGTCGTTTTACCCTCTGGATCACGCGTGACTCATCTAGTTGCTCTGGGGACTCATGATATCGTCATTTTATGTCCCCTACGTCGGTAAACTCCTGCAAATATACAAAAACACGGAAAAGTGAAAGAAAACAAGAAAACACGAGAAAACGAATACAAGACGGCGGTAAATAACGGAAAAACACGGAAGAAAACGTGCGCAAATATATGAAATATAAACGCACGTCAGAGAACCATCTCCAAGCGGAGGAATGGCTTAGGAGCATCACTGATAATCTGAGAGCATCACAGATTCGAGAAGAAGCATAAGTGGCTACCGCTAAGAGGCAGTTGACTGATGGCGCTCGAGACTGGTGGCAGGCGGTAGAGGACCGCTTGGGATTGCCAATTACATGTGATGTCTTCATCAGTACCTTCAATGCCCAGTACTTTCTGCCTCAGGCAAAGATCATGATGAGCAAGAAGTTTATTAACCTGAAGCTTGGCTCATCGACTATAAACCAGTATGACGCTGAGTTTTTCAGGCTAAGCAGGTTTGCCCCAGAGATTGTTTCAGATGCATTGAGTCGATCCCAGCATTTCCAGCAGGGGCTCAACATTGAGATTCGGAGGAACTTGGTCACTGCTAGTCCGACCACACATGCTGCAGTTCTGACCATTGCCTGCAACTATTAAATGGTCGAGAAGAAAGTAGAGGAAGAGCTTAGAATGACAGCACCTATGAGGCCCCCGTTGACCCATGCTGGGCCAAGCAGATGGCCACGGATGCACCGCCCTATTCAGCAGATTCAGTTTAAGAAGCCCGGGTAACAGCAGCAGGCCCTATCGGTCTGTCACTTTTTTGTGGGAAGCCTGGACACTTCAAGTCTGAGTGTCGAAGTCTTTTAGGCCTTTGTCTGGTTTGTGGACATGTCAGGACACATGGCTAGAGATTGCCCACATTTTAAGCCTCGTGCTCCAGCCCCAGGTCCCCATGCTGCCTTGTCAGGGAACGCTCCACAGCGTCCACCTCTACCACCACAACAGAGGGTGTTTTAGCAAGCAAGGCAGTAACCACCATCGAAACGCCAGGCTTACACCATGAACGTCGAAGAGGCCGAGGCTAACGGTCAAGTGATCACATGTATATTTCTAGCATAGTTAGTGAATCATTTCTTTCATTAGCATTGGTTGCTTAGATTAGTGTTTGTAACCTAGGTGTCATACTAGTAGCTGGGAAACCCGCCCTCTCCTTGTTCGACTCGAGAGCATCACACTGCTTTCTGGCGAGTTGATTCGTTCTCACCCACAATGTTCCTGTCAAAACTTTAACTACCGGTTGGAAAGTCAACATGGTTGGCAGAGTGATAAAGGCAACTAGTGGGTATCCTCAATGCCCCGTGGTGATTTATGGGCGAGCGTTATTCGCTGACTTCATGATGATAGATATCCTGAACGTTGATGATGTATTCGGGATAGATTGGTTGGGAACTTTCCATGCCACCATCGACTGTTATCGAAGGAGGGTAGCCTTCGATATTCCTGATCATCCAAAGTTCAAGTTCATTAGTAGGAGCAGATCTATAGGTCCGGTGAAGTACAAAGTCAGGTGATCGAAGCAGTAGCAGCCATAATGGAAGCTGAGCCCGATATACTAGAGGTGGTTCGAGAGTTCATGGATGTGTTTCCAGACGACCTTACAGGTTTGCCTCCGAATCGCACCCTCAAATTTGCCATCGAACTAATGCCAGTAGCCCAACTGATGTCCAAGGGACCATATCGTTTAGCACCATATAAGCTAGAAGAAGTGTGTGCATTGTAATGCCCTACCAGCTACTGCACAAGTACTAGAGGGGGGGTGAATAGTACTTTAAAATAATAAGGAGTATAATTCCAAATTAAATTGCAATCAACTACCAAATCAATTTGCGGAAGCTTAAATTGAACGACGACAACGAAATTGACAATGCTAACAAACGATGTTAATGGGTTCGGATCCACCCAAGTCTCCCCGACTTGTTCCCGGTGATCCTACGTCCCAACCACCCGGATCCCCTCCGGATACTTGAGTTAGAAACCCTAACTCAAGATTTCCACTATGAATATCTTGTGAAAAACTTTCACAAGATCAAATCATACATGCAATAGCAAACGTGAATCCCACAACCCGGGATCACAACCTTCTCTCACAACCGAGAGAACCAACAAGCAATATAAAAGAGTTTATATGAAATAAACAAGCTTACCACAAAATCCTATACCTTGAGTTTTTCTTACCCAATAGGTGGAATGAAGGATTTGAGGAAGATGAAGTTACCAAACCCTAGCACCAAGGAAATGAGCAGCAATGGGTGCCTAGGGAAGATTTGGAAACTTGAATCAAGCAATAGCTTGAAGAGCTCACCAAGAACAAGCTTCTCTCTAGATCTAGAAATGAGAGAGAATGGGTTTCTTGTGAGGAAGAGAGCTTTAGATTTGAGGGAGAATAGCTATCACTTTAGAACTCAATGAATCTCTTAATGGCAGCTCTATTGAAGATAGAAATGACCTAGGTTCGTATTTATAGGGTCCCATAAAAACAAGATAGGTCAATCTCCAACGGAAAGAAATCTGTGAGAATTAGTCGGTCAAAGAACACTCACTGACCGACTAGTTCATCAACTAGTCGGTCAGCCAAACAACGTGGACCGACTAAGAGTAGATCTGAGAAGAAAGAGAATTTCAGACCTAGACATCTAGTCGGTCCAAACGTTCTGTAGACCGACTAACGGTAAACAGTAGCTTAGGAGAAATTTAGAGTGAACAGTAAGTCACAACTAGTCGGTCAAAGAAGCATCACTGACCGACTAGTTCACAAACTAGTCGGTCGGTGATTCAACGTAGACCGACTAACTGTAAACAGTAAAGTCCAAGAAATTAAGGAATCAAACTAGTCGGTCCAAGAACAGTTGCCGACCGACTAGATCACCATCTAGTCGGTCAGTACTTGTTCTCTGTACCAACTAACATGCACAACAAAGACCGAATCGAAGCGCGACGCTTCGAGGAAGTTAGAATGAACTTGTGCAAGAATCCTAGAGCTACGAAATGAGCGTAATGAAGATAGAAACGTAAGATATACTCAAGGCTTAACATTCTATCAATCGAAACTAAAAGACTATAAATAAAACCTTAATAAACGGTCTTTGAGAGCTTCGATTGAATCTTCATAACTTCCAAAGCGCTGCAGGAGCTTCAACGAAGCTTTAGGCTTGAATACGAGCTTTTGGAAGTGTTGAGATGTCGCTTTGAATATTCTCGTGAAATTGGCGACGATCTCCAATACTGCGCTCACAAAATGTTAGTTCATGAATTATTTATGTTTGCTCATCATCAAAACCAAATCCGGGGAGTCCAATATTCAACATTCTCCCCCTTTTTGGTGATGACAAACCAACATAAATAATAATCAAAAATAATAATTCAAATGTAAAATACTTACTCCCCCTGCATTGATGACACGTTAATTCCCAAATGAATATATATGAATTGCATCAATCAGACGAGTAAGATATATAATGAGAATTGATTTTTGAAATATCGGATTTTGAAAATCCTTATATGTATCGTAACTCCCCCTGAATCTAACATATCAAACTAGATTCTTGGAATGGAGTTAAATTTTTCATTTGCACTATTTATTATCATTATCTCTCCCCCTTTGGCATTATCCCAAAAATGGGGGGCATACAACGACAACAATTAGGAAATGTAAAATCCAACATCGGGAGTCGTAGACAATGACGATGGAGCTAATTGACACCAAAAGAAAAACGATTAAATCAATTCAAAGTGTGCCAATTGTCCATTATCACAAAGTGAAAAACAAAATCATCAAAAATACCAAATAATTATTCATTAAATGAATAAAGAAACATACTCTTCAATATTCAATATACTTGGTTAATTTTGTGCATGGAAAACAATTCTATACAATTATAGAATTTAAATCTATTTAACCAAGTTTTTATGCGTCGAGCGACGAAATCTCATTTCAAATACATTCAACGAATATTAAAATTTGCACGACGAATAAAAGACAAAGTGAATGACGATGAACATATATATATGCAGAGACAACATGAGTATATCCAAAAAGATATCACATCGAATATATGAGATACATCATATCAAGCGCTACATATCATCAAAAAGAAATACATCAACATCATCGATACAATATACTCATCAAAATGAAATACACCATCATCATCATCATTCTCATCAAGATAAATACAGCAGCAGCGACGACATCCAAAATACATCAAAACATAATAACCCTCATACCCCTATCCTAACCCATAATACTCTCGCTAAGATATATCATCCAAGGCGTATATGGAGAGTCCTCGGAACAACGATCACGAGGAGGAGGCAGGATCTGCAGCGTCCGTGGGTCCAGTCGACGGAGTGGACTCAGGCTCTGCAGGGAGAAGAGGCGTCTCAACAGATGGAATCGTCGGGGCAGGAGTCGAGATCTCAGGAACAGGCTCTACAGCAGCAAGGGTCTCGACAACAGAAGTGTCAACTGGAATAGCAGCAGGCTCAGCAACAGGGTCAACAGCAGGCTCTGAAGACTGAAGTGCTGGAGCAGAAGGCTCTGGAGCATCGGAAGAGGTGCCAACTCCAGGAGCAGAAGAGGAAAACACCCAGCAGCAGCAGCAGTGGCCTCATCGCCACGGGCAAAAAAGTGACAAGCTCGTCAAGCTCCCTCATCGTCCATCTCCTCGGCCTCAGACACCGAAGGAGGAAGCTCAATCCCCATCATACGAGCCATACGACATACGACCTCCTCAGTACGAGCCAAACGGGAGTCGTGCTGACGAAGAAGACGTACGACATCGTCCAAAGTAGCAGGGGAAGAGGAGGCGCAGCGGCTGACGGAGTAGACTGAGAAGCAGATGCGGTAGACCTCTGCACGTGACGAAGTGCCGCTAAAGATTTCTTCACGGCCGTCGCGTTCAGAGGCGTACCCAAAGGACGCTCATCGTCAGGAGGGAGAGGAACGCGAAAATGACGGAATACGAGTGTCAACAAGCAGGGGTATGGAATGTGCGCAGACTTATTGGTCTTGCGTATACACTCGAAAGAATCCATCTTATCGAGTATCACGCGAGCCCAATTTATCTCGCACCCCAAGAAAAGAGCGTATATGAGTTTCAAGAACGGCTGAGATGGGAGAGAAGAGGATCCATATTTCGGGAGGAGGCATGACTTCAAGATCAGGTTAAGAACCCACGCATTCGGCTTAAAGGATTTCGAAGGAACACCAATGAATGCGGGAGGGGATAACCTGGAAAATCTCAGAAAGAATAGTCTGATCCAAGGAAGAAATGTCGTCTACGGAAATGTCTGAGGGGAGGAGACCACACGACGCACAACCAAGGATCTCCCCAAGATTTCTGCCGTGAGAACTATAGGAGTTCCCAAGACAGTCGTCTCAATGGAGTGGCTGGCGTCGTACTGGCCTCGAATACGGTTAGCATAGAACAATTTCACGAGGCGAGGGTACGGTTTGGGATTGGCCTTGGGGTCGTATCGGAGATAATCTAGAAGGCCACTATAAGATAGAAGATCAGCAAGGCCGAGGAAATCAGAGAACTGAACGTAATGCTCTAACAACAGTGGACAGTGTTCTATACGGTTGTACGCGGCGAGACACTGAGGGTCATCGCGGCACAACGATATGTCTACACCGCCAACTGGCATAGGAGCTTTACCCTTGGCCTTACGGGTCTTCGGAGGTGGGGTAGGATCCCTAGTATGCTCATCCTCAGGGATAAAATCAGTATCGGAATCGGAATCGGGAGGAGTAGCCGGAGTGTGAAGAATAGGCTTTTTGGTCTTGGATTTGCGGGGCTTGACGGATGCAGTCCTAGGCTTCTTAAGAGGGGGGCGACGATGGAGAGGCTTGGGTAGACTTGGCACGACGCTTAGGTTTCGGGGGATTCCTAGCGGTAGGTTGTTCTACGGTCATTGGAGAGGCCCCGGAAGAAGCGATCGGAATACGAGTCTTAGCCATAGTTCTAAGAGCACACGCAAGTAATCACGGAGGATCAACAACCCTAAGCACAAAACCTAGAAGCTAGCACAAAACCCTAGAAGACCAAATGAAATCGAACACACAAACCCTAGAGGAGAAATTTCGAAACCCTAGAAATCCTAGGAGGTGAAAACGAAACCTAGGGCAAGAAATTGACCTAGGAGAGGGAGGAATATACCTAGGGGGTGGAGTCGACGGCGGCGGATGGCGGCGATGGCCGGAGAAACGCCGGAGACGACGGAATGCGAAGGGGCTCGAAGGGGGGGGTTTTGGTTTTCGAGTGAGAGATGGGGAGACAAACCGACTAAAAGTGATTTTAGTCGGAGGAAAACGTGTATAAGTCGGTCGGGATGCGAAAAGACACAGCTGCCCTAACACACTTAGTCGGTCACAGTTCAAGTACTGACCGACTAGATTACGATCTAGTCGGTCGGCCAATGAGCTTGAACCGACTAAGTCGAAACAGTAGCTCAGATGAATTTCTAGGCAAGAATTAGTCGGTCGCAGTATATTCACTGACCGACTAGTTTTCAATCTAGTCGGTTGGAAAGTATACTATGACCGACTAAAGATAGAAAAAGATAGGAGATGGATATTTGCATGAGCTAGTCGGTCTGAGTTCATTTGCTGACCGACTAGATGAGCATCTAGTCGGTTGACAAGTGAACTGAAATCGACTAGAAGAGTCCAAAAGTAGAATTTTGATTTCTCTTCACAAACCACTTGGATGATATATCCAAACTCACTCATTAGTCATCTAAATTACCCCATAAAACGTCGAAATCTTAAATACGACATTGAAATACGAATTCGAGCAATAAATTCAAATAATTCACATAAAATTCCCAAAAATTCAATTAATCTAGCATGAATGAAATATCGCGAAATATATTAGCATGCAAGATGATTGAATTAAAATATGAATCCTATATCTCGGATTCACCCATAATCCCCAATTCTCGACGCAACCGCACAAAGGAGTCCTCCTTTAGGGGTTTCGTGAAAATATCGGCGATTTGCTTTTGGGTTTCAACGTACACTAAAATGATGTCCTTTTTAGCAACATGATCATCTAAGAAATGGTGTCGGACATCTATGTGTTTCGATCGGGAATGGTGCACCGGATTCTTTGAAAGACAGATAGCACTTTGGTTATCCACCATGATAGGGCTAGTATCACAATGAATACCAAAATCCTTCAATGTGTGTCTCATCCAAAGAACCTGGGCACAAGCTGGCACCGGCGGCAATGTATTCCGCCTCGGTGGTTGAAAGTGAAACCGAATTTTGCTTCTTGGAAAACCAAGAGACAAGAGAATTTCCTAGAAAATGGCAAGTGCCACTAGTACTTTTCCTGTCGGATTTGCATCCCGCATAATCAGCGTCACTGTATGAGACTAACTCATACGTGCTAGATCTCGGATATAGTAATCCAAAATCTAAAGTGTAACTTAGATAGCGAAAAATGCGTTTTACCGCTACTAAGTGAGAATCCTTAGGTTGAGACTGATAACGAGCACATATACATACGGCAAACATAATATCGGGCCTACTTGCGGTAAGATAAAGCAAACTACCTATCATACCTCGATATAGACGAATGTCTACATCCTTACCGCCCGTATCCTTGTCAAGATGCGTAGTCGTGCTCATCGGAGTCTTTTTCCCGGAGGCATTCTCCATTCCAAATCGCTTTAGCAACTCCACCGTGTACTTCGTTTGGTGGATGAAGATTGCATCGTTCATTTGGCGAATTTGGAGACCTAAGAAATATTTGAGTTCGCCCATGTGGCTCATCTCAAATTGTTCCTTCATAACATTAGAAAACTCTTCGCAAAGAGCGAAGTTAGTAGCACCGAAAATGATATCATCAACATAAATTTGAACTAATAATATATCATTATTCGCATGCTTAATAAAAAGTGTTGAATCGGCTTCACCCATTTTAAAATTCAAATCCAAAAGAAAATTCTTTAGGCGATCATACCAAGCTCGAGGAGCTTGTCTCAAACCATAAAGAGCTTTCTTTAATTTAAAAACGTGATTTGGAAATTTTTCATTAATGAAGCCCGGAGGTTGAGAAACGTAAACTTCCTCAACGACATCTCCGTTTAAAAATGCACTTTTAACATCCATTTGAAATAATTTAAAATTCTTATGGCATGCAAAAGACAATAATAATCTAATTGATTCTAATCTAGCTACCGGAGCGAAAGATTCTTCGAAATCGATACCTTCCTCTTGTCGATAGCCTTGAGCTACTAACCGAGCTTTGTTCCGGACGACGACTTGGTTTTTGTCGGTCTTGTTCTTGAAGATCCACTTTGTCCCTATGACGGTGTGGGTTCTTCGATGGCAATGGAACAAGCTCCCAAACTTCATTCCTCTCGAATTGAATGAGCTCCTCCTCCATGGCTAAGATCCAAGCGCTATCTTCACATGCTTCATTAATATTCTTTGGCTCTATCGATGAGGCAAAGGCACAATTTGCGAAGTGGTGAACTTGCGATCTCGTCTTGACACTATCATAGATATTGCCAATGACTTGCTCATGGGGATGGTCACGAACCGAATGAAGCCGTTTGGGAATACCTTGATCACTTGGAACATTCTCAACAACTTCATTAGTTGGGTTAGTCTCAATGGAATCAATAGAATCATTAGACTTAGAATTTTCAAACGAATCACATAACACATCCATAGAATCATTATCATTTGAAATTCTAGTTGGAACAAATCCTTCATTAAATGAGACATGAAGCGACTCCTCGATCGTTGAGGTTCGTTTGTTGAATATCCGGTAGGCTTTGCTACGCGTAGAGTATCCAACAAAGATTCCCTCATCGGATCTTGGATCGAATTTGTCCAAACTACCATATGTGTTCTTAATAAAACATTTTGAACCGAAAACACGAAAATGTTTAACTTGAGGCAACCTACCAAACAACAATTCATAACACGTTTGTTTAGTGCCGGGCCTCAAAAGTATTCTATTAAACACATAGCAAGCGGTGTGTACCGCTTCCGCCCAAAATTGATGGCCAAGTTGGCTATCATCAAGCATAGTGCGAGCACACTCCACTAGCGTCCTATTCTTTCTCTCAACTACACCATTTTGAGGCGGTGCACGAGGGAAAGAGAAGGTGTGAGTAATACCAACTTCATCACAAAATGTCTCAAAAGACTCATTCTCAAATTCACCTCCATGATCACTACGAATAGTGACAATGGTGGTTCCTAAGAGATTTTGTACTTTCTTAACAAAAATTGTGAAGTTTTCAAAAGTTTCATTTTTATTGCACAATGAAAATACCCCAAGTAAATCTTGAATAGTCATCTACGATGACAAGTCCATACCTTGCATTTCCTAAGGAAGCTACTCTAGTTGGCCCAAATAAATCTAGATGTAATAGCTCTAGTGGCCTTTTAGTAGAGATGCTTTTCTTAGGTTTAAATGAAGATTTAGGAAGCTTGCCGCGTTGACAACAATCACAAAAACTTTTCTTTTCAAAACTAGCTTCGGAAAACCTTTAATAGAATTCAATTTTGAAAGCTTATATAATGTTCCAAAGTTCACATGTCCAAAGCGTCGATGCCATAAGTGTTGTTCACTTGTGTTGGCAACGAGACATTGTTCATATGACTTAGGAAGATCCAAAATATAAATGTCTTTACGACGAGTTCCGGAAAATAATAATTTTTCATTATCCTTTCTTAAAATATGACACAATCCTTTCGCAAAGCTAACTTTGTAACCTTTGTCACAAAGTTGGCTTATTGAAATAAGATTATGATTTAAACCACTAACAAGATAAACATTACTAATTAATGGTTTAGAGGGGTTACCGACTTTACCAACACCTATGATGGTTCCGCTCTCGTTGCCTCCAAATATGACGAGGTTTCCATTCGCAATGGGGAACCACTCCGGAGAGCAATCGAGCGTCACCCGTCATGTGTTTTGAACACCCGCTATCGAGTATCCAATTCCCTTTGGAGCTAAATTTAAATTTGTTGCTCCTTTCCCTTTTCTTTTCCTTGAGTACCTAAAGATAGAAACTTTCATATCATGGTACCCAAGGTCATTGGGTCCAAGGGATTAGACCTTTGGAAGCCAAGTCCAAGTGGACTTAGACTTCCCCACATAATTCTTACTATGTACAACATCCGAAAAATAAGCATTCATGTATATTTGTTTTTCGTCCATGCTTGTGTCCGTTGGGCTCCAAATAGTAAATATTTTGGGAGCCATCATCCTATTGGGTGCATGCATGCGACGTTGATTTCTACGTGATGCATGTTGTGGATAGGCATATGGGACATGATGGAATGGTGCACGACGAGAATTATTCATATGATGCGGTGGGTGAACATATGCATGTGTGGGAACACGTGCGTGAGGGGTGTCTCACATGGTGTGCACGTGCCCGAGAATGTGTTGCATAAAAATCATCATATGTGTGAGATGGTGGAGTAGGATGTGTGTTCCTACGTGGCATGTTATTGGTGTACATGTAGGCATGACCCTTCTTTGGAGGTCCACCCAAGGTGGGTTTCTTTCCAAAAGAGGGCGTGGACGAGGTGGAAGCACCATTGGTAGATGAACTACCAATAGAGTGTTTGCTACCACTCGTAGAGTCACCGGAAGTTGGGCCTAACAAAAGTAGTGGCCGCTTTGGATGGACATCCCATCGTATACCCCCAAACCAATGTGTGATTGGCCGGAAGTAAGTCACTTAGGATTTTATCCAAATGGTCCTTACCTTTGTTGAATTTGTTAATTCGGCCCAATGTGTTCTCATATTTCTCTTTGAGAGAACGCAAAGAAGTATCCAAAGTGGATATTTGCGAAGTGAGCACATAAACACGAGATTTAAGATTCTCGTTCTCAATACTCAAAGTCGAGTTTTGAGAAGTTAAATCCGCTATCTCATGTTCTTCCGCATCCTCGATGCTAACATGTTCAAGTTTAGATTTGAGATTAACAATCTCATTTCTTAACTCTTCAACAACGGTGTCGTTGTTGGTGATGATAGTCTTAGGCGATGTTTGAATGCTAGCTAGGTCATCTTTTACCTTAGTATATCTATTTACTAACTTAGTGTATTTTGACCAAAGTTGAGAGTTAGCATTTCTAAGATCATCCATCGTTACCTCATCGCTTTCGTCATTACTATCATCGGAAGAGGAGGATCCTTGATCGTTCTCCTCTCTTGCCATGAAGCACATATGTGCTTGCTCCACTTTCTCATCATCCGACTCTCCGCTTGAGGAATCCTCGGAGTCGGTGAATGTTGCTCCGACAAGTCCTTTCTTGTATCCCTTTTTGTATTTCTTGGACTTATCGAATTTTGGCGCCTTCCACTTCTCCTTGTGCTTATTGAGGGGACACTCCGCTTTCATGTGTCCCGGCTTATTACACTTGAAACACAAAGGAGAGGAAGAGGCGTTAGTAGAACCAAATTTAGCTTTGTTCTTGAAGTTACCTTTTCGGAAGAAACGGTTGAACTTCTTGGCCATGAGTGCCATGGACTCCAAGTCTAACTCGTTTTCCGAGTCTTCATCATCGGAAGATGTGGATGAAGCCGCCTTGAATGCAATCGCCTTTTTCTTAGGCGCATCTAGGTTCAAATATGACTTCATCTTTTCTTGTAGCTTCACCTTGCTATCTTTGCGTACCTCGTATGACATCAAAGTACCCATTAGTTGAACTACGGTATATTTGTTCATGTCATTACCTTCCTCGATGGCGAAGGTACGTTTTTCCCAAGAAGAGGGAAGTCCTTCAATAAGCTTTAAGCACTTCTCCTTTTGAGTGTAGATCTTGCCGAGGGCCTCTAACTCGTTTATTATGTCAACGAAGCGAGCGTAATATTCTTTCATCTTCTCGCCCTGTTGCATATGAAACATTTCGTAATCTTTGTTTACGACTACGAGTTTAGAGTCTCTTACCCTACTCGTCCCTTCATGAAGTATGAGGAGGGAGTTCCAAATTTGATATGCACTCTTACATGTGCATATCTTATTGAAGTCCTCGGGCTCCAATGCGCATTGCAAGGCGTTCATTGCCTTGGCATTGCTTACCTCCGCGGCGACCTCCGCGGTAGTCCATTTCTCAAAATCTTCTTCTTCGGGCTCGATGTACTCCTTCATTGTAGTCCTCCATAAAGATGCACTCCGGAGGAAAGTCTCCATCCGGCACTTCCAGTACCCGTAGTTGGTACCGTTGAAGAATGGAGGCCTCGTAGAGGAATGTCCTTCCATCACCGATGACGCTCCTTCACGGTTCCTGAAGGTGTCATAGTTGGAGGGTGGAGGCACGGTCTTGTTGTCGTTGGCAGACATAGCTGTGTATCTGGCTCTGATACCAAATGTAATGCCCTACCAGCTACTGCACAAGTACTAGAGGGGGGGTGAATAGTACTTTAAAATAATAAGGAGTATAATTCCAAATTAAATTGCAATCAACTACCAAATCAATTTGCGGAAGCTTAAATTGAACGACGACAACGAAATTGACAATGCTAACAAACGATGTTAATGGGTTCGGATCCACCCAAGTCTCCCCGACTTGTTCCCGGTGATCCTACGTCCCAACCACCCGGATCCCCTCCGGATACTTGAGTTAGAAACCCTAACTCAAGATTTCCACTATGAATATCTTGTGAAAAAATTTCACAAGATCAAATCATACATGCAATAGCAAACGTGAATCCCACAACCCGGGATCACAACCTTCTCTCACAACCGAGAGAACCAACAAGCAATATAAAAGAGTTTATATGAAATAAACAAGCTTACCACAAAATCCTATACCTTAAGTTTTTCTTACCCAATAGGTGGAATGAAGGATTTGAGGAAGATGAAGTTACCAAACCCTAGCACCAAGGAAATGAGCAGCAATGGGTGCCTAGGGAAGATTTGGAAACTTGAATCAAGCAATAGCTTGAAGAGCTCACCAAGAACAAGCTTCTCTCTAGATCTAGAAATGAGAGAGAATGGGTTTCTTGTGAGGAAGAGAGCTTTAGATTTGAGGGAGAATAGCTATCACTTTAGAACTCAATGAATCTCTTAATGGGCAGCTCTATTGAAGATAGAAATGACCTAGGTTCGTATTTATAGGGTCCCATAAAAACAAGATAGGTCAATCTCCAACGGAAAGAAATCTGTGAGAATTAGTCGGTCAAAGAACACTCACTGACCGACTAGTTCATCAACTAGTCGGTCAGCCAAACAACGTGGGACCGACTAAGAGTAGATCTGAGAAGAAAGAGAATTTCAGACCTAGACATCTAGTCGGTCCAAGAACACTTTATGACCGACTAGTTTCACAACTAGTCGGTCATCCAATGAACGTAGACCGACTAAGAGGCAAAACAACTTAGTCTGAAGGCAAGTTGACTTAGTCGGTCTAAGAACAAAACTTGACCGACTAGATTGACAATTAGTCGGTCATCAAACGTTCTTAGACCGACTAACGGTAAACAGTAGCTTAGGAGAAATTTAGAGTGAACAGTAAGTCACAACTAGTCGGTCAAAGAAGCATCACTGACCGACTAGTTCACAAACTAGTCGGTCGGTGATTCAACGTAGACCGACTAACTGTAAACAGTAAAGTCCAAGAAATTAAGGAATCAAACTAGTCGGTCCAAGAACAGTTGCCGACCGACTAGATCACCATCTAGTCGGTCAGTACTTGTTCTTGTACCAACTAACATGCACAACAAAGACCGAATCGAAGCGCGACGCTTCGAGGAAGTTAGAATGAACTTGTGCAAGAATCCTAGAGCTACGAAATGAGCGTAATGAAGATAGAAACGTAAGATATACTCAAGGCTTAACATTCTATCAATCGAAACTAAAAGACTATAAATAAAACCTTAATAAACGGTCTTTGAGAGCTTCGATTGAATCTTCATAACTTCCAAAGCGCTGCAGGAGCTTCAACGAAGCTTTAGGCTTGAATACGAGCTTTTGGAAGTGTTGAGATGTCGCTTTGAATATTCTCGTGAAATTGGCGACGATCTCCAATACTGCGCTCACAAAATGTTAGTTCATGAATTATTTATGTTTGCTCATCATCAAAACCAAATCCGGGGAGTCCAATATTCAACATGCATAACTTGATGAACTACTGAAGAATGGATGGATACGACCCAGTGTATCTCCCTGGGGATCTCCTATATTGTTGGTGAAGAAGAAAGACGAATCCCTACGTATATGAGTTGACTACCGCGAGCTGAACAAAGTCACCGTGAAGAACAAGTACCATCTACCATGCATCGAAGATCTTTTCGACCATCTCGGGGGGGTCAAGCGTCTATTCGAAGCTGGATCTGAGGACAGGGTACCATCAAGTGAAGATGAAAGACGAAGATGTTCCCAAGACTGCATTCAGAACCAGATACGGACATTATGAGTACTTAATAATACCGTTTGGTGTGACCAATGCACCCGCGGTATTTATGAGTCTCATGAACTAAGTATTGTATGAATACTTGGACAAGTTCATAGTAGTTTACATCGATGACATTCTCATCTGCTCGAAGAATGCGGTGGAGCATGCAGAACACCTCTGGAAGGTCCTCGAGCCGTGAGAAGACACCAGATTTATGCCAAACTTAGTAAGTGCGAGTTCTGGCTGAACGAGGTGGTGTTTCTAGGTCACGCGGTGTCTGGAGAAGGGATCGCTGTCGATCCTGAAAAAGTAGCCGCTGTTCAAAACTGGCCAGTCGCTCGAACGGTGACCGAGATTCGGAGTTTCTTAGGACTCGCTGTCTACTGCCGGAGGTTTATCAAAGACTTCTTGAAGATCGCAGGAGCCATGATGCAATTAACGAGAACGGATGTGGTGTTTTTTTGGTCATAGGCATGTGAGGATGCTTTCCAGGAACTGAAGAAGAGGTTGATGACTGCACCCGTTTTGATCATTCCAGACCGATCAAGAGGATTTCAAGTTTTCTGTGATGCATATGGCAAGGGACTTGGATGCGTGCTACATCAGCACAGTCGAGTCGTAGCATATGCATCTAGGCAATTGAAGATCCATGAGAAGAACTACCCCACTCATGATCTTGAGTTGGCAGCAGTGATTTTTGCATTGAAGATTTGGAGGCACTTCCTATTGGGGGAGCACGTGAAGTTGTTCTCGGATCATAAGAGTTTGAAGTATCTCTTCACTTAGAAGGAGCTCAACATGCATCAGAGACGATGGGTCGAGCTCATGGCAGATTATGATATTGACCTTCAGTACCATCCAGTGAAGGTCAATGTCATACCTGATGCATTGAGTCGTCTACCAGCTGTAACGCCCCGCTCCCCGGGATACCCGATAAGTACGAATTCGTATCAGGCAATCCTGAAGAGGCGGGTGTTACGAAGGAAATACAAAAACAACACACAAAGCAGGTCCACTGCGCACGTGCTGGGAAGTGCACGTGATGCTCCACAAATAAAAGACAACACAAGCCCAACACCATGTCCAAGTCCAACGTAGGTATATCTAACCCATCATTTACAAACCACCAGTAGAGATAATATATGACAAGGGCAACTCTTTCATAAGTAAGCAGCTCCGTTACAATATTACAAACACATGACAAGAATTCCACCAAGTTAATTATAAGACATGAGAACAACATATACGTAAAAGATCATTAACAAAAATTACCAACATGGTTTAGATACAATTTACATTACAACTCCCAATAGACAACTTCCTAGTACAATACTTCACCATCCGCACCCAAGTACAACTCAACAAGTAAACTACCCCAAGGCCCCCAACTCCAACTCCAAGGATCTCCAACCATCAAATACCTGAAAAATGTCAATAGGGACACGTCAACGCGTGACCCAGTAGGAATGCCCATCTCCAATATAGCATATTATGAAATCATGAATTAATTTCAATAAAATATCCTTGTTGGATTGAAGACTAGTTAACAACATGCAAGCATCTTAATATTAACAAACATGGGATAGGTAACATGTTGTAACATGGTCACTAAACTAATAACAACAATTAAAGGAGTAATTACTATAAGTTTACCCAAGATGGCGAGAAGACAATTCCATTAGCAACAACAAAACAACCACAACATTTCGACTAGCCACCCAATATGACGTACACATCATAAAGTGAAGGCACAATGGCAAACCTATAGCTACAAGGCATGAGGACCTATATCATAAGATAAGGATGTAGTCTAGCAAATGAAGTCATTAGCATATTACATGCTAAAAGTGAGATGCTAGTACATGGCAAGCATCCTAGAAACTAATATGGAACTGATCGATAAATTAGCATGGGACAACTAACCATTATGAAACAACTAAGATTGGAATTAACAGTTATAAATGGAAAGAACCGTTGGCAAGCCTATTGCATACACTTAACCCTTGGCATGCTACTAACATATGAAGTTGTTAACATATTCCACATATTAACACATGAGGCTAGTTATAAGCATAGAAAAATGTGAACTTGCTACTAATTACACACTAGTCTTAAATTTAAGAACATGGACTTAAACGTTTTGATGGCTTGAACAAGGCATACGCATAAACAATGCATACATGGCATACTAGTTTGGGCTTAACTACAACATATATGTAGCATGCTACCATAAAACTTCAACATAATTAATGTCAATTAATGTAATCATGGAGCATACTAATAAATTGGAGACAACTAGCATGGCATGGATTCTTCCTAAGAGCAATTCTTAAGCCTAAACATCCTAACTAGAGTGAAGTTTCCTACTAATCCAAGTATGGAAAATTATAACATAAATGAGGCCATTACCCCGAAGATCATTTTAACATGAACAAGAATTTGACATGAGAATCATCAATATGATGCAACAGTAATCATAGCATGAACATTTAATTCATAGCATGTTAGTTTTGACATGAGAACCCTTAAACATAATTAACTAGCAATTGAACCATTTTGCATATAGTAACATCATGGGGTTAAACAACATGACTTATGTTATAAGGCAACATGTACCCTAAAGCAACATGAATTAATTTTACAAGCTACACTTGCATGTGACACAAAACCATACAAATGAACCACATCACCAACTACAATTTTCAATCCTCAAGCTGCTAAAGGAAATCACAACATCAACCCAAGTTCAATTACTAACAACCACCAAAACCTCACTTTCTAACATACATCCATGTCAAACACATAATGCATTCATGGCAGCATTCATTCTCATAAGGTAACAAGCACACATATATAGCCACCAATTACATATGATGCTCAATGATGCCATGATGCATATGAAACACAAGCAATGTGATGCAATGCAATGCAATGGGATCCCACGAATGAGCCGGCGTGCAAGTGTATCGTGCACATACTCCATTATCACGTGGAGCCACCTAATGGTATCAAGAGGTTGCCCACGGCGACTTCACCGCCTCCTACCATGGTAACTTTGTCCATGCCCGTGCACTCCACCTCCGTGACCTAATCACATCATATCATAACCCATGTGTATGGGAGTTTCATACCTTTCTTACATTTGCCTTCACTTGGCATTCCCACAAACACATAATGGCATAAAGAGTGAATATAATTCCATTGCCGAATAGCTCAAATAACACAAAGGGACCTTTATCTCATAATTTCCTAATAAATATATCATCTTGACAAACAACATGAACCAATTTAACAAAAACTAAATTTAACATCACCACACAATTCAACTTCACCCAAAACAGTCCAGCTTGCTGAAATTACAAGAACAGCCACAAAATCAAGGTATTTAATCAATTTCTCTCGTGAATTTGACAAAACTCTCTAAATGAAAGTTGAAGATATAGTAATCATGGATTCACCCATGAAATTCCATGCTTAAATATGGACTGAGGGATTTATAGTGAATTAATTGGTAGAACCTGTACAGACAGTTTTCCTGACAGATTTCAGGGCCTGTATTGGAAGCTAATTTTGGGCATGTTACAGACAGAAATTCGAAAAATATGCATTGTGATGAATTTATAGATAAACGTGTTAACTTTCCAACAAGACTAATAACATCAAATTCCATAGAATGTGCACGTATTAAACTTCATTTGTCTAAACTGTGTCCAGTTTGACAGAATTTCAGACATGTTGCAAAAATCGAATGTTTAACCAACTTCCAGTTTGAATTGGAAAAATTTGTGAACATGAAAGTTATTAAAGACGTCAATATTCGCAACATATATTTTTTCAAGCAATTTCATGTATCCAATTAAGAGCAGTTTATCGCCAAAGTTTCAGTTAAACAGCACAGATTTTCCAGCAACAATCATGAACATGAAATCAAATAGCAAGCTATAGGGAGATGGATTCCTACCCCCAATGAAAACCCCAAGCCTTCTTCCAATTCCAAGAAATTCCCCATGGGTCACCCTCTTCAAGCACCAAAACCCCAATTCTTCTCTTGCTTTCTCCTTCTCTTTCAATTTTCACATTCTCTCTTTTTCTTTCTTTCTTCTTGTCTTCTTTTTTTCTTTCCCCATTTTTTCCTTTGTTTTTGTTTTGGCCTGGCAACATTCGGCCACATGGGGGCAAAGGAATCGGCCAACACTTGGGTGGAGAAAAGGGGAAAAGAAAAAAGAAAAAAGAAATTGGAAGAAGAGTGGAGAAGCTTGGAGAAGAATGTGTTAACAAATGGGAACCCCTTATATTTACATGTTTGCCATTCTCTCATCTCATTCTCCCTTTCAAATAATAATCTAAGTCCAATATACAAGCCCAACCAACTCTAATAACTAGTGGCCCAACCAATAATAATAATAACAACACAACATCATCAACAAACATTAAAACTCTTAGCTTTAATAATAATCATAATAACAACATCAATGCCAATATTATCGTAATAATCATAACAACAACAACAACAACAACAACAATAAATAATACTAAAGCCAATATTAATGCTAATAATAACACTAACAAGAACATCCACCATACCATTCACTAATACCACGAACGGCATCTAATACTCACATCAATTTTACACAATACACAAAAAAATCATCCATACAACCATCATTCATGCAACCTTAAGCATCCACGTAATATATTCATATATGTATACATCCACCCATATATTCATACGATTTGGCAACCCATAGGATTTTACCATTCATACATCAAATTACTATACACCCATACTCATATAGTATTTCACACATACGGGCATTACAATCTACCCACCTTAAAAATAAACTTCGTCCTCGAACTTTCTAAAACTAGGGGTCCAAGGGTGGATCACTCTAGACTCTAAGACCACTACCCATATTAGGACACAACTACCCCTATGGAACATTACTTGCACTACCTTACGCGCGCCGCAATGCATGACCTGCATGGGCCACCAAATGTAACGCCCCACTCCCCGGGATAACCGATAAGTACGAATCAGTATCAGGTATTTCTGAAGAGGCGGGTGTTACGAAGGAAATACAAAAACAACACACAAAGCATGTCCACTGCGCGCGTGCTGGGAAGTGCACGTGATGCTCCATAAATAAAAGACAACACAAGCCCAACACCATGTCCAAGTCCAACGTAGGTATATCTAACCCATCATTTACAAACCACCGGTAGAGATAATATACGACAAGGGCAACTCTTTCATAAGTAAGGAGCTCCGTTACAATATTACAAACACAAGACAAGAATTCCACCAAGTTAATTATAAGACATGAGAACAACATATATGCAAAACATCATTAACATAAATTACCAACATGGTTTAGATACAGTTTACATTACAACTCCCAATAGACAACTTCCTAGTACAATACTTCACCATCCGCACCCAAGTACAACTCAACAACTAAACTACCCCAAGGCCCCAACTCCAACTCCAAGGATCTCCAACCATCAAATACCTGAAAAAAGTCAATAGGGACACGTCAACGCGTGACCCAGTAGGAATGCCCAGCTCCATATAGCATATTATGCAATCATGAATTAATTTCAATAAAATATCCTTGTTGGATTGAAGACTAGTTAACAACATGCAAGCATCTTAATATTAACAAACATGGGATAGGTGACATGTTGTAACATGGTCACTAAACTAATAACAACAATTAAAACAGTAACTACTATAACTTTACCTAAGATGGCAAGATGACAATTCCATTAGCAACAACAAAACAACCACAACATTTCTACTAGCCACCCAACATGACGTACACATCATAAAGTGAAGGCATAATGGCAAACCTATAGCTACAAGGCATGAGGACCTATATCATGAGATAAGGATGTAGTCTAGCAAATGAAGTCATTAGCATATTGCATGCTAAAAGTGAGATGCTAGTGCATGGCAAGCATCCTAGAAACTAATATGGAACTCATCGATAAATTAGCATGTGACCACTAACCATTATGAAACAACTAAAATTGGAATTAACAGTTATAAATGGAAAGAACCGTTGGCAAGCCGATTACATACACTTAACCCTTGGCATGCTACTAACATACGAAGTTGTTAACATATTGCACATATTAACACATGAGGCTAGTTATAAGCATAGAAAAATGTGAACTTGCTACTAATTACACACTAGTCTTAAATTTAAGAACATGGGCTTAAACGTTTGGATGGCTTGAACAAGGCGTACGCATAAACAATGCATACATGGCATACTAGTTTGGGCTTAACTACAACATATATGTAGCATGCTACCATAAAACTTCAACATAATTAATGTCAATTAATGTAATCATGGAGCATACTAATAAATTGGTACCAACTAGCATGACATGGATTCTTCCTAAGAGCAATTCTTAAGCCTAAACATCCTAACTAGAGTGAAGTTTCCTACTAATCCAAGTATGGAAAATTATAACATAAATGAGGCCATTACCCCTACGATCATTTTAACATCAACAAGAATTTGACACGAGAATCATCAATATGATGCAACATTAATCCATAGCATGAACATTTAATTCATAGCATGTTAGGTTTTGAGAACCCTTAAACATAATTGACTAGCAATTGAACCATTTTGCATAGAGTAACATCATGGGGTCAAACAACATGACTTATGTTATAAGGTAACATGTACCCTAAAGCAGCATGAATTAATTTTACAAGCTACACTTGCATGTGACACAAAACCATACAAATGAACCACATCACCAACTACAATTTTCAATCCTCAAGCTACCAAAGGAAATCACAACATCAACCCAAGTTCTATTACTAACAACCACCAAAACCTCACTTTCTAACATACATCCATGTCAAACACATAATGCATTCATGGCAGCATTCATTCTCATAAGGTAACAAGCACACATATATAGCCACCAATTACACATGATGCTCAATGATGCCATGATGCATATGAAACACAAGCAATGTGATGCAATGCAATGCAATGGGATCCCATGAATGAGCCGGCGTGCAAGTGTATCGTGCACATACTCCGTTATCACGTGGAGCCACCTAATGGTATCAAGAGGTTGCCCACGGCAACTTCACCTGCCTCCTACCATGGCAACTTTGTCCATGCCCGTGCAATCCACCTCCGTGACCTAATCACATCATATCATAACCCATATGTATGGGTGTTTCATACCTTTCTTGCATTTGCCTTCACTTGGCATTCCCACAAACACATAGTGGCATAAAGAGTGAATATAATTCCTTTGCCGAATAGCTCAAATAACACAAAAGGACATTTATCTCGTAATTTCCTAATATAGATAGCATCTTGACAAACAACACAAACCAATTTAACAAAAACTAAATTTAACATCACCACACAATTCAACTTCACCCAAAACAGTTCATCTTGCTAAAATTACAGGAACAGCCACAACATCAAGGTATTAATCAATTTCTCTTGTGAATTTGACAAAACTCTTTAAATGAAAGTTGAAGATATAGTAATCATGAATTCACCCATGAAATTCCATGCTTAAATATGGACTGAGGGATTTATAGTGAATTAATTGGTAGAATCTGTACAGACTATTTTCCTGACAGATTTCAGGGCCTGTATTGGAAGCTAATTTTGGTCATGTTGCAGACAGAAATTCGAAAAATATGCATTGTGATGAATTTATAGATAAACGTGTTAACTTTCCAACAAGACTAATAACAGCAAATTCCATAGAGTGTGCTCGTATTAAACTTCATTTGTCTAAACTGTGTCCAGTTTGACAGAATTTCAGACATGTTGCAAAAATCGAATGTTTAACCTAACTTCTAGTTTGAATTGGAAAAAGTTGTGAACATGAAAGTTATTAAAGACGTAAATATACGCAACATATATTTTTTTCAAGCAATTTTATGTAGCCAATTTAGAGTAGTTTATCGCCAAAGTTTCAGTTAAACAACACATATTTTCCAGCAACAACCATGAACATGAAATCAAATAGCAAGCTATAGGGAGATGGATTCCTACCTCAATGGAGACCCCAAGCCTTCTTCCAATTCCAAGAAATTCCCCATGGGTCACCCTCTTCAAGCACCAAAACCCCAATTCTTCTCTTGCTTTCTCCTTCTCTTTCAATTTTCCCATTCTTTCTCTTTTTCTTTCTTTCTTCTTTTCTTCTTTCTTTCTTTCCCCATTTTTTCTTTTGTTTTTGTTTTGGCCTGGCAACATTCGGCCACATGGGGGCAAGGGAATCGGCCAGCACTTAGGGGGAGAAAGGGGGAAAAGAAAAAAGAAATAAGAAATTGGAAGAAGTTTGGAGAAGTTTGGAGAAGAATGGATTTAGCAAATGGGAACCCCTTATATTTACAAGTTTGCCATTCTCTCATCTCATTCTCCCTTCCAAATAATAATCTAAGCCCAATATACAAGCCCAACCAACTCTAATAACTAGAGGCCCAACCAATAATAATAATAACAACACAACATCATCAACAAACATTAGAACTCTTAGCTTTAATAATAATCATAATAACAACATCAATGCCAATATTATCATAATAATCATAACAACAACAACAATAATAAATAATACTAAAGTGTTGAGAGATCAACTCTAGAGACTCATAGGAGACAAAGTTTTTTTGCAATAGGAATGAGTAACCATGGCAAACATCATGGCTTTACCTTTATTCACATCCTCATTATTGTAGTAGCCCAAGAGTCACCCACTAAAGGCTTAGTGGGGTGGTGGTGTAATGGAGGGATAAATGAGGAGGGAGCCAAAGGTCTCCCTCAACTCATAACATTCCCCCTTATCCATCCATTACTCTAGGACTTGGCCTATGAATTCTTCAGGATTTATAAAGCTAGTAGGGTGGATACTTCTAGATCCTAAGCCACTGGGGTTGCCTCGTTAAAACCTTAGCTGCGAAAAACCCTATGGGAAAAACCGTCGGCTTAAGGAAAAAGAGTACACCCCACAGGTGACTCCCCCAGATCTATACAAGCCATATGCTTGTAGATCTTTCAGCTGTCACATACCAATGTTCTTTACAAGCTTTACAAAAATACATCTGGACAAAGACTTAGTAAAAAGGTCAGATAAGTTGTTGCGGGACTGGATCTGCTGCACTTCGATCTGCTTGTCCTCTTTTAGCTCTTGCGTCCAGAAAAACTTAGGAGATATGTGCTTCGTCCTGTCGCCCTGGATGTAGCCCCTTTGAAGTTGAGCAATGTACGCGGCGTTGCCTTCAAACAGGACAGTAGGCTCCAAATCACCAGTCTTAAGGCGAGTGGAGTGAAGAATGTGTTGGACGATGGAGCGCAGCCAATAACACTCTCTGCTTGCTTCATGGATTGCAATGAGCTCTAAATGATTGGATGACGTAGATTTTGCGGTTTGCTTTACCTATCTCCAGGAGATAGCAGTACCTCCATAGGTAAACACAAAACCTGTCTGTGATTTTGCCATGTGCAGATCTGAAAGATAACCTGCATCGGCATAACCAAGTAATTGGGGGGAGGCACCTCTCTGGTAGTAAAGTCCCAGATCTATTGAACCCTGGAGGTATCGCAGAAGATGCTTTACTCTGTTTTAGTGGCGCTTTGTAGGCGCTGCACTGTGTCGGGCTTGGAGATTAACTGTAAACGCTATATCGGGACACGTACAGTTAGCCAGATATAGAAGTGCTCCAATGGCACTGAGGTAGAGTACTTCAGGACCCAGTATCTCCTCCACCTCTTCCAGTGGCCGGAAGGGGTCCTTATGTACATCTAGTGATCTTATGAACATAGGAGTACTTAAAGGATGACATTTATCCATATGAAACTTGCCTAGAAGTTTCTTTGTATAATTCAATTGGTGTAATAGGATTCCACCTCGTAGGTGTTCAATCTGTAAGCCAAGACAATACTTTGTTTTGCCTAGGTCTTTCATTTCAAAAGTATGCTTTAGGCTTTCAGATATCTCATTGATCTCTGCAGGAGATCCTATGAGATTTAAGTCATCAACATATACTGCTATGATGACGAATCATGTTCCCGTTCTTTTGATAAAGATACACGGGCAAACTTCATTATTTGTGAATCCTTATGGTGCAAGGAAATCACTAAGTTTGTTATACCACATTTTACCCGATTGCTTTAGACCATATAATGATCTATGCAGACTTACAAAGAATACGTCCCAAGGTATCTCTTTCATCTCTGGGGGTAGATTAAACCCATCAGGAAGTCTCATATAGATCTTTTTATCTATATCGCCATATAGATATGCAGTCACAACGTCCATGAGCTGCATTTCTAGGCTTTCCAAAGAAGTTATGCTTATTAAAAATCGGAATGTATTCGCATCCATGACCGGGAAATATGTATCTTCATAATCAATCCCGGTCTTTGGAAAAAAACCATGTGCTATAAGGCATGCCTTGTAGCGAACGATCACATTTTTTTCATTTCTTTTTCTTATGAAAACCCACTTATATACAACAGATTTAACACCTACTGGTGTTTGGACTACTGGTCCAAAGACTTTACATTTCAAGAGTGAGTCTAGCTCTACTTTTATTGCCTCGTCCCACTTTGGCCAATCATCTCTGTATTTACATTCCGCTAGAGATAGTGGTTCGACGTCATCGTCATATTCAGCGACGTGAACGGCAATAGCGAACGCAAAATCGTCGTCGACGACTGTGCTATATATGTCCAGTACCTCTCTAGTACGTACAAAATTTAATGATGTTTCTCTTATTGTTTCCTCTGCAGGGGAAATAAGGAGGGGAGAAGTAGATGGTCTGATCTCAGCATCCTGTGGAGTGATAATCTTATTATCTCCCGGAATCTTTATCTTTCGAGGAACTTTATCTTTTGAACCTGGTGGGCGTCCTCTTTTCAATTGAGGTACAGCCAATTCTTCTGCTGGTGGATTGCATCCATCTTTGGGGATGTCAATCCTAGCTGGCGTGTTAGCAGCAGGGACATGTGAACGGACAATCTTTTGGTTGTCCGTGAACTTATCATGCAAAAGATGTACTGTATTCTGAATGTGAAGGATCTTCAGGTTCTCATCTTCGCACAGATTAGTATGTGGATCATATAGGGACAAAGACTTCTGGTCCCAAGTAATGGTCTCAGTAGCTTCAGGCTTCTTAGACTGTGTGCCTAGTTTAGGAAAAAATTTCTTATCGAATTCACACTCAGCAAGACGTGCCTTAAATGTGTCCCCTTTGAGGGGTTCCAGGTATCTGATAATAAAGGATGAATCAAACCCAATATAAATACCTAGACGACGCTGAGGACCCATTTTGGTCCTCTGAGGTGGTTCTATTGGGACAAATACCATACAACCAAACACTCTCAAATGAGAGATATCCGAAGGTGCGCCATATGCAAGTTGCATCGGGGATAATGTATGACTTCCAGAGGGCATTATCCTAATAAGTGATGCGGCATGTAAAATAGCATGCCCCAAGCATCCACAGGCAACTGGGATTGCATAAGCAATGGACGTGCAATCCATTAGAGTCTCTTTATAAGAGACTCTGCTAATCCGTTCTGGGTGTGAACATGTGCTATTGGATGTTCAACTTCAATACTCGTTGCCCGGTAATAGTCTTCGAAGACTTGTGAAGTGAATTTGCCCGCATTATCAAGACGTAGTTTCTTGATATGGTTATAGGGGAAATGAGCCTGCAACCTTATTATTTGTGCTAATAGCTTTGGAAAAGCTAGGTTGCGGGTGGACAAGAGGCACACATAAGACCATTTTGTGTATGCATCAATCAATACCATGAAGTACCGAAATGGGCCACTTGCGAGGTGAATAGGCCCGCAAATGTCACTATGAATTCTCTCAAGGAAGCCAGGAGACTCTAATCCCACTTTCAGGAGGGAGTGTCTCGTTATTAGTTTTCCCTTGAAACAAGGGGGACAAGGAAATTCACCTTTATGAAGAATCTTCACGTTCTTCAAATTATGTCCACGGGATTCAGTGATGATGTGTCGCATCATAGCTGATCCAGGCTGACCAAGTCTGTTGTGCCAGAGTTGAAACTCTGGCAATGATAGGCACGTCTGGTGTTCAGTCATATTGGCTTCTATTGGTTGAATGTATGTATGGCAAAGACCCGACAGGAGTCCCTTGAATCGTTCGCAGATGGTCTTCTGGCCATATTTTTGACGAGTTACATACAGATATTCAACTTTATTTTCATCTCTAGTTTCTAAGTGATATCCGTTTAAATGAATGTCCTTGAAACTTACGAGATTCCTATTTGATTTAGGAGAGACTAATGCATTCTTTATCTGAAGTCTAGTGTTATTTGGGAGCAATATTATTGCTTCACCAGATCCTTCGATTATTTTGAACAGTCCTGAAATTGTGACAACGGGACCGCCATATTTATGTATGCTATTAAAATAGCAATGTTTGTGAAGGATTGTGTGCGTTGAGGCACTGTCCACTAGGCACGCATACTTCATCTATATAAGCAAAACGAAATTTTATTTAAGTAAATGTAAAATGACATTCAAATAAAAGTTCGTACAAAAGCAAACTAAAGATGAAGCTACATGTAATTTTAAATGCATAGATATAAAGATAGGGCTCAATCGAGCAAGTCGTCATTCTCGAAGTCTTTTACAGTGAACTTCGTTGGCGGCTGAACAGCCGCCAAGTTTGTTTCAGGCGGAGGCTTCTGGCTCGCCTGATATAGATCCTGGAGGTGGCGAGGTGTGCGACAGTTCCTAGACCAATGTCCAGTCATGCCACATCGGTGGCATTTGTCCTCCTAGTTCTTCTTTGGAATTAACACTAGACTAGTGTTCTTACGCTTCCATGTGAAGTTTTTCCCTTTGTAGTTGTTGTTCTGGGGAGGTGCTATTGCTAGTTTCATCGCAGCTTTCCCCATGTTCTTTCTAGCCTTCTTCTTGTTTTTCCACTTCTGGAGAGTAACATTGTGGACTTCATGGAGAGGAGCAGCACCTACAGGGCGCAGATTATGTGTGTCCAGTAATAAATCTCTATTTTGCTCCGCCCGTAGAAGGTAAGAGAGCAAGTCAGAGAATTTCGTGAAGTTGCGTTCATGATACTGTTGCATGAGGATTGCATCTTTCTCGTGAAACGAGATGAATGTATTCTCCAACATGCGGGTCTCCAAGACTTCTTCACCACACAACTTCAGGCGTGATGTGATATTATGAAGTGTCGAGTTGTACTCAGCCACGGACTTATAGTCCTGAAGTCGGAGATTTTTCCACTCATAACTGGCATGTGGTAATATGACATCAATCTGATAACTATACCGTTCCTCCGACGCTATCCACAACTCAATTAGGTCCTCTACCGTTAGGTATTCGGCCTTTAAGGTCCGATCTATATGTCTCATGATATAGATAATGGCTTTCGCCTTATCCACATTAGAGACAGTGGTAGGAGTACTGCTAGATGATTGGGCTGCTTCTGGGGCCTTACTAGAAGAAGCATCGACAGCTGCTGGGGCCGATGAAGGATCCAAAATTGAGCCAAGGAGGGCCATCGAACGCAAGTGGAACTTCAGGTCCACTCGCCAACTCAGGTAATTCTTTCCTGCAGCATGAAGAACCTCGAAATCGACACTTGCCAATTTTGCCATTTATCTATGCAATTTAAAATAAGCATGAATTAATTAAAATATAAATTCATGCATAAAGAATAAAATAAGTAAAATGTGGGGATCGGCCAGATACCCAAAAACGTACAAAGTCCAAAGTCCGATTTACAGTTCATAAAGAAAAGAAAAATACAAGTTGGAAACCCAAAAGGGGTCCTTATCTTTTGCAAATTTCACATCCGTCTTCATATGTTGGTACACCGGTCTTTGGCATTTATACATACAACCCTCACTTACAAATTCTCTCAAAAGAAAATAAAAATGCAAGGAAATTAAAGGTATCAAACTGGCCGATCCCAAAAACACATTTTAACTTATATAAACATACACATAGTTTTAAATATGCTACAGGCACAAAGAAAAAACCACGCATATAACTCAGGCATATATAATATGGAAAAAGAAACTATAAAATATAATAATCTCTCGGACCACAGGGAGACGTCATACATCGTTAGGTTAGATGACTAACGACAGAGCGGTCGCTGGATCCTTAAGATAATTATATTTTGAAAAATCCTAATAATCAATAAATAATTAACAATGCAAGAGAGATGTTTAACTTAATATTAGCAATTTTAACATGGATAAAAAATAGTAATTTATATACAAAATTTTCTCCAATTTTATAAGTAACTTGCCAAAAATTATTACTGATTTTTCCTTGAATTTTTCAGAATTGTCCAGGATTTTTCTGGGGTTTTCTGTTAATTTTAAAGAATTTTGCATATATAAATCTAGTTTAAAAAAAATTTAACATAGACCCGCTGAAATTTTTATTTGCCTGTGGGCCTAGCTAGGGTCTTCAGGCCCAGAATAGCTTAAAATTTTAATTTTAATTTTAACAATCTGGGCTTCAGGCCCATGGGGTTAATAATATACCCAAAACCCAATAATAGGGTTTGTTGAAAAACCCTAATCTCTAATTTTAGGGTTAGAGAAATAGGTCAGTCGTCATTCCCCCCCCCCCCCCCCGGTTATCAAAAGCAACCATAGGGGAGGGGCTCCTACCTCAGTAGAACCCAATCCCCCCTATTTAATTAATCGGCTAGGGGGGTCTCGCCGGAGCAAGAGGCCCCCATTCCCTTCTTTTTTTGCGGCCAGGGAGGTTGTGCAGGAGAAAGAGGCCCCCTTCGGATTTCGTGGCCAGGAGGGCTCTTGTCGGAGCAAGAGGCCCCCCGGCGGATGAAACCCCCCCTTTGGGGGGGTTTCCAGTGAAGGCCCCCCCTTCGGTGGGGGGTTTGCCGGGGGAAGGCCCGCCCTTCATGGGGGGTTGGAGGTGGGGTGGAGGCCGAAAGGCAGCACCCCCCTCATTTGATTGCGGCCTTGGGGTGGGGGTGGAGGCCGAAAGGCAGCACCCCCCTTATATTTTTGGTCTCGCTTCCGGCGAGGTGGCCGGTAGGTCGGTAGTCGATGTCCGTTGATTCTCGCTTCCGGTAAGAAAATCGGTTGGTAAAAAAGGAGATATTGTAAATAAATTATTTTTGTTTTAATTTTTACAAGAATTTATTATCATTGTAAAATTTTGTATGATCCATATATAGAATTGTATATCTACGGGAAAGAGATTTTTACCTCTAGATCAAAGATCTAGGGAAGATCGTAATATAAAATCCGTAGATAGAATTCCCCGCTCCCGAACGACTAAGAAACGCCGCAACGAAAACCGCAACGGATCTCCACAACAACAATTAGATTCCTTCGCGTAGGAGTTTGATTTAGAGGGGATTTGGAATAATTATAGTGGCTTAAAATTTGTAGAAAACACGTGCTGATAACATGTTGAGAGATCAACTCTAGAGACTCATAGGAGACAAAGTTTTCTTGCAATAGGAATGAGTAACCATGGCAAACACCATGGCTCTACCTTTATTCATATCCTCGTTATTGTAGTAGCCCAAGAGTCACCCACTAAAGGCTTAGTGGGGTGGTGGTGTAATGGAGGGATAAATGAGGAGGGAGCCAAAGGGCCTCCCTCAGCTCATAACATAAAGCCAATATTAATGCTAATAATAACACTAACAAGAACATCCACCATACCATTCATTAATACCACAAACAACATCTAATACTCACATCAATTTTACACACTACACAAAAAAAATCATCCATACAACCATCATTCATGCAACCATAAGCATCCACGTAATATATTCATATATGTATACATCCACCAATATATTCATACGATTAGGCATCCCATAGGATTTTACCATACACACATCAAATTACAATACACACATACTCATATAGTATTTCACACAAATGGGCATAACAATATACACACCTTAAAAATAAAGTTCGTCCTCGAACTTTCTAAAACTAGGGGTCCAAGGGCGGATCACTCTAGACTCTAAGACCACTACCCACCTTAGGACACAACTACCCCTATGGAACATTACTTGCACTACCTTACGAAAGCCGCATTGCATGACCTGCATGGGCCACCAAATGTAACGCCTCACCCCCCGGGATACCCGATAAGTACGAATCTGTATCAGGTAATCCCGTAGAGGCGAGTGCTACGAAGGAAATGCAAAAACAACACACAAAGCAGGTCCACTGTGCACGTGCTGGGAAGTGCACGTGATGCTCCACAAATAAAAGACAACACAAGCCCAACACCATGTCCAAGTCCAACGCAGGTATATCTAACCCATCATTTACAAACCACCAGTAGAGATAATATACGACAAGGGCAACTCTTTCATAAGTAAGGAGCTCCGTTACAATATTACAAACACATCATTAACATAAATTACCAACATGGTTTATATACAATTTACATTACAACTCCCAATAGACAACTTCCTAGTACAATACTTCACCATCCGCACCCAAGTACAACTCAACAACTAAACTATCCCAAGGCCCCCAACTCCAACTCCAACTCCAACTCCAACTACAAGGATCTCCAACCATTAAATACCAGAAAAATGTCAACAGGGACACGTCAACGCGTGACCCAGTAGGAATGCCCATCTCCATATAGCAGATTACGCAATCATGAATTAATTTCAATAAAATATCCTTGTTGGATTGAAGACTAGTTAACAACATGCAAGCATCTTAATATTAACAAACATGGGATAGGTGACATGTTGTAACATGGTCACTAAACTAATAACAACAATTAAAGGAGTAACTACTATAACTTTACCTAAGATGGCAAGAAGACAATTCCATTAGCAACAACAAAACAACCACAACATTTCTACTAGCCACCCAACATGACGTACACATCATAAAGTAAAGGCATAATGGCAAACCTATAGCTACAAGGAATGAGGACCTATATCATGAGATAAGGATGTAGTCTATCAAATGAGGTCATTAGCAAATTCCATGCTAAAAGTGAGATGCTAGTGCATGGCAAGCATCCTAGAAACTAATATGGAACTCATCGATAAATTAGCATGGGATAACTAACCATTATGAAACAACTAACATTGGAATTAACAGTTATAAATGGAAAGAACAGTTGGCAAGCCTATTGCATACACTTAACCATGGGCATGCTACTAACATATGAAGTTGTTAACATATTGCACATATTAACACATGTGGCTAGTTATAAGCAGAGAAAAATGTGAACTTGCTACTAATTACACACTAGTCTTAAATTTAAGAACATGGGCTTAAACGTTTGGATGGCTTGAATAAGGCATACGCATAAACAATGCATACATGGCATACTAGTTTGGGCTTAACTACAACATATATGTTGCATGCTACCATAAAACTTCAACATAATTAATGTCAATTAATGTAATCATGGAGCATACTAATAAATTGGTACCAACTAGCATGACATGGAATCTATTTTTTTCCTAAGAGCAATTCCTAATCCTAAACATCCTGACTAGAGTGAAGTTTCTTACTAATCCAAGTATGGAAAATTATAACATAAATGAGGCCATTACCCCTAAGATCATTTTAACAAGAACAAGAATTTGACATGAGAATCATCAATATGATGCAACATTAATCCATAGCATGAACCTTTAATTCATAGCATGTTAGTTTTGACATGAGAACCCTTAAACATAATTGACTAGCAATTGAACCATTTTGCATGAAGTAACATCATGGGGTCAAACAACATGACTTATGTTATAAGGCAACATGTACCCAAAAGCAACATGAATTAATTTTACAAGCTACGCTTGCATGTGACACAAAACCATACAAATGAACCACATCACCAACTACAATTTTCAATCCTCAAGCTACCAAAGGAAATCACAACATCACCCCAAGTTCAATTACTAACAACCACCAAAACCGCACTTTCCAACATACATCCATTTCAAACACATAATGCATTCATGGCAACATTCATTCTCATAAGGTAACAATCACACATATATAGCCACCAATTACACATGATGCTCAATGATGCCATGCTGCATATGAAACACAAGAAATGCGATGCAATGCAATGCAATGGGATCCCATGAATGAGCCGACGTGCAAGTGTATTGTGCACCTACTCCGTTATCACGTGGAGCCACCTAATGGTATCAAGAGGTCGCCCACGGCGACTTCACCCGCCTCCTACCGTGGCAACTTTGTCCATGCATGTACACTCCACCTCCGTAACCTAATCACATCATATCATAACCCATGTGTATGTGTGTTTTATACCTTTCTTGCAGTTGCCTTCACTTGGCATTCCCATAAACACATAGTGGCATAAAGAGTGAATATAATTCCATTGCCGAATAGCTCAAATAACACAAAGGGACCTTTATCTCATAATTTCCTAATAAAGATAGCATCTTGACAAACAACACAAACCAATTTAACAAAAACTAAATTTAACATCACCACACAATTCAACTTCACCCAAAACAGTCCAGCTTGCTGAAATTACAGGAACAGCCACAAAATCAAGGTATTTAATCAATTTCTCTTGTGAATTTGACAAAACTCTCTAAATGAAAGTTGAAGATATAGTAATCCTGGATTCACCATGAAATTCCATGCTTAAATATGGACTGAGTGATTTATAGTGAATTAATTGGTAGAACCTGTACAGACTGTTTTCCTGATAGATTTCAGAGCCTGTATGTTGCAGATCGAAATTCGAAAAATATGCACTGTGATGAATTTGTAGATAAACTTATTAACTTTCCAACAAGACTATGAACAACTAATTCCATAGAGTGTGCAGGTATTAAACTTCATGTTTCTAAACTGTGTCTAGTTTGAGAGAATATCAGACATGTTGCAAAAATCGAATTTTTAACCTAACTTCCAGTTTGAATTGAAAAAGGTCGTGAACATGAAAGTTATTAAGGACGTCAATATGCGCAACATATTGTTTTTTCAAGCAATGTCATGTAGCCAATTAAGAGCAGTTCATCACCAAAGTTTCAGTTAAACAGCACAGATTTTCTAGCAACAACCATGAACATGAAATCAAATAGCAAGCTATAGGGAGATGGATTCCTACCTCAATGAAGACCCCAAGCCTTCTTCCAATTCCAAGAAATTCCCCATGGGTCACCCTCTTCAAGCACCAAAACCCCAATTCTTCTCTTGCTTTCTCCTTCTCTTTCAATTTTCTCATTCTTTCTCTTTTTCTTTCTTTCTTATTTTCTTCTTTTCTTCTTTCTTTCTTTCCCCATTTTTTCCTTTGTTTTTGTTTTGGCCTGGCAACATTCGGCCACATGGGGGCAAAGGAATCTGCCAGCACTTGGGGGAGAAAAGGGGAAAAGAAAAAAGAAAAAAGAAATTGGAAGAAGAGTGGAGAAGTTTGGAGATGGATTTAATAAATGGGAACCCCTTATATTTACAAGTTTGCCATTCTCTCATCTCATTCTCCCTTCCAAATAATAATCTAAGCCCAATATACAAGCCCAACCAACTCTAATAACTAGATGCCCAACCAATAATAATAACAACACAACATCATCAACAAACATTAGAATTCTTAGCTTTAATAATAATCATAATAACAACATCAATGCCAATATTATCATAATAATCATAATAACAACAACAACAACAACAATAAATAATACTAAAGCCAATATTAATGCTAATAATAACACTAACAAGAACATCCACTATACCATTCACTAATACCATAAACAACATCTAATACTAACATTAATTTTACACACTACATCAAAAAACTCATCCATACAACCATCATTCATGCAACCATAAGCATCCACGTAATATATTCATATATGTATACATCCACCCATATATTCATACGATTAGGCAACCCATATGATTTTACCATACGCACATCAAATTACTATACACACATACTCATATGGTATTTCACACATACGGGCATTACACCAGCAATGAGGACGCTTACGACTCAGTGGAGGTTGCAGTAAGAGATCCGGATATGGGTATAGAAGTGAGTCTACCAGGGATGACTGCATCTTTGATGGGTATGCACATCCAGTCGACATTGGTGGAGAGGATCAAGGCTGCTCAGATGGACGATGAGAAGCTACGGAAGATCAAAGACCTGGTAATAGCATGCCAGAGTCCAGAGTTTAAGATTCATACAGATGGATCCCTGAGGTTTGAAGACCGGATCTGTGTACCGTCTGGCGCCATCAGAGTGGAGCTGTTGGAGGAAGCTCATAGCTCTCCTTACTCTATACATCCTGGAGGTACCAAGATGTATTAGGATCTACGACAGCATTACTGGTGGCATGGCATGAAGAGAAGCATCACACGGAGCGTGGCGAAGTGTATTGTGTGTCAACAGGTGAAGGCTGAACATCAGAGGGATGCTGGCTTGTTACAGCCCTTGCCCATACTGGAGTGGAAGTGGTAGCACATCACTATAGACTTCGTAACTGGATACCCAAGAGTACGAAGCAGAATGACGCTGTCTGGGTGATCGTAGATCGATTGACCAAGATAGCGCACTTCATTCCTTTTAGAGTACGCCAGTCTACAGAAGTGTTGGCCAAGAAGTACATGGATGAGATTGTGAAGCTGCATGGAGTTCCTATCAGCATTGCTCGGACAGAGACACCAGGTTCACATCTCGTTTCTGGAGGAGCCTCCAGGAGAGCTTGGGAACCCACTTGAGCTTTAGTACGGCTTACCATCCACAGATAGATGGTCAGTCAGAGCATACTATACAGATACTTGAAGACATCTTGCGGGTATGTATGCTGAATTTCAAAGGATCATGGGCAGACCATCTCCATTTGGTAGAGTTTGCATACAGCAATAGCTACCAGTCTAGTATTGGCATGGTGCGCACTGTATGGGAGGAAGTGCCGATCCCCCTTGAGCTGGGATGATGTGGGAGATCGAGAGTTGGTTGGTCCTGAGATAATCCCAGAAGCCGTGGATGTGGTTCGGACCATCAGAGAGAAGCTGCAGCTGGCCTAGGACAGGTACAGGCATTGGGCAGATGTGAAACGTCGACACCTGGAGTTTCATCATGGTAATCATGTTTTTCTGAAGATCTCACCCAACAGAGTATTGATTCATTTTGGTCGGAGAGGAAAGCTTAGTCCTAGATTCATTGGGCCTTTCGATAATCTGAAGCGAGTAGGAGAGGTGACCTACAAGCTTGAACTACCCCTGTCTTGGAAGGAGTGCACAATATGTTCCACATCTCGCAGTTGCGTCGCTATGTGAGTGACCCTAGTCATGTCGTGGACTATTCGGAGATTGCAGTTCATCCGAACTTAACATACGAGCAGCAACCAGTGGAGATTCTAGATCGACGCAAAAAAGTCTTCAGGAGCAGGACTATTGATCTAGGCAGGGTGATGTGGCGTCGCGACTCGCCAGGAGAATCTACCTGGGAGCGAGAGGACGAGATGCGAGGATGTTACCCCTACATTTTCCCTGCCATGTAGAGAATTCCGAGGACAGAATTATTTTAAGGAGGGTAGGATGTAACGACCTGTATTTTAGGCGTGTTGGGTTGTGTGTGTGGCCTTATTTTACTTCAGTAGTCCGAGTATTTTTCGTCCAAGTGTTCTTTGATTCTACGCATCGACGCGAGCGCGCCCCAATTTTTATTCTTCGCCATAGCGTAATTACTATTACCATTAGAATAATTACCCTAACCCCCATGTAATTAACCAACCCCACACCCCTTTAATAACCCCCTTTGGCAGATGAGATCCGAATATTTCGAATTTCAAACTTGTTGCCTATTGCCTTATTTAGAGACCATCATCCCCTCTCCCGTTCATCGTCCTCCCCTCCGTCAATCAATCGCCCAAATCAACCCAAAGATCAATCACACAAACAGAAATTGGAAGTGGAATAAAATCAACACCATCAAAATCACCCTCCCCATCTCCCGTTCTCACCCTCCACTTTCTCATGGCTGTGCACGCCCCCACCTGGAGCCCCTACCGCGCGTCGCTACCCTAGCTCCACGCGTCGACCAGGGCACCGCCCACCACCCAAACCATGTACACCGCCCTGCCGACCATCCCGCAGGCCCACACGCCGCCTTGCCTTGCCCTTGTGCGCCCCGCCCAGATCTGCCGCCCGGAGCCGCGTCGCCGCCCGGCAACGCGCGCCACCCCCGCCAGGCCGCCGCCCCCGCCTTGCACGCGTGCCCGTCACCCCAAGGCCTCCGCCCCCACGAGCTCTGCCTACGCCCCCTTTGCCATGCCACCCCGATCTCCCCCTTGCCATGCCCCTCGATCTCTCTGCAACCAACAAAAAAAGAGAAAGAAAAGAACGAAAGAAGAAGAAGAAGAAGAAGAAGAGGCAGATCGAGAGGGGGGGTGAGAGGTAAGAGAATATTTAAGTTATAAGTATTATATAAAGTTAAGTTTATATATAAAGTTAAGTTATAAGTTATTATATAAGTTGTAAAAATATATAATATTAAGTTTAAGTTTTAATTTATATATTAGTTATAAAGTTTTAGCTTAAGCTAATCTAAGTTTGTCACGCCCAGCTTCACAAGTATGGAAGGCGAGACGCGAAGAGGTCTGCTCAGACTTGAAGCTGTGAAGCTACAGTCTGATAAGCATATGTGTGTTCATCCATTCGTAGATTCTTGCATTGCAATGAAACAACAACAATAATAAATATGAACGCGGGCAATAAAATAACCAACATTCAAAACATCCATTTCATTAGTCAAACATCCACAGATAACGTCATAAAAGAGAACATGGGAGAGAGTCTAAAAAGAATGCCAAGCATGGCCGAAACTAAAACAAGCTAAGGTGTCATGCACCGAAAACTAACAACAACAACTAGGTGAAACAACAGCAACTGAGAAAGCCTCCTGCTGATACTAAGACTGGTCTCTGGTGTCCTCGAACTGGACGTTAGCAAAAGCCTCAGGCTCGACATCAGCAAACTGGTTGTCCTCAACGACAACCTCAGACTCAAAACCTGACATGTGACACCCAAAAAGAAAAGGGCACATGTCAGCAAAAATCTCCAAAAGGAAAATGAGATTTTTGTGCAAGGAAACATAAAGTATAGCAGTTATAAGATGAATGCAACTTAGCAGTTTAAAATGATGATGACATGGCATGATATTTTAATGAATGCAGCAGTTTAAACATGAACATGATATTTTGCAATGCATGACACATCGTAGCAAGAGCTAATAAACAATATTCACGATTTCACGAAAAACATGCATTCACGATGTGCACAGGGTTTACGCCTTTCAGCTGAAGTTGCTGATCGGGCACACTTTTATGCTGAGTGATCGCTTAACATTACCCCTTCACGTGTGTATGAATTGTCGCTCATCTTATGTATCACGAGCCAGGAAGTGTTCTTTATTTGGCATAGGGGTGCACCTAGCCTCATTACATGCTATAGGAGTCAAAATCCTACTCGTCGCAGCTTACATGTCATTAGTAGCATGTGCGACATATTCACGACACAACATTCAATGCATGAAATGACATGCAATATGCAACATAATAGTATAATAGCAGATATTGAATCGCGTACAGTTATATCAAAATAAACGTGACATGTGATATGCATGAATCATAGCATGGCAAGGGTGTCGAATCTAGCTTCGTTGTCAAGCTAGATTAAGTATGGGTGTCGGATCTAGCTTCGTTGTCAAGCTGGATCAAGCATGGTGTCTAGGCGACTATCATTTCATCGCCTAGCCTCTTTTACACAAAAATCACAGAATGGCCTAAACATGGCCTAACAATCAACTGAGCAAGTTTTACTTGCCTGTAACAACGTCTGTAATCCTCAGTTCAACAGTCCAGAATCTCCCTATGTGCTCAAGTCAACATCCAACATATAGTCCCATATTCATTTATCTTCAATTAGTGATTTAACCAAAAAAATAAAATTACGATTTTTATCTTGTTTAAACATACGGGTGTTTGGGTTCCTACGGATCGGGGGTTTACCTCAACACGACGCGAGAGCTACACTGACGTCAGGTAGCGACTTCAGGGGTTGGATTCCAGCAGCGAGCGAGGTACGGCGACAACTAGAGACAACGGACAACGGCGAAGGTGGCCGCGGGAGGAAGACGAACGGTAGGGGCTGCCGTGGGATCGTTGTGCAAGGGATGGCGTGGCCTGAGGTGGTGGTTGCGCGCAGATCCGGGCTGGCGGCAGTGGTGGCCACAGAAGCAAGGGCGACGGCTATCGAATCAAGGGGGATGCGTCCTGGGCGGTGGTCGTGGAGCGAGGTCGCCGCGCATAAGGGGCATGACCTGCTGCTAAGGGGGGCGTCTGCCGTGAGTTATAGGGGGAAACGACAGTTTTTGTGGAGAGAGGGGAGAGATAAGAGAGAGAAGGAGGTGCAGCCTGCCATGGGGGTTGGCCGGCGGCAATGGAAGGTGGCCGGAGGTGAGGGGCTCGGTGGAAAGAAGATGACGGCTGTGGGCTGCGGCTGCGTATGAGAACAAAAACCCTAGAGTTTGGGTTACGATATAATAGAAGGAAGTTGCTAAATAGGGTAGGAAAGTGGTAGATTTAGGTTGATTGGAGAGAGAGTGTGTATGTGAGAGGGGGAGGGTAGACTTAGGGTTGCAAATATCTAGGGAAATATATATGATGATATGTAGGATTCCTAAGTGATTTGATTAGATTTGATTAAGATTTCGAATTCGAATTAATTAGGGCTAAGTATAGGTTGAAAGTAATTAGGTCGATGGGTCGGTCTAACGGTGTCCGATAAATACAAGAAAAATATCGGGACGACCGTATCGACGAACGGGTTGAGACTACTATGATCGGTCACATGCTAGGTTAACGGAAAACGGAACTAAAAGTAAAAAGATCAAACGTCGAAGTCTAAAGTTACGACACCCCTTCAATCAAAGCTGATTTGTGGGAGAACGACCCATGAAATGAAGTTCACTAAAAATCCCACAAATAAGTACACTCTCAGAGGGTCACAACGACATATAACTTTGCACGTTCGGGATACAAGAGAAGGTCACAATAAATACGCGTACGAAAAAGAAAGTACGCGTAGAAAAACACACTGTCGAAAAGAGACCGTGACAAAGTTAGTTTTATATTTTCATTATAAATTATTTTAATATTAGCTAGATATAAGTATATTAGTATTAATATATGAGTTGTCTTTATAAGTTTGTGTAGCTAACTCATTTTTGTAACGCATGTGGACCCAGGTATTGCTACCGCTGATCGAACCTTACCTTTCACAACACGGTGTATCGGTAACTCATCGTATCCTTGCTATGGGTTTAAAAACAATAACAAATGCATGCTAAAACTAGTTTCATTTCATTTTCAAAGTTTTTCAATTGAACAACTAGATAAGCTAAAATGCACTGTATCGTAAAAGAATTGATCGGTCTACGTGACATGGTTGACTGGAAAATGTGACAATCTAGTAAATGACTCGTAAATTACAAATCTGGTAACATCACCGACACTTGGGGGTTTTGGGGTAACTTATAACAGCGAATGTGCAGGAGCGACCAGTTCAGGCTTTGTTTTTGTTGTCCCGCTTGTCGGGACAAATTCACAGACCTGAAACACATATTATTGAACAGTATCATATTTGTTGCACAGTTTTGGTTTAACCCGGGTACGCGCACCCGTGGTATGAGATGGACTCTTGGTTGCTCAATGTACTACGCTTTATAAGTCACGATCTAGGTTCAGGCACAGTTATACTCTTGTAACCTTGTCATCTTTAATAATGTTTTCATTTAATAGCTGATAAATTGTGAAAGTTGTAAATATGACAAACTACGTTTCTGCTCTATTTCCGCACCATTATTATATGCACTTTTACATCTAGTCTCTGCTAGTTTGCCATACTTGTATATTGTTTTGAATTCCATGCCAGAGATACTTTGAGTTACGTCTAATCCTGGCACGCCCTTCTTTTTGTGGTGGACCTGCCAGATACCTTACAGGTGGACGAGGTGACACCTGAATTAGCAGACACCGAGCTCGCAGTTGAGTTTGACCAGGAGGAAGCTGGTTACTGAGAGTGAGTGTGAGAGTGTTATGTTATCTTATGCTTTTCATTTCCAGAGTGTGGCTTAGTGTGTATTTGTTTTCAGGCTGTATTTTCATTTGTTTGTACGCTGCTGGGTTGTAATAAGGTTGTATTGCATTTTCATGTATGAGTATTTGGCATATTTATGCAACGGAGCCTATATTGATTTCATTGGTGCCTAACAGGACTTGCGCATGTACCCAACAGTAACGGGCCCCAGGAGTGGGTCGTTACATCTCAACATAGAGATGAGCACAGTGGGGATTTTGATGCCGATGGAGATGACTTCAAGATATGCCACTGTGGTCTTCGGTTGCCAAGGAGGACTTTACGGACAAGATCAAACCCAAACCGGAGATTTTGGAGTTGTACATCTCGAGAGTGTCCATGGTCATTCTTCCAATGGAAGGATTCCTTACACCATGTATGGTCCAGACAGGTGATACTACATTTCTTGGATGAGATCGAAAGACAGCCCAAGAATGACAGTTCGACGACACCATTGTCTGAGAGAAGGTTGTTAGAGATAGATGGATGTATGGAAAAGGTTATAGGTCTAATAGAGAGAAACAATGTGAAATTGGATAGCATCGTATTCGATTACTGTAACGACTGGTTTTTCATGTATTTGGATTATCTATATTATATATATATGTTTTTGTGGATTTTCTCCTTATGTGTGGTTTTCATCTACGTAGCTTTCGTTTTCGATCGTTTCGTCGTGATTTTCTAGCTTCTTCCTTAGAATCGTTGATCTCGGAGTAAGTCGCTCATGACGAACTTCAAGTCGCTCATATTTTGGAGTTAGAGTGATCTTAGAAGCTATAGGAATCTTCCCGAAGCTTCGCGCTTCATGATTCGGGTTGAATATTGCGTATTTAACCCCCTAATTAGTCCTATGATGTGCCTATATAATACTTAATTGCTCTCTAATATGTGCGTATTTTGTACACCATTATTTATTAGAGAAATCACATTATTTGTGCACAAAACATGAATTCTATTGAGTATTTCTGCAGTTTTATATTTTTCTTAGCATCGTCTCGATCTCACGATTCCAACGACTATTTATTTGTATTTTTCTGAGATCTGTGCTAATTACTGTGAATTTTTGAATGCAGAATACCAATTTAATGGGGAAATACGAAATTAAATACGAAAATACGGTCGGCCACCAATCAAACGTCGCCACGTGGCGTGATCTCCGGCTCTCCCGCCTTCATCCTACGGTCGCAGCAAGGCGAAGACACGGTCAAACTTCGACCGTTCGATCAAGATCGAACGGCCGATGCTTCGTTTCATCACGCAGCGGAGATCGTCGAAATTGAGGTGACGTGGACGAACGGGGAGCATTGGATGCTGATCCAACGGGGGGAAGCGCCAGCGAGCGAAGCGAACGACGCGGCGACCCGAGAGCCGTTCGATCAAGATCCACCGGCTGTGATTCAACCCGATGCGACGACGCAGCGCTTCGTCAGCGGGCGAGATCGCGTCCGTTCGATCTCGCGATCGAACGGTCCACATTCATCCCAAGGCGGATTCGAAGTGGATGCGGGCGCCGAGAATTCAAACGGGCGGAGCGCGAATCTTGGAGCCACGTGGAGCCTCCTCGTTAGATCCCGCTTTGATGAGCGGCTGAGAAATGCGCCGGCCGTATTATTGGGTTTGGATGCGAAAAAGAAGCGGATTTAGACCCGTTAAGCCCCCAAACCCGCAATGCTATTATATAAGCGTATTCCTAGGGTTTTTGGGGGTATTCTGGCGTATTTTGGGACTTTTGGAGCGGCTACTGTGCGTATTTCTCCAGGAGAAAATTCTGAAAATTTCCAGAGACTATTCTTCCTATTCTCAGAGAGTTTTGGGTTCTAAAGAGGAGATTTGGTGATAATTTCTTGAACTTATACCCCGTATTTGGTGTATTTCTTTGTATTTTGCTTCCTAAACGATGTATTTTGCTATCAAATCTGATTTTTATTGCACCACGCGTGGCTAATCTCTTTGTGCTATGGTTGTGATGTAGTTAGGAGTATGTAGTTGCTAAATCTCATGTCTTTAGCCCTATTATCATGTCAAAATTGCTAGTTATGTTGATTTCTACAACGTATTTGATGGGTATTTGTTTATTGTCGATATCGTTGATGTGCCCTATGGCTAGGCCCTGATAAGGCTAGCCAATTTGTGTTCTCTAATCTGAACTTATCGCTGCGATTATTGTTTAATGAGATCAACATTGCTAGTAATACGTTTAAGGCTATTTTGACTAGTTTTCATCGATTTATCTTCCGACGCCTTCACGCCTTGACCGGGTGAAGCGTTGTGTGACATTAAAAGACGTGAAATTTCAGCGACTATAAACTCCTAATGAACTCACAACCGTAGCATACTCATCTAATCGAATACCAAACTTTCGTGATACCGTAATACTTTTAGGAACCACTTTCTTTGCTACAAATCCTTACACTATTCTTCACCTTCACAAAGGTGGTTGTTTTCTTAACCGTATATTTTATTTGATTGGTTGAATTTGTGTTATCTCAGGTCGACTTGTCCCGAGGATTCGACTCTGGACTCTCCAGATACTACTTGCACGATCTCCTGCGCTTGGGAATTTTCTCCTGGAGAAATACGCACAGTAGCCGCTCCAAAAGTCCCAAAATACGCCAGAGACTATTCTTCCTATTCTCAGAGAGTTTTGGGTTCTAAAGAGGAGATTTGGTGATAATTTCTTGAACTTATACCCCGTATTTGGTGTATTTCTTTGTATTTTGCTTCCTAAACGATGTATTTTTCTATCAAATCTGATTTTTATTGCACCATGCGTGGCTAATCTCTGTGTGCTATGGTTGTGATGTAGTTAGGAGTATGTAGTTGCTAAATCTCATGTCTTTAGCCCTATTATCATGTCAAAATTGCTAGTTATGTTGATTTCTACAACGTATTTGATGGGTATTTGTTTATTGTCGATATCGTTGATGTGCCCTATGGCTAGGCCCTGATAAGGCTAGCCAATTTGTGTTCTCTAATCTGAACTTATCGCTGCGATTATTGTTTAATGAGATCAACATTGCTAGTAATACGTTTAAGGCTATTTTGACTAGTTTTCATCGATTTATCTTCCGACGCCTTCACGCCTTGACCGGGTGAAGCGTTGTGTGACATTAAAAGACATGAAATTTCAGCGACTATAAACTCCTAATGAACTCACAACCGTAGCATACTCGTCTAATCGAATACCAAACTTTCGTGATACCGTAATACTTTTAGGAACCACTTTCTTTGCTACAAATCCTTACACTATTCTTCACCTTCACAAAGGTGGTTGTTTTCTTAACCGTATATTTTATTTGATTGGTTGAATTTGTGTTATCTCAGGTCGACTTGTCCCGAGGATTCGACTCTGGACTCTCCAGATACTACTTGCACGATCTCCTGCGCTTGGGAATTTTCTCCTGGAGAAATACGCACAGTAGCCGCTCCAAAAGTCCCAAAATACGCCAGAGACTATTCTTCCTATTCTCAGAGAGTTTTGGGTTCTAAAGAGGAGATTTGGTGATAATTTCTTGAACTTATACCCCGTATTTGGTGTATTTCTTTGTATTTTGCTTCCTAAACGATGTATTTTTCTATCAAATCTGATTTTTATTGCACCATGTGTGGCTAATCTCTGTGTGCTATGGTTGTGATGTAGTTAGGAGTATGTAGTTGCTAAATCTCATGTCTTTAGCCCTATTATCATGTCAAAATTGCTAGTTATGTTGATTTCTACAACGTATTTGATGGGTATTTGTTTATTGTCGATATCGTTGATGTGCCCTATGGCTAGGCCCTGATAAGGCTAGCCAATTTGTGTTCTCTAATCTGAACTTATCGCTGCGATTATTGTTTAATGAGATCAACATTGCTAGTAATACGTTTAAGGCTATTTTGACTAGTTTTCATCGATTTATCTTCCGACGCCTTCACGCCTTGACCGGGTGAAGCGTTGTGTGACATTAAAAGACGTGAAATTTCAGCGACTATAAACTCCTAATGAACTCACAACCGTAGCATACTCGTCTCATCGAATACCAAACTTTCGTGATACCGTAATACTTTTAGGAACCACTTTCTTTGCTACAAATCCTTACACTATTCTTCACCTTCACAAAGGTGGTTGTTTTCTTAACCGTATATTTTATTGATTGGTTGAATTTGTGTTATCTCAGGTCGACTTGTCCCGAGGATTCGACTCTGGACTCTCCAGATACTACTTGCACGATCTCCTGCGCTTGGGAGTAAAGCTCACATTGTTTTGAGAGAGGCAAGTTTTTGGCGCCGTTGCCGGGGACAACGGTATCTTTGATCCACATTTTCAGCTTTTCAGAGGATTACTCGGTGAGATCCTTCCACTTCATAGCTTAGTTTTATTATTGAAAACAAAAAAAATATATCTTTGCTAGTTTATGTGGCATAGGACCTCCACTTCACACAGATTGATAAGAATTGAAAACATGGCTAATAATAACGAACAACCTCTTGTACACCCACAAGAACTACCATTGAGTGCTACTTATATGCCCACTAGAGTTGCTTCTGAGTCATGCATTATTTTGCCTGAGGGTGCTCATTCTTTTTCGCTTAAAGCTGGGGTGATCCAGATCCTTCCCTCTTACCATGGGGAGGATAGGGAAAATCCTTACTTGCATATTAAAACGTTTGAAGAAGCATGCTCTACACAGTTGGATGGAAAAGTTAGTAATGATGTTGTTTATCTTAAACTTTTTCCATTCTCATTGAAAGACAAGGCGAAGAATTGGTTCAATGCATTGCCTCCTAGATCTATTACTTCTTGGCTAACCATGCAAACTGAGTTTCTGAAAAAATTCTTTTCTTTGGCCAGGACTCAAGCTTTAAAGAGGCATATCATGTCTTTTTCGCAGAAGGAAACTGAAGCATACGATCAAACTTTGGAAAGATTTAAGGAGCTTCTGTTGGCGTGCCCACGTCACGGTTTTGACAAGGGACGCACCATTGGATTCTTTTACGATGGATTGCAGCCGAATACGAAGCAATATGTAGAGATGATGTGCAATGGAGCTTTCTTTGAGAAGACCCCGACGGAGGCTTGGGCATATTTGGAGAACATTGCAGAGAATGCAAGAATATGGGAGCCACCTTCAGAATTTGACAGGTCCATGTCTACACATCAAACAAAAGGTGGCTTGCAGACTTTGAAGCCTGAAGATGCATTGATGGCACAAGTGGAAGCATTGGTGACGTAAAAGCTACAAAATATTGATCTCAGAGCAGCAAAGGCAGTCACATCAGAGCCATACTGCGTCATATGCGAGAAGCCAGTTCATGATACTACCGTCTGCCCACTGATCCCAGCGATTAAAGAATTGGGCAGAAATCCAGAATCAGAGGTGAATTGGGTGGCAAATCAAGGCTACAACTCCAATTGGAAGAACCCATCAAACCAAGGAGGTGCTTCATATCAGCAGAAGCAGCAGACATCCACTCCCTATTACCATCCCAACCACTCCAACTATCAAGGAAAAAGGGAGCAGAACAACGAAATTCAGAGTATCACTGCTGCAGTTCAACAAATGGCTCAGATGCAACAACAGCTTGTTGAATATTGGACTCCCCGGATTTGGTTTTGATGATGAGCAAACATAAATAATCCATGAACTAACAATTTGTGAGCGCATTTTTGGAGATCGTCGCCAAATTCACGAGAACATTCAAAGCGACATCTCAACACTTCCCAAAGCTCGTATTCATGTCTAAAGCTTCGTTGAAGCTCTTGCGCCGTTTTGGAAGTTATGAAGAATCAATCGAAGATCTCAAAGACCGTTTATTAAGGTTTTATTTATAGTCTTTTTAGCTTCGATATATAGAATGTTAAGCCTAGAGTATATCTTACGTTTCTATCTTCATATCGCTCATATTGTAGCTCTAGGATCTTGTACAAGTTCATTCTAACTTCCTCGAAGCGTCGCGCTTCGATTCGGACTTGTTTGTGCATATTAGTTGGTACAAGAAGGAGTACTGACCGACTAGATGGTGATCTAGTCGGTCAGCAACTCTTCTTGGACCGACTAGTTTGATTCCTTAATTTCTTGGACTTTACTGTTTACAGTTAGTCGGTCTACGTTGACTCACCGACCGACTAGTTTGTGAACTAGTCGGTCAGTGATGCTTCTTTGACCGACTAGTTGTGACTTACTGTTCATGCTAAAATTCTCCTAAGCTATTGTTTATCGTTAGTCGGTCTAAGAACGTTTGGTGACCGACTAGTTGACAATCTAGTCGGTCAACTTTTGTTCTTGGACCGACTAAGTCATATTGCATTCAGACTATTTCATTTTGCCTCTTAGTCGGTATACGTTCATTGACTGACCGACTAGTTGTGAAACTAGTCGGTCAGACAGTCTTCTTGGACCGACTAGATTTCTAGGTCTGAAATTCTCTTTCTTCACAGTTCCTCTCTTAGTCGGTCTATGCTGTTTGACTGACCGACTAGTTGATGAACTAGTCGGTCAGTGATTGTTCTTTGACCGACTAATTCTCCCAGATTTCTATCCGTTGGAGAATGACCTAAGTTGTTTTTATGGGACCCTATAAATACGAACCTAGGTCATTTCTATCTAGGTTAGAGCTTCCATTCAGAGATTCATTGAGATCAAAAGAGATAACTATTCTCACTCAAATCAAAAGCTCTCTTCCTCACAAGAAACCCATTCTCTCTCTCATTTCTAGATCTAGAATCCATCTAGAGAGAAGCTTGTTCTTGGTGAGCTCTTCAAGCTATTGCTTGATCCAAGTCTCCAAATCATCCCTAGGCACCGATTGCTGGTCATTTCCTTGGTGCTAGGTCTTGGTGACTTCATCTTCCTCAAATCCTTCATTTCACCTATTGGGTAAGAAAAACTCAAGGTATAGGATTTTGTGGTAAGTTTGCTTATTTCAATATAACTCTTTTATATTGCTTGTTGATTCTCTCGGTTGTGAGAGAAGGTTGTGATCCCGGGTTGTGGGATTCACTATTGCCGTTGTTGTATGATTTGATCTTGTGAAGGTTTTTCACAAGATATTCTTAGTGGAAATCTTGGGTTAGGGTTTCTAACCTAAGTATCCGGAGGGGATCCGGGTGGTTGGGACGTAGGATCACCGGGAACAAGTCGGGGAGACTTGGGTGGATCCGAACCCATTAACATCATTTGTTTGCATTGTTAATTTTGTTGTTGTCATTCAATTTAAGCTTCCGCAAATTGATTTGGTATTTGTTTGCAATTTAATTTGGAATTATACTCCTTATTATTTTAAAGTACTATTCACCCCCCCTCTAGTACTTGTGCAGTAGCTTGTAGGGCATTACATTTGGTATCAGAGCCAGATACTTAGCTATGTCTGCCACCGACAACAAGACCGTGCCTCCACCTTCCAACTATGACACCTTCAGGAACCGTGAAGGAGCGTCATCGGTGATGGAAGGACATTCCTCTACGAGGCCTCCATTCTTCAACGGTACCAACTATGGGTATTGGAAATGCCGGATGGAAACCTTCCTCCGGAGTGCATCCTTATGGAGGACTACAATGAAGGAATACATCGAACCCAAAGAAGAAGACTTTGAGAAATGGACTACCGCGGAGGTCGCCGCGGAGGTAAGCAATGCCAAGGCAATGAACGCCCTGCAATGCGCATTGGAGCCCGAGGATTTCAATAAGATATGCACATGTAAGAGTGCATATCAAATTTGGAACTCCCTCCTCATACTTCATGAAGGGACGAGTAGGGTAAGAGACTCTAAACTCGTAGTCGTAAACAAAGATTACGAAATGTTTCATATGCAACAGGGCGAGAAGATGAAAGAATATTACGCTCGCTTTGTTGACATAATAAACGAGTTAGAGGCCCTCGGCAAGTCCTACACTCAAAAGGAGAAGTGCTCAAAGCTTATTGAAGGACTTCCCTCTTCTTGGGAAAAACGTACCTTCGCCATCGAGGAAGGTAATGACATGAACAAATATACCGTAGTTCAACTAATGGGTACTTTGATGTCATACGAGGTACGCAAAGATAGCAAGGTGAAGTTACAAGAAAAGATGAAGTCCTATTTGAACCTAGATGCGCCTAAGAAAAAGGCGATTGCATTCAAGGCGGCTTCATCCACCTCTACCGATGATGAGGACTCGGAAGAAGAAATGGACATGGAATCCATTGCACTCATGGCAAAGAAGTTCAATCGCTTCTTCCGAAAGGGTAACTTCAAACAAAAATCTAAGTTTACTTCTACTAACGCCTCTCCACCTTTGTGCTTTAAATGCAATAAGCCGGGACACATCAAAGCGGATTGTCCTCAAAACAAGCAAAAGGAGAAGTGGAAGGCGCCGAAGTTCGACAAGTCAAAGAAGTACAAAAAGGGGTACAAAAAGGGACTTGTCGGAACAACATTCACCGACTCCGAGGATTCCTCAAGCGGAGAGTCGGATGATGAGAAAGTGGAGCAAGCGCACATGTGCTTCATGGCAAGAGAGGAGCATGATCAAGGATCTTCCTCCTCCGATGATAGCGACGACGAAGGCGATGAGGTAACGATGGATGATCTTAGGGATGCTAACTCTCATTTATGGTCTAAATACACTAAATTAGTAAATAGATATACTAAAGTAAAAGATGACCTAGCTAGCATTCAAACCTCGCCTAAGACTATCATCACCAACAACGACACCGTTGTTGAAGAGTTAAGAAATGAGATTATTAATCTCAAATCTAAACTTGAACATGTTAGCATCGAGGATCCGGAAGAACATAGGATAGCGGATTTAACTTCTCAAAACTCGACTTTGAGTATTGAGAACGAGAATCTTAAATCTCGTGTTTTTGTGCTCACATCGCAAGTATCCAATTTGGATACTTCTATGCGTTCTCTCAAAGAGAAATATGAGAACACATTGGGCCGAATTAACAAATTCAACAAAGGTAAGGACCATTTGGATAAAATCCTAAGTGACTTACTTCCGGCCAATCACCACATTGGATTGGGGTATACGATGGGATGTCCATCCAAAGCGGCCACTACTTTTGTTAGGCCAACTTCCGGTGATTCTACGAGTGGTAGCAAACACTCTATTGATAGTTCATCTACCAATGGTGCTTCCACCTCGTCCACACCCTCTTTCGGAAAGAAACCCACTATGGGTGGACCTCCAAAGAAGGGTCATGCTTATATGTACACAAATACCATGCCACGTAGGAACACACGTCCTACTCCACCCTCTCACACATATGATGATTTTTATGCAACACATTCTCGGGCACGTGCACACCATGTGAGACACCCTCACGCACGTGTTCCCACACATGCATATGTTCACCCACCGCATCATATGAATAATTCTCGTCGTGCACCATTCCATCATGTCACGTATGCCTATCCACAACATGCATCACGTAGAAATCAACGTCGCATGCATGCACCCAATAGGATGAGGGCTCCCAAAATCTTCACTATTTGGAGCCCGAAGGACACAAGCATGGATGAAAAACAAGTATATATGAATGCTTATTTTTCGAATGTTGTGCATAGTAGGAATTATGTGGGGAAGTCAAAGTCCAATTGGACTTGGCTTCCAAAGGTCTAACCTTTGAGGACCCAATGACCTTGGGTACCATGATATGAAAGTTTCTATCTTTAGGTACTCAAGGAAAAGAAAAAGAAAAGGAGCAATAAATATAAATTTAGCTCCAAAGGGAATTGGATACTCGATAGCGGGTGTTCAAAACACATGACGGGTGACGCTCAATTGCTCTCCGGAGTGGTTCCCATTGCAAATGGAAATCGCGTCGTATTTGGAGGCAATGAGAGCGGAACAATCGTCGGTGTTGGTAAAGTGGGTAACCCTTCTAAACCCTTAATTAGTGATGTTTATCTAGTTGATGGTTTAAATCATAATCTTATTTCAATAAGTCAACTTTGTGACAAAGGTTACAAAGTTAGCTTTGCGAAAGGATTGTGTCATATTTCAAATGATAATAATAAATTATTATTTTCCGGCACACGCCATAAAGATATTTATATTTTGGATCTTCCTAAGTCATATGAACAATGTCTCGTTGCCAACACAAGTGAACAACACTTATGTCATCGACGCTTTGGACATGTGAACTTTGGAACACTTTATAAACTTTCGAAATTAAATTCCATTAAAGGTTTTCCGAAACTCGTTTTTGAAAAGAAAAGTTTTTGTGATTCTTGTCAACATGGCAAGCTTCCTAAATCTTCATTTAAACCTAAGAAAAGCATTTCTACGAAACGGCCACTAGAGCTATTACATCTAGATTTATTTGGGCCAACTAGAGTTGCTTCCTTAGGAAATGCGAGATATGGACTAGTCATCGTTGATGATTATTCAAGATTTACATGGGTATTTTTCTTATGTAATAAAAATGAAGCTTTTGAAAACTTCACAATATTTGTGAAGAAAGTACAAAATCTCATCGGAACCACCATTGTCACTATTCGTAGTGATCATGGGGGTGAATTTGAGAATGAGTCTTTCTCAAATTTTTTTGATGATCTTGGAATTACTCACACGTTTTCTTTCCCTCGCGCACCTCCTCAAAATGGTGTTGTTGAGAGGAAGAATAGAACGCTTGTGGAGTGTGCTCGCACTATGCTCGAAGATAGTCAACTTGGTTATCAATTTTGGGCGGAAGCGGTACACACCGCTTGTTATGTGTTTAATAGAATACTTTTGAGGCCCGGCACCAAACAAACTTGCTATGAATTGTTGTTTGGTAGATTGCCTCAAGTTAAACATTTTCGTGTTTTCGGCGCAAAATGTTTTATTAAAAACACATATGATAATTTGGACAAGTTTGATCCGAGATCGGATGATGGGATATTTGTTGGGTATTCCTCACGTAGCAAAGCCTACCTGATATACAACAAAAGATCCTCTACGATCGATGAATCACTTCATGTCTCTTTTAATGAGAATTTTACTACTTCTAGAATTTCAAATGATAATGATTCTATGGATGTTTTATGTGATTCGTTTGAAAATTCTAAGTCTATTGATTCAATTGATTCTATTGAGACTAACCCGACTAATGAAGTTGTTGAGAATGTGCCTAGTGATCAAGGTATTCTCAAGCGGCTTCATACCGTTCGCGACCATCCCCATGAGCAAGTCATTGGCAATATTCATGATAGTGTCAAGACGAGATCTCAAGTCCACCACTTCGCCAATAGTGCCTTTGTCTCATCAATAGAGCCAAAGAATATAGTTGAAGCGTGCGAATATAGTGCTTGGATCCTTGCCATGGAGGAGGAACTCATTCAATTCGAGAGGAATGAGGTATGGGAGCTTGTTCCTTTGCCATCGAAGAACCACACCGTCATAGGGACAAAGTGGATCTTCAAGAACAAATCCGACGAAAATCAAGTCGTCATCCGGAACAAAGCTCGGTTAGTTGCTCAAGGCTATCGCCAAGAGGAAGGTATCGATTTCGAAGAATCCTTCGCTCCGGTAGCTAGATTAGAATCGATTAGACTTTTATTGTCATATGCATGCCATAAAAATTTTAAGTTATTTCAAATGGATGTTAAAAGTGCATTTTTAAACGGAGATGTTGTTGAGGAAGTTTACGTTTCTCAACCTCCGGGCTTCATAAATGAAAAATTTCCAAATCATGTTTTTAAACTAAAGAAAGCTCTTTATGGTTTGAGACAAGCTCCTCGATCTTGGTATGATCGCCTAAAGAATTTTCTTTTGGATTTGAATTTTAAAATGGGCGAAGCCGATTCTACACTTTTTGTTAAGCATGCGAATAATGATATTTTATTAGTTCAAATTTATGTTGATGATATTATTTTCGGTGCTACTAACTTCACTCTTTGCGAAGAGTTTTCTAATGTTATGAAGGACCAATTTGAGATGAGCCACATGGGCGAACTCAAATATTTCTTAGGTCTCCAAATTCGCCAAATGAACAATGCAATCTTCATCCACCAAACGAAGTATACGGTGGAGTTGCTTAAGCGATTTGGAATGGAAAGTGCTTCCGGGAAAAAGACTCCAATGAGCACGACTACGCATCTCGACAAGGATACGGGCGGTAAGGATGTAGACATTCGTCTATATCGAGGTATGATAGGTAGTTTACTTTATCTTACCGCAAGTAGGCCCGATATTATGTTTGTCGTATGCATATGTGCTCGTTATCAGTCTCAACCTAAGGAGTCTCACTTAGTAGCGGTAAAGCGTATTTTCCGTTATCTGAGTTACACTTTAGATTTTGGATTACTTTATCCGAAATCTAGCACGTATGAGTTAGTCTCATACAGTGATGTCGATTATGCGGGATGCAAATCCGACAGGAAAAGTACTAGTGGCACTTGCCATTTTCTAGGAAATTCTCTTGTCTCTTGGTTTTCCAAGAAGCAAAATTCCGTATCACTTTCAACCACCGAGGCGGAATATATTGCCGCCGGTGCCGCTTGTGCCCAGGTTCTTTGGATGAGACACACTTTGAAGGATTTTGGTATTCACTGTGATACTAGCCCTATCATGGTGGATAACCAAAGTGCTATCTGTCTTTCAAAGAATCCGGTGCACCATTCCCGATCAAAACACATAGATGTCCGACACCATTTCTTAGATGATCATGTTGCTAAAAAGGACATCATTTTAGTGTACGTTGAAACCCAAAAGCAAATCGCCGATATTTTCACGAAACCCCTAAAGGAGGACTCCTTTGTGCGGTTGCGTCGAGAATTGGGGATTATGGGTGAATCCGAGATATAGGATTCATATTTCATTCAATTATCTTGCATGCTATTATATTTTGCGATATTTCGTTCATGCTAGATTTATTGAATTTTTGGGAATTTTATGTGATATGTTTGAATTTATGATCGAATTCGTATTTCAATGTCGTATTTGAGATTTCGACGTTTTATGGGGTAATTTATATGACTAATGAGAGTGTTAAGATGTTTCATCCAAGTGGTTTGTGAAGAGAAATCAATTATCAATTTTTGGACTCTTCTAGTCGGTTTCAGTTCACTTGTCAACCGACTAGATGCTCATCTAGTCGGTCAGCAAGTAAACTCAGACCGACTAGATCAAGCTTTAATCTTAATCTTATCATTTTCTTTCTTTAGTCGGTCACAGTACACTTACCGACCGACTAGATTGAAAACTAGTCGGTCAGTGAATATACTGCGACCGACTAATTCTAGCCCTAAAATTCCTGTTTGCCCCTGTTTCGACTTAGTCAGTTCAAGCTCATTGACCGACCGACTAGATCGTAATCTAGTCGGTCAGTGCTTGAACTGTGACCGACTAAGTGGGTTAGGGCAAATGCGTATTTTCGATTTCCAGACCGACTTATACTCAATCTCGTCCGACTAAAAATCTTTTTAGTCGGTCTATTCTCTCCTCCAGCCCGATAACTCCCAAACCCCTCTCGAGCCCCTTCATCTTCTCGTCGACTCCGGCCTGTTCTCCGGCCATCGCCGCCGTCCGCCGCCGTCGTCTCCTCCTCCTAGGTAAAACCCCCTCCTCCTAGGTCTCATTTCCTATTCTAGGGTTTGCTCTCCTTGATTTCAACTTCTAGCTCCTAGGGTTTCAAGTTTAACCTAGGGCTTGTGTATTTCGGGTTTTCCTCTCTTAGGGCTTCTGTGTTAGCTTCTAGGGTTTGTGCTAGGGTGTTTGGTCATCCCGTCGTTTGGTTGTACTCATCGTGCCATGACCATGGCAAAGACGAGGATTCCTATCGCCTCTTCTGGGGCTTCTCCTATGTCTATAGGGCCTTCCGATCCTAGGAATCCGCCTAAGCCTAAACGTCGTGCCAAATCAACCCAAGCTTCTCCGTCTTCGCCTCCTCTGAAGAAGCAGAGGACGGCGACCGTCAAACCCCGTAAATCTAAGACCAAGAAGGCCATACTCCACTCACCCTCTACTCCTCCCGATTCCGACACTGAATTTATCCCTGAGGATGAGCCTAGCCATAGGGAACCCTCTCCTCCACTTCGTCCTAGGACTCGCCAGCCAAAGGGAAAGGGCCCAATGCCAGCGGGTGGTGTTGACATATCGTTGTGTCGCGACGACCCTTTGTGTCTCGCGGCCTACAACCGTATTGAACACTGCCCGATGCTATTGGAGCACTACGTTCAGTTTTCGGATTTCCTTGGCTTAGCTGACCTCCTCTCCTATAGTGGTCTCCTTGATTATCTCCGATACGATCTTAAGGCAAATCCTAAACCATATCCTCGCCTTGTGAAATTGTTCTATGCCAATCGTGTTCGAGGCCAGTACGATGCTAGTCACTCCATTGAGACTACTGTCTTGGGAACTCCTATAGTTCTCACGGCAGAAATCTTGGGGGAGATTCTTGGCTGCTCGTCTTCTGGTCTCCTTCCTTCGGACATTTCCGTCGATGATATTTCCTCCTTGGATCAGTCAGTTCTTTCAGATATCTTCCAGGTTATCCCCTCCGCATTCATTGGTGTTCCATCGAAATCTTTCAAGCCGAATGCGTGGGTCCTTAACCTGATCTTGAAGTCATGCCTTCTCCCTAAGTATGGATCATCTTCTCTTCCATCCCAGCCGTTCTTGAAATTGATCTACGCTCTTTTCTTGGGGTGCGAGATTAATTGGGCTCGCGTGATACTCGATAAGATGGACTCTTTCGAGTGTATACGCAAGACCAATAAATCTGTGCATATTCCATATCCGTGTCTGCTGACCCTAGTCTTTCGTCATTTCCGAGTCCCTCTCCCTCCTAACGATGAGCGTCCCTTGGGTACTCCTCTGAACGCGACGGCCGTTAAGAAATCTCTAGCGGCGCTTCGTCACGTGCAGAGATCTACCGCATCTGCTTCCCAGTCCACTCCCTCAGCTGCTGCAACCCCCGCTCCTCCTGCCACATTAGATGATGTCGTACGCCTTCTTCGTCGGCACGAGTCGCGTTTGGCTTGTACTGAGGAGGTCGTCTGCCGTATGGCTCAGATGATGGGGATTGACCTTCCTCCTTCAGTTTCTGAGGCCGAGGAGATGGACGATGAGGAGATTGACGAGCTTGTCACTTCCTTGGCTCGTGGCGATGAGGCCACGGCCACTGCTGCTGCTGCTCCTACCACTTCTGCTCCTGGAGATGGCACCACTTCCGGTGCTCCAGAGACTTCTGCTTCAGCACTTCAGACTTCTGAGCCTGCTGCTGACCCTGTTGCCGAGCCTGCTGATATTCCTGTTGACACATCTGCCGTCGAGCCTGTCATTGACGTCTCGACTCCTGCCCCGACGATCCCGTCTGTTGAGACACCTCTACTCCCTGCAGAGCCTGAGTCCACTCCGTCGACTGGACCCACGGACACTGCAGATCCAGCCACTTCCTCGTGATCGTTGTTCCGAGGACTCTCCACTACGCTTTGGATGATATATCTTAGTGAGAGTATTTTGGGTTAGGATAGAGTATGAGGGTTATGATATTTTGATGTATTTTGGATGATGTCGATGATGATGTTATATTTTGATGTGGATGATGATGTTGTATTTATTTTGATGTGGATGATGATGATGTATTTCTTTTTGATGGGTATGTTGCATTTGATGTATCAATATCTTTTTGGATGTACTCATGATGTTATCATTTATATATATACATCGTCGTTCTCTTTGTCTTAATTCGTCGTGCACATTTAATATTCGTTCAATGCATATGATGTGTGAATTCGTCGCTCGACGCATGAAAACTTGGTTAAATAGATTTAAATTCTATAATTGTATAGAATTGTTTTCCATGCACAAATTTAACCAAGAATATTGAATAATGGAGAGTATGTTTCATTATTCAAGAAATGAATAATTATTTGGTATCTTTGATGATTTTGATTATCGCTTTTTGATAATGGACAATTTTGGCACACCTTGATTTGATTTTATCGCTTTTCCTTTGGTGTCACTTAGTTCCATCGTCATTGTCTACGACTCCCGATGTTGGATTTTCCATTTCCTAGTTGTTGTCGTTGTATGCCCCCCATTTTTGGGATAATGCCAAAGGGGGAGAGATAATGATAATAAATAGCGCAAATGAAAATTTAACTCAATTTCCAAGAATCTAGTTTGATATGTTAGATTCAGGGGGAGTTAAGATACATATAAGGATTTTCAAAATCCGATATTTCGAAAATCGATTCTCTTTATTTATCTTACTCATCTGATTGATGCAATTCATATATATTCATTTTGGAATTAACGTGTCATCAATGCAGGAGGAGTAAGTATTTTACATTTGAATCATTATTTTTTGATTATTATTTATGTTGGTTTGTCATCACCAAAAAAGGGGAGAATGTTGAATATTGGACTCCCCGGATTTGGTTTTGATGATGAGCAAACATAAATAATCCATGAACTAACAATTTGTGACCGCAGTTTTGGAGATCGTCGCCAAATTCACGAGAACATTCAAAGCGACATCTCAACACTTCCCAAAGCTCGTATTCATGTCTAAAGCTTCGTTGAAGCTCTTGCGCCGTTTTGGAAGTTATGAAGAATCAATCGAAGATCTCAAAGACCGTTTATTAAGGTTTTATTTATAGTCTTTTTAGCTTCGATATATAGAATGTTAAGCCTTGAGTATATCTTACGTTTCTATCTTCATATCGCTCATATCGTAGCTCTAGGATCTTGTACAAGTTCATTCTAACTTCCTCGAAGCGTCGCGCTTCGATTCGGACTTGTTTGTGCATATTAGTTGGTACAAGAAGGAGTACTGACCGACTAGATGGTGATCTAGTCGGTCAGCAACTCTTCTTGGACCGACTAGTTTGATTCCTTAATTTCTTGGACTTTACTGTTTACAGTTAGTCGGTCTACGTTGACTCACCGACCGACTAGTTTGTGAACTAGTCGGTCAGTGATGCTTCTTTGACCGACTAGTTGTGACTTACTGTTCATGCTAAAATTCTCCTAAGCTACTGTTTATCGTTAGTCGGTCTAAGAATGTTTGGTGACCGACTAGTTGACAATCTAGTCGGTCAACTTTTGTTCTTGGACCGACTAAGTCATATTGCATTCAGACTATTTCATTTTGCCTCTTAGTCGGTCTACGTTCATGACTGACCGACTAGTTGTGAAACTAGTCGGTCAGACAGTCTTCTTGGACCGACTAGATTTCTAGGTCTGAAATTCTCTTTCTTCTCAGTTCCTCTCTTAGTCGGTCTATGCTGTTTGACTGACCGACTAGTTGATGAACTAGTCGGTCAGTGATTGTTCTTTGACCGACTAATTCTCCCAGATTTCTATCCGTTGGAGAATGACCTAAGTTGTTTTTATGGGACCCTATAAATACGAACCTAGGTCATTTCTATCTAGGTTAGAGCTTCCATTCAGAGATTCATTGAGATCAAAAGAGATAGCTATTCTCACTCAAATCAAAAGCTCTCTTCCTCACAAGAAACCCATTCTCTCTCTCATTTCTAGATCTAGAATCCATCTAGAGAGAAGCTTGTTCTTGGTGAGCTCTTCAAGCTATTGCTTGATCCAAGTCTCCAAATCATCCCTAGGCACCGATTGCTGGTCATTTCCTTGGTGCTAGGTCTTGGTGACTTCATCTTCCTCAAATCCTTCATTTCACCTATTGGGTAAGAAAAACTCAAGGTATATGATTTTGTGGTAAGTTTGCTTATTTCAATATAACTCTTTTATATTGCTTGTTGATTCTCTCGGTTGTGAGAGAAGGTTGTGATCCCGGGTTGTGGGATTCACTATTGCCGTTGTTGTATGATTTGATCTTGTGAAGGTTTTTCACAAGATATTCTTAGTGGAAATCTTGGGTTAGGGTTTCTAACCTAAGTATCCGGAGGGGATCCGGGTGGTTGGGACGTAGGATCACCGGGAACAAGTCGGGGAGACTTGGGTGGATCCGAACCCATTAACATCATTTGTTTGCATTGTTAATTTTGTTGTTGTCATTCAATTTAAGCTTCCGCAAATTGATTTGGTAGTTGTTTGCAATTTAATTTGGAATTATACTCCTTATTATTTTAAAGTACTATTCACCCCCCCCCCTCTAGTACTTGTGCAGTAGCTTGTATGGCATTACACAGCTCACTGAAAATTTTTCGAGATTTATAGCATCACAAGACAAAGGTAAATTACCTGCTCAGCCTATTGCAAATCCTAATACGAATCCTTCTTCTTCTTTTTCAGGAAACAACGTCAAACCATGTCAGGCAGTGACTACATTGCGTAGCGGACGTGAAATTGAAAAACCAGAAATGCCTAGACATGAACAACCAGCTGAGGAGAAAGAGGAGGCACAAGCACCTGAAAGTTTGCAGGTTGAGGAAGAGGTAGCAGAAAAAGAGCCAGAACCATATGTACCTCCAGATCCATTCCCACACAGACTTGCTCCACCATCAAAAGACAGGTATCAGGCAGAGATAAGAGATATCTTCAAGCAGGTAAAAATTAATATCCCATTACTTGATGCAATCAACCAAGTGCCTGCATATGCTAAATTTCTGAAGGAGTTATGCACTGTAAAGCGGAGTCTAAATGTGAAAAAGAAAGCATTCTTAACACAACAGGTAAGTGCAATGGTACAACATGACACTCCTCCTAAATATAAGGATCCAGGTTCTCCTACTATCCCATGCATTATAGGAACTAAGAAATTTGGAGATGCTTTACTTGATTTGGGATCTAGTGTTAATATTTTACCTTACTCTGTTTATGTGCAGTTAGGATTGGGGGAGCTGAAGACGACACCTGTGGTTTTACAGTTAGCAGACAGGTCGGTAAAAATCCCACGAGGATGCGTGGAGGATGTGTTGGTCCAGGTGGACAAATTCTATTATCCCGTGGACTTTATCGTCCTTGATATTCATGGGCCACAATCAGGTAATTGCACTCCGATTATATTAGGACGTCCATTCCTAGCAACTTGTAATGCTATGATAAACTGTAGGGATGGACAATTGAAGATAAGCTTTGGTAACATGAAACTTGAGCTAAACATTTTTAAATCATGTAAGTTACCTACGAATGTTGATGACGTGAAAGAGGTATGCTTTATTGAGAGCTTAATCGAAGACTATTTTGATGCTAAGTATGAATGTTCGTCCAATTTTATTGATTATAATTTCGAAGATATTGATGAATCTTATTTTGTGCAGGGCAAAAATTAAAGATCAAGGGATGCATGGGTGCCAAAGTTCGAGACATTGCCAGTGGAATTGCCACGACAACAACCTTCAGAGATTGAGCATCCAAAGCTGGAATTGAAGCCTCTGCCAGACTATTTGAAATACGCTTTCCTTGGAAAGGAGGAGACCTTCCCTGTGGTAATATCCTCTAAACTCACGCCTGAACAAGAATGTGCTTTGCTTGATGTGCTTAGGGAACACAAAGGGGCCATTGGATGGTCTATTGCGGACATTACAGGTATAAATCCCTTAATTTGCACTCATCATATTTATCTTGAGGATGATGCCAAACCTACATGTGAGATGCAACGTCGATTAAATCCTTCATTGAAAGAGGTTGTTAAGGGGGAGATTCTTAAGTTACTTGCTGCAGGTATAATATATCCTATTTCAGACAGCAGATGGGTTAGCCCCATACAGGTGGTTCCGAAGAAATCAGGCCTCACAGTGGTAAGAAATGAGAGTAATGAACTTATACCGATGCGGACCACCACAGGTTGGAGGATGTGTGTTGATTACAGAAAGTTAAATGCTAAAACCTGAAAAGATCACTTTCCATTACCTTTCATTGATCAAATCTTGGAAAGAGTAGCAGGTAACGAATTTTATTGTTTTCTAGATGGTTATTCTGGCTATTATCAGATAGAGATTGCTCCAGAGGATCAAGAGAAGACCACCTTCACTTGTCCCTTTGGAACTTTCGCTTTTAGGAGAATGCCTTTTGGATTATGCAATGCACCTGCTACTTTTCAGCGTTGCATGTTGAGCATCTTTAGCGATATGGTTGAGAGGATTATGGAAGTGTTTATGGATGATTTCTCTGTATATGGCACTTCATTTGAAAATTGTTTATCTAACTTAGCTCTTGTCTTGCACAGGTGCCAGGAAAAGAACCTGCTGTTAAACTGGGAAAAGTGTCATTTCATGACAACTGAAGGTTTGGTTCTTGGACACCTAGTCTCCAAAAGCAGGTATTCAGGTAGACAGAGCAAAAGTTGAGGTGATTGAGAAGTTGCCTACACCAAAATGCGTCAAGGACATTCGATCCTTTCTAGGCCATGCAGGATTCTATCGAAGATTTATAAAGGATTTCAGTGCCATCTCCCGCCCCCTCTGCCACTTATTAACTCTAAATACTGATTTCATATGGACACAAGAGTGTCAAGTTTCATTTGATAAATTAAAGAACTCACTTGTTTCCTCCCCTATTTTGCAGGTTCCAGACTGGAGCATGCCATTTGAAATTATGTGTGATGCAAGTGACTACGCAATGGGGGCAGTGCTTGGGCAAAAGAAAGAGAAAGTTCCTTGTGTGATCTACTATGCCAGTAAAACGTTAAATGAAGCACAAAGGAACTATACTACTACGGAGAAGGAGTTGCTGGCGGTGGTGTTTGCATTGGACAAATTCAGAAGCTATATATTGGGCTCACCTATTCTCATCTTTACAGATCATTCTGCACTGAAATATCTTTTATCTAAAAAGGATGCTAAACCTAGACTTATACGATGGATTCTCCTTTTGCAGGAATTCAATATTCAGATCAAGGATAAAAAAGGAGTTGAGAACAATGTCGCAGATCACCTTTCTAGATTGACGGTGGGAACAGAGTCGCCTACCATTCCATTGCGAGATTCTTTCCCAGATGAGCAGCTTTTCGCCATTTCTACCCTACTATGGTATGCAGATGTAGCTAATTATTTGGTGACGGGTAGAACCCCTCCACATTGGTCTTCTTTAGATTTCAAACGCTTTAAGCATGAGGTAAAATCGTTCTATTTTGATGATCCTTACCTTTTTAAATACTGTGGAGACCAAATTGTAAGGAGATGTGTACCCGACCACGAGTTTGATAGTGTTTTACATTTTTGCCATGATGGGGTATGTGGGGGGCACTTTTCAGCTCATAAGACTGTTGCCAAAATTTTACAGAGTGGTTTTTATTGGCCTAGTATGTTTAAAGACGCCCATGCCTATTGTAAATCATGCGTGCGTTGTCAACAGTTGGGGGGAATTACCAAAAGAAACATGATGTCATTGAACCCCATGCTAGAAATAGAATTATTTGATTGTTGGGGTATTGATTTCATGGGGCCTTTTCCACCATCTTTTGGATATATATTTGTATTGGTTGCCATTGATTATGTTTCTAAATGGGTGGAAGCTATTCCTTGCAGGTCCAACGACGCTTCCATTGTGCTGAAATTTTTGAAAGAGAACATCTTCTCGCGCTTTGGAGTGCCAAAGGCCATTATCAGTGATGGAGGTTCTCATTTCTGCAATAGGCTCTTTGCAAATCTAATGAAGAAATTTGGGGTGACACATAAAGTTTCAACACCTTACCATCCTCAAACAAATGGGCAAGCGGAATTGGCGAACAAGGAAATCAAGAACATTCTTCAGAAAACAGTGAATCCAACACGCAAAGATTGGAGTCTTCGCTTGCCTGAAGCTCTATGGGCCTACAGGACAGCATACAAGACTATCTTAGGGATGTCACCGTTTCGTTTGGTTTATGGAAAAAATTGCCATCTTCCTGTTGAATTAGAGCATAAATCTTTTTGGGCAATTAAAACACTTAATTTGCTTGATGACTCATCAAATGTTTCTCGTAAATTGCAGATCATGGAGCTTGATGAGATACGACGTGAGGCATATGAAAATGCAAAGCTCGCAAAAGAAAGGATGAAAGCTGTGCACGACAAGATGATCCTTCGAAAGGAATTCAAAAGTGGAGACAAGGTTCTGTTGTACAATTCAAGACTCCATATATTTCCAGGAAAGCTGCGCTCAAAATGGACGGGACCATACTTTGTCAAAGAAGTCTTTTCACATGGAGCGGTGGTCTTAGTGAATGAAAAGGATGGCCATGAATTCAAAGTCAACGGACAACGTCTGAAACATTTTCAAGAGCTTTGGGCCAGAGAGGATACCACCATTGATCTCACAGATCCACCTTCGGGTGGTCACTAATCAGGTGTGTTCTTTCCATGATTCCATCTCCTTAACATTGAGGACAATGCTTATTTTAAGTTGGGGGGAGGGTATAAACTTTTAGGATTTTTATTTTTATTTTTATTTTTATTTTATTTTTTTCATTTTAGTAGTTCCCTTTTCAAAATTTTTTTAAAAAAATGGGGTTGAGTCAAGATTTATCACCAATGCTTATTACACCTAGAAATGAACCTCATGTGATGAAAATTCTCGAAATCCATTCACCACTTTGCACATATGATTTATTTTCCTCTACCGCTATTGTTAAATATTTCATTCTCATTCGATATGAATGCTATTACTCATGGTAAATCTCTCTTGAAATATCTCTATGGTAGGATTGAATGATGACTTAATGAATCTTGAAGTTATGAATTAGCAAGTCGTATGCTTTCAATGGAACACACCATCACAAAATGACTTGAGCACTGGTTTTTATCTCATATTCATTGCTATTTGCATGTGTTGTGTGATCTTGGGTGGAAAGTCTACACTGTCTTTTGAAATGATTAGGATAACCCATTCTTGTGAAAGAATAAAGAAAAGGAAGCTATCTTGCCAGGTTATTTATGCACGCACAAAAGAAAGAATGAAATAAGATGAATGAAGAAAAATATATGGACGAATAAATGTGTCATTAAAGAAATAACTTGGTTGGCTCGATTAGTACAGTCCGAGGGGTCCTTCTTGGCCTAATGCCCTATTATCGTCTGATTTGGGAGCCATTGACTGGAACCTCAATCATTTGATGGAGCGATCCAAGTAATACATTTTTTCTGCAAATGTTGCTTGATGCGCGTTACGCAGAACTAATAAAATGAGAAAAGAAGAGCAAGAAAAAGTGTGCATCATTAGCAAGGCAATAGAACTTCCAAAGCTTAAAGAAAGCACAAGATATGGTGTGATTTCCTACTAATGAAAATTGACGTGTGTATGTCTTGATGCCAATCTATTTTTGCTTGCTTTGCATGATACATCTATGCTCCAAGTTATATACTTTGATTGAAAGGTGTGAGCCATTGATTTTGCACACCATTCGCTATGAAGTAATGTAAAGTGGAGTTAAGTTGATTTAATGACCATTTTAGAGATACTTGCTTTTCATTGTAAACCCATGAGTACCATTATATAATGAGCATGAAATCTTGGCATTAGTGTGTGGACATTTTCTTTCGTCTTTGTAGTATGGTGATGAATGATTTGAGACCTGATAAGGTGATCTAGGTGTATACTTGATATCGTATCTCGCTCATTTTGCTAGATACTAGCAAAACGCTAGTTGGGGGGTGTGATTCGGGTTGAATATTGCGTATTTAACCCCCTAATTAGTCCTATGATGTGCCTATATAATACTTAATTGCTCTCTAATATGTGCGTATTTTGTACACCATTATTTATTAGAGAAATCACATTATTTGTGCACAAAACATGAATTCTATTGAGTATTTCTGCAGTTTTATATTTTTCTTAGCATCGTCTCGATCTCACGATTCCAACGACTATTTATTTGTATTTTTCTGAGATCTGTGCTAATTACTGTGAATTTTTGAATGCAGAATACCAATTTAATGGGGAAATACGAAATTAAATACGAAAATACGGTCGGCCACCAATCAAACGTCGCCACGTGGCGTGATCTCCGGCTCTCCCGCCTTCATCCTACGGTCGCAGCAAGGCGAAGACGCGGTCAAACTTCGACCGTTCGATCAAGATCGAACGGCCGATGCTTCGTTTCATCACGCAGCGGAGATCGTCGAAATTGAGGCGACGTGGACGAATGGGGAGCGTTGGATGCTGATCCAACGGGGGGAAGCACCAGCGAGCGAAGCGAACGACGCGGCGACCCGAGAGCCGTTCGATCAAGATCCACCGGCTGTGATTCAACCCGATGCGACGACGCAGCGCTTCGTCAGCGGGCGAGATCGCGTCCGTTCGATCTCGCGATCGAACGGTCCACATTCATCCCAAGGCGGATTCGAAGTGGATGCGGGCGCCGAGAATTCAAACGGGCGGAGCGCGAATCTTGGAGCCACGTGGAGCCTCCTCGTTAGATCCCGCTTTGATGAGCGGCTGAGAAATGCGCCGGCCGTATTATTGGGTTTGGATGCAAAAAAGAAGCGGATTTAGACCCGTTAAGCCCCCAAACCCGCAATGCTATTATATAAGCGCATTCCTAGGGTTTTGGGGGTATTCTGGCGTATTTTGGGACTTTTGGAGCGGCTACTGTGCGTATTTCTCCAGGAGAAAATTCTGAAAATTTCCAGAGACTATTCTTCCTATTCTCAGAGAGTTTTGGGTTCTAAAGAGGAGATTTGGTGATAATTTCTTGAACTTATACCCCGTATTTGGTGTATTTCTTTGTATTTTGCTTCCTAAACGATGTATTTTGCTATCAAATCTGATTTTTATTGCACCACGCGTGGCTAATCTCTTTGTGCTATGGTTGTGATGTAGTTAGGAGTATGTAGTTGCTAAATCTCATGTCTTTAGCCCTATTATCATGTCAAAATTGCTAGTTATGTTGATTTCTACAACGTATTTGATGGGTATTTGTTTATTGTCGATATCGTTGATGTGCCCTATGGCTAGGCCCTGATAAGGCTAGCCAATTTGTGTTCTCTAATCTGAACTTATCGCTGCGATTATTGTTTAATGAGATCAACATTGCTAGTAATACGTTTAAGGCTATTTTGACTAGTTTTCATCGATTTATCTTCCGACGCCTTCACGCCTTGACCGGGTGAAGCGTTGTGTGACATTAAAAGACGTGAAATTTCAGCGACTATAAACTCCTAATGAACTCACAACCTTAGCATACTCATCTCATCGAATACAAAACTTTCGTGATACCGTAATACTTTTAGGAACCACTTTCTTTGCTACAAATCCTTACACTATTCTTCACCTTCACAAAGGTGGTTGTTTTCTTAACCATATATTTTATTTGATTGGTTGAATTTGTGTTATCTCAGGTCGACTTGTCCCGAGGATTCGACTCTGGACTCTCCAGGTACTACTTGCACGATCTCCTGCGCTTGGGAGTAAAGCTCACATTGTTTTGAGAGAGGCACTTCAT